>JAEOAD010000032.1:24195000-24900000 GCA_036365145.1 Orientallactaga sibirica | reverse complement strand
CTATCTATCTGCCTCTTTCTCTGTCTGTCTGTTGCTCTCAAATAAATAAATAAATAATAAACAATTTTTTTAATTTAAAAAAACTACCTGGGTATTTCTCCCTTGACCTGGTGCTATGTCCCCCAGCTCTGTGCAAGGGCTGGCTAGTGGAAAGTCTTTTTTTTTTTTTTTTTAATTTGAGAGCAACAGAGAGAGAAAGAGGCACCTACAGAGAGAGAATGGGCTCTCCAGGGCCTCCAGCCACTGCAAACAAACTCCAGATGCATGCGCCACTTTGTGCATCTGGCTTATGTGGGTCCTGGGAAATCGAGCCTCGAACCGGGGTCCTTAGGCTTCACCGGCAAGCACTTAACCACCAAGCCATCTCTCCAGGCCCTGGAAAGTCTTTTGTGAAGTACTGGGCTGTATGTGTTTAGAGCCTTTTCACAATAGGTGACCCGGGCACTTCTCTCCATTTCACCGTGACTCTCCTCCCTTGGCTAATCTGTCTTCATGAGTATTTTAAGCATCAAGTCCCCTTTTCCTCCTACCACGGTTCCCAATGTCTAGTTTTTAGGGCAATGTGTGACTCATCTTGGTTCATCCCGGGAAAGTCCGCAGGTAGCTTTATCCTGCATGCCTAACTATTCTCTCCGTGTTTTGAGAGAGGCGTGCGAGGCAGCGGGGATATGAGTCTGTGTGTAGGGATATGTGCCAGTGTGTGTCAGTGTGCGGAGATGTGTATGTGTGTAGGGGTTGTATGTGGAAGGGATTTCACTGTGCAAGAGTGTGTGTGGAAGGGGTGTAGGTGTGTGGAGGGAGTCTCAGTATGTGGAGGGGTATGTCTGTGCAGACGGTGGGGGTGTCACTGTGTGTGTAGAGGTGAATGTGGAAGGGTATGTGTGTAGAAGAGTGCATGTGTAAAGATGTATGAAGGGGTGTTGGTGTGTGGAGGGGTGAGTTCTCCTGGTCTAGCATGCTTGGGAAAGGTTTTGATATTATTCAGCCCACAGAATATGCATAGGACATGTCTACCCTGAGATAGGTTGTTCAGGAAGTTTCCTTGGCAGCCATACTTACAGATTTCTGCTTACCAATAAGTGGAAAGCACACACACACACACACACACACACACACACACACGGCTTAGTGTTCCCTGTGCTTCTTTGTAAACCTGCATAGCTAGCTATAAACTTAGGGAGCCCAGGCTGGTCTTGAACGCACTATGTAGCTGAGGATGACCTTGAACTCCTGATCGTCCTGCGTCTACATTTCCAGTGCTGTGATTACATGCCCAGCCATGACTCTTTTTTTTGGGGGGGTAGTCTTTTGAGGTAGGGTCTCACTCTAGCCCAGGCTGACCTGGAATTCACTATGTAGTCTCAGGGTGGCCTCGAACCCACGATGATCTTCCTACCTCTGCCTCTCAAACGTTGGGATTAAAGTTGTATGCCACCACACCTGTCCAAAAACATTTTTATATATCTTATTTATTTATTTATTTACTTATTTATTTAATGAGAAACAGGAAGGGACAGATAGAGAGAATGGGCACACCAGGGCCTCCAGCCACTGCAAACAAACTCCAGACACAAGTGCCTGTTGTGCATCTGGTTTACGTGAGTCCTGGGGAGTCAAATCTGGGTACTTGGGCTTTGCAGGCAAGCACCTTAACTGCTAAGCCATCTCTCCAGTTCCTGAAACTCTTTAAAACCTACTTCATCCAGGGGCTAAGCTTCTTTACCAAAACCACCTGAAAATGCATTTCCGAAAACTCAGAATGCTTAAGACCAGATCACTTAAGGATCCATCAATTCACTCCCCTCCCCTGCTGTTCAGAAGAACTCTCCAGAAACCCAAGCCAGTGCCACAGGGAGTTCACATAACTGGCTGTGGAGAAGTGGGACCACACCAGGGCCTCCTGCTTCCCAGTCTGCACTCTTTCCTCACCACCAGCCCCCTGTGTGTGAGCACCACCACCCATCTAGAAGACTGCGTGTCCCCTGTCCCCTAGGACAGTGCTAACAGAGGGTAGTCCCTGCCTTTACCAGTGGCTGACCCCAGCCCTTTCAATGTCTGCACATGCACGTACTCCCAGCCTGCAGCAGCTGGCTTCCTCGGGGAGAGAGCGTGTTGGCCAGTACACACACGAGAGCAAGCAGCCTCAGACAGCCGGAGCACAGAAGGCACGAAGTTCTCAACACACTTCATTGTTTAGCTGCGTGTCCTACTGTCAGGCAGATGCCATTCTCTAAGGCCACTTTTCCTTGTTCTTCACTAATGTACTCCTACAGCCCTTCGCAAAACGACATGAAATAGCACAGTGATTGCTTCTTGGCCTTTGGGCTAAGGTCAAGTAGAAAATAGGACAGTCGTAACTGTGTAAGCACTGTTAAGTGATGTAGATGAGCTATGTAACAAAATGCCCCAAACTCACCCCCGTTAGCTCAGGGTAGATGGCTGTCGAGGATGGGGGTTTAACCAGGCATGGTAGCACATATCTATAATTTCAGCACTTGCGAGGCTGATGCAGGACTACATAGCAGTTTGCAAGCAAGCCTGAGCAAAACCCTGTATTAAAAAATTTACGGGGCTGGAGAGGTGGCTTAGCAGTTAAGATGCCTGCCTGAGAAGCCTGAGGACCCATGTTCGACTCTCCAGATCCCGCATAAGCCAGATGCACAAAGGTGAAGCAAGTGCAAGATCACATGCCCACTAGATGGTGCAAGTGTCTGGAGTTCAATTGCAGTGACTGAGGTCCTGGTGCACCAATTCTCTCTCTCTCTCTAAAATGAAAATAAAAATAAATTTAAAAAATCAGCCAGGTGTGGTGGCACACGCCTTTAATCCCAGCACACGGGAAGCAGAGGTAGGAGGATTGCCGTGAGGTTGAGGCCACCCTGAGAATACATAGTGAATTCCAGGTCAGCCTGGGCTAGAGCAAGACCCTACCTTGAAACCCCCCCAAAAAAAAAAAACACGCCAGGGCGTAGCAGAGTTCTCAGATCTTCAGAGGTGGAAGCCTACACTCCCTCCTGCCCAGACGAAGGAACCCCCGTTCCACAGCTGTCACATCAGAGCTCTCACTCAGCGTTTCCTTCCTTAGCACGTGAGCCATGTGCTGGCGTCTTCCCATTGCCATGTTGGCCGTCAGTGGGACCCTTTCTCATTTCTACCCCCAAGGGAACACTGTTGCCCTAGAACAGCGAGCTTTGACTCGTTCACACATTTCCTAGAAACGCCTGTTGCTTCTGCTCTTGTCCAGCTCGTTTGTCCATTGTCATTTATTTTCACTTATTCTGAATCACTATTATATGGTTTAGAATGACTTGTTGTACATATTATAACATAGAACTATAATGTATTTCCTACATGTTACATAACATATAAAATAACACGTTATATCTTTTTTTTATTTTTGGAGAGAGACACAGAGAGAGAGAGAGAGACAGAGAGAAAGAGGGAGAGGAAGACAGAGATGGGCGCATCAACAGTGTCTCAGCTGCTGTGAACGAAATCCAGATGCGTGCGCCCCCTTGTGGCCAAGTGTGGCATTGCGCCCTTGCGTCACTTTTGCATCTGGCTAAACATGGGACCTGGAGATTGGAACCGCTGGAGATTGGAACCAGCATTCTGAGGCTTAGGAGGCAGGCTCCTTAACCCCTGAGCCATCTCTCCAGCCCACATTATATCATTTTTATCACAATATTACCTCAACTGGTAGTTCAAGTCCACCTCAGTTCCATCACAATTATTTTTAGCCTTACAAAAACTGTGTCCAGGAAGCTGTAGTTCCCCCTCCCCACTCAAAAGACAGCTTCCACAAGTAACAATGAATTACAGACCTGCCTTTGGTACGCTGTATGGAAGGTGCCTGTCTGTGCTTGAAATGTCTCCCAAAAGTCAGCCTGGATTCCTTCCACCCCACCCCCAGGAGCCAAAGTTTGGTCTGTGGTATGGTTTTTTCCTTTACTGTCTGGTTATTCGGTGGTGGCATGTTTTATAACACTGTCCCTTCTGGCTGGTTTCTATTTATAAAAATCCATTATTGGAGACATTAGAAATCCGTTTCCATCTGAGAGGTGCACATCAGCTCCAAGTTATGTCCATTAAAACAAACGACCAGGGGCTGGAGAGATGGCTTAGTGGTTAAGACGTTTGCCTGCAAAGCCAAAGGATCCCGGTTCGACTCTCCAGGACCCACGTAAGCCATATGCACAAGAGGGCGCAAGCATCTGGAGTTTGTTTGCAGTGGCTGGAGGCCCTGGCGTGCCCATTCTCTCTCTCTGCTCTTTCTCTCTCTCAAATAAATAAATAAAATGTATTTTCTTTTTAAAAAACTATCAATGTCTAGAGAGAGAGCTGTGCAAACAAGCGGACCCAAGTTCAGATGCAAGCATCTGTGTAAATGCTGGGTCTCTATTCTAATTCTACTCTAATGTGGGCATGGCGACCTGCCTGTGATTCCATCAGGCAAGCTGGCTGGCAAGACAAGCTATTGAGAAACACAAAACATACCTGATATCAACCTCTGGCTGCCACACACACATATGCACACACATAATACAAATAAGCACACAAAAATACATACCACACACACCTACATACATGCAAAAAAATGATTGAAGACTGGAGCGGTGGCTCAGCTGTTAAAGGCCTTTGCTTGCTAAGTCTACCAGCCTGGGTTCGATTCCTCAGTACCCATGTGAAGCCAGATGCACAAAGTGGCATACGAATCTGGCACTGGTTTGCAACAGCAAGAAAGAAATTCTGGTGCTCCCCACCCATTCTCTCTCTCTCATTAATATTCTCTCTCTCTTGTTCATATTCTCTCTCTTTCTCTCCAAATAAATTAAAAACTATTCTTTTTTAATTCTTTTTTTATTATTTTATTTATTTATTTAAGACAGAGAGAGGGAAAGAGAGAGAGGGAGGGTGAGAATGGGTGTGCCAGAGCATCCAGCCACTGCAAACAAACTCCAGATGCATGCTCCCTCTTGTGCATCTGGCTTATGTGGGACCTGGGGAATCGAACCGCGGTCCTTAGGCTTTGCAGGCAAGTGCCTTAACCACTAAGCCATCTTTCCAGCTCTAAAAACTACTCTTTAAAATTTTTTTTAAAAAATTGATCCAGAGATGGTGACACGTGCCTATAGTCACAGCACTCAGGAGGCAGGAAGGTCAGGAACTTCAAGGTTATCCTCACCTACATAGTGACTTTGAAGCCCAGCCTGGATTATAAAACATGTTATCTCAAAAAATTATTTAATGGGTTGGAGAGATGGCTTAGCAGTTAAGGTACTTGCCTGCAAAGCCAAAGGACCCAGGTTCGATTCCTCAGGACCCACATAAGCCAAATGCACAAAGTGATTCATGCATCTGGAGTTTATTTTCAGTGGCTACATGCCCTGGCATGCCCATTCTCTCCCTCCCTCTTTCTATCTCACTCAAATAAATAAATTAACTAGTTAAAGAAAAAAATAAGTCTGGAGAGATAGCTTAGCACTTAAGGCGCTTGCCTGTGAAGCTTAAGAACTCATGTTCAAATCTCCAGGTCCCATGTAGCCAGACGCACAGTGACACAAGCACGCAATGTCACACATGTGCACAAGGGGGCGCACACACCGGGAGTTTGTTCGCAGCAGGCTGAAGGTCCTGGTGTGCCCATTCTCTCTCTCTTTCTCTCTGCCTCTCTCTGTGTCTCAAATATAAAGAAAAGAAAACTCATTTAACTTAATCACATCTGCAAAGCCCCTTCGTCACATAGTTCTACAAGTCACAGTTTCCAGGAACAAGGAGGTCACTGTGCTGAGCTCTGACTTGAACCCTCCTTAGTGACAGCTTCCATTGGCCTCTGCTGTTGAGGCCAGCCGGCCTGATGGGAAAGGGGTGTGTATGGATGGATGCCCTTTGGAGACCCCCATGCCCAGCTCCATTCCTACAGCTTCAGGATCCAGCTGCCTGCACGGGGCAGCCAGGCATGGCACGGCAGTAAGCTGGAGCCACACACCACACAGTGACCACGGTGTTTCCAGCCAGCGCTCCCTCAACCCTGCCTTCTTGTCTTGCCAGCATTGTTTTAGCGCCGGGAGGCCACTGTGTCAGCAAGCTGAGAGGGGAAGTGAGGCAAGATGTCGGGCCGGAGCGGGAAGAAGAAAATGTCCAAGTTGTCCCGGTCAGCCAGGGCCGGCGTCATCTTCCCTGTGGGCAGGCTGATGCGCTACCTGAAGAAAGGCACGTTCAAGTACCGGATCAGCGTGGGTGCTCCTGTCTACATGGCTGCTGTCATCGAGTATCTAGCGGGTAAGTCCAGCTCCGAATGGACCCAGCAGCAGAATCCCAGGTCCCCGTCCTCTGGGAAGACTGTACGGCTGGGGTGGAGTGCTCTGAACCGCCATCAGCCTGGCTCAGAGATATAGAGGGTGGTGACAGGGTTCTACCTGGCCCACTTAGCCACCAGGAGCTTCTCTAGGGAGGAGGGCATAGGAAGGACAGGTGCAGACCTGAACTCTTATCAGTCTGCAGACTCAGGGACGCAGACGGTCACCTAGACTGCTGGCTCACTTCCAAAGGTCATGTCCATTAACATTCTTTTTAAAATATATATATATTTTATTTTTATTTATATATTTGAGAGAGAGAGAGAATGGGTGCGCCAGGTTCTCCAGCAAACGAACTCCAGATGCATGTGCCACTTTGTACATCTGGCTTACGTGGGTCCTGGGGAATCGAGCCTGGGTCCTTAGGCTTCACAGGCAAATGCCTTAACTGCTAAGCCATTTCTCCAGCCCCAACATTCTTTTTAAAAATTATTTTGAGCCAGGCGTGGTGGCACACGCCTTTAATCCCACCACTTGGGAGGCAGAGGTAGGAGGATCACTGTGAGTTGGACACCACCCTGCGACTACATAGTGAATTAGGTCAGCCTGGGATAGAGTGAAACCCTACCTCAAAAAAACAAAAATAAAATAAAATAAAATGAAATAACAATATTTTGTGTGACTAGGTGTGTGTGTATAAGTGGGGGGCAACACATGGTTTACATCTGGAGGTCAGAGGTTAACCTCAGACCGTGACTCTTCTCCTTTCTCAGACACATTGTTTCTTGTTGTGCGTCTGGATAGGCAGGTCCACATGGCCCATCCAGATTCCCCACACCCCACTGCCCTAGGCACATTGGGGTTACAGGCACATGCTCCTCTGCGTCTGACTTTACATAGCTGCTGGGGAATCAAACTTAGGTCTGCAGGCTTACAAGCAAGTGCCTTTAACTGCTGAGCAGTCTGACTCACCATAAACATTCTGAAAGCACACTTGAGCTTGGCCATACACAGGCAGTTGCCTTTCCACTTAATGACTGTCCAGCATCTCCCCCCTCCCCCGTAGACTTTTGGACACAGATTGGCAAACTGCTTCCTCGTGTTTGTGTGTGTGTGTGTGTGTTTTCATGGGTGTGTGCACATTTCATGCATGTGTGAGAGAACAGGTGTGTGCATACCATGTATACGTCATGGCGCATGTGTAGAGGCCAGAGGACGACTTTCAGGGCTAGCCTCACCTCTCCTCATTTGAGGCAGTGTCTCTCTCAGGGTCTGCTGCTGTTCCTTGCTGTGCTTGGGGAATTCTCCTGTCTCCACCTCTCATCTCTCCGTCAGCACGCTGCGATTGCAGAAGCCCACCACAGTCTCCAGTTTTTACATGAGGTCTAGGGAAGGTCAAACTCAGGGACTCGGGCTTGAGCAAGTAAGAGCTCTACTGAGCCATCTCCCCAGCCCCGTATCATTTCTCCACCCACCTACCTGCCCTGAATGAAGTGTGGCTTGCCTTCAAAATTACACTGCAGAATGGACTGGAGAGGTGGCTTAGCAATTAAGGCACATGCCTGTAAAGCCTAAGGACCCCAGTTTCTCCAGGTCCCACAAAAGCCAGATGCACAAGGGGGCACATGCATCTAGAGTTTGTTTGCAATGGCTAGAGGCCCTGGTGCTCCCATTCTCTCACACACACTCTCTCTCCCCCTCTCTCTGTCTCAAATATATATATATATATTCTATTTTTAAAAAAATACACTGCAGAAGCCGGGCATGGTGGTGCACGCCTTTAATCCCAGCACTCGGGAGGCAGAGGTAGGAGGATCGTCAAGAGTTCAAGGCCACCCTGAGACTACATAGTGAATTCCAGGTCAGCCTGGGCTAGAGCAAGACCCTACCTCGAAAAACCAAAAAATAAATAAATACACCGCAGAGAGGATTTGTTAAAGGGAGGAAGGAAGATCTTTACCTGAAGTTGCTCATTAAACACCTAGCTCATTATCCTGGTATGTTTAAAGTAGGTGTCAGGCTGGGGAAATGGCTTAGTGGTTAAGGGGTTGGCCTGCAAAGCCTAAGGACCCTAGTTCGATTCCCCAGGACCTTCGTAAGCCAGATGCACAAGGTGCACATGCGTCTGGAGTTCGTTTGCAGTGGCTGGAGGCCCAGCATGCCCATTTTTCTCTTTCTCTGCCTCTTCCTCTCTCCTCTCTAATGAATAAATAAATAAATAAATAAATAAATAAATAAATAATATTTTAAAAATTAAAGTGTCGACATCCATAGTGACATTTATCATCCCATCAAAAGCATCTTCAGGTGGCTCGAGGAAGCTGATGTAATGTTCTCGTTTTGATCTCCTCCACAGAGGGGTTCTCTGTGTCGGTTGGTACAGAGGAAATAGTTTCTGCTATTTGTTGTTACTATTTTTACTGAAAAGTGAGATTTTTGTTAAGTGTTCCTTATTTATCTTAGCTTTTTTGTCATTTTCATGTCACAGTTAAACAGAAACCAAATTTAACAATGTCAGGAATGCTTGTATTTATTTATTTATTTATTTATTTATTTATTTATTTATTCATTTATGAGAGAGAGCCGGGCGTGGTGGCACATGCTTTTAATCCCAGCACTCTGGAGACAGAGGTAGGAGAATCACTGTGAGTTCAAGGCCACCCTGGGACTACATAGTGAATTCCAGATCAGCCTGGGCTAGAGTAAGACCCTGCCTAGCCACTGCAAACAAACTCCAGATGCATGCCCACCTTGGGCATTGGGCTTGACGTGGGTCCTGGAGAATTGAACCTGGGTTTTTTGACTTTGCCGGCAAGAACCTTAACTGCTAAGCCATCTCTCCAGCCTTGTTTTTCTTTAATATTTGCTCATTTTTATTATATGAGAGAGAGAGAATGGGCACACCAGGGCCTTCAGCCACTACAAACAAACTCCAGATACATGCACCACTTTGTGCATCTGGCTTATGTGGGTCCTGGAGAATCGAACTTGGGTCCTTTGTCTTTGCAGGCAAATGCCTTAACCGCTAAGCCATCTCTCCAGCTGGTGTTTTTGTTTTTCAAGGTAGTCTCTCACTCTAGTCCAGGCTGACCTGGAGTTCACTATGTAGTCTCAGGCTGGCCTCAAACTCATGGTGATCCTCCTACCTCTGCCTCCTAAGTGCTGGGATTAAAGGCATAGGCGGGGGCGGGGGAGGTGAGGGGGCTGTACATTTTAACCCGGAGTCAGAAAGCAAGTTTATTCAGGAAACTTCTACTTATGGAAAGTAGTTCCACAGACTCATGAGCTGGAGCCCTGGGTGTCTAGCTAGTGGCGCCGTTCTGTAGATAATGGAACTTTTGGGAGATGAGGCCTAGTTGGAGGAAGTGGATCTTGGGACACAGCCTGGCTCTGTCTCCTGTCCCTTTTCTGCTTCTTGTTCTACCAAGATGTTCCTGCCACTGCCACAGACTGCCCGCTGCCACACCTTCCCCTCTGAACCGTAATCCCGTGAACCGTGAGCCAGAGTACGCCTCCCTCCCTTAAGTGGCTTCTTGGCAGGTATCTGGTCACAGCTACGAGAAAATAACTAAGAAGGTTTATCACTCCACGGCTTTCCTTGGCGTGCTTGTCTGTTTCTGTTTGAAACAGGGTGCTAGGGTTTCAGGAAAGTCCTTGACCCCCAAACCCTAGGTTCATGTCTGTTTTTAACCAAAGAATTGAATAAAATAAGACTGAGAAGGATCATTATTAGATTATTATGTATTTTTTAATATTTTATTTTTATTTCTTTATTTGAGAGAGAGATACAGAAATAGGCATGGAGAGAGAGAGAATGGACGTGTCAGGACCTCCAGCCACTGCAAAGGAACTCCAGACACATGCACCTCCTTGTGCATCTGACTTATGTAGGTACTGGGGAATCGAGCCCCAAACCGGGGTCCTTAGGCTTCACAGGCAAGTGCGTAACCGCTAAGGCATCTCTCCAGCCCAGATTATTATATTTATTGAGGGAAGTACAGAACCAAGGGAAGGAAAATGAATACACCCATGTGGTCTGAGAGCCCAGGCCGTGGGCCTGGAAAAACCGTACAGAGGACAGAAAAGGAAGTACCAAGAGCTCCTGTCATGTGGAGAAAGAGCCCACGTGGAGACTAAGGACTAGGGGCCGAGGCAGGGAGAAACTCACCCAAAGCTGGAGGTTCACCAGTGGCCAGACAGCCCAGAGACCTTGCCTTCCCCTCTCAAATGTATTTATAACCTAATGGTGGCGGGTCCTGCCTTCCAGCTCAGGAGAGCCAGAAGGACAGTGATTGGTCTGGGGCTCAGGAAGAGGCCAGCCATGATGCCAAGTTGTGGGGTCTAAGCTTGATCAACCATGATGTCAGGATTTTAGAAAAAGACCTCCCTCGAAGGGCAGGGGTGGGCAGGGGTGCTCAGGTGTGGAAAAACAGGTCTAGGGAACTAGGGAAGAGAGAAGTCAGCTCATCCTTTGATCTCTAGCAAGTGCAGACCTTCCTGCCTTTTTCCTTTCAGGGGCCCAGTCACCCTAACTGCCCGATTCCCCCTCATGTTGAGACAGGGTCTCACTCTGTAGCCCAGACTGGCCTCAAACTCACAGTCCTTCTGTCTCCATCTTCCGAGTGCTATAGCATAGGTGTTTATCACCATACTTGGGTTATTATGTCTCTCTCTCTCTCTCTTTTTTTTTTTTTTTTTTTTTTTTTTTGGTTTTAGGGTTTCACTCTGGTCCAGGCTGACCTGGAATTAACTATGGGTGGCCTCGAGGGTTTAAAGGCGTGCACCACCACGCCCGGCTTATTCTGGGTCTCACTCTGGCCCAGGCTGACCTGGAATTAACTATGTAGTCTCAGGGTGGCCTCGAACTCATGGCGATCCTCCTACCTCTGCCTCCCGAGTGCTGGGATTAAAGGCATGCGCCACCACACCCGGCTTATTCTCTCTCTTTTTAAGGTAGGGTCTTATTCTAGCCCAGGCTGACCTGGAATTCACTATGTATTCTCAGGATGGCCTCGAACTCACAGTGATCCTCCTACCTCTGTCCCCAGAATGCTGGGATTAAAAGGGTATGCCACCACACCCGGCACATATCGTTTTTTAAGAGCAAGGAAGGCTGGCCGCAACCCAGTGTCACATACCAGGTTGTCCAATATGATGTCAATTCCAAATTCAGTCCCATTGTTCCCACATGGATGTTGGTGCTTCTCAAACTACAATTCCCCCATCTTATTTCAGAAAAGTGAGCTGTTGGTAAACACAATATTCACTGCTTAATATTCTGGGGGAAGACATGAGAATGAATTTGTAGTGATTTAGCACTTTTCATTATGGAAATGCCATATAAATATTTAACTCTAATGTGCAGTTTATTCTAATTTTCAGTTAATCACATTTGCTTAGTTAATATGGCAATACTTATGCCAAGTTTCTGCTGTTGCCATAGATTGTATGAATGATGACAATTTTATATGCTATTTTATTTGAAATTAGGCTGATTATAGAGACGTATGCAGAATTTCTTGTTAATGTCAGGGCTGAGTACTTATGCTATTGCATCAGCAGACACACACAGGCACACAGATATCATGGAAATACACATACACACAGCTTGCAGCTTTCTAAGTGAAGAAACTTTGCTTTGAAGGCTCATTTATCTTGTTTGTTTTTTGAAACAATGTCTCACTGTGTAGTCCAGGCTGGCCTGGAACTTGTGGTCCTCCTGCCTCAGTGACCCAAGTGCTGAGATTGTAGGCAAGCAGGCCATACCTGACTTATTCACACATTGTGTGTGTGTGTGTGTGTGTGTGTGTGTGTGTTGTGTACACATGTAGGGACCCTTGTTGCAATGTCCCTTGTGCTTGCCTGTGGCAGAGTGCACTTGCCTGCAGAGGCCAGAGCAGAAATTCAAGCACCCTACTCCAGCACTCTTCTACCTGTTTTTTTATTTATTTATTTATTTATTTATTTATTTATTTATTTATTTATTTATTTGAGAGAGACAGAAATACAGAAATAGACAGGTAGAGAGAGGGGAAATGGGCGAGCCAGGGCCTCCAGCCAGTGCAAACAAACTTCAGATGCATGCGCCCCCTTGGGCATCTGACTTATGTGGGTCCTGGGAGTTGAACCTGGGTCCTTTGGCTTTGCAGGCAAGTGCCTTAACAGCTAAGCCATCTCTCCAGCCCCCTCTACCTGTTTTTTTTTCAGTTTGGTTTGGTTTTTCAAGGTAGGGTCTCACTCTAGCTCAGGCTGACCTGGAATTCACTATGTAGTCTCAGGGTGACCTTGAACTCATGGTGATCCTCCTACCTCTGCCTCCCAAGTGCTGGGATTAGAAGTGTGCGCCACCATATCCAGCTTTAAGGGACTTTTTATTATTTTATTGACAACTTCTATACTTACAGACAATAAACCATGTTATTTCCCTCCCCTCCCCGCATTCCCCTTCAGAACTCCACTCTCCATCATATCCCCTCCCTCTCTCCATTAGTATCTCTTTTAATTTGATGTCATCATGTTTTTCTCCTATTATGAGGATCTTGCGAAGATACTGCTAGGCACTGCGAGGTCATGGGAATGGAAGCCAATTTCTGTCTGGACAGTTGCAATGTAAGGAGTCCTACCCTTCCTTTGGCTTTTACATTCTTCCCGCCACCTCTTCTGCAATGGACCCTGAGCTTTGGAGGGTGTGATAGAGATGTTTCAGTGCTGGACACGCCTCCATCTTTAAGGGACTTTTTAAAAGATTTTTATTGATTTCTCCATTTTGACAGAAAGAGGCAGAAAATGGGCACTCCAGGGCAGCCAGCACTGTGAACAAACTCCAGACAGATGCGCCCCCTTGTGCATCCGGCTTACTTGGGTCCCGGGGAATCAAACCTGGGTCCTTCGGCCTCACAAGCAAGCCCCTTAACCGCTAAGCCATCTCCCAACTCATGGACTAAGATTGTTTCTATCACTTCCTCTGCCTTGCTCCCTGAGCCCTGGAGGGTGTGATAGAGATGTCTTATCCAATGCTGAGCCCTCAATGGTCGCTTCTTTTCATCCTTTTGATGATTCTTGGGTCGTCCTAGAAGTCACTACCAGTCACAGCAACTCCACTACACACACACACACACACACACACACACACACACACACACACACTGAGGGACACGTCCATGACTTGAATCCCAACCAGCCAACACGTGCTCAGTCTAGGAGTGAGGAGAAGCAGGGCACAGCCGGCTGTGAAGTGGTCATCCCAGAAACCCAGTAAGGAACAACTCCTTGCCTTCCATTGGTCAGAACTCAGTCACATGGTCACACCAACAAGGAGAGTGGGAAATGTAGTCTTTCTTCCTGTGTCTATGAGCTTAGCCAAAACAAAAAACAAAAATCAGATGCCAATACACTCAAGAAGAAGAAAGAGAATTAAAGGGCTGGAGAGATGACTTAGCGGTTAAGTGATTGGTGGTGAAGCCTAAGGACCCTGGTTCGAGGCTCAATTCCCCAGTACTCCAGATGCATAAGGCGGGGCATGCCTCTGTAGTTCGTTTGCAGGTGCTGGAGGCGCTGGCACGCTCTCTCTCTCTCTCTCTCTCTGCCTCGTTCTCTCTCTGCCTGTTGCTCTCAAACAAATACTTAAAAATGAAAACAGGGACTGGAGAGATGGCTTAGTGGTTACAGCACTTGCCTGCAAAGCCAAAGGATCCCAGTTTGACTCTCCAGGACCCATGTAAATCAGATGCACAAAAGGGCGCATGCATCTGGAGTTCGTTTGCAGTGGCTGGAGGCCCTGGCATGCCCATTCTCTCTCACTCTCTCTGTCCTTCTTTCTCTCCCCCCCTTCTCTCTCTCAAATAAATTAATTAATTAAATATTTTTAAAAATAAAAACAAAAATTTTTAAAAAGAGAATAAGAAACAACTAGATTTTACCAGAGGGTCCTATAATGAGGTCTTGCTAAAGTAGCTGATGTATCTGTAATCAGAGTTCAGCTTTCTGCTGGATTTCTTTCTACGCACAGTTCCCCTCTCAAAAAAAAAAAAAAAAAAAAAAAAAAAAAACAAGTCACAGTGCCAGGAGTGGTGGCGCACACCTTTAATCCCAGCACTCGGGAGGTAGAGGTAGGAGGATCGCCATGAGTTCGAGGCCACCCTGAGACTACAGAGTGAATTCCAGGTCAGCCTGAGCTAGAGTGAGACCCTACCTCGAAAAACAAAGACAAAACAAAACAAGTCACAAGTGAGTGGTAGACAGAGACCATCTCTACAGAAAAGGAGTTGCGACATGGCTCTGCGATTGGTCACGGCCCCTTGTCATTTCAGCGGAAATCCTGGAATTGGCTGGCAATGCTGCGAGGGACAACAAGAAGGCCCGGATAGCCCCCAGACACATCCTGCTGGCCGTAGCCAACGACGAGGAGCTCAACCAGGTAGGTCTGAAGCACATCAGTCAGTCCTTGCGACCGTCCCAATCCCGTCCACATACAGGACAATGCAGACTGGGCAAGAGAAGGACAAGTTCCACTGGCCGGTCACTCAGAGTCGGAATCAAGCTGTTAGATCTCAGATCCCTGTAACCCATGCCCTCTCCCCACTGCCAGCCGGTCATAGAGACCTCTCAGGCCTCTCTTCCCCACAGTGGTCCAGCCAGCCGGCCTCCTTCCCTGGACCACCAGTCCACACCTCCACACGCTTCCCAAGGCCCTTCGCTCACGGGGCAGTTTCCTCTCCCCCAAAGGGGCATAAAACCTTCCTTGCACACTCTAGCATTTTCTCCTCAGCTCCTTCCTCATCTGAGGCGTGTGCTCATCGCCCCACCTAGCTTTTTCTCCTATTGCTGTATCTTCCGTTACATCCCCTCTACATCTCTCCCTTCTATTTACTTCTCTTTCTCTCTTGTCCTGCTTCACCCTCAATTTCAGAGTCCCCCTTCTAACGGCACCCTCTTCCCTCCTAGCCACACCACCACGTTACAGCCCAGCCAATGACACTCCTGCCACGTTCCCCTGGCTTCTGTCCTCTGCCCCCTTCGTTCCAAATCTTGCTTCTTATCTACCCATCTCTCTCCTCTCTGTAAGATAGGAAGTTCCCCCTCAACCTCTTGCCTCTAAAAATGCTCCCACTCTGATTCTCTCAAATAAACCTTGCTACCCCAAGAAAGCCGTGTCTCGGGCCCTCTATCCTAACCTAACACAAGTTGCCTGGCACTGATCCTGCTATGCCTTCTGGATCTTGCCTGGTCTTGCTTCCTCATTAAAGACAAGTTCTATACTGACGAGGATCTAGCAGCACATATATTTTTCTGGAAATTTCTTCAAGCCATGTGGGTGTTTTATTTGGATCAGAGTAGAAGGACCCTTATTTTTATTAGAGCCAATCCTAAACCAAAACAAACAAGCAAAAATTATACTTTTTTAAAGCCAGGCCAGTGAATTGTGATGGTGCATGCCTTTAATCCCAGCACTTGGAAAGCAGAGATAGGAGGATTGCTGTGAGCTTGAGGCCAGCCTGGGACTACAGAATGACTTCCAGGTCAGCCTATGCTAGAATGAGACCCTACCTCAAAAACCTAAATTTAAAAAAAAAAAAATGGGCTGGAGATATGACTTAGTGGTTAAGGCATTTGCTTGTGAAGCCAAAGGATGCACAAGCCAGATGCACAAGGTGGCGTATGCGTCTGGAGTTTGTTTAAAGTGGCTGAAGGCCCTGGTGTACCCGTTTTGTCTCCCTCTCTCTCCCCCCCCCCCTTTATCTCTCTCTATCTGCCTCTTTCTGTCGCTCTCAAATAAATCACATAAATATTTTAAAAAATTTTAAAGCAAGCAGATCCTTTATATTTTGAAACGGACTTCAAAGTCAAGTGAATACCCTCCTGGCCCAGAATATTCAAGCTAATACGAGCACATTTATTTCCCTTTATATTCTCATCAAAATCTTCTCAAGCTACAGTAAAGAATCTTCTAATTGCCAATTCATCTAGACTAATCATTTTAAGAAGTAATAAAAAATACTGATTGCTAGAAAAATGAAACACTACAGCCGGGCGTGGTAGCACATGCCTTTCATCCCAACACTCAGGAGGCAGAGATAGGAGGATCTCCGTGAGTTCGAGGCCGCCCTGAGACTACATGGTGAATTCCAGGTCAGGCTGGGCTAGAGGGAGACCCTACCTCGAAAAAAACAAAAAAAAGAAAGGAAGAAAGGAAGGAGAAAGAGAGAGAAAGAAAAGTGAAACACACTGAGATATGCAAATGACAAGACACGATCTCTTCTTATCAGATTAAATAGTAGCCCAGTAACTATCGATTTGCTATGAATATTTCTAGACTCATGCTGTCTGTGGATCTTTTGTCACAGATGAGTGACCAGCAGTTCGACAAGCCACGGGCTCAGATCACCCTGTAGCTGTACATGCAGATACATTCGCATAATGTGGTTACTTGCAATCAATAAACATGGAATGGGTGATGCACCATGAAAAGTATGTTCTTAGCCAGGCGTGGTGGCGCATGCCTTTAATCCCAGCACTCGGGAGGCAGAGGTAGGAGGATCGCTGTGAGTCTGAGGCCACCCTGGGACTACAGAGTGAGTTCCAGGTCTGCCTGGTCTAGAGCAAGACTCTATCTGAAAAGAAAGCAAACAAGGGGGTTGGAGAGATGGCTTAGCAGTTAAGGCACTTGCCTATGAAGCCTAAGGACTCATGTTCAACTCCCCAGATCCCATGTAAGCCAGATGCACAAGGTGACACATGTGCAAAGTTGTACATGCACACAAGGTGGCATGCATGTCTGGAGTTTGATTATAGTGGCTGGAGACCCTGGCACGCCAATTCTTTCTCTCTTGCTCACACACACTCTCACTCTCATAAAAAAAAGGTCCATCTGTTGGCTTGCCTCAAAAAAATAAAAGCAAACAAGGGCTGAAGAGATGGTTCAGTGGTTAAAGGACTTGCCTGTGGAGCCTAAGAGCCCAGGTTCAATTCTCCAGTACCCATGTAAAGCCAGATACATATGGTGGCGCCTGTATCTGGAGTTTGCTTGCAGTCGCTAAAGGCCTTGGCATGCCCACATATTCTTTCTCTGTCTGTCAAATTAATTAATTAAAAAAGGAAACAAGGCTGGAGAGATGGCTTAGTGGTTCAGCACTTGCCTGTGAAGCCTAAGGACCCCGGTTCAAGGCTCGATTCCCCAGTACCCACATAAACCAGATGCACATGGTGGTGTATGCATCTGGAGTTCATTTGCAGTGGGTGGAGGCCCTGGTATACCCATTCTCTCTCCCTCTCTCTCTCTCTCTCTCTCTCTCTCATAAGTAAATATGTTCTTTTGTGAAGAGTGTGCAGGCCACTCCGCCTTGTGTTGACCTTTGAACCTAATTTCGTCCAGTTCTGCTGCCCACATGGGAAGCTCTTTATCCTCCCGAGTCATCTGGAATTCTAGCATCCTGGACAGCTTTCCAGGTTTCACCTTCTCTCGTCCCTTTTATTTTGCCTCGCTTCACTTTCTGTACAAGACCACAGGAAGTCTCGATACCCACAGAGAAATGCTTACAGGAGAAGGACAGGAAAGCCGGGGACACTGTGCCATGCAAGTTCTTCTGGAAGGCGAGGCCCAGACGCCAGCCTTGTTCGCCAGTGGTGAGGACCGCGTCCGGGCGACCGAGGAAGCCCTTTGCCTTAGAGCACACACATTTCCCTTGCAGCTGCTGAAAGGCGTGACCATCGCCAGTGGGGGCGTCTTGCCCAGGATTCACCCCGAACTGCTGGCCAAAAAGCGAGGGAACAAAAGCAAGTCGGAAACAATCCTGTCCCCACCCCCAGAGAAAAGAGGAAGGAAGGCTGCGACGGGCAAGAAGGGGGGTAAGAAATCCAAGGCCGCCAAACCACGGACATCCAAGAAGGTAAGCCACAAGCATCCCGGGAGCCAGGCGCTACCACCTACAAGGAAGCAGGCATTCCTGCCGCCCCCGTGGGTGGGACGGTTCACTGCCAAAGCCGGACCCATCGTGGCTGAGATAGGAGTCTTGGAAAGGTGTATTACGTAACTTCTTACTGCTGAGACAAAATACCCCAAAAAACATCAGTTTAAGGAAGGAAAGGTTCATTTCAGATTAGTTCCAAGTTACAGTCCAGCATGGCCGGGAAAGCAGGGTGGCAGGAGCTGAGGCAGCTGCTCAACTCAGTACAGGGAGGAAGCAGAGAGCGATGAGTGTCAGTGCTCAGCCAGCGCTCTCCTTTCTACACGGTCCAGAACCCCAGCCCATGGGACAGCGCCAATTAGACTTAGGGTAGGTCTTCCTGCCTCAGTTAATCTAATCTAGGAAAGCCCTGGCCAACTTGCCAAGAGATTTGTTCCCCCAGCGATTCCCAGTCCCACCACGTTGACAAGCAGAGATGAGCTACCATCACAAGAGGTGATAAATTCACAATGGTGTAAGCCTCACTAGTGAAATCAGTGCCCTTATAAAAGAAGCCTGGAATGGACAGTTGACTTAGAGGTTAAGACACTTGTCAGTGAAGCCTATGGACCCTGGCTCAACTCTCCAGATCCCACGTAAGCCAGACATACAAAGGAGTTCAATTGCAGTGGCTGAGGCCCTGGTGTGCCAATTCTTTCTCTCCCTCCCCCACTCTAAAATGAAAAGGAGCCTGGCAGGTTTTTTTTCCCTTCCACCATTGGAGGGCACAGTGAGGAATTGTCACCCATGAGGGAGGGGTCCATTGCCACACACAGAATTGGGTAGAACCTTGACCTTCTACTCCCTCCACAACTTCCTCCACAACTGTGACGGATACAGTTCTATTGTTTACAAGCTACCCAGTCTATGCTGTTGTGGGCACAGCGTCCTGAATGGGCTAAGATACCCAACAAACTAAAGGGCTCCGTGACCCCACCCCCACTTGGCTGAGACACTTGAACCAAAAACCTGGAGGCAGTTTGACATAACCAGCCAGGAATATTGTGCCTCTGTCTAGGTTTGGGTAAGGAATATAGGGATATGAGCTCCTGTGGTACACTTTTTTAAATTTTTTATATTTATTTATTTATTTGAGGGAGAGAAAGAAAGAGGCAGAGAGAGAGAGAATGGGCATGCCAGGGTCTCCAGCCACTGCAAACGAACTCCAGCTGCATGCTCCCCCTCGTGCATCTGGCTTACATGGGTCCTAGAGAATCGAACCAGGGTCCTTTGCCTTTGCAGGCAAACGCCTTAACTGCTAAGCCATCTCTCCAGCCCAATTTTTGGTTTTTTGAGGTAAGGTCCCACTCTATCCCAGGCTGACCTGGATTCATTATGTAGTTTCAGGCTGGCCTCAAACTCACTACGATCCTCCTACCTTTGCCTCCCTCCTTAGTTCTGGGATTAAAGGCATGCACCACCTCACCCAGCTATCTTTTTTTTTAATTTATTTTATTTATTATTTATTTATTTATTTATTTATTTATTTATTTATTTTATATTGACAACTTCTTTAATTGTAGACAATATCCCATGATACTTTCCTCCCTCCCCACTTTCCCCTTTGAATTTCACTCTCCATCATATCCCCTCCCCCTTTCAATCAGTCTCTTTTCAGTTTGATGTCATCATCTTTTCCTCCTATTAGGATGGTCTTGTGTAGTTCAGCTACCTTTTTTGCTCGTTTTAGAGACAAGGTCCCATGTGTACCAAGCTGGCCTCAAGCTCACGATGTAGCTGAAGATGACCTTGAACTCCTAACCCTCTTGCCTTTACTTTCTCAGTCCTGGGATTACAGGCATATGCTACCATGCCAGTTTATGTCGTGCTGGGCCTCAAACCCAGGGCATTGTCCATGCTAGACAAGCACTCTACTATCAGCTATATCCCCAGCCCCATGTTATGTCTTGCAATATCATTTTCTTTTCTTTGTATTAATGTCTTTCGTCCATTAAGAAATAGCAGAGGAACTTGGGATGTAGTTCAGTGGTAAGATGCTTGCCTAGCATGTGTGAGACCCTGGAAGGAAGGATGGAAGGAAGGAAGGAAGGAAGGAAGGAAGGAAGGAAGGAAGGAAGGAAGGAAGGAAGGGAGGGGAGGGAGGAGGGAAGGAAGGGAAGAGGGAGGAGGGAGAGAGATAAGAGGGGCTGGAGACACAGCTCCATAGTTGAGCACATGCTCAGCATGCCTTTGATCCCCAGCACTGCAAAGCCAAATGACCCCAGCAGCACAAACCACCTAACCACTTCTCGTCATATCCAAGTTGGCGGCAGCCATGGAATTCGCTGAGCACAGCCACACGAGGCTTGCTCTGGGTCGTTTCTCACATGCCCTTCTGATTTTTACTCACAGTCCAAACCAAAGGACAGCGATAAAGAAGGAACTTCAAATTCCACCTCTGAAGATGGGCCAGGGGACGGATTCACCATCCTGTCTTCAAAGAGCCTCGTTCTAGGGCAGAAGGTAATGAAGAGCCTTGGGCTGCCCCTGCTGTAAACCACCAGGACGCTGCTAACCCACTGTTCGTGAGCCGCAGCCCTCCCCGTCCTTTCACTCTGGTCTTGAATTATTCATGCTTAAACCGCTGGGGCTGTGGCGATTTCCGTATCATGACAGCAACAAGCCCTTTGGTGCTGTGAATTGCTCATGGTGACATTGGACAACCAAAGATCAGCCTAGAATACCTGTCTGGTCAATAAATAGGATGGCATTACTGGTTTGGCTGGGAAATCCCCAAGCCCCAATTATTTCTGCACCCACCAAGAAAAATCCATAGCTAACTATCTCCAACAGCCTTGGAGAGGCCTGGCTTCCATAGAATTTATCAGCGAGAGAGACAGAAAGAAATAGAAATATATTGTTTCTTGAATATGCCTGATGTTGGAAATGAATTATTTGCCAGTAATTCAGTCTGCTTGCCTTCCTGGGCTGCAGAAAGAAAACAAACAGGGCTATACATTGGAACAGACTCCAGAAACCTCCCAGCCAGACACGCAAATAACTCATCCCCGTGTGCATAAAGTTTACTGAGCAGAGACAATTTATCTACCAAGCCAAGTGGGGCTGAAATAAGAGGAAACAGTCCGTGAGTCCTGTCTCTGCTATACGTTTGCAGCCTGACACTCAAGTGCGCCTTCACTCAAGAAGCTGGGGATAGCATGGTTTGAGGGGAGCATAAATGTGGCAGGTTCCTAATTCATTTCTCGATGGGAGGGAGTAGCGGAGCAAAGAGACGGGATTTATGCCTCCTCCGGGGGCCGTCCGCCATTACAGGATGTGCGCTTTCTACCAGACTTATCCGGGGAATCGTAAAGTTTCTACTCAAATGGGAAACCATGGAGAATGCTTTCTCCCACTCGGCTGCAAATGCACAGGACAGCCAGAGAATGCAGAGGACCCTTCAGGATGGGGATGTAGCTCAGTGGTAGAGCACTTGCCTGGCATGCATAAGGTCCTAGGATCAATCCCCGGCACAGAAAAAGAAAAAGAAAAAAAAGAATGTAGGAACTGAGAGAATAGGTTAATCGGTTAAGCAAACATGAGGACGTGAGTTCAATTCCCGGGACTCACATAAATGCCAGGCGTGATGGCACACACCTGTAGTCCCAGCACTGGGGAAGTGGAGGTAGGGAGGTCTCTGGAACTTGCTGAGCAGCTAGTCCAACCTTATGACCAATGAGAATCCCTGTCTCAAAAGGAAGTGGGCGGGGTACCTAAGGGTGACACCTGAGGGTGTCTTCTGGCCACACACACACACACACACACACACACACGTGCCCACAAACACACAAGCACACCACGCACACACAAACCTGACCTTCACATCTACTTGCACATATATGTGTGCACACACAGCACACAAGCGCCCACAAACACATAAACACGCATATGCACGAGCACACCACAAGCAAAAAAAAAAAAAAAAAAAGAGAAAGTAGTGTGTATTCCCAACACAGGACGGACAGCAGGGTGGAAACCCAGAGCCCGTTCTTTCCCTCCAGCAAGGTCACTGGCTTCAGCGCCCTGAGCCAAAGTTCTGTGCTACTCCCGGGGGCCAAGAGAGCAAGCTCTGGGCTCCTTTCCCAAAGCTCCACCGTGGGTGTGTCAGTGAAAACCAAAGCCACCAGCTTGGGAACCAGAGGCATAAACAATGGGGGGAAAGAACAGAGGGTGGTCCTAGTCCTGCTGCTAGCAAAGGAGGCAGCTTGGGTCCACTGCTGCCGGCCCCCAAGTGGGAAATCAAATCCTCGGAGCTTCTCGGAGCCTGTGAAAAACCTGGGCAAGGAGAGAAGGAAAAGCCATCAGGTGAAAGGTGAAGGTTTTCACTGTTGCGTCTTCTCTTCCTAATGCAGCTGTCCCTGACCCAGAGTGACATCAGCCATATTGGCTCCATGAGAGTAGAGGGCATTGTCCACCCAACCACAGCCGAAATTGACCTCAAGGAAGACATCGGTAAGATGCTGGGACTCCGTAGACGTGCGGGGCCATGGCTCCCTGGCCAGGCACGTTCTCCTGAACCCGGTTGTTCCCTGCACAGCCCACTGCCTGGGGTCCCATGCCAAACTCTGTCTTTCTATGGGATGCAGTGATGTCACTATAGGGTAACTGGCTTTGCTTCAATTCTGCACATGTTTTGTGAAATTCTTTTTCTTTTTGCTTTTTTAAGATAGGGTCTCGATCTAGCCCAGGCTGACCTGGAATTTACTATGTAGTCTCAGGCTGGCCTCAAACTCACAGTGATCCTCTTACCTCAGCCCCCAGAGTACTGGGGTTAAAGCCCTACACCACCACGGCCAGCTGTTTTGTGAAATTGTTATTCAGATACTAGATAGAAACAGATTATTCACACAGATTAAGGAAATTGTCTCAAAGTGCATATCACTAAACGTCTAGCAGGCTTGAAGCCCTGGGCTCCATCCCCAGTACCACATAAACCAGGCTTGGCGGTCCAGGCCTGTAATCCCAGCACTCTGGAGGTAGATACAGGACAATCAGAAGTTTCAAAGTCATCCATGGCAACATAACAAGTTCAAGTCTAGTCTGAGATGCATGAAACCCAGTCTCAAAAGAACAAACAAGTGGGGCTGGAGAGATTGCTGTGTGGTTAAAGTCACTTGCCTGCAAAGCCTGACAGCCCGGGTTGGAGTCCCCAGTACCCATGTAAAGCCAGATGCACAAAAGTGGAGCATGCATCTGGAATTTGTTTGCAGTGGCAGGAGACACTGGTGGGCCCATTCATTCTCTCTCTTTCTCTCTCTTTCTCTCTCTTTCTCTCTCTCTCTCTCTCAAATAAATAAAAATATTTTTTAAAGTGAATACCTAGGGCTGGAGAGATGGCTTAGCAGTTAAGGCATTTGCTGGCAAAGCCAAAGAACCCAGGTTCGACTCTCCAGGTCCCATGTAAGCCAGACACACAAGGTGGCACATGCATCTGGAATTCAGTTGGAGTGGCTGGAGGCCCTGTAGTGCCAAGTTGCCCTCTCTTTCTTCTCTCATAAAAAAAATTACAAAAAAAAAGGGTACCAACCCATGATGTTAATAATATGTTAATAATAATAATAATAAATATTTTTTAAGGTGAGGGCTGGAGAGATGGCTTAGTGGTTAAGGTGCATGCCTGCAAAGCCTAGGGACCTAGGTTCAATTCTCCAGGTCCCATGTAAGCCAGATGCACATGGTGGTGCATGTGTCTGGAGTTCGTTTGCATTGGCTAGAAGCCCTGGTGTGCCCATTCTCCCCCTCCCCGACTCTCTATCTCTCTCTGTGTCTCAAATAATTAAATAATTTTTAAAGAGTGAATACCAGGCTGAAGAGAGAGCTCAGTGGTTAAGGCACTTGCCTGCAATGCTTAATAACCTGAGTTTGTATCTCCAGTTCCCATGTAAAGCCAGATGCACAGAGTGGCACATGCATCTGGAGTTTGTTTTCAGTGTCTAGAGATCCTGGCATGCCAATTCATATTATCATTCTCCCTCCTTCCCCTCCCTCTCTCTCTCTCTCTCTCTTGCAAACAAATAAACTTTAAAAAGTTTTAAGTGAATACCATTATGCAAACAGCATGTAGATTAGAAAGCAGACCTTTGGGCGGGAGAGATGGCTTAGTGGTTAAGGCGCTTGCCTATGAAGCCTAAGGACCCATGTTCGACTCTCCAAGGTCACACATGCCCACTAGGTGGCGCAAGAGTCTGGAGTTCAATTGCAGTGGCTGAGGCCCTGGAATACCAATTCTCTCTCTCTCTCTCTCCCTCTCTTTCTCTCTCACAAATAAAAAAAGGAAGGAAGGAAGGAAGGAAGGAAGGAAGGAAGGAAGGAAGGAAGGAAGGAAGGAAGGAAGGAAGGAAGGAAGGAAAATAAAATGGACCCTCACCAGAAACCCCTTGAGCCCCACTCTGGGCTATTATTTCCTCTAGAAACCTGTCTCCCAACAGTGCAGAGGGTTAGTGCATCTGCTTAGACATTTTATTATTTATTTATGTGTTTGTTTATTTATTTATTTATTTATTTATTTATTTATTTATTTATTTATTTATGAGAGAGAAAGAAGCAGATAGAGAGAGGGAAAGAGAGAATAGGCATGCCAAAGCCTCCAGCCATTGCAAACGAACTCCAGACGCATGTGCCAGCTTGTGCATACGTGAGTCCTGGGCATTCAAACCTGGGTCCTTTGGCTTTGCAGGCAAGTGCCTTAACCGCTAAGCCATCTCTCCAGCCTGGGTTTTTGTTGTTGTTGTTGTTGTTGTTGTTGTTTTGTTGTTGTTGTTTTTGTTTTGTTTTCAAGGTAGGGTCTCACTCTAGTTCAGGCTGACCTGGAATTCACTATGTAGTCTCAGGGTGGCCTCGAACTCACAGCAATCCTCCCACCTCTGCCTCCCGAGTGCTGGGATTAAAGGCATGCGCCACCACGCCCAGCTATTTTTTTTTCAAGGTAAGGTCTCACTCTGGCTCAGGCTGACCCAGATTTCACTATGTATTTTCAGGGTGGCCTGGAACTCACGGCGAACCTCCTACCTCTGCCTCCTGAGTGCTGGAATTAAAGGCATGCGCCACCACGCCCGGCGTGCTGTCTGTTTTTACAAGACAGAGCTCTGCCTTAAACTCTCCATTGAAAGAAAGGGAGTCCTTGGCCAGGGTACGGAGCTTGCCCAGTGGTAGTTCGTGGCTATTGCTGGCCACTTTGCCCTGGGCAGATGAACCCAGAGCCCAAGCTGCCTTGTCCTGACACCAGAGGTCACTTGTTGCACTGCAAAGACAGTAGGAAGGTGCTTGAGGTGGGGGCGGAGACAGTATTGCAGAGAAACAGGGCTTTTTTGTTTTGGGATTTTTTCATTTGTTGTTTTTGTTTTGTTTTTCGAGGTAGAGTTTCACTCTAGCCCAAGCTGACCTGCAATTCGCTATGTAGTCTCAGGGTGGCCTTGAACTCACGACGATCCTCCTGTGCCTCCAGAGTGCTGGGATTAAAGGCGTCGCCACCACGCCCTGCGTAAACAAGGCTTTTCTTGCACATTAAGAGACTCCCACAGTTCCTTCCTCATCCGTAGAGGCCAGGCCAGCACACACTCTCTCCCCACTGTGGAAGGGCTCCCTTTGTGGCCAAATCTGGAACTTCGTTTTGCTAGGCATCCTGGCTCAAGAAGTTGCCATTCCATTTTACATCAGAAAGCCAAAAAAGTTAATTCTTTTTTTTTTTAAGTAACAAAGTGGTAAAACAGAACACTGGTACTAGAGCAAAAGGTCAAGTCCGATCCCACAGCTGGGCTGCAAGGCCACAGGCCAGGCTGCTGGGGGTCCCGGGAGGAAAGATGGGCGAAAAGCAGGTAATTAAGAGAGCAGGCTCTGGGGCTGGAGAGACGGCTCAGCAGTTAAGGCATTTGCCTGTGAAGCCTAAGGACTCAGGTTCAATTCCCCAGTACCCATGTGAGCCACATGCACAAAGTGGCGCATGCGTCTGGAGTTCGTTTGCAGTGGCTGGAGGCCCTGGCAAGCCCATTCTTTCTATCTGCCTCTTTATCTCTATCTGCTTCTTTCTCTCTCTCTTTCTCTCAAATAAATAAAATATTTAAAAAAAAAATCTTATGGCCAGGAGTGGTGGTGCATGCCTTTAACCCTAGCACTGGGGAGGCAGAGGTAGGAGGGTAGCTGTGAGTTCAAGGCCACCCTGAGACTACATAATGAATGAAGGTCAGCTTGGGATAGAGCAAGACCTTACTTTAAAAAAAAGAAAAAAAAAAAGTATGTAGGGGCTGGGAAGTTGAAATTGGCTGAGCTGTTAAAGACCCTTGTTTGCAAAGACTGGGTTTAATTCCCAAACCACTCACTTAAGCCAGATGCAAAAAGTGATGCAAGAGATTATACTAAAGTCTAAATGCACTCTAGTGCTTTTTTTAAAGTTTTATTTATTTGAGAGAGTCAGAGAGAGAGAGGGAGAGAGAATGGGCATTCCAGGGCCTCCAGCCATTGCAAACAAACTCCAGACACATGCGCCACCTTGTGCATCTGGCCTATGTGGGTCCTGGGGAATCAAACCTGGGTCTTTCCTTTGGCTTTGCAGACAAACGCCTTAACTGCTAAGCCATCCCTCCAGCCCCAAACACTGGTCTTTCATAGCATTTGTATCTCAGAGTTCGAAGCCAGCAAGAGCTGCAGCACATAGCGTCCCCTGGTGTCACAGCGCTCCTGAGGCCTTGGCTATGGGGACGTTTGCCTCTGTTCAGCTCTTATGTACACCCAGGAGGTCAGGATTCCACAGCCCTTGGCAGCGACTGGCCTTGCAGCTTCTGGGCAGGCCTAGGCATGAACATTCCTCAGCCCTGGATAGTGGCCAGTGTGACGGCTCCTGGGGTGTCTGGGACCTTTGACTCTTTTTATTTTTATTTTTTTTAGTTTTTTGAGGTAGGGTCTCACTCTAGCCCAGGCTGACCTGGAATTCACTATGTCTCAGGGTGGCCTCAAACTCACTGCGATCCTCCTACCTCTGCCTCCCAAGTGCTGGGATTAAAGGTGTGCGCCACCACGCCTGGCCTGGGACCTTTGACACTTAACAGCTTGATACTGCCTGGAATTCTCTTAGTGGCAGGGCCTGCAGTTTCTCCCATGGCTTTTTCCAGCAGTCTATCCTTCGGTCTCCGCCCTCTATCCTCTTTGCTTTTGCCATCCTCCCAATGCTGCCCTGACTGCTCTCTCAGACTGTTCAGCTGCCTCTTCTCCAGCCGTCAAGCAGCCGGCCACCTCGCTGTTTCTGCAGCTCAGCCTGCCCACGGCTCAGCTTTCACTCCCACCTGCTGACCTAAGTCTGCCCCCCCCAGAGGCCCAGACAGCCCTGCCACCAGTGACCACTGGCAAAACAAGATAAGATCTAGGAAGCTTGGGGGCTGGAGAAATGGCTTAGTGGTTAAGGCATTTGCCCACAAAGTCAAAGGACCATGGTTCAATTCCCCAGGACCCACATAAGCCAGATGCACAAAGTGGCACGTGCATCTGGAGTTTGTTTGCAGTGGCTGGAGGCCCTGGTGCACCCATTCTCTCATTCTTTCTATCTCTATCTGCCTCTCTCTCTCCAATAAATAAATAAATAAATAAATAAATAATAAAAGTATATTTAAAAGAAAAAAAGAGCTAGGAAGCTTGGTTCCTAGTTCCTAAGGTTTTCCTGACCTGCAAGGAAATACACCTAACACTGTGGTTATGTTAGAAAGAGCCCCACAGTGCCCACATTGTTCTCCTTCACAGGTAAAGCCTTGGAAAAGGCTGGAGGCAAAGAGTTCTTGGAAACAGTGAAGGAGCTTCGCAAATCCCAAGGCCCTTTGGAAGTTGCGGAAGGTGAGTGTGGATTTGGGCCTTATTCCCGGCCTGGCTCCGTCCCATCCTCTCCAGAGTCTCCAGCCTCACACATGTCATCCATATTTGATCGTGCAACAAAGTATATCGCAGCGAATCACAAAGCCTCTCTAATGGTCTGGGGGCTCCGAGCTTCTGCCCAGGTCATATTCAAGACTGTCAGAGAGCCAGGCAATGTGGCACACACCTTTAATCCCAGCGCTCGGGAAGCAGAGGTAGGAGGGTAACCGTGAGTTTGAGGCCAGCCTGAGACTACATAGTGAATTCCAGGTCAGCCTGGGCTATAGCGAGACCCTACCTTGAAAGACAAAAAAAAAAAAAAAAAGAGGGGCTGGAGAGATAGCAGTTAAGGCGTTTGCTTGCAAAGGACCCTGGTTTGATTCTCCAGGACCCACGTAAGCCAGATGCACAAGGGGGCGCGTGCATCTGGAGTCCATTTGCAGTGTCTGGAGGTCCTGGCACACCCATTCTCTTCCTTTCTCTCTCTCTCTCCCTCTCTACCTCTTTCTCTCAAATAAATAAATAAAATTTAAAAAAAAAAAAAAGAAGAAGAAGAAGAACATCAGCCAGGTGTGGTGGTGCATGCCTTTAATCCCTGCTTGGGAGGCAGAGGTAGGAGGATCACCATGAGTTCGAGGCCACCCTGAGACTACACAGTGAATTCCAGCCTGAGCTACAGCAAGACCCTACCTTAAAATAAAAAAGAAGAAGAAGAAGAACATCAGAGGTGCACACTAAAATATTCTAGTGGTATTGTGTGTGTGCAGTCAGATAGCCAAGCATAAAATTTACCATTATGAGCATTTTAAAGCATATAATTCAGTGGTACTAATTACTTTTACAATGCTATGCAGCCATCACCAATGTCTGCTAGTTCTAGAACTTTCTTATCACTTTCAACAAAAGCCCAGGCCTTGAAAATCATTAATCTACTTTCTAACTATGGGTTTACCTGTACATTTCATACAAATGCGATCATACAATCATTGGTACCTCGTGTCAAACTTCCTTCACTTCAAATATATATATATATATTTTTTTTTTTTTTTTTTTGAGGCAAGGTCTCACTCTATAGCACCAGACTAACCTAAAACACCCAGTGATCCTCCTACCTTAGCTTCTCAAGTGCTGGGACTAAAGGCATGCACCACTACACCCAGCTTAACATAATTATGTATTTATTTCAAGCACAACAAAATAGAAGAAAGACAGGGCCGGGCATGGTGGCGCATGCCTTTAATCCCAGCACTCAGGAGACAGAGGTAGGAGGATCGCCAAGAGTCCGAGGTCACCCTAGCCTGAGCTAGAGTGAGACCCTACCTCAGAAAACCACAAAAAGAAAGAAAGAAAGAAAGAAAGAAAGAAAGAAAGAAAGAAAGAAAGAAAGAGCGACAGAGTGGGCCCACCAGGACCTCTGGCCGCTGCAAACTAACTCCAGATGAATGCACCACTTTGTTTATTTAGTTCACGTGGGTCTTGGGGATTATTAGGCTTTGCAGATGAGCGCCTTTAACCACTGTGATATCTCACCAATGCTTAACACGGTATTCTTAAGTTCATCTATACTGTAGACTGTATCAGGAATTCACTTCTTTTTGTGGCTCAATAATAATCATATTAGCTTTCCATTGATAACACACCTGAGGCAACAAAACCTACTGCTGGATCCCTATCTTGCCTGCCAAGGCTGGGGGAACATTGTGGAAGAGGCGTGGAAAGATTTTAAGAGCTTCAGGATAGGTGGGAATAGCCTGAGGCACCATGTTCCCTCCCCACTTTTGGTCTCTTGATCCCCACAATAAATAGCAACAACCCCACCGAAGAAGATCCTCAGATGAACTAGGGGAGGGGTCTAAGAGTACAGCCTTTTGTTAAAAATAAATAAATAATAAAAAAATTAAGCTGGGCATGGTGGCACATGCCTTTAATCCCAGGTCTCAGGAGGCAGAGGTAGGCGGTCAGCCTGGACCAGAGTGAAACCCTACCTTGAAAAACCAAAAAAAAGAAAACGAAAGTTCTCAAGTCCAAAACTCAAGAGACACCGTCAAAGCCACCCAAGAGAAGAGGCAGGTCACTTGTAAAGAAATGACACCTCTACTGACTCTGTCAGAGTCCTCACCAGCAACTAAAGACATCTGGAATCAGGAAAGAGACCTCGTCAAGGCATTGAGGGGAACAAAACCCGTCAACCAGGGATTCCCCACCTGGCTGTGTTATGGAAAGAGGTGCGCCATTCTCGACATGGAAAAGTTGAGAAGAAAAGATCACAACTCTTTATAGATGGGCTAGAAAGGCCACACCTGTAGCCCACACCTGTAATCCCATCACAAGGAGGCTGAGGCAAGAGGGTCACATGTTCAAAGGCATCTGAAAGCAAAACAAAAGGCTGTGTGGGAAAACCAAGGGAAGCAGGAGGGAGGCGAGAACTGTCAGAAGCTGTGGGTCATGAACAGGACGCCAGCACAAATGTGTTTGAAGGCTTCATCTGTGGCCTGGGGCCACTCTGGGGATCGGGACAAGAGAGAGAGTTCATTAGGTCCTGACATCCCATTTCACTCCATTTATAAACATCCCCGCAGGCTGGAGAGGTGGCTTCGCAGTGAAGCCTAAAGATTCAAATTCGATTTCCCAGGACCCACATAAGCCAGATGTACAAGGTGGTGATTGTATGTTTGCAGTGGCTAGAGGCCCAGGTACACCCACTGTCTCCCTCTCCATCTCCCCATCTCTACTTGCAAATAAATAAATATTAAATTTTTTTAAATCATCAGGGGCTGGAGAGATGGCTCAGTGGTTAACACTTGCCTGCAAAGCCTAACAACTCAAGTTCCCAAGTTCAATTCCCCAGGACCCATGTAAATCCAGATGCACAAACTGGCACATGCATCTGGAATTTGCAGTGACTGCAGACCTTGGTGTGCCCATTCTCTCTCTCTCTCTCTCCTCCCCCTCCTTCCCTCTCTCTCTTTCTCTGTCAAATCAATAAGTAAATAAAATATTAAATCTTAGGGGGGAAATGTGGAGCAAGGACCAAGCTTGGTGGCTCACACCTTTAATCTCAGCACTCGGGAGGCCGAGGTAGGAGGATGGCTGAGTTTGAGGCCAGCCTGAGACTACATAGTTTCAGCCTGGGCTAGAGTGAGAGACTACCTTGAAAAAAAAGAAAGAAAGAAAGAAAGAAAGAAAGAAAGAAAGAAAGAAAGAAAGAAAGAAAGAAAGAAAGAAAAAAAGAAACCACTGGATTTTGTTGGCAGGCCACATGAAGTGACATGCTGGCACATCAACACTTGTACCCAAAGTTTGTGCTACTGTCCAGGCAGTGTGGAACAGCTCTGCTCCCTAGGGAATTGCTCTCCTGGACTCATGGGGGTGTGTCCAGCCACCTGTCCTTTCATCGGAGGCCCCCACGGATCTCGCAGAGCCTACATGTGAGGCCCAACCTCCTCATCCCTCCTAGATTAAGAGAGAATGTAAAAAGTATCCAAGTGTAATCTCCCTCTCTCTCTCTCTCTCTCTCTCTCTCCCCCCCATCGCATCCCAGCTGCAGTCAGCCAATCCAGTGGACTCGCAGCCAAATTCGTCATCCACTGTCACATCCCCCAGTGGGGCTCCGACAGATGTGAAGAACAGCTGGAAGAGACCATCAAAAACTGCCTGTCGGCAGCTGAGGACAAGAAGCTCAAGTCGGTCGCATTCCCACCCTTCCCCAGTGGCAGGTAGGACCGTTTGATGATGCCCCAACCTACCCATGGGGAGCCAGCTCCTCCTGACACAGCCACACACACTCCACACACACCCTTCCCGGAAGATGGCGGTCGAGATCGGCCAGCACAGCCAAGCACGTTTCCACGCGCACAGGCAGGCTCTCTTGTCTTTTGTTTGTTTGTTTGTTCTCTGTTCTTGTTTGATTGTTTTTTTCGAGGTAGGGTCTCGCTCTAGCCCAGGCTGACCTGGAATTCACTCTGTAGTCTCAGGGTGGCCTCGAACTCTCGGTGATCCTCCTACCTCTGCCTCCTGAGTGCTGGGATTAAAGGCATGCACCACCACACCCGGCAGGCTCTCTGGTCTTTGGGTGGCAGGTCTGTTGGGCTGGGACCAGCTTCCCCTCCTCCTTGATAGCAAGGCCAGAGAGAATAGCGGTTTTGAGGGAAGCACTGTGGGCAGATACGAGGTGGAATGTTAGTTTCTGAAAGCCTGTCAGGTTCAAAGCCTATATCTATCTCCACCAGTGGTTCCTGCCAAGAACACACAAGGAGGAGCCAGGCTTGGTAGCACAAGCCTTTAATCCCAGCACTCCAGAGACAGAGGTTGGAGGATCACCATGAGTTTGAAGCCACCATGAGACTACATAGTGAATTCTAGCCTGGTCTAGAGCAAGACCCTACCTGGAAAAAAAGAAAAAGAACATGCAATCAAAAAGAAAACACCTGGCTTCAGGACTGGGGAGATTGCTCAGTGGTTAAAGTACAGCCTGAGGACCGGAGTTCAGGTCCCCATTGATGTGTCCGGTGGGCAAGGCAGCCAGCCTGCAATCCCAGCACTCAGACAGCAGAGATGGGATTTCTGGTGCAAGCTGACTAGCTGAACTGGTGAGCTCTGGGGTCAAGTGAGAGATCCAGCTTCAGTAAATAAAGTGAAGAGTGATTGAGGAAGATGCCCACCACCAACCTCGGGGCTCCACACACGAGCACATATTCGCATACACACGCATGCACGCGCGTACACACACCACAGATGGAAGGGAGAGATGGAGGAAGGGAGGAAAGAAAGAAAGAGACACCAGGCTCACAAGCCTTGCTACTGGAAGTGTGATCTGTGGACCAGCAACAGCAGCATCACCTGCTTAGAACCCTTGTGGACCCTCAGGCCCCACAGCAACTGTGCTTCAGAATGCCCAGGGGATTCCTCTGCGGCCCTGGGGAACAGTGAAGCTGTGGCTTGCTTAAAAGGGGCTGGAGAGACGGCTCAGTTGGTGAAATAATTGCTTTGGAAGCATGAGAACCTGAGTTCCATCCCCAGAACGTACATTTTTTTAAAAAAAGCCAGGCGTGGTGGTGCACGCCTTTAATCCCAGCACTTGGGAGGTAGAGGTAGGAGGATTGCCATGAGTTCGAGGCCTGCCTGAATACATAGTGAATTCCAGGTCAGCCTGGGCTACAATGAAACCCTACCTCGAAAAACCAAAAAAAAAAAGAGAGCTTCCGGGTATGTTGGCACATGCCTTTTAATCTCAGCACTCAGGAGGCAGAGGTACGAAGATCACTGTGAGACTACATAGTGATTTCAGGTCAGCCTGGGCTAGAGTGAAACCCTAACTTGAAAAACCAAAAATAAATAATAAATAAATAAATAAATAAATAAATAAATAAATAAATAAAACTTCCTAGGTTTAGTGGCTAAGGTGCTTGCCTTCAGAGCCTAAGGGCCCAAGTTTGATTCCCCAGTACCCACGTAAGCCTGATGCACACGGTCGTACACGCATCTGGAGTCTGTTTGCAGTGGCTGGAGGCCCTGGTGCACCATTCTCTCTTTTCTATCACTCTCTCCTTACAAATAAATAAGTAAGTAAAAATATTTTTTAAAATCATTTTTTAAAAAAGCTAGCCAGGCATGGTGGCGCACGCCTTTAATCCCAGCACTTGGGAGGCAGAAGTAGGAGGATCACCATGAGTTCGAGGCCACTCTGAGACTATATAGTGAATTCCAGGTCACCCTGGGCTACAGCGAGACCCTATCTCGAAAAACAAAACAAAAAAAACAAACAAACAAAAAAAAAGCTAAACACAGTGGTGCGCACTTTTAAAAAAAATAATATTTTATTTTAATTTATTTATTTATTTGACAGAGAGAAAGAGGGAGAGAGAGGAAGAGAGAGAGAGAGAATGGGCACACCAGGGCCTCCAGCATCTGGCTAACGTGGGTCCTGGGGGATGGAACTTAGGTCCTTTGGCTTTGCAGGCAAACGCCTTAACTGCTAAGCCATCCCTCCAGCCCAGTTTGCACTTTTAACAGCAGCCCTGGGGAGGCAGAGACAGGAGGATCTCTGAGGCTCAGTCACCAGTCAGTCTAGCCTATCTAGCGAGCTCCAAGCCACTGAAAGACTGTCTCAGAAAAAGGTGCCCAGGGCCCAAGGAACAGCACCCAAGGTTGTCCTCTGACCTCTGCACACATTCGCACATAGGTGCACCTGCACACACATACACACTCACTCACACACGCAGAGATTAGGAAAACTAGCCTCTGTGACATGGCTCGGCTTGGCTTATCACAGGAAGGCTGAGGAAGAATAGGCTTTGCAGGACCTGTTCTCCATGGTGGGCACTCGGGGACCTACACCAGGGTTTGGGGATGATCCCAAATGACCAAGATGGATGTGTCTCCAGAGGCTGATTTCATAGTGTTCGAGTGCTTGGGGCCCTTTGCAAACTCACCTGCCCAGTGCTCCCCAGAGTCCTTGATGAAGTTATATTAGCCTGCCCACAGGAGTGAGTGAATGAAAGATGGGGTGCATGAGAAAGGAATTTCAATTGTAAAAAAATATTTTATTTGGGCTGGAGGGATGGCTTAGTGGTTAAGGCGTTTGCCTGCAAAGCCAAAGGATCTAGGTTTGATTCCCCAGGACCCACGTAAGCCAGATGCACAAGGGGCGCATGCGTCTGGAGTTTGTTTGCAGCAGCTGGTGGCCCTGGTGCGCTCATTCTCTCTGTCTGCCTCTCTCTCTCTCTCTCTCTGACTCTCTCAAATAAATAAAACTTTAAAAATATTTTTTAAAATATATTTTATTTATTTGCAAGCAGTGAGAGACAGAGGGGGAATGGGCATGCCAGGGGGCCTCTTGCCACTGCAAACAAACTCCAGATGCATGTGCTTCTTTGCACATCTGGCTTTCGGTGGACACTGGGGAATGGAACCCGGGATGTCAGGATTTGCAAGCACTGTCAGACTTTGCGAGCAAGCACCTTTAACCACTGAGCAATCTCCCCTGCCTGAGAAGCGAGCTGTTGAGCTCAATGTTGTCCTTCCTAAGCCATCTGCGTGGTGTGTAAACGAATTTACAGGAAGTTAATAAAACACGCTTGCTTCCTACCTACCCTTTCCAAGCTGGCTCTTCAACTAGCATCAGAGGAGGTGACATAACACACAGGAGGGCCCAGGGCTAGAAGAAGGACCAGACAACCCATCCCCGCGGTCCATCTCTCCCACCCTCCTCCAGTATTCCCTCCCCGTCCCCCAGGTAGTCACAGCAGTGGGTCCAGAGACTCGGATGACCATGGGCTCTCCCTTTTGCTTGGGTACAGAAACTGCTTTCCCAAACAGACGGCCGCCCAGGTGACCCTCAAGGCGATCTCTGCGCACTTCGACGACTCGAGCGGGTCCTCGCTGAAGAACGTGTACTTCCTGCTCTTCGACAGCGAGAGCATCGGCATCTACGTGCAGGAGATGGCCAAACTGGAGAGCAAGTAGCGCGCTCTCCCGAGGGGTCCAGGAGCGCGCCGGCGACATGTCACGAGAGTGGGGTTTTATTTTTTAAGGAAAAAAAAAGAGAAGAAAGGAAAGGTGACCCGGCAGGGGAGTGGAGGGTGGCTGAGAGGGACTTGGGTAAGCAGAGGCAACGGAGCCGGTCCTGCGCCCGGGGGAAGCGGCCCTCTGCATTTTATATTCTCCTTACAAAGGGCCTCTTCGGTACCTAACCAGGTCTCCAACAGGAGTTTCTTTCCATGTGGGTTTTTTTTTCCTGTTGTTTTCAAACTTTTTAAAGAAGAAACAGACCTCATTTAGATTTATAGCACTGACTTTTACACACACTCACAAAAAAAAAAAAAAAAACCCTTTTGAGACTCTTAAATCTTTGGTCCCTCCTCTTTCCAAGTAAGGAGGACAGGAGAATGACTTGGGTGCAGTGGCTGTTTCCCACAATGAAGAGATGAGAAAGACATCTCCTGGGTGCTTTTCTGTGTTAGGACCCTGTCCCCTGACCCTGGACCCTTAAAATATCTGTAACTACTCCCAAAAAGGTTTTGCTTCGGGCTTGTTTTTTTTGTTTCATTTTGTTTTTTAAAGAAAAAGAAAATGAAAGGAAAAAAAAAATAAAAGATCCAGTGTCTTTCTTATAAGCAGTCTTTTATTGCAACCTTTTCCCTCCGTTTGGAAAACTGGGTCCCCACAGATGGATTCTTCTAGGATGTGTAAATAAATAACACGGGGGGGCTGGGAAAATGGCTTAGTGGTTAAGGCGTTTGCCTGTGAAGCGTAAGGACCCCACGATTCCCCATGAGCCACGAAAGCCAGATGCACAAGGGGCGCATGCATCTGGAGTTCGTTTGCAGTGGCTAGAGACCCTGGCATGCCCATTCTCTCTTTCTTATCTGCCTCTTCCTCTCTCTCTCTCTCTCGAATAAATAAATAAAATATTAAAATGGCCTGAAAAAATAAATAAATAACTCAAGGCCTGTCACTAAGAGTCCTACCACACCACACTAGACTCTGGGTTGGACAGTACCATGTCCAACACGTCTCAGATGGCTTATCCTGCCTCTGGGGAGGGTGACGGTGACCTGACCAGGGCCCACAACCAGCAAAGTTATGGAAAGCTGCTAGCGGGTTACCATCCTCTGGGAGAGAGGCACGGGTCTCACTGAGGCCTGTGCAAACGACAGGATGGGCTGAGAACCACAGAGAAACTAAAGTCCCAAGAACTCTGCCCCAGTGTCTACAGACCACTGGCAAAAGCAAGCAGAAAGGGGCAGGGCAGAGAGTCGGGCCTGAATTTGCTCAGATAAACGCACAACCTCTTCTGCAGTGGACATTTCAGAAGGTAGGCCAAAAGTGGTTCCCCCCTACTGGAAGATGTCTCTCAGACCAAGAACTCATGTATGTACCTCACAGGCTGTGGGAAACATCTCTGCCACCAGCCTGGGCTGGTAGACAACGGAGATGACTGACAGGAGCATAAAGCCAGTCTCTCGGTGCCCCCTCCTCACCCCTGCACCAGCTGGAGGACTCACACACTTGCCTGTGACAGTCACCTGGAAATATGCTGTGGTCACCTGTGGATGCCATTCTGCACTCTGCAGGATAACCAGGTGACACCCTTCACATGGTCACAGATCTCTGTCCTTAAATTCTTCTTTTTTTTTATTTTGTGGATTATTTATTTATTCATTCATCTATTTGCAAGCAGAGAAAGAGAGAGAAGAGAGATAGAGAGAATGGGTGTGCCAGGGCCTCCAGTTGCTATAAACGAACTCCAGATGCATGTGTCTCTTTGTGCATCTGGCTTTATGTGGGTCCTGGGGAATTTAACCTGGGCCATTAGATTTTGTAGGCAAGTTCCTTAAGTGCTAAGCCATCTCTCCAGCCCCTTCCTTAAATTCCCCTCATGGCTAGCAGGGCAGGCTTTGGTCTTAACCCCTCCAGCTTTGTAAAAACCTCTGTTAGGCTGAATTGGGCAGAGGAAAATTTCATCTAACTACCTATGATATATGATCAGCTAAATATGGAAAAAGAAGGGCTGGAGAGATGGCTTAGTGGTTAAGGCGTTTGCCTGCAAAGCCAAAGGATCCCGGTTCGATTCTCCAGAACCCATGTAAGCCTGATGCACAAGCGGGCGCATGCATCTGGAGTTCGTTTGCAGTGGCTAGAGGCCCTGGTGTGCCCATTCTCTCTCTCAAATAAATAAAATATATATTTTTAAAACATGGAAAGAGAAAAGATATATGAAGGTTAAAGTAAGTAAGGCTGTAGTCCCAGCTACTGGAGATGCTCAGGCAGTAAGATCACTTGAGCCCAGGAGTTCAAAGCCAGCTTAAAGCAATGCATCTAGACCTTATCTCCAAAAGAGAAGACAGGAAGAGACCAAAACAGAGCATAGGCATTCGCCATAAGTTAGGAAATTTAAAACTTGTTTAATGCAGAATACATGAGCTTCCTCACCCCACATATGGAGAAAGCTTCAGAGTGCAGGCCATCATCTTACCCTGATCCCCTTCCTTAGCTGGCCTTGCGCTGCAGGCTCTCCTTCCTATACTACAGACAGAACGCCAGCCATAGGTGAGGCCGAGAGCTGAGCCCCAGTCCCAAAGCCACATACATTCGTACGCCAACCTAAACCCAAGAGAACACTGCAGTCCAGAAAGCTGCCTCAGCCTTGCCGAGATCCTTCAGCCAGCAGAGCTGTAAGCAGACCTTCAAAACCCAGCAAGAATCTTCTACAGTATGTCTACATGTCTTTGTGACACTTCCCTTCCTCTGCTTTCTGTCTCTTGTTGGCTTTACACAAGTTTTATTTCCACACAGTACATCATTGGCATTTTACGCCAGACAAAGAACTTTTGCCCTCGGCACTTGTCAGGAGGGCGCCTTTTGTCAATCTGTCACCCATCTGCGGTGGTGCCATGTCTCCCACACGGCGTCCCCGTCACGGTGGAGACTGCCGCATGGTTTTCCAGCTTGTGGAAATGAACAGGTCTCTGCTCTTGGCCAGCCTGACCATGAGCCGGCCCACATAAAAGCCACTGATCTGTCCCACGCCGTCATTTCTTCCCATGGACAGAAGGAATGTCAGTGCACCTATGAGAAAGACACACAACTCAGGATCCTGTTTAATCTCAGACCTCTGAGAAAGCAAGTAATCCCTGCTTTTTGTCTGGCCTTTAAAAAAATGGTATTAAGGGTCAAACTCAAGGCCCCATGCATGCCAGGCAAGCATTGTGCTCCTGGTCTACTGCCCCACTACCCCTTCCAAGGTAGAGTCTCATTCTAGTCCAGGCTGATCTGGCACTCACTCGGTAGTCCCAGGCTGGCCTTGAACTCATAGTGATCCTCCTACCTCTGCCTCCCGAGTGCTGGGTTAAAAGACATGGGCTACCATCATGCCTGGCCCTCCACTTATTTACTTATTTATTTATTTGAGAGAGACACAGAGAGAGAGAAAGAGGCAGAGAGAGAGAGAATGGGCGCACCAGGGCCTCCAGCCACTGCAAACGAACTCCAGATGCATGCACCACCTTGTGCATCTGGCTTACATGGGTACTGGGGAATCAAGCCTTGAACTGGGGTCCTTAGGCTTCACAGGCAAGTGCTTAACCACTAAGCCATCTCTCCAACCCTTCCTTTAAAAAAAAAAAAAGAGGCTGGAGAGATGGCTTAGGGGTTAAGGAGCCTGCCTCCTAAGCCTAAGAACACTGGTTCCAATCTCCAGAGGTTCCAATCTCCAGGTCCCACGTTTAGCCAGATGCAAAGTGACGCAAGGGCGCAATGCCGCACTTGACCACAAGGGGGCGCACACGTCTGGATTTCGTTCGCAGCAGCTGAGACACTGCTGGCGCGCCCATCTCTGTCTTCCTCTCTCTCTCTCTCTCTCTCCTTCTCTCTCTCTCTCCCTGTGTCTCTGTCTCTGTGTCTCTCTCCAAAAATATAATTTAAAAAAAACAGTCTTTGGCCGGCCATGGTGGTGCACGCCTTTCATCCCAACACTCGGGAGGCAGAGGTAGGAGGACTGCCGAGAGTTCGAGGCCACCCTGAGACTACATAGTTAATTCCAGGTCAGCCTGGACCAGAGTGAAACCATACCTCCAAAAACCAAACAAACAAACAAACAAACAAACAAACAAACAAATAAGAAAAAGAGCCTTTGAAGCAAGACTGGGGGTTAGCATTCAGTTATCTTACAGGCCCCAAAAGACTTCCACGTGTCTAACCCCAAACTCTTAAACCACTGTGAAGGCCTGGGTTCCCCTTACCTGGCTTGTAACTTTTGAGGGGCCTCTGCTTCATGGAGTTGACAATGTTGGCCACGACGACATTGGCGTGGAGGCCGGCGTGATAGGCCATCTTGGGCTCCCTCACGTCAGCACAGTCGCCAATGGCATAGATGTTGCTGTAGCCCTCCACCTGCAGGAACTCGTTCACTTTCAGAGCACCATTGCTGGCTAGTTTGTTCTCTGTGAGACAACACCCAAACCAAGCTGAATGGCGATGCTGAGTGACCAGCAGAACCTGAGGATGATCTCTGAGCGTGGGTCCAATCACCCCAGAAGCATATGATCAAGTGACAATGCCCCGCCCTACTGTCATGTTGCCTGAAGTCCCCATCTTAGACCCTTCCTTCCTACCAACACAAACACAATCCAGGCAAACACAGGCAGAAGCCTCCTCAGACACCACGGCTAAAGCTTTTTACAAGTTACAATGTGGGGGGCGGGCTGGAGAGATGGCTGAGCAGTTAAAGGTGCTTACTTGCAAAGCCTGACAGCCTGGGCTCGATTCCCCGGTACCCACATATGGCCAGATGTGCAAAGTGGTGCATGTGCCTGGTGTTTGGCATGACAAGGGCCCATTCTTTGCCTTCTGTCTCCCTCATTCTCCCTCTCTCTTTTCCTCCCTCTCCCTCACTTCTTGCAAATAAATAAATAAAATGTTTTTTAAGGGCTGGGGGATGGCTTAGCAGTTAAGGCATTTGCCTGCAAAGCCAAAGGACCCAGGTTCAATTCCCCAGGACCCATGTAAGCCAGATGCACAAGGGGGTGCATGCATCTGGAGATCGTTTGCAGAGGCTGGAGGCCCTGGTGTGCCCATCCTCTCTCTCTCCCTCTTTCTCTATATCAAATAAATAAATAAAAATTATATATATATATTTTGTTTGTTTGTTTGTTTGTTTGTTTGTTTTTCCAGGTAGAGTCTTCTCTGGCTCAGGCTGACCTTGAATTCACTCTGTAGTCTCAGGGTGGCCTTGAACTCTCAGTGATCCTCCTAACCTCTGCCTCCCGAGTGCTGGGATTAAAGGCGTGTGCCACCACGCCCGGCTTAAAATATTTTTTAAAATATTTTTTAAAGTTACAATGTTAGCCAAGTGCTAAAATTTCCTTTTGAACATGGATGGTGTTGTGGTTTGAATGAATATGCCTCTTAGGCTCGTGTGATTGAACACTTGGTTTCCAGCTGGTGGCAGTGTCTGAGAAGGTTGTGGACCTTGAGGAGTTACCGGGGTGGGTTTTATACCCCACTTTCTGTTTACCTTCTGCTTCCTGACTGTAATGTGACAAGAGGCTTCCAGCTCCTGCCACCACGCCTTGCCCACCATGACAGATAGAATGTAGCCCCCTGGAACTGTAAGCTGAATTAAACCCTTTTCTTAATTAAGTTGCTTCCTGTCCGGTGTTTGTCCACAGCAATGAGAAAGTAACGGATACAGATGGGGATTTGAAAACAAGTGCAGGCCTTTCAAAAATGATAAACAGGCCGGGCGTGGTGGCGCACCCCTTTAATCCCAGCACTCAAGGCAGAGGTAGGAGGATCACCATGAGTTCGAGGCCACCCTGAGACTACATAGTGAATCCCAGGTCAGTATGAACTAGAGTGAGACCCTACCTCGAAAACCAAAACAAAAAGATAAACAGCTTTTCTGAGGGGACTTCAGAGCATTTACCTACACTATTAGAACAACAAGGTGCTAAATTTGGGGTTCTCTGCCTATTGATCGTACCCCTGTGGACTGGCTTCCTTCTGGATTAAATAATGACTTCCCGTCGGATATAGGCAGGAGCATATGGCTCAGAGAAGGGTGCTCAGGAGTAGATGACAGGGACCTGGGTACCAAGTCTTCCACTCATACATTCAGGCTTAAACCCATTGTCCATCTTCCTCCACCTCCAGGTAGCTAAATACCAAGCGTTACGAGACGGCTTTGTTATGAAAGGTGGTTCCGAACTAAAGTAGCCAAGTTCTTAGATCCAGATTTGGGGAAAAGCAGGGCCTCTGTGAACCAAGAAAGGCCTGACCCCTATGGAAAGGAAGATAACAGAAAAGGGGCTTTTTTAACCTCTCCCATCTCTTTCCACTAGAGGGCAGTCCTAACTCTGGATGATCCTGATCTCCTTGGGCATCTGGGCCTAAGCCAGTCACAGCTGAGGGAAGCTCAAGACAGGAGACCCTTCCCTAAAGTTAAAGTTCAAGGTCGCCATTCAAAACAACCAGTGGGGCTGGAGAGATGGCTTAGTGGTTAAGTCACTTGCCTGCGAAGCCTAAGGACCCAGGTTTGATTCCCCAGGTCCCACGTAAGCCAGATGCATAAGGTGGTGCATGTGTCTAGAGTTTGTTTTCAGTGGCTGGAGGCCCTGGCACATCCATTCTCTCTCTCCCCCTCCCTCCCTCTCTCTAATAAATAAAAAAAACAAGCCGGGCATGCAGAGGTAGAGCAATCGTCATGAGTTCAAGGCCACCCTGAGACTACACAGTGAATTCCAGGTCAGCCTGAGCTAGAGTAAGACGCTACCTTGAAATTTTTTTTAAAAAATTGAAAAATTAAAAAAAAAAACCAACCAGGGAGGGAAAGGTATGGTGGGGAAGGTGCTGCCAAACCAGGAAGTGGACAAGAGCTATGGAGCGTGGCAGTGCGCCAGGACGTGGACTACTGGGGACACGCCATGGCGTGGCTACCTGCTTACCAAATGCACTGCTGTAGGCAGTGCTGTTGATCTTGACCCCGTTGCAGAGAATGACCAGGTTGGTGGCCACTTCGGTGCCCTTGTCTGTCTGCACCTTGATGTACTCCCGGCACTCATTGAGGGGCAGCTCCTCCAGGTTACTCACCCGCTCACCTGTCAAGGGCTCCATGACAGGAGGCTGGCCGAGGGCCATGGCCTACCCAAGGCAGACCTCACATCTCCCGCCTACCCTTCCCTTAGTCCACCCTCCTACCCACCCACCTCCCCCACCCTCACCCCCAAACAGCACAAAGTGGACATCTGACCCCATGGAATTCAACTAAAGAAAAGTTCTAAGAAGCTGCTGGAAGGAAGTGATGCCAAGCTCCCCAGGAAGTTCTAGGAAATGCTATTCCACAGAAGGCCTCTTCCCTCTCTGAATGGAAGCTTGTCCATCCCGTCCCATCTGGGCAGGAGGCCTCCAGACATATCACAGAACAAAAGCAGAAACGGCCCCATGCTGACCTCCATAACCAGTTACTGACAGTTACCGGCACATCCGTGAGGGCCTTCCACAGCAGCCAACTCAGCCCCTCCTCACAAACCATGAGGGGCTGACATCCAAGACACTGAAGCACGGGGGTCATCCCCCTGGGACTGGAGCCCCACTCTAAATGCTGGGCAGCTTGCTCCCTCCTGCTCTGGACAACAAGCCTCACTCAGCCCTCAAAACCCAAACACATCCTCTCTGCCACAGAGACAGCAACACCCAGGGCAAATCCTTTAGGTGTACTTGAAAAACTCATTCTGGGGCTGAAGAGATGGCTCAGCAGTTAAGTGGACTTCCTGCAAAAGCACAGGGGCTTGAAGGACTAAAGCCCCCCAAGTTCAAATCCCCCAGCACCCACATAAAATCCGGGCATGCAGATGCACAAGGTGACGCAAGCGCGCAAGGTCGCACATTCACACAAGGTGGCACATGCATCTGGAGTTCAGTTACAGTGGCTGGAGGCCCTGGCATGTCAATTCCCCCTCCCCTTGCTTTTGCTCCCTCTCATAAAAAGAGGGGCATTCTGTTGGGCTTACCTAAAAAAAAAAAATGGGTATGGGGGCTGGAGAGATGGCTTAGCAGTTAAGGTGCTTGCCTGCAAAGCCCAAGGACCCAGGTTTGATTCCCAGGACCCATATAAGCCAGATGCACAAGGTGGCGCATGCATCTGGAGTTTGTTTGCAGTGGCTGGAGGCCCTGGCACGCCCATTCTCTCTCTCTCCCTCCCTCTCAAATAAATAAATTAATAAAATATTTTTTAATTTTTTTTTTGGAGAGAGACACAGAGAGAGAGAGGGAGAGAGAGGAAGACAGATAGAGATGGACGCGCCAGCAGCCTCTCAGCTGCTGTGAACGAAATTCTGATGCATGCGCTCCCTTGTGGTCAAGTGCAGCATTGCACCCTTGCATCACTTTGCATCTGGCTAAACGTGGGACCTGGAGATTGGAACCGCTGGAGATTGGAACCAGCGTTCTTAGGCTTAGGAGGCAGGCGCCTTAACCACTAAGCCATCTCTCCAGCCCTAATAAAATATTTTTAACTGGGCGTGGCCATGCATGTCTGTAAACCCAGGCCTGTGGGGCTCACAAAAACAGCAAGTTCTAGAACCAGTGAGAGACTGCGTCTCAAGGAAAAATAGGTGGGTGAAGCAATGGCGGGGGGGGGCTGACATTCTCCTCTGGCCTCTGTGGATGTGCACATGGGGCACACATGGGTACACACACTCAGGCATACACCATAAGCCCCTCACAACACACACACACATATACACACACACACACATACCACACACATGCAAAACAAAATTCATTCAGCAAACAGCACCCCCATCTGCCCTGTGCCCAAAGCCACAGCAGGGACTTCTGCTCCCACGGCTTTGTCATCAGCATGGCTCAAGTAGGCTCTGGTGCTAAAGGCTGTCCCGATGCTTCAAGCTGAAACCTGGACTCAGTGGGCGAGAGGGAGGCTGGGTGGATGCATCCCCTCCTGCCAGAGGCCATGGCCAAGCCCCGGGCAGCACGTCAGCAAGCTGGGGGACAGGCTGCAGGGGAGTCACATGCACATACTCAGCAGCAGCTGCACGCCCTTCCGGAGGAGGATCTCCTTCACTTCCTGCCGTACACAGGGCAGAAGCTCCTTGTCAGCCAAGGGTACTTGGGAGTGAATGAGGGTGACCTGGGGACAGAACAACCACAGGGCTTGAGAGGGAGTCCCCGAGACCCTGGCTCACATGCAGATCAACCCTCCACACACACCTCCTGTTGACCACTGGGGAAACTGAGGCCCTGGAGAAGAACTCTGCACAGTGGCGGAGCCAGTTCATGACCACACGTGTGCCAGTGTGACAACCACACCTCACCGGTGGGCAGGTATCTGCTATTGGCTTTCCAGCTTTCTGCCAGGGTGCTGTCCACATAAAAGCTGCTTCTAGGAGTGGAGCTTCCAGCTATGCCCACTGGCTAGGGTAGCCTGCATTAATGGTTAATGCTGGGCTTTGGCCGGGCATGGGCACACGCCTTTAATCCCAGCACTTGGGAGGCAGAGGTAGGAGGATTGCGGTGAGTTCAAGGCCACCCCGAGATGACAGAGTGAATTCCAGGTCAGCCTGGACTAGAGTGAGACCCTACCTCGAAAACCAAAAAGATAAAAAAATAAAAAATAAAAAAAAAAGTAGAAAGAGGGCTGGAGAGATGACTTAGCAGTTAAGGTGCATGCCTGCGAAGCCTAAGGACCCTGGTTCTATTCTCCAGGTCCCACGTAAGCCAGATGCATATAAGCCAGATGCACATGGTGGCACATGCGTCTGGAGTTCGTTTGCAGTGGCTACAGGCCCTGGCATGCCCATTCTCACTTTTTCTCTCTCCCTCTCCCCGTCTCAAATAAATAAATAAACAAATTAATTAATTAATATTTAAAAATTTTTTTAAGTAGAAAGAGAGTTGGGGAGATATTCAGCAGGTAAGAGCGTTTGCTTTTCAGCACGAGGGCCTGAAGGGGCCTGGTTCACACTGGGTCGACTGCCCACCACCCACATGAAAAACTGAGCATGGGGCTGGAGAGATGGCCTGTGCTCAGGACCCTGTCCCACCTTGTCCTCTGAGTCTCTTTTTTAATATCTTTTTATATATTTCATTTTTATTTATGTGAGAGAGGCAGATAGAGAGAGAGAGAATGGGTGTGTCAGGGTCTCTAGCCACTTCAAACATGGGTCCCAGGGAATCGAACGTGGGTCCTTTGGCTTTGCAGGCAAGTGCCTTAGCCACAAAGCCATCTGTCCAGCCCATGCTGTGAACCTCTTTACAGGACTTCACTTGCATCCTTCAAACATCCACTGTGGCAAGTCAGAAATGGTGAGCAAGCTGTTTCTACTCTGACACACTAATACCCCCAATGGGAGGGAACAGGGGATCTTGGGAACTTACATTAGTGGCTGGATCAGACAAAAATGTGAGTGAGCCAGGGGCCCACCACTCACCACTGGCGCCTGAGGTGGGGGCGGGACTGAGGCCTTGACCGGAGGGGTCTGTGCTAACTCCAGGTAGTGTAGGAGTTGAGCTGAATCGTGGGACACCCAGCTGGGATTAGGGAATGGGTCAGTGAGGGAAAAGACCCCCACAGCTCACCATGGGCGTGTTGAGTGTAAGCACAGAGAAACACTGGAGTTTCCTAGACGACACTCATAAATCAAAATAAATCCATTAACGCCATCAGTCACTCACCATAATTCCTAACAATTTGGCAGAGAACAACCACGTAATTCAATTATCATGGATTGATTTCTCCTTTCAAAACCAAGCTGCCTCTTGCTAGGGAAGAGAGAGCCGCCGGCAGGCAGCGGGGCTCTCGGAGGCTGATGGCATGAGCTTCAAGCAAGCCAAACCCGTAAAACCCATCACTTCCACTGTCACCCAGCCCCTGCCATGCCCAGGGAAGCTAGGCTCGTCTGTCTCTCCAGGGTGACTGACAGGCAGGTTCCCCTGAACATTAGAAGTGCCATGGCAGGCTGTTGCCACCCAACGCCCCGCCACAAATGTAAACATCCATGTATCGACAAAACACCAAGGAGCCGACTGAGAGGGACCTCGGCCAACATGGATCACAGCAAAAAAGAGACCCTCAAAATCTAGGTCTAGGGCTGGGAAGATGGCTCAGTTGCCAAAGTGCTTGTCACACAAGCATGAGGACTTGAGTTTGGATCCCTGGCACCAAGATAAATGTCAGGTGCGGCCCTATGTGCCTGAAATCCAAGGCTCAGGAGGCAAAGACAGGCAGAGCTCTAGCGCTTGCTGGCCACCCGGACTAGCCAAGTCCGTGAGCACAGATCCAGCAAGAAACCCTTGTCTCAATAAGTGAGGTGAAAATTGACTGAGGAAGACAGCGTATGGCAACCTCCAGCCTCCACACACGTGCCCACACACATGTGTGTGCCCACCCACAGGCACACACACACACACACACCACATACACGTGCCCACACACATACACACATGTAAAAAGGAATCTAAGCCTGGAGAAATGGCTAAGTGATTAATATGTTTTTGCCGGCAAAGCCAAAGGATCCAGGTTCGATTCCCCAGGACCCACATAAGCCAGATGTACAAGGTGGTGCATGTGTCTGGAGTTTGTTTGCAGTGGATGGAGGCCCTGATGTGCCGGTTTGATTTTTTTTTCTCTCTCTCTCTATCCCTATCTCTATCTCTCCTGGTGTGCCAATTCTCTCTCTCTCTCTCTCTGCCTTTTTCTCCTCTCCTGCAAATAAACAAATAATTTTTTTTTAATTCTGTTTTGGGCTGGAGAGATGGCTTAGCAATTAAGGTGCTTGCCTGCAAAGCCAAAGGACCCAAATTCAATTCCCCAGTACCCACATAAGCCAGATGCACACGGTGGTACATGCATTTGATGTTCGTTTGCAGCAGCCAGAGGCCCTGGCATGCCCATTCTCTCTGTCTTTCTCTGTCCCTCTATCTGCCCCTTTCTCTCTCTCTCAAATAAATAAATAAAAATATTTATTTAAAAAAAAAAACTAGCTGGGCGTTGTGGCACACGCTTTTACTCCCAGCACTCAGGAGGCAGAGGCAGAGTGAATTCCAGGTCAGCCTGGACCAGAGTGAACCCTACCTCAAAAAAAACCAAAAAAAGAAGAAAAAAAAGAAAGAAAAGAAAAAATAAAAATAAAAATAAAAAATTGTTTCACCTCTAAATTCCAGAAGCGACATGAGAGGTCAACTTTATGAGGCATGTCCCCTGGTCTTGATCCTCCTCCTATGACAGCATGCCCGGAGCATCCCCATATAGTCAAGAGCCCCTCATAGGATGCCCACTCACTCTGGGAAGATCCACAGAAACACATATTAGCACACACAAAAAACACACTTTCAGCCAGGCTTGGTGGTGCACACCTTTAATCCCAGCACTCAGGAGGCAGAGATAGGAAGATCACTGAGACTACACAGTGAATTCCATGTCAGCCTGGGCGAGGGCGAGACCCTACCTTGGGGGTAGGGGTGGGAGTGGGGACACACTTTAGAGTGAGCTTCCACCTCCCGCCCTGAGCAAAGTCCTGATCAAGGTCAAACAGGAAGACACGGCCTGCTGAGAGTTCAAAGCCAGGGCAGGGTGCCTTACCTCCTTCTCAGGGTATTCTGTTTTAATCTCTGCTGCCATCTCCACTCCTGCAGAGCCGCCTCCCACCACCACGATGAACTGTGAGCGCTGCACCTGAAGAAGACAGAAAAGTCCGTGAGACAAACCCACACATCCCCCTGTCTGGTGGTCCAGCCTGGTCAAAGAAGGGTAAAACTCTGTCCATATTTGGGCTCCACATGGGCCGCCTCCCCCTCCTCCTCCTCCTCCTCTCACAGGATTGCTGTGGAAACTGAGGGCATGGAGCTAGGCATGTTCTTTCACATAAGGCAGGTGGAACGGGAGGATACATGAATGTGAAGAGATTTCAAGAGAGACCAAATTGGGCTGGAGAGACAGCTTAGCATTTAAGGCTCTTGCCTGCAAAGCCTAAGGACCCATGTTCAACTCTCCAGATCCCACGTAAGCCAGACACACAAAGGTGAGACAAGCACAAGGTGGCACATGCCCACTAGGTGGCGCAAACATCTAAAGCTCAATTGCAGTGGCTGAGGCCCTGGCATGCCAATTCTCTCTCCCTCTGTCTCTTTCTCTCTCAAAAAAAAAAAAAAAAGCCGGGCGTGGTGGCACACGCCTTTAATCCCAGCACTTGGGAGGCAGAGGTAGGAGGATCGCCGAGAGTTCGAGGCCACCCTGAGAGTACATAGTTAATTCCAGGTCAGCCTGGACCAGAGTGAGACCCTACCTTGCAAAACCAAAAAAAAAAAACAAAAAAAAAAAAAAAAAGGGGCTGGAGAGATGGCTTAGCGGTTAAGGCGCCTGCCTCCTAAGCCTAAGAACGCTGGTTCCAATCTCCAGCGGTTCCAATCTCCAGGTCCCACGTTTAGCCAGATGCAAAGTGACGCAAGGGCGCAATGCCACACTTGACCACAAGGGGGCGTACACATCTGGATTTCATTCACAGCAGCTGAGAGGCTGCTGTCACGCCCATCTCTACCTGTCTTCCTCTCCCTCTCTCTCTCTGTCCCTCTCAAAAAAAAAAAAAAAGAGAGAGAGAGAGAGAGAGAGAACTCCATGAAGCAGGGCGTGGTGGGGCACGCCTTTAATCCCAGCACTCGGGGGGACAGAGGTAGTAGGGTAGCGGTGAGTTGGAGATCACCCTGAGACTACAGAGTGAATTCCAGGTCAGCCTGAGCTAGTGCAAGACCCTACCTGGGAAAAGGAAGGAAGGAAGGAAAGGAGAGAGGGAGGGAGAGAGGGAGGGAGGGAGGGAGGCAGAAACCAAACACAACCCACATAGGCCTGGGAACTCTGACAGGTCCGAGGCCCCCTCCTGGGAAATGTCTCCCTCTCCCTAGCCACTCAGCTCTCCGGCTCCTGAGGCAGCTCCTAGAATGAGGACGTCTCACATGGTCTCCCTGCTAGAGCCCTGCCAATCACCCACTTGTCTCTGGCCTGCCCGCCCTGCCCCATGTCTGCCATCACAGCTCACCTGCTTCACCATGTCCTCGTAGGCCTGGATGGCCGCCTGCTGGGAGGACACCTCATTAAACTTGCCAGGGAAGGGTCCAGTGCTGCCCGTGGCCAGAATAAGATGTGAGAAGGGCAGGGCCTGTGAAGGACGAGATAATTCAGAGAGGGGAGGCTCGGGCATCTGCCTCCAATACAGGGCCCAGCAGACAGGAGCACGCAGGGAAGGGCGGGGAAGGATTTAGGCAGCTCTGTTGAAGAAGGAACAAGCACTGACCAGTGGAGCCAAGAAGGCAGCCAAAGCCAGGAAAACCTAAGGAAACAAGAAAGTGCTGGGGTGCAGCCCTAGTCACGATTGCAAAGGGGGAGATGCCCTACCACAGCCAGAGGGCAGCAAGGAACAAGAAACTGCTGGGCGCTGGGTGCTGGGCGCTGGGCGTGGTGGCACACGCCTTGAATCCCAGCACTCTGGAGGCAGAGGTAGGAGGATTGCTGTGAGTTTGAGGCCACTCTGAGACTACATAGTGAATTCCAGGTCAGCCGGGCTAGAGTGAGACCCTCCCTCGAAAAAAAAAAAAAAAAGGAAACTGCTGGAGGTGGGAGTGACAGGCAGGAGTGCATTTTCAATGTGTGGTATATTTGAAATCTCTTGAATTTGGTTTTTCAGACATGGTGTGAGACACAGGCTGACCTCAAACTTGATATTTAGCCAAAGATGATCCTCCTCCTGCCTCCACCTCTTGAGTGTTAGGATTACAGACATGCACCATCACACCCACTTTATGTGGCCCTGAGGATTGAACCCAGGGCTTCAGGAGTGCTAGGCAAACATTCTACCCACTAGCTATATTCCCAGCCCCTCTCTTGGATTTTATGTGTGTGTGTGTGTGCGTGTGTGTGTGTGTGTTGTATGTTCACTTGTGTGAGTGCAGGCACACACTCCACAATATGCATGTGGCATTCAGGGGATAACTTTGGTGCCAGTCCTGACCTTCCACTCTGAGGCAGGGCCTCTTGTTACTTGTCATCACTGCGGTCACCACTCACCAGGCTAGCTTGCCTGCAAGCCTCTGGGAAGAGTCTCCTGTGTCAGCCTCACTTTCCACCCTAGGTGCCCCGAGAAGACAGGTGCCTTCCACACATCTGGCTTTTATGTGGGGTCTGGGGATCTGAACTCAAGTAAGCAAACCATCTTCTCAGCTCTCTTGGCTATTTTAGAAGCCTCCTTCTACCCCTACCAAATGGGAGAGGGGCCGGGCGTGGTGGTGCACACCTTCAATCCCAGCGCTCTGGAGGCAGAGGTAGGAGGGTCGCCATGAGTTCGAGGCCACCCTGAGACTACATAGTTAATTCCAGGTCAGCCTGGATGAGAGTGAGACCCTATCTGGGAAATAAAAAAACAAACAAAGAGTGGGGGAGAAGGGAGGAGGCTGAATCACTTATGTAAGAGCCATGTCCCAAAATGACATTTTAGTAAAGTCTGGGGACAGTGTTGGGCAAGCAGGAAGGAGTTGGGGACCCCTGCCACCACCTTCCTGTGACTGCCCTCATCAGGCCTTGTGCACGGAGACCCTGCATCTGTCCAGCAGCCAGCGGGGCTTGGAGCCCACGGAGGACTCAGTGGACCAGAGGGCCTGCTGACACCAGAGAACTGCCAGTTACCGCGCCCCCACACACCTCACCACCCTGCAGCAGCACCGTGTGGTTCTTCAGGTCTATACCGACCACCTGGCCCTGCCGGAAGTTGTCCTTGAAGGTCACTGCGTAAGAAATGAAGGTCTTCTTTGCAAACCCTGGAGAACGGACATGGAAGCGGTCACAAGGCAGAATGAGCGGAAGTCTTCCCGAACGGCACGCCTACTGGGGTGTCCTCGGCCATCGGGTGTATGTAGGCTGGGGCCCACTATGTCCTCAAGTGCCGACCTGGCTGTCAGAAGAGCCACGTTCTTACTTGAGGGCCTCTTATCAGAGCTGCTTAAGAACAATGGCTTGAGGGCTGGAGAGATGGCTTAGTGGTTAAGGCACCTGCCTGCCAAGCCTAAGAACGCCAGTTTGATCTCCAGGTCCCACGTTTAGCCACAATGCCGCACTTGCCCACAAGGGGGTGCACGTGTCTGGAGTTTGTTCACAGTGGCTGAAATGGCCCTGGTGCACCTATTCTCTCTCTCTGCCTCTTCCTCTTTCTCTCTGTCTCTTTCTCTCTCTCAAATAATAATTAAAAAAAAAAAAAAAAGACCAATGGCTTGAGATTCTTGGGAACACATCTAATACTGGAATTCAGCAACTTGCCCTAAGTGAGAAATCTCCCCAAGCTCTGCCATCACACCAAGGCATGCAATCCAGACAGGAGCACTTACCACTCTCCACCGAGGCCCGCAGGGCTGCCACGTTGTGATGGAAGGAGTCCTTCATGTCCACCAGCATAAAGGGGACGTTCAATGCCTGCAGCTGGCTGGCCGCCGCAATTCCACCGAAGCCCCCGCCCACGATCACCACGTGCAAAGCTCCTGTGTCCACCGAGACCTGGGACCCCATCTCGAACTGGACACCACCAGGCTGGGAGAAGGCACATCAGAGTCAGCAGGGGTGCCCCATGGTAAGGGAGGCCTGTCCAGAATGCCATGAACTGGTCAGCCTAGAACTACAGAGTGAGTTCCAGGTCAGCCTACGCCAGAGTGAGACCTACCTCAAAAAAAAAAAAGGCATGGAGGGGCCAGTGAGGTGACTCCACAGCTAAGTGTGCTCCCTGCACAAGCATGAGGCCCGAGCCGTCTGAGATTGGACCTCCAGAACCCATGTCCACACACAGCTTGTGATCCTGGTCCCACAAAGGGACTAAAGACTAGGGAATCTGCTGGTCTCAGTAAGAGACTCAGGCTTAACACAAGGAATAGACCAGGGGCTGGAGAGATGGCTTAACAGTTAAGGCACTTGCCTGCAAAGCCCAAAGTCCCAGGTTCAGTTCCCCAGGACTCCCGTAAGCGAGACACACAAGGTGACACAAGCACACAGTCTTACATGCTCACGAGATGACACACGCATCTGGAGTTCGACTGCAGTGGCTGGAGGCCCTGGCGTGCCAATTATCTCTCTCTCTCATAAAAAAAATAAAATAAAAGCTGGGCGTTGTGGTGAACACCTTTAATCCCAGCACTCAGGAGGCAGAGGTAGGAGGATCACCATGAGTTCAAGGCCACTGTAGCAGACAGCTTCAGGTTCACTGAGATGAACTTCCAGACCAGGCCCAGTTATGGAGGAAGGGATATTATTTATTGAAGCTTTACAGATCCAGGGGAAGTTCCATAATGGCAGGAGAAGCAGCCTGCCTTCACAGGGCCAAGCAGAGAGAGAAAAAGCCCCCAGCCACACAGCACACAGAGCAAAACTACTGCCAAAAAAGGTCACACAGCACACTTCAGGAACTCCTTCTGGGCACACTTTGCGTATCTTTACAATGGAATCTCAAGCCCACCATTAACACCTTAAGAACAGCCCCCAGTGACATTGCGTCTAGGAAGGTGATTGCAGATGCAAACTATAAAGTAATAAAACATTGAATATATTGGGGGCCATATATTCAAATACCACAGCCACCCTGAGACTACAGAGTAAATTCCAGGTCAGCCTGGGCTAGAGTGAGACCCTACCTCAAAAAAAAAACCCAAAAATAAATAAATAAAGTAAAATAAAATAATAGGTCAGGCGTGTGCTGGAGAGATGGCTTAGCAGTTAAGGTGTTTGCCTACAAAGCCAAAGGACCTCAGTTCGATTCCCCAAGACCCAAGTAAGCCAGCTGCACAAGGTGGTGCATGTGTCTGGAGTTCATTTGCAGTGGCTGGAAGCCCTAGCATGCCCATTCTCTCTCTCTCTCTCTCTCTCTCTTTCTCTCTGTCTCTCCCTCTTTCTCTCTCACTCTCTCAAATAAATAAATAAAAATTTCAAAAAAGAATAGGTCAGGCATGGTGGCACATGCCTTTATGCCCAGCAATTGGGAGGCCAAGGTAGGAGGATTGCTGAGTTTGAGGACAGTCTGAGACTACACAGTAAATTCCAGATCAACCTGGGCTAGACTAAGACTTTTTGTAAAAAAAAAAAAAAAAACATATAAAAAGTAATAATAATAAGACTCAGAAGCTTCAAGTTTGATGGCCCTCCTGCCCTATTTTGCCTTCACTGTGGAATCATGCAGGAAGAAGGCCCTCGGCAGAAGCTGGTACCACGACCGTGACTTTGGACTTCCAAAACCGTTATCCAGTCAGTAAATTCCTGCTCATTATAAACTACCCGGTCTGCTGCTGACTGTACCAGCTGCACAAACAAGACACATGTGCTGTGACCTGAGAAGGTGACAGGAGGGCGGGGAGCAGGAGCCTGGCGGTGGGAGAGGCATGACCCAAGAGCCCAAGAGAGAGCGACAGGAAAAAGAGGCCTGCTGGGACAAACGTCTGCACTGAAGACGGCTGGAGAGAAGCCCCAGCTACCAGGCACGTCCATGGCTCTGCCGGGGACGGAGAATAGCGACTGGTCATCTGAGGATTGTGTCAAAAGAGGCTGTGGCCCAGTCTTGCCCTTACCCACCAACAGGGGCAGCCTGCCCAGTTCTCAGCAAATCTTGGTTGAGTCACAGAGAAGCTAAATTTAGGAAGAGTGCTCGAAGCCAAAAGCTGAACCCAGGCATGCTGTCACATTGTGTAGCCCATGCCAGGGCCAATTCGTCACAGCTGCGATCCGATCCGGACGGCAGTGGAGGGGTGGTCGGCTGGGGGGGGGGTGGAGTGCTGGCCCAGGTGACAAGCCAACAGACCTCCTCCAGCCTGCACCAAGCTACTGGACGGCGGGGGGGGGGGTGCTGAGAAGTCACTAAGAGAAGGAAAAGGACAGACAGCAACCAGAGAAGCTGGGCCACTCTGTGGGCTTCAGAGAAGGCCATCACCATTGGGGATGGGGAAATGAAGAAGATAGGAAGCAAGCCGGGTGTGGTGCCACATGCCTGTAAGCCCAGCATATGGGAGGTGAGAACAAGAAGTTCTACAGATCAAAGTTGTTCCCGGCTACAAGGCAAGTTCGAGGCCAGCCTGGACTATATGAGAATCTATCTGGAAAGAAAAGAGAGAGAGGAAGTGGACTCTGAGGTCAGCCTTGAAGGATGGACTCATGGCTGGATGGCCTCTCAAGGGAGTGTGTCCCAGCCGGTGTGGAACCTTCATGGAAGCAGTGAGGTGTGTTCATGCGCGGCTAGAGTGTAAGGTCCAGGCGTGAGCACAGAGCACCCGGAGACAAACTGTTTCCAGGGCCAAGATTTTATTTAACGCCAGGCGAGAGAACGGTGGGATCCAAAGTAAAACCAGTAAGAGGGCCCCCCCCCCAAATAAGGAGACAGTGGTGGTTTATTCAGGTAGGGGAGGATCTTGCACTGGGTATGGGACTGATGTGAGAGGAAGCTGGGCACCTGTAACCCAAGCCTACTCGATCTGAGTATCTGGATCCCCTATTAAAACCCCTTTGGGGGGCTGGAGAGATGGCTTAGCAGTTAAGGTGTTTGCCTGCAAAGCCAAAGGACCCCGGTTCAATTCCCCAGGACCCACGTCAGCTAGATGCACAAGGGGGCGCATGCATCTGGAGTTTGTTTGTAGTGGTTAGAGGCCCTGGCGTGCCCATTCTCTCTCACTCTTTGTCTCTCAAATAAATAAATAAAATATATTTTATATTTAAAAAAAAAGAACTCCTTTGGGGCTGGAGAGATGGCTCAGCGGTTAAGATGCTTGCCTGAAAAACCTAACCACCCAGGTTCAATTTCCCAGTACCCATGTAAAACCTGATGATTCACAGGGGCACATGTATCTGGAGTTCATTTGCAGTGGCTGGAGGCCCTGGCACACCCATTCTCATTCTCTCTCTCCTTGCAAATGAATAATTAAATAATATGTTTTTAAAAACTTCTCTGGGGAGGTGAGGCTTGGAATGTCAGGGCTCCCCCCAGCGCCAAGGGTGACAGCGGGGATGACAGCACTTCCTACTTCAGCCCTGGGACCTTGAGACTTGATCAGCTTCCCTAACTGTGGAATTGCAAACTTCCAGACCTGGTGGGGAGAGGGGGAAGGGGGAACAGCTTTCTTGGAATCTAACAGAGGGAACCCCCCCTTTCTCTGAGCCCCAGTTTACCCTCTACGATGGAAAGAGCTAAGAACCCATTAGCACTGACATCCCATGATGTCACAAGCATTCCCAAGACATGGCGGCCCCTCAAGATGGTCCACAGACCGTCCCGTGCCTGCGTTTTCATTGCTGTTCACAGCGGAGGGGGAGTAGTTCTGACAAGGGGATTGAAGGAACCTAAAGTTGGTTCCCATTGGCCAAATGATTGTCAATACATCCCACCCATTCTTAGTTTCTTTTTATTTTATTTTTTAAAATTTCTTTAAAGTATTTTATTTTTATTTATTTGACAGAAAGAGAGAGAGAGAGGAAGAGAATGGGTGTGCCAGGGCCTCCAGCCACTGCAAACGAACTCCAGATCCATGCGCCCCCCTCATGCATCTGGCTAACGTGGGTCCTGGGGAATGGAACCTGGGTCCTTTGGCAAACATCTTAACCGCTAAGCAATCCCTCCAGCCCTCTTTTGAATTTTTTTTTTTTTTTTTGAGGTATGGTCTCACCTCTAGTCCAGGCTGACCTGGTATTCAATCTGCAGTCTCAGGGTGGCCTCGAACTCACAGCGATCCTCCTATCTCTGTCTCCCAAGTTCTGGGATTAAAGGCATGTGCCACCATGCCCAGCTCTTTTGAATTTTTTATGACAGAGAAAGAGAGAGAATTGGCGTTCCAGGGCCTCTAGCCACTGCAATCAAACTCCAGACACATGTGCCATCTTGTGTGCATGTGCAACCTTGCATGCTTGCATCACCTTGTGCATCTGGCTTACGTGGGCAAGAGCCTTAACTGCTAAACCATCTCTCCAGCCTCCCCCCTTGTTAAGTTTTTTAATTTTTTTTTTATTTTTATGAGCGAGAGAGAGAACATCCCACTCATTTTACAGATGAGGAAACTGAGGCCTGAGGAGGGCTGGGACCCAGCAAGTGCCTATCGAGCTGTGCTAACTCCACTCCTCAGAGGCTTGTCCAGAGCTGATGGTATTTGCCAGGCTCAATCTGTCACCTGAGTAGGACAGTGTCCCCTGGGGACCGGGACCCAGGAAGACTCAATCAAAGGCAAAAGCAGACCAGTGGCTCAGCAGAGACTGAGCACACAGGAATCCAACGAGGCGGGCTGGAGTGGCGTTCGTCTCACTTGTTCCCTGCCACAGGGGTCCCCTGTCCCAGACCGTGCCCTGAGGGCCGGCAGCCAGTGATAATAAGGTCAGAAAACATCCAGAGCCCTATTTCCTTGGCTGGGGGTGTGGTTCAGTGGCAAAGCTCTTGTCTAGCACGTGGTCAGCACCACACACACACACACACACACACACACACACACACACAAAGCCAGGCATGGTGGCGCACACCTTTAATCCCAGCACTCGGGAGACAGAGGTAGAAGAATCACTATGAGTTCAAAGCCACCCTGAGACTACATAGTAAATTCCAGGTCAGCCTGGGCTAGAGCGAGACTCTACGTCAAAAAAAAAAAAATCACACTTGTACAGAAAGTTCCATTTCCAAGCTGGTGGGACACAGGCCAAAGAGGGGCCACACAGTCTATAGCAACACAGTTTATGAGAAATGAAGGTCTAGGGCTAGAGAAATGGCGCAGCAAACACACTTGCTTGCAAAGCCTGCTAACCCAGGTTCAATTCCCCAGTACCCATGTAAATGCCAGATGCACAAAGTGGTGCGTGTGTCTGGAGTTCGTTTGCAGTGGCAGGAGGCCCTGGTGCCCCCATATAGACTCCCTCTCTGTCTGCCCTGCCCCTCTCTCAAATAAATAAGTAAATAAAATTTTATTTATTTATTTATTTATTTATTTATTTATTTATTTATTTATTTTATCTTTCAAGGTAGGGTCTCACTCTAGCTCAGGCTGACCTGGAATTCACTCTGTAGTCTCGGGTAGCCTCGAACTCACGGCGATCCTCCTACCTCAGCCTCCTAAGTGCTGGGATTAAAGGCATGTGCCACCATGCCCAGCTAATAAATAAATTTTTAAAGAGAAATGGGAGGGCTGGAGAGATGGCCTAGCGGTTAAGGCGCCTGCCTCCTAAGCCTAAGAATGCTGGTTCCAATCTCTAGGTCCCACGTTTAGCCAGATGCAAAATGACACAAGGGTGCGATGCCACACTTGCCCACAAGGGGACGCACGCATCTGGATTTCGTTCACAGCAGCTGAGAGACTGCTGGCTCGCCCATCTCTGTCTTCCTCTCCCTCTGTCTCTCCCTCTCTCTCTCTGTCTCTCTCCAAAAATAAATAAAATAAAATAAAAAATTTTTTAAAAGAGAAATGAAGGTTCATAGGAGGTCAGATCACACTGGGGCCAACAAGGGAGCTAAAAGAAGACATCTGAAGCCCAGAAGAGGAGCTGGAACCAGGGGATCTTCCTGACAAACTCGCTGAAGGAAGAGTAGGAGGAGTTCGGGGTACATGTGGCAGACAGGTGAAGAGGTCAGGTGACAGGGGCCGGTACAGACGTCAGTGAGAGCCTGTCATGCCAGATCGGCCAACAAGTCTGCCCCCGTCTCTCACGGGAAAGCCTTTCCTGGAAGGAGAGACAGCCAGTGTCCCAGAGCAGCCTGGCAGGCCCTGGATTAGCAAAGAAGTTAAGCTCTGGGACCCTCAACCCACCCAGACCATCCATCGGTCACACGCTTCCCCAACAGGCAGACCCTCGCTTTGCTCAGCCAGGGTCACCCCATGAAGACAAACTGCTTCTCTGTGTCCTGAGGCCCCCAGGGCAGCACCGGGGAGGGAAGAGGCCCTGTCTCTCACTCCATGCTGCAGAGGCCTTTCCCAGAATCTGTCTTTCCCTCTCCTCCCCTGACCTCTGCTACCCTCACTTGGGGGAAAGGTGGCCAGCAACTCTCCAGAACATTCCACCCTGCCCACACAGCTGCGCTTTACCCAATACTTGGCCAGGCCGACTCTCCATGGCTCTTCTCTGCCCATTCTTGCTCAGCCCCTAAGGGCAGCAGACTCCCCCAGGGCTGGGCCATGACCTCTACGTGCCAGGCCACCCAGATCAAAGGGTTAAATGACAGACTGCACCCCTGTAAGCGCTCAGAAGCTTTGTGCGGGATGAGTGGGTGTCCATTTGGCAATGGTGTTGGGCAAACTTCAGTCACCAGAAGATTCCATTAAACCACAGAAACCTGCATCAATAGGAGACTACGGGGCGGGGGAGATGGCTCAGCCAGGAAAGTGCTTGCCTTGCAAGCATGAGGAGGGCCTGAGCTTGATGTCCAGCATCCACATAAAAATGCCAGGCAGGAACTAGAGAGATGGCTTAGCAGTTAAGATACTTGCCTGCAAAGCCTAAGGACGCAGGTTCAATTCCCCAGTACCCATGTAAACAGATGCACAAGGTGGTGCATGTGTCTAGAGTTCATTTGCAGTGGCTGGAGGCCCTGGTGCACCCATTCTCTCTTCTCTCTCATTCTATCTGCTTCTTTCACTCACAAATAAATAAATAAATAAGTTTTTAAGTGCCTGGTGTCTGAGGAACAATACCCAAGGCTGTCACCTGACTACCACATGCATACATATACATGTGCATACACACACACACACACACACACACACACACACACATACATGAACATGCATACACAAAAAACAGAGGGCTACAGGATAAACAGCTGCACACCCATACAATGAGATATTCTGAGACTACAGTGAGACCCCGCCTCAAAGAAAAAAAAAGTTAGGCCTAGTGTCACATGCCATTAAGTGAGATGTAAATAAAATGCCAGTCGTTACAATAATCATGCATAGGTATATGCTGAGGTGCCATGTCTTATTGCTTGTAAACTGGATAAGGCTCGACAGGTGGTTCTAAGCCTGAGGTAGAGTGATACCCTGCCTAAAGGAAAAACAAAGTACCTAACATCTTTATAAAAATAAAACTTCTGCCAGGTGTGGTGGCGCACACCTTTAATCCCAGCACTCGGGAGGCAGAGGCAGGAGGATCGCCATGAGTTTGAGGCCACGCTGAGACTACATAGTGAATTCCAGGTCAGCCTGAGCCAGAGTGAGACCCTACCTCGAAAAACAAAAAAATAAAAAATAATTTAAAAATAAAAAAATAAAACTTCTACCTCAAAAAAAATAATAAAAGGTGAGACAGGCCGATCACCATATTTTTTTATCAAACTATAATTCATTATAAAAGTTGGCCGGGCGTGGTGGTGCACACTTTTAATCCCAGCACTCAGGAGGCAGAGGTAGGAGGACTGCCGTGAGTTCAAGGCCACCCTGAAAATACATAGTGAATTCCAGGTCAGCCTGGGCTAGAGTGAGACCCTACCTCGAAAAACCAAAAACAAGTCACTAGTTAACATGTGAGTCGGCAGGTTTCATTATATCTTGCCGGTTGCACAACCACCTCGACTATCTTACTCCAGGAAATTTTCAACAGTTCTCAAGGGAGGCTGAAGTGGAAGGATCTGGAATTCATTCAAGGCTAGCCTGGGCTATGCATCCAGACTCCTGCCTAAAAACCAGGAAGGGAAATTGAGCATGGTAGCGCACACTCTTTTTTTTTTTTTTTTTTTTTTTTAATTTGAGAGACACAGAGAATGGGCGTGCCAGCAGCCTCTCAGCTGCTGTGAACGAACTCCAGACACGTGCACCCCCTTGTGCGCATGTGCAACATTGAGCACTTGTGTCATTTTTGCGTCTGGCTAAACGTGGGACCTGGAGAATTGAACAGGCGTTCTTAGGCTTTGCAGGCAGGTACCTTAACTGCTAAGCCATCTCTGCAGCCCACACACACTCTTAATCCCAGCACTTGGGAGGTAGAGGCAGGAGGATCAAGAATTCAAGGTCATCCTCAGCTACATAATGAGTTTGAGGCCAGCCTGGGCTACATAAGATTCTTTGTCTCTTTTTCAAGAAGGGTTAGCCCAGACCGACCTGGCATTCACTCTGTAATCCCAGGCTGGTCTCAGATTCACAGAGATCCTCCTACTTCTGCCTCCCAAGTGCTGGGATTAAAGGCGTGCGCCACCACACCCGGCTATCTGTCTCGATAAATAAAAATAAATAAAGATGTAGACAAGCTCAAAAATGGAAGGAAGGAAGGAAGGAAGGAAGGAAGGAAGGAAGGAGGGAGGGAGGGAGGGAGGGAGGAGGGAGGGAGGGAGGGGAAAAGGAGGGAAGGAAACACAAAGAATATTTTCTTTACCTCCCCAAAACAACACACCACCCCTGGCAGCAACTAATTGCCTTTGTTTCTATCGACCGGCCTCCTCCAGACATCCCAAGCACGTGCATCGATACAGGACGTGTCCTTTGTCTCCTACTGGCCTCCTCCAGACATCCCAAGCACGTGCATCGATACAGGACGTGTCCTTTGTCTCCCTTCTGGCCTCCTCCAGACATCCCAAGCACGTGCATCAATACAGGACGTGTCCTTTGGCGTCTGGTTTCTTTTGCTTGGCATCATGTTTCCCAGGTTCGCTGGAGCTGTGTCTTCTTCATATGGCCAAATACCACCACCTGGTTTACATTCATAGCTGATGAACATCTGAGCTGTTCCACTTCTTGGCTCCTGTGAACATCTGCATACACGCTTTTGTGTGGACACGATTCCAACAGTCTTCAGCATATAGCTCGTTGCAGAATTGCTGAGTCATACTGGAGCTTTAGGTTGGACTTTCTGAGGCTTCCCCAGGAAGGAAGCCCAGAGAAGCTTAACTAAATCTGTGGGACTCAAGAATGTTAGCTTAGGAGCTGGAGAGATGGCTTAGCAGTTAAGGTACTTGCCTGCAAAGCCTGAGGACCCAGGTTCAAGTCCCCAGAATCCACATAAACCAGATGCACAAGGTGGCATATGCATATGGAGTTCATTTACAGTGGCTGGAGGCCCTGGAGTCTCTCTCTCTCTCTCTCTCTCACACACACACACACACACACATACACACACACAAATAAATAAGTAAATTTTTTGGAAATTATAATTATTCTTATTTATTTTTTTCTATCTTAACCATTTTATCTTGACACACGTGCACATGTAGGTTGTACAGTGTGATGTTTTGGTTCATCTATACATTGTGCTTTGATGAACTAACTGTACTTAGTTGTTCATCTTTTAAATATTTATCATTTCTTTGTGATAAGAGCAGTAGAATACCTCTCTTGTTCTAAAATATTTTTTAAAAGAAAAAAAAAGGGGACTGGATAAATGGCTTAGCAGTTAAGGTGCTTGTCTGCAAAGCCAAAGGACCCAGGTTCAATTCCCCAGAACCCACATAAGCCAGATGCACAAGGTGGTGCATGTATCTGGAGTTCGTCTGCAGCGGCTGGAGGCCCTGGCGTGCCCATTCATTTCCTCCCTCCACCTTTCTCTCTGTCAAATAAATAAATATAAATAAAATATATATTAAAAAAAGAACGTTAGCATAGAGACTAGGAAGATGGCTCAGCAGTTAAAAGTGCGCATGTCACACATGCATGTGCACACACACATACATATACAAATAAAATAATTTTAAAAGTTGAGCCGGGTGTGGTGCCACACGCCTTTAATCCCAGCACTCGGGAGGCAGAGGTAGGAGGATCAACATGAGTTCGAGGCCACCCTGAGACTACAGAGTGAATTTCAGGTCAGCCTGGGCTAGAGTGAGACCCTACCTTGAAAAACAAAAATAAAAAATAAATAAATAAATAAATAAATAAATAATAAATTTAAAAATTGGTTTCAGCAAGGCTCAGGGGACATTGTGGAGGAGGGAGCAGAAAGATTGTAAAAGCCACAGGGTGGGAAGCAGTATCCAGAGGCACCCCCAACCCAACCCAACAGTGACTGACTGCTGCATTCAGAACCCATGATCCCAAAGTGAATACCAGTAACCCCACTGAGGAAGTCCTCTGTGGAATGGGGGCAGGAAGGAGGGGATATAATACCATAATACCGAGTGAATGGGACCGATACATGATTTGCACATACAACAAAATGCATAATTAATTTAAAAAATTACAACCCAGGTTCAATCAACAAGGCTGCACATGGGTCTGGAGCTCATTTGCTGGAGGCCCTGTGCCCATTCTCTCTCTTTGCTCTCTCTCTCTCTCTCTTTTTTTTTTTTTTTTTTTTTTTGTGGTTTTTTTCGAGGTAGGGTCTCACTCTAGTTTAGGCTGACCTGGAGTTCACTCTGTATTCTCAGGGTGTCCTCGAACTCACGACAATCCTCCTACCTCTGCCTCCCGAGTGCTGGGATTAAAGGCGTGCTCTCTCTCTCTTTCTATCTCAAATAAATAAATAAAATAATTTTTTTTTAGTTTAAAAATTAAAAAAAAAAGCCTGGCGTGGTGGCGCATGCCTTTAATCCCAGCACTCAGGAGGCAGAGGTAGGAGGATCGTCGTGAGCTCAAGGCCACCCTGAGACTACAGAGTGAATTCTAGGTCAGCCTGGGCTAGAGTGAGACCCTACCTCGAAAAACAATAATAAATAAATAAACAAATAAGTAAATAGATAAATAATGTTAGCTTAAAAGAAGGCTCAAGGGCTGGAGAGATGGCTTAGCAGTTAAGGCACCTGCTTGCTAAGCCTAAGCACCGGGTTCCAATCTCCAGCGGTTCCAATCTCCAGGTCCCACGTTTAGCCAGATGCAAAGTGATGCAAGGCCGCAATGCCGCACTTGACCACAAGGGGGTGCACGCATCTGGATTTTGTTCTCAGCAGCTGAGACACTGCTGGCGCGCCTATCTCTATCTGTCTCCCTCTCCCTCTCTGTCTCTCTCTCTCTCTCTCTCTCTCTCTCTCAAAAATAAATAAAATAATTTTTAAAAATTTTAAAAAAAGAAGGCTCAAGAGAACGGAGCAAACCCTAACAGCCCGGCGATTCCTAAGTAATTTTATCTTTTACCTCTCACCCAACACACACACACACACACACACACACACACACACACACGCACACGCACGAAATGTGGTTTATATTTGAATTTGCTTGTCAATCCCATCTTGTCTGCCAGGCACGCAGCCTGGTCCCAGGAGGGTTCTTCTTTAAAAGTAAGAAACCTTCAGGAATCCAGTGAAACATCAGGAAGCCAGTTTCTGCCAGAGCTGTGAGGGGTCAAGCCTCAGAAGACACGGCAGGAGCCATGTGGATCCACAATCAGAGAGAGCACTCACCCCCATCTTGCTTCAGAAATAGAACCCCACAGCTTTCAGAGCCACGGTGGCTTACGCAGAGGGTAGATTTCAACACTGGCCCTTTGGGCAGCCAGGATTCTCAGGGTGGCCAAGAGGCAAGAGAAGGCCGCTAAAGTGTGACTCAACAGGCTCCGACCATCCCCTCCTCCCCCAGAGGAGGAGAAAGTGGTCAGCCTCCCTCCTTGGACAGAGGAGGCCAGCCACTAGGGGCAAACACCTTAACTGTACCCTCCAAAAAAGACCCAAGTGCTGAAGAGTCCCCTCTAGCCCAGGAGAGGGATGCTCTGGGCAGGAAGGTCCCCACCGCTGTCTTTGACACTTCTGTACCCACAACCTAGGCCAAGCTATCTGTACATCTTGGCAGTATGTGTATCTGGAGCTCATTTTACCACCAAAGACCAGGCTTATGGACACATAGTCCTGGGCAAGGCCTTGGAGGGTGGGAAAGGGGGCCGAGGAAGGGGGTGCTCCGTGTCCTAGTGAAAAGGAAGGACTTGGGTCCGATCAGCGCTGACGCTGACGTGCAGCACCCTTGCTCTGGGTCGGCAAACCGAAAAGTCCGGTGCCTCTCCTCCCACAGGGTCCTCAGTTCCCTTCCCTTAAACCCCAGGGTGAAAGAGACTCTTGGGGGGAACAATACGAGGTGTGGTTGGCTTTGGAAGACATGCAGCGGCATTAAAGCAGGGCCAAGTCCATTTCCAGAATTCTGGCAGTCAGCTTCGGTCACTGCTTTCTTTGTCCCATAGAACCTCTGGCTTCTGGGGGAGTAGGGGTGGGGGGCGTGAAGCAGACCTCCTGGTGCACCCGTGGGCACCACTGCAACCCCCTCTATCACCTTACTCTGACAGCCTGACTGCTTCCTTCCCTCGCTGGCTCAGGACAGGACCATAATACCAACCCGGTGGCCCGGGCCCGTCCGCCTCTCAGCAGGATCCCAAGCTCCGGGGCGACTTAAGCCAACATGATCCCAGTTTCTCCGAGCGACTTAGCGAGGATTTAGAGGCTGGCTGGAGGGTGCCCGCGTCTGGGGGTGCAGCAGGGTCTGCACACGTATCCTAGGCAACGGGCCCCTCCTCCCCCTCAACCGGGACTCCACGTCTGGACCACCCCCTCCCACCCCCACCCCCGGCCCTGCGCGGTCTCGGGAGCATCCCTGGACCCCGGTCCCCACCCCGCCCGCGGCGCCGGGGGACCCACCCGAGCGTCCCCGGCTGCGCGACCTCACCTGCCTCGGCCGCGCCCGCGCTCCCGCCCCGCTCGCTCCCGGCCGCTGGCGTCTTCCGGTGCCCGGAGCTCGAGCCCTCGGGACGGGGCGGGGACCGGCGCCCGCCCTCCCGCTCCCCACCCCGGCCCCGGCCCGCCCACACTGCGCCCCTGACCTTGACCGTGAGCGACCCGCCCCGAACTTTGCTACCCGATCGATGGCCAGCTGCAGCCCGTGGATCGTCTCTCCGGGCCCCAGGGCCTCGAGCGGCGCGGCTTCCCCCGGAGACCTGGGAATCCGTCCGCTGCTCCCCGGTCCCTTCCCCACGATCGGCCACTGAGACCCCTGGACACATCACCAGTCAGTCACCCTCCTGCACGCCTGTGCGTTAATACCCTCCCGGCCAAACCACCCACCGGCTGAGCTCCTTCTAAAAGGCCAGCACGGAGCCAGGCCCTGGAAGTTTAAAACGGAGAACAAGATACAATTTCTGGGGCCAAGTGGCTTAGCACTAAAGGCGCTTGCCTGCAAAGCCTAAGGACCCAGGTTCGATTCCCCAGGACCCAAGTATATCCAGCAGCACAAAATGACGCCATGTATCTGGAGTACATTTGCAGTGGCTAGAGGCCATTCTCTCTCTCTCTCTCTTTAATAAATAAATAATAAAGAAGTTGTCAATAAAAAATAAAATTTTTAAAAATGATTAAAAATAATAAAATATTTTTCTATAAGATGCAGTTTCTGCTTTAGTGGAGGTGTTGGTTTGGGGAAAGAAGAGGTTATTAAACACAGCACTGAGTGGGCGGGAATGTAGGTTGGTTAATAAAGTGTTTGTCAGCCCGGTGTGCTGGTGCACGCCTTTAATCCCAGCACTCAAGATGCAGAGGTAGGAAGAATTGGTATGAGTTCGAGGCCACCCTGAGACTACATCGTTAATTCCAGGTCAGCCTTAGCTCCAGTGAGACCTTACCTCAAAAATAAATAAATAGTTTGTCTAGCATGTATAGGGCCTTGGGTTCCATACTCAACACAACATGAACCTGGCTAGTGACAAACTTGTGATGCCAACACTAGGGAGATGCTGGCAGGAGGATCAGAAGTTCAAGGTCATTCTTGGCTACATAGTACTTACATAGTGAGTTCAAGACCAGCCTGAGCATCATGAGACCCTATCTGAAAAAAAAAGCCAAGTGAGGTGGCCCAGGCCTTTAATTCCAACACTTGGGAGGTGAAGGTATGAGGACTGCTGTGAGTTGAGGCCAGCTGGAGCTACAGTGTGAGTTCCTGATCAGCTTGGAGGGGGCACACACAGCTCTGAACCACCCCTTCCCCACTCAACCCTCCAAACTGCCGTGAGAAAGACGGGAGGCCTGGAAGGGTGTAAAAACCTCTCCCCTACAATGAAAAGCCTGATGCATCCGGCCCCAGCAGAGAGGGAAGTGTGCAGTGTGCAAAGCCCTAGAGGCAGAACAAAGATCTGGAAGCCAGTGAATTGCAAATGTGAACCGTGAAGGTGGAAGGTAAGCGACCTGCCTCTAGTTAGTGCTCACATCAGCACCTACCTAAAGACTGATCGGAAGGAGTCCCGGAGATCACTACACGTGAGCCGGATCTGTAAGCTTGAAATAATTCCCTCCCCGCCCAAAACGGTGCCTGGTTTGGATGTTCATCCCAGCAACGGGAAGTGGACCACATCAGGGTAACAGAGTTCATCTGCACTGTCAACGTGACCAAGTTTATAAAGGAATAGATGGCGAAGCATGCCTGAATGTGCCCGTGAGGGCTTCATCATTAGATGGGGGGGGGGGGTCTGATGTAATGACTCATCCAGCGGTCCTTTGATGGGTCTGTAATGTGATGGCATTATGGGGAGGTGGTGGAGAGCCTGGTGGAAAAAAGCAGGCCACTGGGAGCATGTGGGGGTAGGGGTCTTGTATCCTGTCCTGGCTCTCCTCTGCTTCCTGGGTGCTATGGTGCTAGCTGCTCCTCTACCAGTCCCTCCCACCATGCCTGGCTTCCCTCCCTTCTGGATGGACAGGCACACCTGAAACGGAAAGCCAAAATAAATCCTTCGATTTATGTCAGGCATTGTGTCACAGCAATGCGAGAATTAACTGATGTACAGAACGTAGCACGTTAGGGCTGGAGTGGCCCATTTCTAAGAACCTGTCTCAAGCCACAAAAGTCAAAGTTTACAGAGTGTCAGGTTGAAGACACTAGACCCGAAGTGGGGACCAACCTCAAAAGTCTTATCCTCGGGGCTGGAGAGATGGCTTAGTGGTTAAGTGCTTGCCTGTGAAGCCTAAGGATCTCAGTTCGAGGCTCGATTTCCCAGGACCCACGTAAGCCAGATACACAAAGTGGTGCATGCATCTGGAGCTCATTTGCAGTGGCTGGAGGCCCTGGTGTGCCTATTCTCTCTCTCTCTCCCTCTTTCTCTGTCTGCTGCTCTCAAATAAATAAACAAAATTAAAAAAAAAAAAAGTCTTCTCCTCTGACATCTGGGTGTGAGCCAGGGTTCATCATGAATGAACACACACACACACACACACACAAATAAGCACTTACACGTGCTTTGCCCATGTGGACTAGACCCCTGCCCTTCCTAAGTGTGTTCAATTGTCTAGTGAAAATCCTTTCTGACAACCTGGGTGTTGTTTGGGCCTCATTCATAACTTTTTTAGCTTGGTGGATTTTATTGTTAAATGTTTTTATTTATCTGCAAGCAGAGAAAGAGAGGGAAAAAATGGGTGCACCAGGGCCTCCAAAAGCTGCAAATGAACTCCAATATGTACGCGCCCCTTTGGGTACTGGGGAATCAAACCCAGGTAATGAGGCTTCGCAGGCAAGTGCCTTAACTGCTGAGCCATCTCTCCAGCCCATGTTTGGTGTTTTGTTTTTTAATTTATTTGAGAGTGACAAAGAGAAAGAAACAGATAGAGAATGGGTGCACCAGGGCTTCCAGCCACTGCAAACAAACTCCAGATGCATGCGCACCTTGTGCATCTGGCTTACGTGGGTCCTGGGGAATCAAGCCTTGAACCGGGATCATTAGGCTTCACAGGTAAGTGCTTAACCACTAAGCCATCTCTCCAGACAGAGTATCATGTATCCCAGGCTAGCCTCAAACTGCCTATATAGCCAAAGATGACCTGATTGCCCGGCTTCCAAACCCTCCTCCAGTGCTGGGATTACATGCGTGTGCTGCCATGCTGTTTATGTGATGTTGGAGATTAAAGTGGGGCTTTGTGCAGGCTAGGCAGACCCTCTACAACCGGGCTGTCATTCCAGCCCTCCTGCAGTTGCTGTGGTTTTTTGGAGTCATGGATCCAAGCCCAGAACCTCCCGCAGCAGGCAAGTGCTTCACCATCTATTTACACCCTCAGCCCACCTCTTTCATCTTTGTGCCACCACCCTCAACACACACCTATGGTGCAGTTAAGACCTCTGCCCGACCAAGGCGTCCTGCGCACACATGCCACCAGGCCAGGCCAGCACTTTCCAAGACCCGTGTGTCCCAGGTGGCACAGACTGGCATATTACAAAAGCCAGGCTGCCCAACCGGCCTGAGCAGAGAACCTGCGAGGAAGCAGGCCAGAATTCATGCCGTTTTCTACCAGGTGCTGGCTGGTTGCTGGCTGTGTTGGGTTTTCTTTTCTTTTGTTTAGTTTTTGGGTGTTTTTTTTCAAAGTAGGGTTTTGCTCTAGCCCAGGCTGACCTGGAATTCAGTCTCAGACTGGCCTTGAACTCATTGCAATCCTCCTACCTCTGGCTCCCAAGTGCTGGGCTTAAACGCGTGTGCCACAACTGGTTTATTTTGGTTTTTCAAGGTAGGTGTCACTCTAGCCCAGGATGACCTGGAATGCATTATGTAGTCTCAGGGTGGCCTTGAACTCACAGTGATCCTGCCTCCTGAATGCTGGGATTAAAGGTGTGCACCGGCCTTCAGTTATGTTTTTTAATTTATTATTATTATTTATTTATTTATTAGAGACAGAGAGAGTGAGAGAGAGAATGGGCACGCCAGGGCCTCTAGCCACAGCAAATGAACTCCAGACACATGCATACACCACCATGTGCATCTGGCTTACATGGGCCCTGGAGATTCAAACAGGGGTCCTTAGACTTCAGAGGCATGTATTTTAACCACTAAGTCATCCCTCCAGCCCTTCAGCTGTGTTTTTGAGGAAAAGCAGCCGGTATATGACAAGTCATGAAGAAGATGGTTTATTTCCCAGCCCCCACGTTTTAGAAGATCCCGAGGCCCAGACTGTGGGCTGGAAAATGAAGGCACTGTCAGAGTGAGGGCTCATGCATCCTGGCTTTCTGGAACTTGCCTGGCCCTAGGTGGAGTGACAAGAGAGAGGGACACTCCTGTTTTTAGCTGCTCAGAGCAGAGTCCCATCCCAGCTGACTACAGCGGCAGGCAAGAACCCCGGCCCTAGGGAAGCTGCTGTCCCAACAAACGACAAACGGGGCCTCTGCCAGCCTCCAGCAGCATCTGTCACTGGCCTGGAATCCCAAAAGGGACAATGATACTGCTGAGGGGACAGAGAGAGGTAAGGGCTCAAGAAAACACCTCACAGTGGGCTGCAGCGAAATCTGTTCCCTGGCAGTCAGTGCGTAGAGATAGGAAGGAGGCCCAATAGGACCATGCCCGAGCAGAAGCTGGATCCCAGATGCCAAGGTTGTCTCCACCTCAACACTGCTTCCCCGTGGTTATAAAGTGGTCACGCTTCTTCCTGGAGAGTGGTGCGGCCTTAGAGCTTGCTCCTGGGGACCTCCGGCAGGGGCCTCTGCAGCCGCCACACCACCCTGACGGGGTCAGCGGCATGGTCCAGCTCCCGTAGGCCACTCAGGTCACCAGTCTGGCTGTACCGCTGCAGGGCTGGCTGGAGCACCGTGATGGGAATGCTGAAGTTCAGGTGGGGGTAGGTGGCTCCTGTGTTATTGTCCCGGGTGTTGCTGGCAACGATGCCTGTTGCGGAGTTAAGAGAGCAAAGGAGCTGTAAGTCAGGGGACAGGTGGCAGGGAGAGGGCTCTCTCCACAGTGGAGTCCCCTAGGGGTCTGTTGGGGATTTGGAAACAGCCCAGGGACAGATGCTAAGCTTCGGGCCACAGATACCTGTTCCTCACAGCTACACTTCTCACACAGCAATACTGTCTCCTTCATACCATCCACATCTAACGCACCAGTTCACTTCTCTACCTCTCTCCCTCTCCACGAGGGCACAGCCTTGGGTTCACAGTGCCTGGTGCAGACGAGGTACTCAGCCAATACCCACCACGTAACTCAAAGCAGAAATGAGAGCCGTGCTCAGAATATGGGGTGTGTGGGTGCACCAGTCGCTTGCTGCTGCAAATGACTGCCTGTCCATCTTTACGTGGGGGGCTGGGGAATTGAGCCCAGGCTGGCAGACTTTGCAAGCAAGCACTTTTAATCACTGAGCCATCTCTCCAACTCCCCACCACCAAATTTTTTTAAAATTTATTATTATTTTTGGTTTTTCAAGGTACAGTCACACTCTATTCCAGGCTGACCTGGAATTCACTATGTAGTTTCAGGGTGGCCTCAAATTCATAGCAATCCTCCTACCTCTGCCTCCCGAGTGCTGGGATTAAAGGTGTACACCACCACACCCAGGCCCCAGAGGATGTTTTAAAAATATATTAATTTATTTATTTGAGAGACAGAAAGAGGCAGAGAGAGAGAGAGAGAGAATGGGCATGCCAGGGCATCCAGCCACTGCAAACGAACTCCAGGTACATGCGCCCCTTGTGCATCTGCCTTACATGGGTTCTGGAGAATTGAACTGGGATCCTTTGACTTTGCAGGCAAATGTCTTAACCACTAAGCCGTCTCTCCAGGCCGAGAGTCTTAATATTGCAGAACTCAGTTTAATCACAAGATCAATCCCCATGCAGAGGCACTTGAGAAAAATAACTACCCTGTACTCTTCAAAGTGGCCAGGACGCGAGAGAGAAGCCTGAGAAACTGACTGGAGACATAGGACAATGGAGACAGTAACGAAGGAGGGTCCGGGAAGGGTTCTGGAGCGAGAAGAGGACATCGATGAAAACATGGAATTCCACGGAGGTCTGTACTTTGGACAACAGTGTTGTGGCAGAACTAATTTATTTTTGGTTTTGGTGTTTCATGACAAGGGGGTGCCTGGGGGAAAGCTGCGTGAAAGGCACAGAGGAGCTTAATATCTAAGTGAGGCTGCTAGAAATATGAAGTGATCTTTAAAAACATCCTCTGGGGGTGCTGAAGCAAAGGAGCCAGGTTTGATTGCCCAGTACCCTCCTAAGCCAGATGCACAAGGTGTTGCATGCGTCTGAAATTCAATGCCTTACCTGAGGTCTCAACGGTAGATTAGCGGCAGTGAGGGGCTCTGGGCTCAGATCCCTTCCCTCCCAGCTCAGCCTTCCTCCATCTTCACGTCAGAGTCAGAAAAGCCCAAAGACCTTGGCTAGCTACCTGCGGGCATAAGACCCAGCATATCCCACACAGAGGACCCTCCCAGCACTGGACAGAGAGCATTCACCAGCAAGGTCAAGGCTCTAGCTACAGGCTTGAGGGAGGCCCAAGGAGCTGGTTACCCAAGAGGTCTCCTGAGCGGTTGGAGAAGAGGGGTCCTCCACTGGAGCCGCCGTGGACAGCACACGTGGTCTGCAGCATCACCGGGGCATTCTCCACCCGCACCACGGCCGAAAGGATGCCCGAGGTCACCGAGGGGCCGCAGGCCTGGCCAAAGACCCCGAAGCCCACCACACTGACAGGATCACCTGCCAGGGAGGGGAGAAGCTGAGCATCTCTGTTCTTGTTCTTTTTTGTTTTGTTTTGTTTTTGTTTTTTAAGGTAGGGTTTCGATCTAGTCCAGGCTGACCTGAAATTCACTATGTAGTGGCCTTGAACTCACGGTGATCCTCCTACCTCTGCCTCCCGAGTGCAGGGATTAAAGGCATGCGCCACCACGCCCGGTGACATCTCTGATCTACAGGACTCACTCTCCATCCCTTCTGCTTGCAGTCTGATGGACCCCCCCACCTGCACCGCAGGAGGCATCTCTGCCAAGAAGCCTTGCAGGAACAAATGGGAGAATTCCCTGAGTTTCAGCTGAATGCGCTCAAACCTTACACCCACAGGACCATCAGGCCGGTCCTCAGGCCTACACCAGGCAGTCACTTTTAGGGTTCTTCTCACCTAACTTAGGGGCTCACGATTGTGGAATCAATATCCATCTCCTTCCAGGACAAAGTCTCTTGATGAAAAGACATGGTGGCAGTGGGCACCAGGCGGCCCCACCTATCTTCCCCAAGGGCTGTGAAGGGGCCAGGCAAGGCCGACAGCTCACAGGGTCTCACACAGTCCTCACCACCCCCAGGAGCAAGGTGCAGCACCCCACTTGACAATGTGGAAGGCTGCGTTGGGCATGGTGGCACACACCTTTAACCCCAGCATGTGGGGAGGGAGGTAGGAGGATCACTGTGAGTTCAAGGCCATGCTGAGATTACATAGTGAATTCCAGGTCAGCCTGGGCTAGAGTTAAGACCCTACTTCCAAAAAACCAAAAACAAACAAAGAATGCAGAAACCTAAGCAGGGAACATTTAAATACTTGGTCCAAGGCCACCAGAGGCAGAGATGCCAATCCAGAGGTCCTGTCCTCGTTGGTTACTTTGTCACAGTGCTTCCACGAAATGGGACATCTGGTGCTCACGTGGTAGCACCCCTCAAAGTCTTTGTATCCAAATCATGCCAAGGGAACAAGGGTGCCACTCATACCTGTGACCAGAAGTGTCAGAAGGAGCTGCTAAGGTCCAGCACCCTGACAGTTCCCTGCTGTGGGTCCTCAACAGTGCACCCTACGTGGCTTAACACCTCAGGTGTCCCAACACATGGGGAGGCCTCCAGCAAGGACCCTGCAATGCTCTCCTGAACCCCTTACTTCAGCAGAGGTGGGGAAGGGCGCTGGCCATCTGACATATTTAAGTCACCACTCGCTCTCCTTCCTGGGGCCTAGCTCAGCCCAGGTGGGCCCCCCCTTCTTCATGCTGTGACCTTTGTCCTTTACCTTCACGGAAGTGTTCAGCGGCCACGGGCATGGGGACACCGTCCAGGTCCTCCTCCAGGCTCACCACCGCTATGTCATATGGACATATCTCCTGGGTGGCAAACACCACGTGTCCCCAGATTGTCACACTCCTGGGGCAAAGGAAACAAAGACAGACTAGCCTTCTCACCCTTCAGCACTAGAGAGCACGCAAGATGAAAGCGACAACAAAAGTCGTGGCCTTGGCCAGGCACGGTGGCACGTGCCTTTAATCCCTGCACGCAGAAAGGCAGAGGTAGGAGGATGGCCATGAGTTTGAAGCCAGCCTGGGCTGGAGTTGTTGGTGTCCACTGCCCTGCCTGGACGCTGCTGAAAGCATGCATCTCGAGTCAAGGATGTTTTGAATGGCAAGGCCAGATAAATATGCATGCCAATGCAGATTAAGGAATTCAGTGCCTCTTTCTCCCAAGCGGATAAGGAACCCATGCCCTGCTGGCTGCCTTACTTTCTTCTTTGCAAACACTTACTTTATCTTGAAACAATGTAACAAGTGACCTTGGGAAAGCGCTCTGGAGACAAACGATGCTATGCTGACATTAAATGAAGAGTGAGCTGACTACACAGTGGGCTGAGGCTCTGGGCCCCTACTCTTAAATCCCTAAACTGTATCGTGCCTGGTTTTACGCTGTGCCACTCCTCTTTCAAGATTCTCTTACACCTACCTCAAAAGGGGGGGGGGGGCTGAAGAGATGGCTTAGCGGTTAAGGCGTTTGCCTTCAAAGCCATAGGCCCCAGGTTCCATTCCCCAGGACCTATGTAATCCAGATGCACAAGATGGCTCATACGCCTGGAGTTACTCTGCAGTGGCTAGAGGCCCTGGCACACCCATTCTTTATCTGCCTACGTCTCTCTATCTGCCTCTTTCTCTCTCTGAAATAAATAAATTATATATCATATATATATAAAATAAATATATATATAATAAATATAATAAATAAATATAATAAATAAATATATATATATAAATAATATATATATATATATATATATATATATATATATATATATATAAATAGATAGAGAATGAGAGATTTTTTTAAGTGGACAGGAAGGGGAGGGGCTGTACCCAGGGCAATCTTTGTATCTTCCATATCTTCATTTCCCCAATAAATCCATAGCTGAGGGGTCGGAGAGATGCTTAGCAGGTAAGAAGACTGGCTTCCCAAATATGAGAACCCGAGTTCAATTCCTAGCACCACATAAAAAAAGCCAAGCATTGGTCTGGAACAATGGCTTAGTGGTTAAGGCACTTGCCTGCAAAACCAAAGGACCCAGGTTCGATTCCCCAGGACCCACATAAGCCAGATGCACAAGGTGGCGCATGCTTCTGGAGTTTGTTTGCAGTGGCTGAAGGCCCTGGCACTCCCAGTCTCTTTCTCTCTATCTCAAATAAAAATAAAATATAAAATATATTGGACTAGGGGCTGTAGAGATGGCTTAGCAGTTAAGGCACATGCCTATGAAGCAATTCTCCAGGTCCCACGTAAGCCAGATGCACAAGGGGGCACACACGTCTGGAGTTCATTTGCAGTGGCTACAGGCCCTGGCACACACATTCTCACTTTCTCTCCCTCTCTCTGTCATATATATATATATATATATATATATGGCTGGAGAGATGGCTTAGCGGTTAAGGCACATGCCTGCAAAACCTAAGGACTCACGTTTGATTCTCCAGGAACCACATAAACCAGATGCACATAGTGGCACATGCGTCTGGAGTTCATTTGCAGTGGCTAGGGGCCCTGGCATGCCCATTCTCTATCTCTCTCTTTCCCTCTCTCTGTCCCTAATAAATACATTAAAATATATGTATATGTAAAATATTAAAAACAAAGGGAGCTCCAGGATCAGCGAGAGATGTTGTCTCGGGAAATAAGGTAAAAGAGCAATAGAGTAATCTCCCTGCATGCACGGGTGTGCACCCATCTGCGTACACACATACTACACACTCGCACACCAAAAGCAATGCACACCAGGCATGGTGGCTCACCTTTGTAATTCCAGCACATTGGACGTGGAGTATCAGTAGTTCAAGGCCAGCCTCAGCTACCAGTTTGAGGCCAACCTGGGCTACATGAAACCCCATCTAAAAAAAAAAAAACAAGTATGGTGCCCCCCCCACCTTTAATCCTAGCACTTATGGGGATTAAGAGAACCACTGTGAGTTCACGGCCAGCCTGGACTATATAGTTCCAGGCCAGCCTAAGCTGGCGTGACACCCTGCCTCTAAAAACAACAAATTTTTTTTTTTTTTTTTGGCTGGGCCTGATGGTGTACGGGTGTACTCCTTTAATTCCAGCACTCATTAAGCAGAGATAGGATTGCTGTGAGTTCAAGGCCAGTTTGGGACTACAGAGTAGGCTCCAGGCCAGCCTGAGCTAGAGTGAGACCCTACCTCAAAAATATATATATATATGACTGTTCTGTGTGCTGCTCATAGGGACTCTTGCAAAGCTGGGCTGGGTTAGTCACACTGGGCTGACCTTCAGAAGAGATTCAGAAAGATCTGGGCTCCCAGGCTGGTTGAGCCAGGTGAGGGGAAGGTCAGGAGTTAACACCAGGGTGTTAAACTGCTTAACTTTGCCCTGAGCACCTGGGTCTATAGAAGAAGAAAAAAAAATGCTAGGAAACCAAGCCAGAAAGGCAAGGCCACTGTCCCTATTGCCACAGCAAAAGGAGAGCAACGGTGTTTTCCCTTCAGAGGATACAAGGGCCTGTCTAAAGTCCTAGGCTAGCTGCCTTCTGAGGCACTTAAAGACTGTTCAGAACACATCAACCTGCATCTGGAATTCGTTTGCATTGGCTGGAGGCCTTGGTGTGCCCATTCTCTCCATCTCTGTCTCTCTCAAATAAATAAAAATAAAATATTAAAAAGAAATCTACCACGTTTTATTTTTTTAAAAAAATAGATTTGTGGGGGCTGGAGAGATGGCTTAGCAGTTAAACGCTTGCCTATGAAGCCTAAGGACCCTGGTTCAAGGCTTGATTCTCCAGGACCCACATAAGCCAGATGCACAAGGGGGTGCATGCATCTGGAGTTCGTTTTCAGTGGCTGGAGGCCCTGGCGCACCCATTCTCTCTTTCTCTCTCTCTCTCTCTCTACCTGCCTATTTCTGTATCTCTCTCTCTCAAATAAATAAATAAATAATAAACTATTTTAAAAAAATAGATTTGTGGGGCTGGAGAGATGGCTTAAGCGGTAAAGCCAAAGGACCCAGGTTCGATTTCCCAGGACCCATGTAAGCCAGATGCACAAGGGGCACATTCGTCTGGAGTTCGTGTGCAGTGGCCGGAGGCCCTAGCGTGCCCATTCTCTCTGTTTGTCTCTCTTCTCTCTCTTTGTGCTTACAAATAAATTAATTTAATTTAAAAAAAAAAAGACTCGTGTGAAGCATGGTGGTATCTGTTCCTACCAGGAGACCCAGACCCTGTCACCTGTGTGCTGTCAAGGTTGAGGGGAGGGTCCCAGGTCTCCACCTACACCACAGGCCGAAAAGCCTCAGCATTCACAACCTGAGACCTGGTGAGTGGGGTGGTGGTGGTGCAGTCTCTGGCCTTACTTGGGGGTGGCAGAGTGCACCAGGACCTTGGATGCCTCTCTGGGGGCCACGTGTCGGCAGGTCACTACGAGGCGGGGCGCCACGGCCACTCCAGAACCCCACACGGTGCCACATTCCACCATCACGGCGGCGGCTGCCCACGGCGGTCCGAGGTCTCGCAGAGGCAAAGCCCGCGGGGAGCCCACGTCGGGCGGCAGGAGGGCGGCCAGGGCGGAGGATTCCGGGTAGCGCAGGTGATGGGCGGCGGCGCGGGCGGCGTGGAGCAGCGGGGCGGCGGCGCAGAGCAGCGTGAGGCCAACCCACTCGCGGGCTTTCCAGCAGAGGGGCGCAGCCACCAGCGCCACGAGCGCGCCCGCGGGACGCGCGGCGAACACGCCTCCGCCTTCGGTGCCGGGCAGGCAGCGGGCATCGGTCAGCAGCAGAGGCCCCGCCACGTTGCTCAGCACGCCTCGGCTCAACGTGTTGAGGAAGATGTCGGGGCAGAAGGCCCCGAACGGGGATCCGCAGGCCAGGAGCGGAGCGCCCTTGGGCACGGTCCCCAACGGGGCCACGGTTACGGCCGGCGCGCGCTCCGGCTCCTCCTCCATCCTCTCCCCGCCGGGCTGCACCCGCAGAAGCGCGAACCAGCCCAGCGCTCTCAGCTGCTCTTCCTCCTCCTCCTCCTCCGACGGTGACAGCTCGTCGTCGGGCGGCGCCGAGTTCACGAAGTGCCACTGCTCGGCCGCCTCGGCTCCGAAGAGGCGCGCGAAGTGGGCGCGGAAGGCCGGGCAGCTGAGCAGCAGCAGCAGCTCGGCGGGACGGGGAGGCCGTCCGCGGGGTCGGCCGGGCGGGATGCGGGCTTCGGGACCCGCACACTGGGGCGTGCACAACCCCGGCCGCTCCTGCTCCGCGACACCCGAGGGACTCGAGGCCGCCGGTCCCCACTGCACGCGAAGGCGCAGGTCGTCCGCGCAACTGTCGCCCGGCAGGAAGGCGGTTCCGGCCTCCGTCAGGACGCCGCTGCCCGCCCGTAGGAAAGGGGTGAAGATCCCCCCGTGGCACAGCACCAGGCCCGGGCTGCGGCTCAGGATCACCCCGCTGCAGCTCCACGAGCCCGCTTCCGGTCGTCCCGCGCGACAGGCGCTCACCACGCAGCCCGCCTGCTCGGCTGCCCTCGTGGAAGGGCCCCACTGCCGCCCCATGGCTTCGGGAACACGACAGCCGGGCCCTGGGGACGAACGAGAGAGCCGGACACTCGGTCCAGCACCGCGACGTCCACCCCCCTCCCCAAGACACCACCGGCTGGCTGCGACCGGCGCGAAAGTATTGACTCGGGTCGTCTTCGTGGAACCCGATTGGCTGAGCGCCCTCAACTGACCCAATCCGATTGGCTGGGCAGAGCACCGAGCTCCGATTGGCCGATGATGCCGAGTCCCCGCCCCCTCGGGTGGATCCAACCTGTGGCTTTAGGGAAGGTTGCTCTGGACTAGGGCGAACCCCTCTCCTCCCCCGGTCACGGTGACGGACACCGCGACATCACGGGAGATGGAAATAGATGGGAGGGCGAGTCCCTGGGGGCTTCGTGACAATGAACGTGGCCAGCCCATAACAGGAACCCACGCTTCGGCCACTGGTTGTAGGCAACCTTCATCCCGCAGCCCGGGATGATCTGGGCCTGGGAACTCCTGAGCTGATTCAGGATGTCTTTAAATTTTCAAAGCAAACCCTACAGCAACCCACTAGGGGGCACGCGACTCCCCAAATTACTCCTATGACCCTGTTATCGAAAATTACACCACCATCAATTTCACAAGCCAGATTTGCTCGGTTAAAATGCCCTTTACTCTCTCCCCTCTCAAATAAATAAGCCGGGCGTTGTAGCGCATGCCCATAATTCCAGCACTCGGGAGGCAGAGATAGGTAGATGAGTTCAAGGCCACCTGAGACTACACAGTGAATTCCAGGTCAGCCTGGACTAGAGTGAGACCCTACCTCGAAAAACAAAATACACACACACACCAATTGCCCTTTGAAAGTGACTATAGGGCTAGAGGGATGAAGGCATTTGTCTGCAAAGCCAAAGGAGCCACATTAGCCAGATGCACAAGGTGATACACATCCATATAGAGTTCGTTTGCAATGGCTGGAGGCCCTGGCGTGCCTGTTCTCCGCCCCCTTCTCTGTGTCAAATAAATAAAAATATTAAATAAAAAAATAGGGCTGGAGAGATGGATCAGCGGTTAAGGTGCTTGTCTGCAAAGCCTAAGGACCCAGGTTTGATTCCCCAGGCCCTGGTGTACCCATTCTATCTTCCTTGTTCTTTCTGAAAGTTACACACACACACACACACACACAATGTAAAATAACTACAATAGCTAAAATGTTATGAGACAGGCCTAGCTATGCAGCCCAGGCTGGCTTAATCCTCCTTCCCAGACCTCCTAGTGTTTGCATTACGTCACTGCCTGGCTTGGATTTTTTTGAAAGTGAGATACAAAGTGAGTATGGACACACCAAGGCATCCTGCCACTGCAAATGAACTCAAGACGCATGCACCACTTTGTGCGTCTGCCTCTACGTGAATACTGGGGAATAGAACCTAGGGCGTCAGGCTTTGGAAGCAAGTGCCCATTAGTCAACATGGCTAATGCTTCCAGCGCTCCTGGTGGCACCAAGCTGCTTGAGAAAGCAATGGTGGCTGAGGCAGGACTGAAATTCAAGCCTGCATTCGGGTTTGACCACACAGCTGACTCTATCACAACACAATCTCTTATGTTTTTCGACTTGCTAACAATGAAAACTCTCTCAAGCCAGCAACACTCCCAAGCCTCTGGCACCGACTGTCAAGCTGCTCTGTATTGGTGGCAGAGGACAATGCAAGGAAGTCTCAAACCACAGCCAGCAGCAGCTAAGGCTAAGGACCATGTTCCATGCTGACTCCAGAAAAAAATAAATCCCCTTTGCCCATGGAGCCCACAGACTCCTTCATAGTTAACAGTGACCACAGGATTCCTGATGACACTGACCCTTGGTCAGAAAGAACCGGGCACATCTTGTCTCCCATTCTATTTGTGTTGGTATTTCAGTGATCACATCTCCTTTGGAGCTTTCTGTAATCAGGTGCCTCTGCCTGCACAAGTGCAGCACTGAGCTGACTGGCTCCAATGACGAGGGCACTGTGTCACTGGTAGCATGTCACGAGCTTTCACTCAAGCATTGATCATCAGCATTCTGCTGTGGAGAAAACCAACCACCCTGGCCCACAGCACGTTCTGAGAGCTCAGACGCTATCTCCAGTGGCCCAACTATTTTATTCCTGGTTTTTATTCCTGGTAGCCGTTCAAGTCTCTCAGTCACCCCCAAATGTTTCTTCCTATGTGTATGGAATAACTTTTGTTTTGAAATGACACTGTATGCTCAAACTCTGAACACATCACTGTGGAAAAAAGGGAACTGTTTGCTTTAGATTTTTATTAAAATGCTTAGGATACAGACTGCCTTTCTTCTGTAAATGACAATTTTACTTTTGCTGAAATAGGACAAGGTGCACTCTGATAAAACAGGATGAAATTACAATTCATGGGAGTTCCTGAACAAGGTCTTAGAGCAGTCAGTGCTCCTCATGGCAGCTTCCTTCAGCTACCTTGTTTCAGGAATGGTGTTCTGTGGGGCAAGAAACAGACTGGCTCTACTTTTCAGTAACCTCTTTCTCCAGTGGCCAAAACAAACCACTTTCACAAAGAGCTTCCCTGTGTCGAGCTCGCTAGCAAGTGACTGGGGACAAGTGGGGGGAAATGAAAATAACACTGAGACAATACACCTGTCACGCAGGACAAAGAAGTGTGGGCAGCCTGAAGCCAAAGGAAGCAGGAAGTACGAAAGTCGCCTACCTAATCTGTTCCCCATTAGCTAGGTGTGATCACTTAAGGCTTCAACCCTTCCCAAGCACATGACCTTGTCCTGTTCCAGCTCCGCTTGCTATGAGCTCATGCAGGCACAGAGTCCTTTCCCAACCTGAGACTGAAGTCCAAGGTCCCTTCACACCCCTTTCCCTACCTCTCACTGGGCCCCCACCATCATCATGCGCCCCTAAGGAAACTACCTCTCACCTCTTATTGAAGGAAAAAGAATGGTGCCCTCCCATCTCAAGACCATCCGTCCTTTCGTCACTGTACACGGGAAGAATGGCAATGTACATGATGGCACCCCGGTGTCACAGGGACACTGAGAAAATGAAATGCTATAAAATCCCACGCGGCCTCCAGGACTGCTGCTGTCACTGTGTCACACTGGGTGGCCAGGATGTCGGTGAGGCTGCCTCCAAAGGCTTGGCAGACAGGCCTGTTCTTAGTGTTCTCACTGCTTATTTCTGGAGTGGAAAAGAACGATTTCATACAGCCTCTGCCCAGCCTGGAAAGTCTCCCACGTGCACCTTTCAACAGCGACCAGAGATACCAGTAAGGAGAAAAGACGGAAGAAAATGAGCTCATCACCAGCCATGGGAGATCAAATTCTGCAAGTGGAAACGGAAAGAGCACTCAGTCACTGCCGGGTTCACAGTGCTTCACCTCACAGAAGGAACAACCCTTCAAGCTGTTGACGTTGCCGTGAACTTTCCCCTAGAATCTGTACAAAGCACGAGACACATCTGAGCATGTGCCTACAGGAGATGCGTTCAACTCTTTCATGAGGCAAAAGTCACTTCTCATAAATGACAATGAAAAAGGAAGGTGCTATAAAGAGAAATGGAATTTCCCAACAGTAGAAAAGCAAAGACTGCTGAAACTGGTAACTTTATAAGTAAAAATAATATAGTAACAATAACTCACTTTATAATTCACTCTTCCACAGTGAACAACTGAACAATCTGCTACCCCCAGGATGAGGGATAGCCTCACTTACCACAGTGGAAACCTGCCACAACTGCAAGGCCAGGATCTGCCACACTCCTGGTCCTCCGTGCACAGATGCCACCCCCAAGACGTCAGACCGGGAGCTCAGGAGAACTCCTCTCACCAACCTGCCAGACTTACACCATTGCGCTCTGCCCTCCAATGAACACATCTGTTCATAATTTTATGAAGTATCTAAATTCCATTTACTAGTTAAAAAAAAGCATAAAAAACTCTGGACCAAGTAAATTTGAACTCAAAAGTTAGAGGAGGGATACCAATTACATTAACAACACTTTCTTTAAAAAATAGAAGCACTTTCTTTTGAAATTAACCACAGTGGTGAGACGTGTTTTTCTTTTCTGGTGTCCCGTGATGGCACACAGCTGTACCTGGCAAATCCTGCCAGCCTGAGTCCCGGGACACTGACCTGCACCAGCACGTGGGGCAGCATTACCTCCCGGCACTGTGGAGAAGAGCACATGTCACCACTGGGCCATGAGCGTTGACAGAGACGCTTGGCTTTTCAACGCCAGACATGGTTGGAGAGCTTTCCTTGTTCTATTAGAAAAGTTCATGAGGAAGCTGTGAATAGGATCAGTCCAGAGAAGTAAAACTCTTTATTTTCACTGTCCAAACATCAGTCGATGTACTGGGAGAGCCAGCGGAAGCCCTCGCCGTAGCCTTGTCTCTTGAGCACGCTGCACATGAACACTTCCATGGGGCGGGCGTTCAGCTCCTTCACAGTCACATTCCCCTAAGGGAGGCCAAACCCAGAAAGGTCCGTTAGTGATCACCAACACTACTTCTCTTCCTGAAATGGGAATCCCAAATCGCTTGGCCACACAGATGACACCTGCCAGGTTTTCTTGCTTTCAGGATGTCACTAAGAGCACGGTGTTATGCACAGCCTCACCCTGTACATCAATGTTATGTGCTCTGAACACTCAACATTCATCCAGATACTTATGATGGCAACTGCAGAAAACACTGCTGGGGCCCATGGAACAAAAGAGGCCTGGGCTCCATTAGATGCCCTCATGAACACAAGCATTCAAGAACACACACTGATGGGGTTGCACTGAAGAAATCCATGTGGATGTCATGCAGAAAATGAACAACTTGCCGGGCGTGGTGGTGCATGCCTTTAATCCCAGCACTTGGGAGGCAGAGGTAGGAGGATCACCGTGAGTTCAAGGCCACCCTGAGACTACAGAGTGAATTCCAGGTCAGCCTGGGCTAGAGCGAGACCCTACCTTAAAAAAACCAAACAAATAAAAAAAAAGGGTAAGATTCCTGAACTTGCTTTCATAATATACTTCTAAGAGGCAGATTTGAAAGATAAACAGAAAATCCTTAAACAAGTAAGGCTGCCTCTTCAACCACTTCAAATATTAGATTTTACAAAAAGGCTAAAGAAGGGCTGAGAGTGTGGCTCAGTGGTACAGCACTTACCTACCACCTACATGCAGGGCCTGGGTTCAGGGCTACAGGTTCATTCCCAGCATGGACAGTGAAAGAAAGAGAGGGTGAGAGAGAAGAGGAGGAAGGGCTAAAAAATATGCCCTGTCCAGTGAGCTCACACACACACATGTTCAAACACTGTTGGTTTCTTTTCCAGACCTCCTGAAGACTTCTCTTACCTTTCCTGTGGTCTGTCCATAAAGCCCAAATATCTCACGGAGTTTTTCTTCGCTGATTGCATCTGTTCTGTCAATTTTGTTTCCCAAGATAAGGATTGGCACATTGGATATTGTTTCATCAGTCATTAATGCCTGAAGACAGGAATGAAAAAAAAAAATCTAAGTGAGGAACCTATAAAAGCCCACCATACAATAAAGACTGACTTCTACTGCTTTCATAAGGTACCACGTAATCACCTAATCATTTCATCAAGATTCATCTTGACATTAACAATTGAAAAGTCCCAAACCGGCCTGGCGTGGTCGTGCATGCCATCCCAGCACTTGGGAGGCAGAGGTAGGAAGATCGCCATGAGTCTGAGGCTACCCCAAGAATATGGAGTGAATTCCAGGTCAGCCTGAGCTGGAGTGAGACCCTACCTTGAAAAACACACACACACAAAACTGTAAGCTAGCTGGCTCGACCTTCACTTTGAGAAGGAATGCTCCAGCTCGCAGACTGAGCCGAGTACGAGCATTCACTGAAGGTCCACTATGCACTGAGAGGGGACAGAAGACACCCTCACCCTCAAGAAGCCCGACAGTCATAGTTATGTTAACAAACAGGCACATTCACAAGGTAGCAGGTGACAATGTCACAAGGAACTGGGACAGATACTAATAGTAAAACAAGTTCAGGGACATAGGACTGCTAGGGTTTGAGGAAAAGTCTCAGCCACTATAGGAAGGGCAGCTTCCGTACATGGAAAGCAGGAAGAATATCAACAGTGGCTTTGCAGGAGGGGAAGACTCAAGAAGCCATACGGAGCACTGCCTGCCTGGAATAAGGCACTTACAGTGATGTGTGGCCACCCAGCAAACGGGATGGGAGCAGAAAAGCCATATGACTGTGCCAGTCCTGACAGTCAGTAGGTGGCACCAGATCCTAAGAACAATCTAGAAGTCTGTGAATGAGACCTAAGCTTTCAGGACGACGAACTGGTAAGCACCACCTCCCTGTGGAGCTCATTTACGAGAAGCTGATCTGCAAGGCAGCATTATCTGACAAATGGGCAGGAGGCATTCTAGAGCCAGTGCAGCGAGCGTGTGCACGTTAGACATGGAGTGGCAATGCCTGCGTAAACTTCACACCGCCATCTAATCCTCATGAAAGGAGCGCAGGGCTGAAGAGATAAAGGACTGAGTGCCTTGACCAGCTGCAACTCCAGGAGAAGTTGTACAAAATCTGAGCAAAGATGCCACTTCTATATTCATTAAGCACCACCAAGTTGACTACTAGATACAAGGGTTTCACAAAAGCAAAAACCAAATGAACAACAACAAAAAAATTCCGACCACCTAAGGTCAAAGAAAATCAGTAAACAGTAACACTGGGGCTGGAGGGATGGCTTAGCAGTTAAGGCAGGTGCTTGCCTGCAAAGCCAAAGGACCCAGGTTTGATTCCCCAGGACGTAAGCCAGATGCACAAGGTGGCACATAAATCTGGAGTTCATTTGCAGTGGCTAAAGGCCATGGTGCTCCCATTCTCCCATTCTCTAAGTAAAATAAAGAAAGGGAAGATGGCTTAGTGAGTAAGAATGCTTGCTGCAGAAGGATCTGGGTTCAATCCTCAGCACCATGTAAAAGCTAGACATGGCTGCACGTGCCTGTAACCCCAGCACTGAGAAGGAGCCCTGGTCTGCCAGCCTGACTGAAAATGGGGAGCTCCAGGTTCAATGAGAGACTGCGTCTCAAGGAATCAAAGGACAAGAGGGAGCCATAGAGAAGGGCACCTTATGTCTTCCTCTGGCCTCACAACATGCACACAGAGCAAGCCCTTCTGTATGGACACAAATACACATAAACCAAACTGTCAAAAGAAAAAGGACAGGGAGAGTCATCAAAGAGCTTGGCCTTTAACCCCAGCACTCAGGAGGCAGAGGTAGGAGGATGGCTGTGAGTTCAAGGCCACCCTAAGCATACAGTGAATTCCAGGTCAGCCTGGGCTGGACTGACACCCTACCTCGAAAAACCAAAAAAAAAAAAAAAAAAAAAAAAAAAGAGCTTGTGTTATGCAAAGGTTGTGCATTTTGTCCCAGGAGTCATAGAGCCATGACAAGTCTTCACAGCGTGTAGCAGAGAAGTGTGACTATCTACAGCAATTCTCAGATGTCTGCACTACCTGTCCAGGATTGGGAGGCAGGGGAGGGATAAAAGCTCTACTCTAGGAAAACAGAACCAGGAGGCAGAATTATCGAGTGTACAGCACTACATGAGACTAGAGTAGAGTTCAGGAGTTCTGCAGAAGAGAAAGCCACTTGGGAGTCAGAGACATGCGAGTGGCAGAGGAAGAAACAGGAGTAAGACCAGCGTGGGAAGCTTCTGCGGCACAACTCCATTTCAGCGCTAAGCAGAACAACATGTGCTTGAGACTGAAAAGTACAAAGCAGACAGTATTAAACTCAACAGTGTGCCAGGTGTGGGAGTGGACTCCTGTTATCCTAGCACTTGGGAGCCTGAAGAGGATTACAAATTCAAGGCCAGCCTGAGCCACATAGGAAGACACTGTCTCTAAAAGACAGACAAGGCAAACAAAGAAACAATAAAATGAACATTAAGATCAAGAATGTAAAATAAACCTTAAGGCAAGGAAGACAGGCCTGTCCTATAGGAAGTCCCACACAAGGATGAGCTATATCAACATCTGAAACAGACTTACAAATAAACCTGAGAGAGGTTCAAACTGCCAAGAACAAGGATGTAGAAAGACAGTTATAAATAAAAAAAGAAACAAAAGACCAGCAAAATAGGAAAAAAAATGACGACATCAAAATATCAGACACTAGGGCTGGAGAGATGGCTTAGCAGTTAAGGTGCCTGCCTGCAAAGCCTAAGAATGTCCGTTCAATCTCCAGGTCCCATTTTTACTAGATGCAAAAAGTGGCACAAGGGGGTACACGTGTCTGGAGTTCATTCACAGCGGCTGAGAGGCCCTGGCACACCCATTCTGTCTCTCTCAAATTTAAAAAAAAAAAAGAAAGAAAGAAACTCTAATTGGAAGGAAGAGATATGAGTGAGGGGACACAGGAAAGGAAAAAGGGAGGGTGATGGGAGGAGATTATGATCATGGTACATTTTCTATATGTACAGATTATAAAAAATGTTTTTATTTATTTGACAGCGACAAAGAGATAGAAAGAATGGGCATGCCAAGGCCTCTAGCAACTGCAAATGAACTCCAGAAGCATGCGCCACCTTGTGCATCTGGCTTATGTGGGTCCTGGGGAATCGAGCCTCGAACCAGAGTCCTTAGGCTTCACAGGCAGGCACTTAACCACGAAACCATCTCTCCAAACCCTGTTTTGTTTTCTTTTTTAAATTTTTATTGATTTATTTGTAAAGAGAGAGAGAGAGGAGAGAGACAGAAGAGCAAGAATGGACACACCAGGGCCTGTACCCACTGCAAATGAGCTCTAGACACATGCGTCACCTTGTACATCAGGCTTACGTGAGTCCTGGGGAATTGAACCTGGGTCCTTTGGCTTTGCAGGCAAACATCTTAACTGCTAAGCCATCTCTCCAGCCCTATAAAAATGTTTAAAGTGGTATTAATTTAAAATAGGAAAAAAGGCCGGGTGTGGTGGCGCACGCCTGTAATCCCAGCACTCGGGAGGCAGAGGTAGGAGGATGACCATGAGTTCAAGGCCACCCTGAGACTACATAGTGAATTCCAGGTCAGCCTGGACTAGAGTGAAACCTTACCTCAGAAAACCAAAACAAAAAAACAAAAAATAAAATAAAATTGGAAAAAAGAAAGAAATAAGAGATAAAGGGTGAAGGCAACATGGTAGAAGTCATCCAAGCAAGAAAATGCAATGTTGAAAACCTGAAGAGCTCTTGGTAGTCCCAGAGGAGGAACAAAACCCAACGCTTGAAGAGTGGAAGCAGAGTGACAAATGTAAAGTAATTTAGTCGCTCTTTTAAGTTTCACGATGCCAACACTATGAGCCCAGAGATGACCCCCAAAAGGGAGCCCTATTAACCAGACCAGACAGTAGGCACAAAGGAGGCATATTTTGTGCAATCCGGACCAGAGTCCCTAGATAGGAACCACCAAGTTAGCTTGTTCAAGGTCAAGCTGAGGTCCCTCAGGACACTGAAAAACAATGTCTCAGGTTTTAAAACATCTTTTTCTAGAACTCTAAGCACATGTAACTGGAATAATAAAGGACTGCAGTACTGAGTTGTATTTCTTAAAATACAGGCTGATCCCAGCACTTGGGAAGCAGAGGTAGAAGGATCGCCATGAGTTCGAGGCCACCCTGAGACTACACAGTAAATTCCAGGTCAGCCTGGGCTAGAGCGAGACCCTACCTCCAAACCCTCCCACCCCCCAAAAAAAAAAAAAAATATATATATATATATATATAAAACAGGAGAAAAACTGCAAACGTACATTAAGCTCAATTTTGGACTCCATGAGGCGAGGATGATCCGCACAGTCCACCAAGAAGACAATCCCATTAATGGCTGGGAGATAATTTTTCCAAACCCGGCGTGCTAAAAAACAAAGTTTGTAGATGCATCAGCAAATAATGGCATTAATAATCTGCAGTAATCTCTTTTACAAATGACTATTAAGTCAGACTCACCAGTTCTCCAGTGCCAGCCAGTATTAAGTTAGATCACACAAGGCAAATAAATGATGGTCCATGAACTAAACCGGATTTTCAAAAATTTTTAAACCAAGACTGTCTCCCTTGAAAAATTGCATTTGGTGGCTGGACAGATGGCACCACCTGTGCACATGCATCACCTTGTGCATCTGACTTATATGGGTTCTGGGGAGTCAAACCTGGGTCCTTAGGCTTCACAAGCAAGTGCCTTAATGACTAAGCCATCTCTCTAGCCGCTGTACTGCTTTTATAAATTAAAAATTGAAAATCCAGGGGCTGGGGAGATGGCTCAGTGGTTAAAGGCACTTACCTGTAAAGCCTGACAGCCCAGGTTCAATTCCCAAGCCACCCATGTAGGCTGGACACAAAAAGTGCTTGTTTGCAATGACAGTAGGCTCTGGTGCCACCCCCCTCCACACACACATAAATATTTGTACAAGATTTCAAAAAGAATTCAAGGCCAGACTGGGCTACATATCTCAAAACATAATCAATCCCCAGTTCAAAATAAAGACAACAAAATATAAACTGCTGGATTATTAGCTCAAGCTGTTCTTGGGGCTGGAGGGATAGCTTAGTGGTTAAGGCGCTTGCATGTAAAGCCAAAGGACCCACGTTAGATTCCCCAGGACCCACATATGCCACATGCACAAGCATCTGGAATTTGTTTTCAGTATCTAAAGGCCCTGGCACACCCATTCTGTATCTCTATCTGCCACTTTCTCTCTTAAATGAATAAAAATTTAAATAATTTTTAAAAAACTTCTTGCTAGGTAAAATTTCCTCAATCAACAAATCTTAGCGCATCGTCAACACATTTCCTTCTCTTAACAGAGCTTGAAAGTTACATGTATTCATCACATAACCTATGACTCCTGGTTCTTCTCTTAACAGAGCTTGAAAGTTACATGTATCCCATCACATAACCTATGACTCCTGGTTCTTCTCTTAACAGAGCTTGAAAGTTACATGTATCTCATCACATAACCTATGACTCCTGGTTCTTCTCTTAACAGAGCTTGAAAGTTACATGTATCCCATCACATAACCTATGACTCCTGGTTCTTCTCTTAACAGAGCTTGAAAGTTACATGTATCTCATCACATAACCTATGACTCCTGGTTCTTCTCTTAACAGAGCTTGAAAGTTACATGTATCCCATCACATAACCTATGACTCCTGGTTCTTCTCTTAGCAGAGCTTGAAAGTTACATGTATCCCATCACATAACCTATGACTCCTGGTTCTTCTCTTAACAGAGCTTGAAAGTTACATGTATCTCATCACATAACCTATGACTCCTGGTTCTTCTCTTAACAGAGCTTGAAAGTTACATGTATCCCATCACATAACCTATGACTCCTGGTTCTTCTCTTAACAGAGCTTGAAAGTTACATGTATCCCATCACATAACCTATGACTCCTGGTTCTTCTCTTAACAGAGCTTGAAAGTTACATGTATCCCATCACATAACCTATGACTCCTGGTTCTTCTCTTAACAGAGCTTGAAAGTTACATGTATCTCATCACATAACCTATGACTCCTGGTTCTTCTCTTAACAGAGCTTGAAAGCTAAACTCATCCCATCACGTAACCTAACGACTCCCAGTTCAGAGCTCTAAAGACTCCTGGTATCAATTCTTTTTTTTTTTTTTTTTTTGCGAGGTAGGGTCTCACTCTGGCCCAGGCTGACCTGGAATTAACTATGTAGTCTCAGGGTGGCCTCGAACTCACGGCGATCCTCCTACCTCTGCCTCCCGAGTGCTGGGATTAAAGGCATGCCCTACCATGCCCGGCTCTCCTGGTATCAATTCTTTCAGCATGTTCAGATGGTCTGGGTTCAGACTTATCTTGCTTTAATTTAAATTTGTAAGCAGTTACCAAACCTTTTTCAAAGAAGCAGAAAAGCCACCAAATATCCACTCACTCCTACCCAAAAGAACAGATACAAGCTCATTACAGAAAAAAAGAAACAAAATACTTCCTAGTCCCTCACATTCTCTCCATCAAAACACACTCACTCCAGGTTAGCATTCTGGTAGATTTTTCTTCAGTCTTTTCTGCACAGCTATCTTATGTGATTCTGTTCATAATATCTGTGACTTTTCAAGACAAAAATATTGAATGAGCCAGGCATGGTGGCGCACGGCTTTAATCCCAGCACTCAGGAGGCAGCAGAGGTAGGTGGATCATGAAGAGTTTGAGGCCACCCTGAGTCTACCTACTGAATTCCAGGTCAGCCTCAGCTACAGAGAGACACTACCTCAAAAAAAAAAAAAAAAAAAAAAAATATATATATATATATATATATATATATATACACACACACACACACATATACACACATATATGTAACGAAATAAACAGAATTGTATATTAATGTGATAAAACACTATAAAAGCTAAATACTGCTGGGCGTGGTGACGAACGCCTTTAATCCCAGCACTCGGGAGGCAGAGGTAGGAGGATTGCTGTGGGTTCGAGGCCACCCTGAGACTACATAGTGATTCCAGGTCAACCTGGACTAGAGTAAGACCCTACCTTGAAAAACCAAAAAGCTAAATACTGAGAAACTACCAATATTGTTTTGTAGCTATATACTTTTTTCAAAAATCCAGAAAAAAAAAAAACCTAGTTTGAACCTAATAAAATGCTCCCAAAGGTTGACTAACAGCAGAGCATAAAATCTGAGAGCATCTCAGTGGTTTCATATTTTGTTTTTTGTCCCCCACCCCTTAGAAATAGGGTTTCCCTCCAGCCCAGGCTTAGTGATCCTCCCGAGTGCTGGGATTAACGGTGTGGGCCACCACTCCTGGCTGTTTGTTGTTGTTTTTTGTTTTGGTTTTTCAAGGTAGGCTCAATGGTTTCTTTTTCCTGCTTTCCCAGAGTATTTATCCTTATCTTAATTACCAATATGACGTATCCGCTCATGTGTGTCCAAATGAGCATGCATGTGTACACACGTCTGTGGAGGCTAGAGCTCAACGTCATGTATCTTCCTGTTCTCTACCTTCTAAAAATATTTATTTATGAGACTGAAGAGATAGTTTGGTGGTCAAGGCGCTTGCCTTCAGAGCCTAATGACCCAGATTCAATTCCCCAGTACCCATGTAAAGCCAGATACACCAAGTGGCACATGCATCTGGTGTTTGCTTGCAGTGGCTGGAGGCCCTGCATGCCCAGTCTCACTGTCTCCTTCTATCTCTGTTTGCAAATAAATATTTTCTTAAAAAATATTTTTAGCCAGGCGTGGTGGCGGACGCCTTTAATCCCAGCACTTGGGAGGCAGAGGTAGGAGGATCGCCAAAAGTTCGAGGCCACCCTGAGACTACATAGTTAATTCCAGGTCAGCCTGGACCAGAGTGAAACCCTACCTTGCAAAACCAAAAAAAAAAAAAAAAAATTTTTAAAGTTTTTTTTTTTATTTATTTACTTATTAGAGACAGAAAGAGGGAGAGAGAGAGAGAGAGAGACAATGAGTGAGAATGGACGCACCAGGGCCTCTAGCTACTACAAACAAACTCCAGAAGCATGTGCCACCTCGTGCATCTGGCTTACAAGGGAACTGGAGAATTGAACCAGGGTCCTTAGGCTTCATAAGCATGCGCCTTAACCACTAAGCCATCTCTCCAGACCCTTAAAAAATATTTGAAAGCTGGGCATGGTGGTGCACACCTTTAATCCCAGCACTCGGGAGGCAGAGGTAGAATGACTTCCGTGAGTTTCAGGCCACCCTGAGACTACATAGTGAATTCCAAGTCAGCCTGAGCTAGAGACCCTACCTCAAAAACAAAACAAAACAAAACAAAACAAAACAAAACAAAACAAAAAAACTTTATTTGAGAGAAGAGGGAGGGAGGGAGAGAAAATGGTGTGTCAGAGCTTCTTGCCACTGAACTCCAGACAATACATCACTTTGTTTATCTGGCTTTAAATGGGTTCTGGAGAATGGAACCCGGACCACCAAGCTTTGCAAACAAGTGCCTTTAACCACTAAGCCATCTTTCCTGCCCTAATGCCCAGCTCTTTTAAAATGAGTGCTGTGGATTGAACTCAGACCCTCACACCTGGGTGGCAAACACAAGCCATCTCCCCAGACCCAGTATGTGGCACTGTACTGGCTCGTCCAAGAACAAATGCTAAAGAAGATTACTGACCAACATAAAGCATATACCACGGAGTAAATAAACATGTGAGTGACTAAGAGATGGCCTAGCAGTTAAGGTGTTTGCCTGCAAAGCCTAACAACCTAGGTTTTACGCCCCAGCACCCATGTAAAGGCAGAGGCACAAAGTGGCACATGCATGTGGGGTTTGTTGACAATAGCTAGAGGCCTGGAGCACCCATATTCATTCACTTATATTCTCTCTGTGCTTGCAAATAAACAAATAAATAAAATTTGATAAAATCATGATTTGATTAAAATTATGATTCTATAAGGGACTACTCCTATTCTTAAGAAATAGGAGGGGTGGAGAGATGGCTTAGTGGTTAAGGCGCTTGCCTGCAAAGCCAAAGGACCCAGGTTCGATTTCCCAGGACCCGTGTAAAGCCAGATGCATAAGGGGGCCAGGCATATGAAGTTCGTTTGCAGTGGCTGGAGGCCCTTGCATGCCCATTCTCTCTCTCTCTCTGGACCTGCCTGTTTCTGTATCTCTCTCTGAAATAAATAAATAAAAATATTAAAAAAAAAAAAAAAAAAGGAAATAGGAATTAAAGTATCAGGGGCTAAAGGAGCATGATATATTCGCAAATTTTTCATAAAATATTAATATGTAAAGCTGGGCGTGGTGGTGCACGCCTTTAATCCCAGCACTCGGGAGGCAGAGGTAGGAGGATTGCCATGAGTTCGAGGCCACCCTGAGACTACATAGTTAATTCCAGGTCAGCCTGGACCAGAGTGAAACCCTACCTCAAAAACAAAAAACAAAAAATATTAATATGTATTAAAGAGAATATGAACAAAATGCACAAGTGAATGCATTATTTACACAATTTTAAACAAGTTTGAAATTAGATAAGTGGCTGTGGTGTTGAATGCCTGTAATTCTAGCACCTGGGAGATAGAGGCAGAAGATCAAAGAGTTCAAGGTTATCCTCAGCTAGATAATGCATTCAAGGCCAGCCTGGGCTACATGAGACCTAATAACAATTCACAATAATAATGGATGAAGGAATCCACAACCCTAAATACAAGTCATTCACAAGGTAAACGACACACTGTTCTGCAGCGTGAACGCTTGTCATGATCACACTTCCCCTGAACTCTTACCTTGCTCGTGCCCACCAAGATCAAAAGTGGTAAAAGTCATTCCAGCAATTGTCAGCTCCTCCGATGCTGAAAAAGCAACAAAAAAGAAATCTACTTTTCCAAACAAAGGCCCAATTGCCAGTACTGTTAACCAATACTAACACAGAACTGAATGAATTTTTCACCTTGTAAAGAAAAAAGATAATGTAAAGAAAAGTAATGGAAGCATTCTTAACCCATTTTAAAAAGCTTCAGTTTTCCTTTTTTCCAAAATGTTTTCTGCTTCTTGCAGATGTACAGAGATATGTCATTATAGACAGGTCAGGAAAGACAGTGACAAAGTTCCAGAGATTTAGAGTATGTGACCTGAGTGTCCTACAGGTAACTTCAAAATGAGCTGGCTCCTGGGACTTCAGTAAGTGTAAGAACTGTATTAAATGGGGGTCATGCTCCAAGCCCGGCGTGAACCCTCATCCAAAGGTCCCTCGGTATTTTCAAACCTACTGGGGTGCAGTGTGGGAACATGCTGGCCCAGTCTGTCATCTTTGAGCATGTGAAGTAGAGTGGTTTTGCCTGCATTGTCCAAGCCCAAGAATACAAGTTTTCCAGATTTCTTATAGAGTCCTAAGAGAGAAGAAAATTATATTGTAATTTCACTTCACGCCAAGTTGTAGGAGGAAATGAAGTTTGAGACCTACAAGCTATTTCAAGGAATATGGCTTTACCTAAGAACTGGAGCACACTGCTGAAGCCGTTGTAGATCCACTCAAAGATGAAGGACATTATTGATGCTTCTACCTGCGTGGAACACGAAAGGAGCAGACGTTGGCTTTCCGAGCAACAGCACGATTCTAGAGAAGCTGACTCTTAGGGGTTGCTCTTTCCCATCTCTACACACCACGGTCGCCTCCAGTGGGAAATAAGGGTCACCCATAATCTAGACCAAAGGGCAAAGAGACATGCACTCGGTGTAGTAACGCCTGTAAGGCTGCAACTGGGAGGCAGAGGCAGAGGCAGGAGGACCGCTGCAGGTCCTGGGCTAATATTATGAACTTGCTACGCAAGACCTTGTCCTATCTCAGCCCCAACAACAACTCAAACAAACGCACATTAACCCAAATGAGAAGTACATCAACCCATTCTTACAACTCAAAAAACGTCATTCATAACCTACTGACTGACCCAATTTGCCCAGTTCTTTCACTGCCATCTCTTCAACAATTGTTTAGCTTCTTTTACACGTTTCAGCTTATATTCATTCAAAATATAGCAACAGTTTCCAAAGTACATACATATCTAGTTAGTAATAACTCTGACAGCACTTTCCCTATGGTTTCCCACGGACCAAGAAAAACAGTGACGTAGAAAAGCCACCCATGACAGGCGCACGCATAAGACACCACAACAAGCACAGGACCTCTGAGTAAAGTCAAGAGCAAGATCTAGAAACAACGGGGAGTCCTAAAGGTTCTCAGTCAGCATCTCAACTTTGAAGTTTTTTTAAAACATTTTATTTATTTATTTCAGAGAAGGGGGAGAGAGGGAGAGAGAGTGGGCATGCCAGGGCCTCTAGCTACTGCAAACAAACTCCAGACGCATGCACTACCTTGTGCCCTAGTTGGCCTCAAAACTACCCTACCTCAGCCTCCTGAGTAGCTGAAAGAGTAGGCACATGCCACCATGTCCTGCCCCACCTATATTCTTCAAAGAATGCTAAATGAAAAGGAAAGTAAAAGATGAAGGCAGTAGGATTTTGTTTTGTTTTTATCAGACCCGTGGTCTGGCCTGTAACCTCAGAGCCTGCTTCACTCTGGTTTTCCTCAGCTTTTATCACCAAGGACAAATGAACTATGGGTGGGAGTTTGTGTGGAGGTGCAGACTGAGGAAAAGCATCTGCGAAAAGATAGGAAATGAGGATTTTGTTTATTTGTTTTGTTTTTTCGAGGTAGGGTCTCGCTCTAGCCCAGGCTGACCTGGAATTCACTATGTAGTCTCAGGGTGGCCTTGAACTCATGGCAATCCTCCTACCTCTGCCTCCCCAGGGCTGGGATTAAAGGCATGGGCCACCACTCACACGTTTGTTGGTGTTTTGACTTTTCAGTAACATGCAAGTATATTCTGACAGCAAGGACACATTTAGCAAGTTAAAGAAGAGTTCTGAGCCAGGCAGAGTGACCTGCAACCTTGGCACTCTGGAGCCTGAGGCAGAAAGATAACAAGTTCAGGGCCAGCCTGGGATACACATTAAGACCTTGTCGTCCCCACCCCCAACAACCTGGGGATGTATCTCAGAGGCAGAAGTGTTTGATGAACTAGCCAACATGTGCAAAGCCCTATTGCCTCAGCATTGCCAAAAATTGTGTATTTGTGCATGTAAACACATGTGCACGTGTGCGCACGCACACAGTTTTGACTGGAAAGTTAGCACTTTAAGAAATCAAGTAGCTTAAATACACTTGCTATAGGTGAATACAAGAGCCATGTGTCTTTCCCCTGCAGTCCCCTAATGCAGACATCCTCCCTGACTTCTCCCATTGAATGCTGGGAGAAGCACTGCTTGTTAAGGTTCCTCCCATGGTGACAGTGACATCTCCTTTCAACCCAACGTTTCTATATTCATGTGTGCTGGTTGGCAGTCCATCCTATAAGCTGTTTTCTAGATTTTACAGGTGTTTCCAAACTGGGAACGGTCACACATGTCTACAGTCCCAGCAGTTGGGAAGCTGAGGCAGGAAGATCAGCTTGAGTCAGTTCCTGGCCAGCCTAGACTATACAGTATGACTGTCTGAAAAGAAATATTCCCAACCTGGTGAGTTCTGCAAAGAGGACACTTTAATGGACTTCTGTTTGGCAGAAATAACTGCCGTGACTCAATTATTTGCCCTTGCCTTCCTAGTTTTTTTTTTTTAATTTATTAGAGACAAAGAGAGGGGGAAAGAGAGAGAATGGGCATGCCAGGGCCTCTAGCCACTGCAAACGACTCCAGATGTATACGCCACCATGTGCATCTGGCTTACACGGGACCTGGAGAATTGAACCTGGGTCCTTAGGTTTTGCAGGCATGTGCCTAAACCGCTAAACCATCTCTCCAGCCCTTGCCTTCCTAGTTTTTTTTTTTTTTTTTTTTGGGGGTTTCAAGGTAGGGTCTCATTCTAGTCCACACTGACCTGGAATTCACTATGTAGTCTTAGGCTGGCCTCAAACTCAGTGATCCTCCTCCTCCTGCCTCCCGAGTGCTGGGATTAAAGGTGTGCACCATCACACCCAGCACCTTCCTAGTTTTAAAGGCTCTATAATTCTTTCCTCCAAAATTATCTATGGAGAATACTTAACACATTTGCATGGTACTTGTGGTGGTTTGATTCAGGTGTCCCCCATAAACTGAGGAATGCTAGGTTTCCAACTGATGGCAATTTGGGAATTAACATTTCCTGGAGTCAGAGTATTGTTGGGGGCTGGCTTATGGGTGTTATAGCCAGTTTCCCCTTGCCAGTGTTTGGCAAGCTCTCCTGTTGCTACTGTCCACCTGATGTTGGTGAGGTGGTGATGTACACCCTCTGCTCATGTCATCTTTTTCCCCTGCCATCATGGAGCTTCCCCTAGAGTCTATAAGCCAAAATAAACCTTTTTCCCCCCACAAGCTGCTCTTGGTTGGGTGTTTTCTGCCAGCAATGCGAACCTCACTGCAACAGTACTTTATTAACATTTTTTTACTTTCTTCACACCAGGGCCTCTTGTTGCTGAAAACTAACTGCAGGTGTAGGTGCCTCTTTGTGCATATGGACTTAAATGGGTTAAGCTTTGCAGGCAAGTGCCTTTAACTGCTGACCCATCTCCCCAGCCCCAACATTCTCTTTGTTTTCTATTTGTCATCCATCATTTATGGAAAGTTAACACTACTGTTAAAAAAAAAAAAAACTCTAAACCAAAATAACCAAAACAAAACAAAACCTGCCAATTTAAGGGCTGACTGACTGAAACAAACAGGAAAGTGGGAGCACCAAAACGGACATTAGCCAATAAAAACTTACCAATTATGCCTTACAGGAGCAACTTCCGAACACCACTTGAGATCCACCTAGAGAACTAGGCAGCTGACCTGTCCCTACGAAACTCTGCTTACCTTGGGGGGGAGGGGGGGGCTGGTGGCAGCCCCATGGCAAGTCTCCCTAAGCCTCCTGTCTCGACCTAAGCAGATGGCGCCCAGGTAAAGGGAACAAGAAGCCGGGCGTGGTGGCGCACGCCTTTAATCCCACCCCATGGGCGGCAGAGGTAGGAGGATCGCCGTGAATTCAAGGCCACCCCGAACGTAACATAGTGAAATCCAGGTCAGCCTACCTCGAAAAACTAACAATAAAATAAGTAATGGGAAAAAGGCAAGGGAGAACCCGAGACAATTTGGTGCCAGCCTCACCTCGCGTACAATCACGAAGAAAGCCATCTATGCCAAAAGCCCAAGAGGGGAATGTCTGCACGCACGTAACCCGGGGAGTGGGGGGCGGGAGGGATGGCACGGTGCCCCACAAGGACGACAGGCGGTGACACGGGGGGGCCGGGCCGGGCCAGGGCGACCGCAGTGGCTCTCGCTTCCCTCGCTAGCCGACAGGCCCCGGACGAGCGCCGCCGAGCCCCGGAGCCCGTGAACTCGAGGATGACGACCCATCTCGAGAGCGACACGCCACAGAAAGCCCAGGACCACTGCTGACCCCCACCCCGAGCAGAAGCCGGGGCGACCCGGACCCCGGCGATTGCAGCCGGGCTGGGCGGGGACCGGCGGCCGCGGAACCGCCTGCGTGTCACTTCCCTCCCCCACCGGCCGCCGCGACCAGCCCCGTGGTCCCTCTCGGTCCCTGCGGACCCACGCCGCCCTCTCCGCCAGGGGCTCCCCACACTCACGGGCCCCGGGGGTTCCTCCGGCGGCGGCGGGCGGCGGGCGGCTCCGGCCCTCGCTCACGAACACCGAGCAGCAGCGGCAGCAGCAGCGCCCGGGACCGCCAGCTACTCGCCGGATGTACGTCACGCGCCCGCCCCACAGACTTCCGGGCGTGTGCGTGGCTCCGCCCCTTCAGAGCGCCACGCCCCTCGGCCCGGCTATCTAGCCTACACCAGCCACTCAAGGCCGTGGAGGGGCGGGCCTAAGGATATGACGTATACTCTGGGGCGTGGTCGGACCTGACCACGCCCACTCCCGTCGAGCGCCGGGGCCGCGAGACGTGGCAGCTCCTGGACGCAGGCAGGCAGGCGGTGTTTGGGTGCTCGCCGCCACCTCCTCCGAACCCTCTCGGTTTCCAGAACGGGAGATCGAGGAGTAGGAAGCTTCTAGAAGCGAGGAGTTGGCTGGCTCTGCTGGATGCCCCTAAGGTTTTGGTTTCAAGTCACATTTTCCTCTGGGTTTTGTTTTATTTTTATGGGTTTTCGAGGTAGGGTCTCAGTCTAGCTCACGCTGACCTGGAATTCACTATGTAGTCTCAGCGTGGCCTCGAACTCATGGTGATCTTCCTACCTCTGCCTCCCGAGTGCTGGGATTAAAGGCATGCGCCACCACGCCCGGCTAAATGATTATTTATTTATTTGAGAGAGAGGCAGAGCATCAGGACCTTTAGCCACTGCAAATAACTGTTCATCTGGGTTTACAAGGGTCCTGGAGAATTGGACCTGGGTCCTTAGGCTTTGCAGGAAAGCACCTTAACCACTAAGCCATCTCGCCAGTCCTCTTTGTTTTTAGAAAGGCAGCAAATATTTATTAGGCAGTTGTGTTCCGGGCAGTACCCTGGGTACTTGGCATGCTCCCATCCCAACTAGCAGGTGCTGCGTTATTCCCATTGTACAACTAAAGGAACTAAAGTTCTGAGCAGGCACGTGACCAAGCCTGGGGCCATACAGCTAAGATATGTCTAAGCATATATATGTCTGTACTGTACTTGGCATGCACTAGCCTCCCACTTTATGGATAAGAAAACAGCTGAAGGCCGGGCATGGTGGTACATGCCTTTTTTTTTTTTTTTTTTTCTTTCCGGTGCTGAGGACCAAACCCAGGGCCTTGCGCTTGCTAGGCAGGCGCGAGGACTGAACCCAGGGCCTTGCGCTTGCTAGGCAGGCGCTCATCCACTGAGCTAAATCCCCAACCCCTGGTGCATCCCTTTAATCCCAGCATTTAGGAGGCCTAGGTAGGAGGATCACTGTGAGTTCAAGGCCAGCCTGAGACTAAATAAGTGAATTCCAGGTCAGCACAGGGTAGAGTAAGACCCTACCTCCAAAAAAAAAAAAAAAAAAAAAAAGCCAGTTATGGTGGTGCACACTTAATCCCAGCACTTGGGAGGTAGGAGGATCACCCTGAGTTCAAGGCCACCCTGAGACTAAAGAGTGAATTCCAGATCAGCCTGGGCTAGAATGAGACCCTACATCCAAAAGAAAAAAGGGGAGCCTGGAGAAATGGCTTAGCGGTTAAGGCACATGCCTGCAAAGCCTAAGGACCCAGGTTCAATTCCCCAGGTTCCACGTAAGCCAATGCAGAAGGGGGTGCATGCATCTGGAGTTCCTTTGCAGTGGCTAGAGGCCCTGGCGTGCCCATTCTCACCCTCTCTCTCTTTCCCTCTCTCTGTCTCTAATAAATAAAATCTTTTTTAAAAAGGCAGACAGCTAAAGGTTAAGATCAAGCATCCACTTACATGGCTCAGAACGGCCAAGCACATCAGTAACTCAGTCCTGGGGTTCGCAAAACCACAAAAAGATTTGAGAGCTTGGTATGGTGGCACATGCCTTTAATCTCAGCATTCAGGAGGCAGAAGTAGGATGCCCATTCTGTCTCTTTCTCTGCCTCTTTCTCTCTCTAATAAATATAATTAATTAATTAATTTAAAAAAAAAAACCAGGGCTGGAGAAATGGGTTAGTGGTTAAGGCGTTTGCCTGAGAAGCCAAAGGATCCCGGTTCAATTCTCCAAGATCCATATAAGCCAGGTGCACAAGGGGCACATGCATCTGGAGTTCTTTCTGTGTCTGCATCTCTTCTCTCTCTCTGCTTGCAAATAAAAAAGAGAGAGATCTTTTTAAAAAGCAGTAAATTTGTGGTGGTTGACCATCTCATCTCTTCGTAGCTCAGGGAATGCACAGGGACATCCATCAAACTACAGATGAGCCAGGAGTAGGAACCGATATTGAGGTCACTTAGCAAGCAGAATGAGGTTGGTCCTGTTGGAGGAGTTTAGTCATTTTAGTGAAGCCAGCCAAGTATGGCTCAAACACCAGCCCCACAGGGGCTCGTTGGAGCTGCATAGCCTTGGGTTACACCCAGTGTCCAGGAAATGGGACCGTCTGTGGTGGGGCCCAGCACTGGGCTTAAAGGAGCCCACCCTCCAGCAAGCTCGAGACGCACAGGGTTACCACCTTCTCACTTATTACTAGGAGGCGAGAACCACAGCGAAGAAGCCAAGGGTTCTGTTTCGCTTTGTCACTCTTAGATTTTGGGCACTCTCTTAAACAGCCAGGAGGAAGGCAAACCAGTCAGACTTCCCAGAGGGCAATTTAGCACATGTCAGCATCTCCACCCACATTCCATTTCTACGAATTTATCTTCAGGGAAAAAAGTCAGAGAGACTTTCTGAGAATTGTATATAAAGATGTTCATTCATAACAGCAATATTTTAAATCAGGGCAAATTGAAAGTAAGCCAAAAGGCAAAGAAGCATAGGAGATTGGTTTAATGAGCAGTTGCTTATCTTCATGGTGGTACCAGGCTTGGTATTTCACGACTATAATCCCAGGGCTCTGGAGACGATAGGAGGATGCTGCAAGTTCAAGACCAGCCTGGTCTACATAGTGAGACTCTATCTCAAAAAAAAAAAAAAAAAAGAAAGAAAGAAAGAAAGAAAGAAAGAAAGAAAGAAAGAAAGAAAGAAAGAAAGAAAGAAAAAAGAACTGCCAGGCGTGGTGGTGCACGCCTTAAATCCCAGCACTGGGGAGACATAGGTAGGAGGATCGCCATGAGTTCGAGGCCACCCTGAGACTACATAGTGAATTCTGAGTCAGCCTGGGCTAGAGTGAGATCCTGCCTCAAAAAAAAAAAATAAATAAATAAATAAATAAATAAATAAATAAAAATAAAAAACAGCCAGGCATGGTGGCGCATGCCTTTAATCCCAGCACTCAGGAGGCAGAGGTAGGAGGATCGCTGTGAGTTCAAGACTGCCTTGAGACTACATAGTTACATAGTGAATTCCAAGTCAGCCTGGGCTAGAGTGAGACCTTACCTCGGAAAAAAAAAAAAAAAAACACCAATAACTGGCCTACAGCGAACCCGGCCTCCTGGACTACAGCCACAGCCGTTCAGTTCCAAGCCATCTGTCGTTGCCTTTAGACTATAATGGCGAGTTCAGTAGTTGGGGCAGAAACCACCTGCCCCAAGGCTCACTGTATCTCCTAGTTGATCCTTTACAGAATTGGCACGCCAGGGCCTCCAGCCACTGCAAACAAATTCCAGATGTATGCGCCACCTTGTGCATCTGGCCTATGTGGGTACTGAGTAACTGACCTGGGTCCTTAGGCTCTACAGGCAAGCACCTTAACCACCAAGTTCTCTCTCCAGTCCCCTGCTCTATCCTATAATCCTATCTGTGCTGTCTTTTTTTCTCTCTCTCTCTCACTCTAGCCCTGGCTGACCTGGAATTCACTCTGTAGTCTCAGAGTGGCCTTGAACTCACAGTGATCCTCCTACCTCTGCCTCCTGAGTGCTGGGACTAAAGGCGTGCACCACCATGCCTGGCTTTTTTTTTTTTTTTTAAAATGAAGGGAGCAAGGTGGTGAGGGAAGACATGGGGGAGAGAGAGAGTGGACATGCTTGGAGGGTATAAAATTATTTCTGGGGAAAACCCCAAAACCATAGTTACCAACCCTTACCTCTGAAAGCATGAGGATTTCGGTCCAGGTGGTGGTCTTCTACTTTATTATCATAATTATGACTTCCCTATGAAAGAAGTCCCTTGTCCCTGTGCAACAATATGGAAACGCCAGAGCAGCACTTCAGTGGGTTCACTGTGTCAGGATTACCCCCGTGGATGTTCACCCCTCAGTCTCAGAGTGAGGGTTTACTTACAGAGCATTGGAGACTCCAAAGAAGTCACTTTTATGGAACTCACTGTTCCTTGATCTTTTACCCTCAATATACTCTGTCTCCCCCTTCCCCCCGAGGGCATGAGACCTTTGTGCATCACTGCATACACCTGGCCCTTGAGAGCTCAGGTGAGGACCCTCCCTACACCTTCTCTCCTGGCTTGTTACAGCTGCTTTTGATAAAAGCTGCCAATAGTTGTCCACTGCTTCTGATGTGGAGGAATTTTACCATGGTAACTTTGATACAGGGTCTCATGTAGCCATATCTGACAAAGCACTTTCAAAACTGGACAGTAGCTGGGCATGGTAGAGCATGCCTTTAATCCTAGCACTAGGGAGGTAGAGGTAAGAGGATGGCCATGAGTTTGAGGCTATCTTGAGACTAATTGCAGGTCAGCCTGGGATAGAGCAAAACCCTACCTCAAAAAATAAAACAAGATATATATATATATATATATATATATATATTATATATACATATATATATATATTTTTTTTTTTTTTTTTTTTTTTTTGGTAAGGTAGGGTCTCACTCTGGTCCAGGCTGACCTGGAATTAACTATGTAGTCTCAGGGTGGCCTTGAACTCTCAGCGATCCTCCTACCTCTGCCTCCCGAGTGCTGGGACCAAAGGCATGTGCCACCACGCCCAGCTTGGAGAGATATCTTAGTGGTTAGGGCTCTTGCCTACAAAGCCTAAGGACCCAGGTTTGACTCCCCAGAACCCATGTAAGCCAGATGCACAAGGTGGCACATGCATCTGGAGTTTGATTGCAGTGAGTAGAGGCCCTGGCATGCCAATTCTCTCTGACATAAAAATAAAAACCACAACCATTTTGAAGATTAAAGTGAGTTACATTTTTTTCTTTCAGTTTTTTGAGGTAGGGTCTTACTCTAGCCCAGGTTGACCTGGCATTCTCTCCATAGTCTCAGGCTGGCCTCTAACTCAAAGCAATCCTGCCTCTGCCTCATAAGTGCTGGGATTAAAGGTGTGCGCCACCATGCCTGGCAGTTGTGCTTTTTTATTTTTAGATTTTATGTATTTATTTATTTATTTATTCATTTGAGACAAAGAGAGGGAGAGAGAGAATGGGTGCACCAGGGCCTCTAACCACTGCAAACAAATTCCAGATGCATGCGCCACCATGTGCATCTGGCTTATGTGGGAGATTTGAACTAGGGTCCTTAGGCTTTGCAGGCATGCGCCTTAACCGCTAAACCATCTCTCTAGCTCCAGTTGTGCTTTTTTTTTTTGGTTTTTCGAGGTAGGGTCTCACTCTGGTCCAGGCTGACCTGGAATTCACTCTGTAGTCTCAGGGTGGCCTCGAACTCTCGGCAATCCTCCTACCTCTGCCTCCCAATCAATAAAAGATATTTTTCTAAATATTTTATTTATTTGAGAGAGGGAGGGAAAAAGAAGCAGGAAGAAAGAGGAAGACAGAATGGGTGTGCCAGGGCCTCCAGCCACTGCAAATGAACTCTAGATGCATGTGCCACCTTGTGCAACTGGCTTATGTGGGTACTGGGGAATGGAACCTAGGTCCTTAGGCTTCACAGGCATGTACCTTAACTGTTAAGCCATCTCTCTAGCCCAGTAAAAGATATTTTGTTTTGTTTTATTCTTTGAGGTAAGGTCTCACCCTAGTTCAAGCTGACCTGGAATTTATTAGGTAGTTTCAGGGTGGCCTCAAACTCATGGCAATCCTCCTACCTCTGCCTCCCAAGTGCTGGGATTAAAGGCGTGCATCACTATGCCCATCCAATATAAGAAATTTTTAACCCTGAGACTACATAGTTAATTCCAGGTCAGCCTGGACCAGAGTGAGACCCTACCTCGCAAAAAAAAAAAAAAAAAAAAAGAAATTTTTAAAAAATGGAATTGGAAGATTACTGGTAGAAAACCAATACCAGAAAAAGTACACACATCTGCCTGACAATGCTTTAGCATAAAAAAAAAAATCCCAAACCAAGTTTCAGCAAAATACTTTTATTTCCTACCCCACGGTGCACATGTAAGTCCAGTATGTGCTCATCCTGTGCGTTTAGTCACAGAGACCTCTGCATCACAGCTGCTTAGACTTCAGCATGTCCCGAAAGTTCTTAGTCCATGGGGAAATTCTGACATAACCTCTGAGCATATGGGATTGGTCTCGGCACAATACGGTCTAGCTACATGAGCGCCATCAACGTGAAGAAAGCCACTACTCGTGGATCTGACTCCCAGAAGAACAGAACCAGCAACACCAGCTCGCGCTCCACACAGACCCCATCAGTTTTTCTGGTGATGGAACCATTTATCCACTGTGTCCAGAGAAGAAAACAACAAATTAGAATCCCAGCTAAGCATCAATACACCAATACCATCACCATCCAACAGAGAAGCTGGGACTGTGACTCCACGGCCTAGTGCTCATCCAGCGAAATGTGTTTTCTTGGCTCCTGCTAGAGGCGTCCTTAGAACAGACATCTCCATAGAGCCACTCCATTACAAGAGCCGGTGACCGAGCACAGCACCGTTTCCTGGGCTTCCTTACTCTCTATCTCCCTTCCTCTCTTTTCTTTAATATTATTTATTGCAAGCAGAGAGAGAGGGAGAATGGGCACGTGAGGGTCTCTAGCTAGCCACTGCAAATGAACTTCAGATGCATACTCTATTTGTACATATGGCTTTATTGTGGGCACTGAGAAACTGAACTCAGGTCATTATGTTCCACGGGCAAGCACCTTAACCACTGAGCTATCTCCCCATTCCCTCTTTTTTTCTTTCTACTGGCACAAAAGAGCTTTATTTAATTCTGAATTCAGAATTTTTATCAACTACAACTAGTATTTTTATCAGTATGGTTACTATTGAATCATTCTTTTATGGGGGAGGGAATATGTGTGCGTGTCTTCCAGCCACTGTAAACGAACTCCAGGCGCATGTGAAACAATGTGCATCTGCCTTACATGGGTTCTGGAGAACTGAACCTGGGTCCTTAGGCTTCGCCGGCAAGCACCTTAACCACTAAGCCTTCTCTCCAGCCCCTCTTTTTTGAGACTAGGTCTGGCTATGTAGCTCAGGCTGGCCTTGAACTTGTGATCCTCCTGATTCAGCCACTGGACTGATGGGACTATAGGTGTGTATCACCACACCTATCACTTAGAGAGCTTTCTTTTTGTTCACAAGGTCCCTTCCACAGTGTCATAAGATATCCACAAGGAGCCCGAGGAACACATGGGGTCAACTGTTTAGAAACCAGCTTGATAGAAAATATCACTGAAGATAGGAAAAAGGGGGGCTGGCGAGATGACTCAGAAGTTAAAGGTGCTTGCTTGCAAAGCCTGTTGGCGTGGCTTTAATTCTCCAGTACCCACATGAAGCCAGAGCAAAAGTGGCACAAGCATCTGGTAGCATGTTTGTACTGAAAGGGACACCAGCACACTCCCAAATTTGTATGAAGGTGCATAGAGCCTATTACGCCAGCCACAGGAAGTCAACTACAGCATGATCACACCCGTGTGTGGAATATCAAGGGCTGAAGTCAAACGGAGCAGCATGGTGGCTGCCAGCGGCCGGGGCTGGGGGCAGGGGGCATGCAGCCAGGCCAAGAGAAAGTCAGGAGGAGGAACGTGCTTCCAGTCAGCGGTAATGCACCACCTGCCCAGTTCCTCTCTCTCTGGAGCGGGGGACCTATTCCACCACTAAGCTACCTGCCCAGCCCCAATGCACATTGCAAAATGGCTACCACCACACATTTTACATATTGTCACCACAAATAAATAAGAAGGTGAGGTAATGAACTGGCTAGCCTGATTTAAACTTTCTACACTATAAACTTGTAGGTCAAAGCATCACAATGTACCCCGTTAGTATGTAGATTATATATATGTATGTATATGTACTTCAATCTCCAACATATATGTAATTTTAATGTAACTAGTGGATGTGGATCTTACCATCTGAGGGCAGTGCACAAGCAGATTCACATGGTGGTGGTAACTGAAAATAACAAAGTAAAATGTATTAGTCTAATTCCAGAGGGGAAAAGGGAAAAGTAACAAAAATGGCAAAGATTCAGAACAGGAGATCATCCCAATTAATAGGATCTAAAAATTACTTTCAAGAATAATACAGGAGATGCTAATATGTTCAAGTCTCTTAAGGACACATGGCAGGAGGTTTTTGGTCCAAAGAATAAAAACTGACATGTATATAATCATGATCCCTTCCCCTTTTCACTCCATCTTTGTGTATTTTTTTAAGATTCTTTTTAAAAAATATTTTACTTATTTATTTGAGAGAAAGAGGCAGAGAGAGAAAAAATGGACATGTCAGGGCCTCTAGCCACTGCAAACAAACTTCAGATGCATGCGCCCCCTTGTGCATCTGGCTTATGTGGGTCCTGGAGAGTCAAACTGGGATCCTTTAGCTTTGCAGGCAAATGCCTTAAATGCTAAGCCATCTCTCCAGCCCTTTTTTGAGGTTCTTAAAATTTTTAATTTTATTTATTTGAGAAACAGAGAGAAAGAGAGGGACAGAAAGGTGGAAAGAGAATGGGCACGCCAGGGTCTCTAGCCACTGGAAATTAACTCCAGACACATGCACCACCTTGGCTTACCTAGGTCCTGGGGAATCGAACCTGGTCCTTTGGCTTTGCAGGTAAGTGCCTTAACAATTAAGCCATCTCCCCAGCCCTTTTAAAAGGATTTTTTTTTTTTTTTTTTTTTTGGCTTTTCAAGGTAGTGTTTCACTCTAGCTCAGGCTGATCTGGAATTCACTAGGTAGGCTCAGGGTGGCCTCGAACTCACAGTGATCCTCCTACCTCTGCCTCCCAAGTGCTGGGATTAAAGGCCTGTGCCACCATGCCTGGCTAAGTTGCCCCATTTACAAGGCAGTAAAAATCAAGATCATTTTCTTTGATTTACCATTTCTAATGCAACAAATGAAAGTGATTTTATGATGTTGATCTAGTTCAGCCTTCTTCTAAGTCAAAATTGGATAATTAAAATAACACATAATAAAGCTTGCTTTCATGGACCATTTAATTCTCATGTCAAAGTCTCCTGGAGCACTATTCAGCATGGCAGCGACTGCAGCCCAAGTCTCCTAGCTTCCTCAGCCCTTGCAGAACCAAGTCAAGTACGTTCCTACTGGCTCTCTGGTGGAAAGGACCCAACAGCCAGCAGCTCCTGTGCCAGGCATTACGTTCTGCAATCACAGATCTTTACAAATGGCACTAGTTGGCTCGCAGTCCAACTAATGGTTGACCAGTGCCTCGCTTCTTCCCTCAAGTCTGCGTGTGCTCGTTTCAAGACTTCACCCAGTAAGAGCACACGGGAGATTCTGGAATCTCGCTGAAGAAAGTCCTTCCTCCCACCCCGGAGCTTACACCACCCTGTTCTTATACGTACAGCATCCACGATGGCTCTGGCGGCATCAGGGTCGCACTTGAAGGGGCTCTCCGCCACCGTGGTGTTCATGCTGTGTAATGAAACGAACATGGTCAGAAGACAACAGAACAAGAGAAACCCTCGCGACACAGGACTTGACAGATACACTGAGGATGGCGGAGCTGATGAGATGAAGTCTGGTATGGTTGAAAGCTTTTCAGCCTGTAACTTTACTTTCTAATTAGTTTGGAAGGTACAGACGTTCTTGCAGTTTGATTCTGTTCAAATATCTTAATGATGGCACATGTCTTTAATCCCAGCACTCGGGAGACAAAGGTAGGAGGATCACCCTACCTGGAAATACGAAACCAAAAAAAAAAAAAAAAAGCATAAAACGAGTTGCAGATATAATGTAATCCTCTTTTTTTGGTTTTTCGAGGCAGGGTCTCACTCTAGCTCAGGCTGACCTGGCATTAACTATGCAGTCTCAGGGTGGCCTTGTACTCACGGAGATCCTCCTACTTCTGCCTCCAGAATGCTGGGATTAAAGGCATGCGTCACCACGCCCAGCCTAATCCTCATCTTTTAAAAAGTATTTTTGTACCCATCCTAAGGACGAATACAGACCAAACCAAACCCCCTCCTAATATTAATAGAAGTCTTTGGAAAAGGTGCGCTTATAGGTCATTTCTTTTTTTCTGTCTCCCAAGTGCTCGGATTACAGACATATGCCAATATACCTAGCACGAACTCACTGTTTTTAGGGTTTTACAGACAAACAACCTCACCTGCAAGAATGTGTTCCTGTATCTTTCTCTTGTTCACTTCATTGACTAGTATTTCCCACACAGTAACAGTTACATGGCCACAGTGGCACCCTCATAAACTTAAATACCAAAGAGGAAGTCCTTGCCTTGAGGCCCTTGGTCTGATTCCTGGCAACACATACAACATGTGTTTGGAGGCCAGATTATGGAACTAGAACTTGATTGGTTAAATTCAATCTCCTACATCTCTGTTTTTAGGTATTTGTCAATATCACCTGCTGGAGAAACGTTAGCTGTTACTATTGTTTTGAGACAATGTCTTGTTCTGAACCCTGAGCTCAGTGACTCAGCCAGCCGCAGGGACCCTCCTGTGTCCACTTTTACAGCAATGGGATCCCAGGGGCATGCCGCCATGCCTGGCTTTTATGTGAGGTCCTCAGTGTTGTGCTGCAAACATGTGACCCACTAAGCCCCTCCCCCAGCACCAGTCATGGTTATTCTCGGTGGCAGTAAATTCAGGGTGCATGGCAGATGCTAGTCTAACCTATTTCTGTCAGAATACCAGCCTGTATATTCATGGAATCTATTCTATTCTGAGCACTCAGATGCCAGCAATTCTTCCAGTTCTGGCTTCACTGTTACCTTTATGGGTTTCGTTTGTACTCATGTCTCATGAGGACTTTTAAGTTGCTTATAAAGTCACCTTTCCATTCACTGAAGGCCTAACAGACAAAACCAGTTCTTTTCTAAGGAGATGTCAGAGCACACACACTAAAACCTGCAATGTGTGGTGAACATGCAGGGGGTTGTTAACACTCACCAACTGATTCCTTTTCCATCCGTTTTCTTGGTCACTAAAGCCTTCCAGTAGTCATGAGTACTTTTAATAATATCAATTGCAAAATCCTGTAATTTAAAGACATGGGCATTATTATAATGGCAGAAAGGTATTTTTTCTCCTATCATCAACATTTCTCCAAAGCCTGATACTTTATGTTTCTTTCAAATCACTTCCCTTTGTTAAAAATGAAAGTGAATGATTAAAGCGAGGCACAATGTGGCACAGGCATTCAAAGGGTTGTCCTTGTTTGTTTTGTCCTTTTTTTTTTTTTTAAGTATTTATTTGCAAGCAGAGAGATAAGAGAATGGGTGCTCCCTCTAGACCCTGCAAACAGACTCTAGACACATGCACCATCTTGTGCATCTGGGTCTCTGTGAATAGCAGGGAATCAGACTTGGGTCATTAGGCTTTGTGGGCAAGTGCCTTAACTGCTGAGCCATCTTTCCAGCCTAATTGGAAGGTTTTTTTTAACAGGGAGTGCCCATTCTTTCTCTCAAAAACAACAAAATACCGAAACTTCTTTAGGTATTTCTTTTATATAAATCTTTAAAAAAATTGTACTGAGGATAAAAACAAGGTGTGCATTAGATAAAAAGTCTACAACTGCCGGGCAGGGTGGCGCATGCCTTTAATCCCAGCACTCGGGAGGCAGAGGTAGGAGGATCGCCGTGAGTTCGAGACCACCCTGAGACTACATAGTGAATTCCAGGTCAGCCTGAGCTAGAGTGAGACCCTACCTTGGAAAAAAAAAAAGTCTACAACTAAGACACCCACACCCCCCTCACTCTCTTTCTATACATTTTTATTTTATTTATTATTTATTTATTTTTGTTTTCTCGAGGTAGGGTTTCACTCTAGCCCAGGCTGACCTGGAATTCACTTGGTAGTCTCAGGGTGGCCTTGAACTCACAGTGATCTTACCTCTGCCTCCCAAGTGCTGGGATTAAAGGCATGCGCCACCATGCCCGGCTATTTATTATTTATTTGACAGAGAAGGTGGGAGAGAGATTGAGAGAATGGGCGCACCAGGGCCTCCAGCCACTGCAAACCAACTCCAGATGCATGTGCTCCCTTGTGCATCTGGCTAATGTGGGTCCTGGGGAAATCGAACCTGGATCCTTTGGCTTTGCAGGCAAACGCCTTACCACTAAGCCATCCTTCCAGCCCTAAATTTTTGTTTTATTTATTTTTTTCAGGTAAAGTCTCACTCTAGCCCACACTGACCTGGAAATCTGTAGTCCCAGGCTGGCCTCAAACTCACAGCAATTCTCTTACCTCTGCCTCCTGAATGCTTGGATTTCTCACTTATTTTTATTTTAAATTATTTATTTGCAAGTAGGTAAAGAGAAAGGGAGACAGAATATGGGTGCACCAGGCCTGTTGCCACTGCAAACAAACTCCAGATGCATGCACCTGGCTTTACATGGGTACTAGGGAATTGAACCTGGGTCTTTAGGCTTTGCTGGCAAGTACCTTAACGCTGAGCCATCTCTCCAGCCCACAAAGCCCAATGGCTTTTTGTTTCTTTCTTTTTCTTTTTTTTTTTTTTTTTTTGGTTTTTCAAGGTAGGGTCTCACTCTAGACCAGGCTGACCTGGAATTCACTATGTAGTCTCAGGGTGGCCTCAAACTCACAGCAATCCTCTTACCTTTGCCTCCCAAGTGCTGGGATTAAAGGCTTGAGACATCTTGCATGGCTTGAATGCTGGGATTAAAGATGTGTGGCACCATATCTGGCAATTTTTTTTTTTCAAGGCAGGGTCTTGCTCTAGGCCAGGCTGAACTGGAATTCACTATGAAGTCTCCGGCTGGCCTTGAACTACATGGTGATCCTCCTATTTCTGTCTCCAAAATGCTAGGATTAAAGGCATGGGCCACCACACCCAGCTCAGATTATTTTTGTTTGTTTGTTTGTTTGTTTTTAAATTAATTAATTAATTAATTTTCGTTTTGTTTTGTTTTTGTTTTTCGAGGTAGGGTCTCACTCTGGCCTAGGCTAACCTGGAATTAACTATGTAGTCTCAGGGTGGCCTTGAACTCATGGCAATCCTCCTACCTCTGCCTCCCAAGTGCTGGGATTAAAGGCATGAGCTACCACACCCGGCTAATTAATTAATTTATGAGAGAGAAAGAGGCAGATAGAGACAATGTTCACACCAGGGCCTCTAGCCACTGCAAACTCCAGATGCATGCGCCCCCTTGTGCAACTGGCTTACACGGGTCCTGGAGAATCGAAATAGGATCTTTAAGCTTCTCAGGCAAATAATTTCCACATTTCCACAGCCCAAATTGTTATTTCTTAAAAAATATTTATTTGAGAGCTAGAATATGGGTGTGCTAGGTTCGTTTGCCATTGCAAGGAAACTACAGACACATACACAACTTTGGATGCCTGGCTTTTTAGAGAGGAACAATGTGATTACATTGTAAGTCTTAATACTGATTGCCAAAGCTGCAGTTCTGAATGACACATTACCTTGTCTTTAAATTCTGCATTGAAAGCAAACTCATTTTCAGGTTTTCCATCAGGAACTTTGTATCTTCTAAACCAGTCAACAGTAGCCTCTAGGTAGCCAGGTTTCAGGCGCTTGACATCATTAATATCTAAAAAGAGAATAAATACATTGTGTGATACATAATTACACATCAACAAAAAACATTAAGTATGTAGTTTGAAAAAGCTGGAGAAAAGGTTCAAGATAATATCAGAGCTGACCACCTTGTTGAGAATTCAAAAATACCAACCAGAACCTTTAAAAAGCTCTGAGGTGAGAGAACAGATGGACAGGGCATAACTGCCATGGACAGAGGAAGTGACTGGGCTACATAACCAAAGAACTAGTCTGGCAAGCATGGATAGTTTCTAGTGCAAGGGTAGACGAAACTAACTTAAAAAGGCAATTGAGCACTGGAGAGATGGCTCAGCAGTTAAGGTGTTTGCCTGCAAAGCCTAAGGACTGGAGTTCAATTCCCCAGTACCCATGTAAATCCAGATGCACATGGTGGCACATGCATCTGGAGTGCATTTGCAGTGGCTAAAAGCCCTGGCATACACATTATCTCTGTCTCAAATAAATAAAATATAATTTTTTAATGATTTAAATTGGTATTAAACTACTTATTCATCCATTCATGGCTCAAGATAGGTATCTTTATCTCCAGACCTCATGTTCAAGATAAAAGAATTAAAAACAAGAGACAGATTTCATCTATCACTTGAATATCAAAATGCTAATTCAATTTCTGAGATTTATTACCACCTATGCTTTTACAACTCTATTCTTAGAACCAACCTTATTAATACCATCATTTTTAAATGTCTGAGTATCATATTCCTTCTTATATGTATCAAAACTTAGACTTAACAATGAGCTCTGAGTTGAAAAAGAGGATTTATTTTTGCACCTGTCTTTAAGTCTTTGTCCATCAGTTCAACAAGTACAAGTGCCACCATATATATATATATATATATATATATTTGGTTTTATGAGGTAGCCCAGGCTGACCTGGAATTCACCATGTAGTCTCAGGGTGGCCTCGACCTCACAGCAATCCTCCTACCTCTGCCTCCCAAGTGGTGGGATTAAAGGCATGCACCACCATGCCCGGCTAAAATACAATTTTTTTAAAAAAGCAATTGAGGCTATTTATAAGAGGCTCACCCCCAATTAAATACAGAAAGAAAAATGGAGCTGGGCATGGTGGCACACAATACTTGGGAGATCAAAGGAGGGTAAGAGTTCAAGGGCATCTTTACCTAATGAGTTCAAGGCCAGCCTGAGCTATGTAAGACCCTGCCTTAAAAAAAAAAAAAAAAAAAAAAAAAGCTGGGCGTGGTGGCGCACGCCTTTAATCCCAGCATTTGGGAGGCAGAGGTAGGAGGATCGCCATGAGTTCAAGGCCACCTTGAGATTACATAGTGAATTCCAGGTCAGCCTGGGCTAGAGTGAGACCCTACCTTGAAAAACCGAAAAATGAAAAAACCAAAAAAAAAAAAAAAGAAGACAAGAAAAATGAATATAACTGATCAGAAGAGCTTTATAGCTTGTGGTAGGCATAATACTGTCACACCTCCCCCAAGACGTCCCATTTCTAATTCACAGCAGTCAAAGTATGAATTATATAAGCACATAATGGAGTATAAATAAAACTTTCAGTTCACAAGCTGGGCATGGTGGAGTGCCATGGTGGGTTATCATGGAGGGCAGGAGCTCAAGCTCACCCTCAGCTAGAAAAGTTCAAGGCCAGCTTTGGCTACATGAGCCCGTCTCAAAAATCAAAATAGGAGTGCTCACTTTGGCAGCACGTATACTAAGATTGGAACAATACAGAGAAGATTAGCATGGCCCCTGCGCAAAGATGACACGCAAATTTGTGAAGCACTCCATATTTTTGAAATTTTACTTTTCTGGACAATTGCACACCCAGAAGCCATAGACTGTTAATAGAAAAATTTCAGTGTCAGGGATGGGATACCTTCCTGTGAGTTGTTAGCCAGAGAGGTCTCTGATGCCCCCAAAACATTACAGGCCAAGGCTCTTGGTTTCCCACCAGGAATAGATGGTAAGACCCTATTGCTGAAGACTCCATATGCCTGGGCTGCAAGGTCACTGAGAAATTAAGCTGGGGCTAAGCTAAAAACCTTCTTCCTGTAGACCAGCTGACTGAAAGCTGGAAAAAGATGCACTGCATGCAGCTCTATGGGAGACAGAGTTATCAGCGCTGAAAACAGTAGTGAACAGTACAAGCCTCAAGTGTGGGAAACCAACTGCTCTCTAATTGGACTGGAGGCCCACTCCATGGGAGGGAATATATGCCTGGTACTGAAAACCTAATCAAAAGCCTATGCTGGGGGAGGTCATGAGCAGGAGTGTAACGCCTGCTCTTCTCTGGCTAAATGCACATATTATGCTCACCAAACTGCCCTTTAAGCACGTTACTTGACACTCATATATATATTTTGGTTTTACGAGGTAGTCTCACTCTTTAGTCCAGGCTGACCTAGAATTCACTCTATAGTCTCAGGGTGGCCTCGAACTCACAGTGCATGCCTTTAATCCCAGCACTTGGGAAGCAGAGGTAGGAGGATTGCCGTGAGTTTGAGGCCACCCTGAGACTACAGAGTGAATTCCAGGTCAGCCTGGGCTACAGCAAGACCTTACCTCGAAAAACCAAAAATAAAAAAATTTTAAAAAGAATGTAAAAGTCAAAGGGAATATCACGGTTTATTGTCTGTAAGTAGGGAAGCTGTCAATTAAAAATAAAAAAAGGATCATTATAGAAGTGGGAACAGCAGGAAAGACAGAGTTCTGAGGAAGTCAGTGGGAAAGGGAAGACAAAGGAGGGTTATAGGAGAGGATTATGTACATTTTTAAAATAAAGTTTTAATTTTAATTTCAGAAATAAGAATGGAGCCTCTATAGACAGGACCCTGCTGACACTGATTTTAGAGACGAACCCCATCACTAGGAGGACTGACTAGATCATGAACTAGAAGCAGCACCAACATGAAACTAGTTTGGATAGGGCTGGGGCAGAGTCTCTGCACTTAGTAAGTACAAGAACGTGCATTCAAGTGCCTGCACAAAAGTGACTAGTCAGATACAAATAGTCAAGATAAATTAGACACAGTGAGCTTTTCTCAACACTTCAAGCAAACAAATACAGCAATATCCCACCTATTTAGAGCCAATCTGTTTAAGCTGGCCTGGGCCCTGTCTCAAAAACAAAACAAAACAAAACAAAACAAAAAAACAAAACAAAAAAAATGTAAAATCATCATGATCTTGGGCTAGACAATTTTTTTTTAATTTATTTATTTGCAAAGGGAGAGGGAAGAGGGACAGAAGATGTGTGCCAGGGCCACCTGCCACTGCAAACAGACTCCAGATGCATGTGCTACCTTTTGCATCTGGCTTTACTTGGGTACTGGGGAATTGAACTCAGGCCTTTAGGTTTTGCAAGCAAGTACCTTAACCTCAGAGCCATCTCCTCTCTAGCCCCAAGACAATGGTTTATTAGAAATGAGGCCAACAACACTAATAACAACAACAGAGACAGACTATACACTCTGCTGGTCTGAGTAGAGCTTTTAAAATAACATTTTTTTTTATTTATTTATTTATTTATTTATTTATTTATTTATTTATTTATTTATTTGAGAGAGAGAGTGAGAGAGGCAGATAGACAGAAAGAGAATGGGCACAACAGGGCCTCCAGCCGCTGCAAACAAACTCCAGATGCCTGTGCCACCATGTGCATCTGGCTTTACGTGGGTCCTGGGGAATCGAACTTGGGTCCTTTAGATTTGCAGGCAAGTGCCTTAACTGCTAAGCCATTTCTCCAGCCCAATAAAACTTTTCATGGACCTCTGTACATGTAGACAACATGCATGATCACTGTCTCCTCTCACCACCCTCTCTTTATTCCTCCTGAATCCCTCCTTTCAACTGGTCACTCTTCTGTTTTGAAGTCCTGAATCTACCCACTCCATGGAACCCCCTCTTTCCAAGTGGTCTCTTTTCTATTTTGAGGTTAACTTTTTTTTCTCCCATTATGCAGGTCTTGTGTTGGCACTGTCAGCCACTGTGAGGTCATAAATACTATGGCTGCTTTAAAATGACATTTGATTCCATTTTGCTGCTGTTGTTAAGCATGGCCTCCAACTCAAAGTTCTGCAGCTGAGCCTTGAATTCCCTGACCCTCTTGCCTCCACCTCCCAAGTGCTGGGATTACAAGTTCACCAGGCCTGATAGCTGTTTACATTTTAATAGCAAGTGCAGGCAGACAGTCCCTGACAAATCATCCACAGTCTTCACAGGCAGGTAGATCAGGAGGTTCAAGGTCATTCTTGGCTACATATTGAGTTCAAGGCCAGCCTGGGCTTTATAAAACCTGGCCTCAAGAAAAAAATCTAAACCAAACCAACCCCCACTCAATTATGTTTCAAAATGATGATTTTTATGGTGTGTGAGTATCTCAAACAAAGCAAGAGCACTGAAATAGAGTGGCAACTTACAAGAAGGAAGTGACAGAACACTGAACTGAAACTGCAATGGAACACTAAACTCAAACTAAGGGAATTTTCTTTAGGAGAGTGAGAATTTAGTGAGGCACTTGAGCACTAGAAATATTATGCCACGGTCAGGTGCTGCTCTCTCCGCCCAAGCTGAGCGCCCATCAGAGGTTAAGCGGGCCAGGCTCAGGGTCACTTAACAGCACTCCCTCCTCTCCTTACTGGTGTAGTTGGCGGCATCAGGGTCGTCCACGTTGATGGCAATGACTTTCCAGTCAGTCTCCCCTTCATCAATCATGGCCAGTATGCCGAGAACCTTCACCTTGATTATCTCACCTCTTGCACATACCTGAGAACCAACAACCGCAGTCAGGACAAAGCTTTGGAATGGAACTTTGGAAAAAGTTTATTTATGGATAAAAAGAAATGTCTCCTTTATCTTTCTTAGATGCCTAATTCTTGCATTTACTTGACCATTGTTTCTTGAATCAAGTTTTTCTTTTATTTGTGTTTTTAAGACTATGTCTATGTTACAACCTCCTGACGCATGCATCACCTTGTATATCTGGCTTACGTGGGTACTGGGAAATCGAACCTGGCTCCTTAGGCTTTGAAGGCAAGTGCCTTAACTGCTGAGCCATCTCTCTAGGCCCTATGTGTGTGTTCTGAGACAGGGTCTCCCTATGTAGCTGAAGCTGGCCTGAAAATTGCTAGGTAGCCCAGGCTGGCCTCAAGTTTGAGATTCCTCTACAGCAGCCTTCCGAGCACTGGGATGTAGATTTCTGGCGCTATGCCCAACTTCTTTTTGTTTTTTAGGTAGGGTCTCACTCTAGCTCACTCAGGCTGACCTGGAATTCACTATGTAGTCTCAGGTGTCCTCGAACTCATGGCAATCCTCCTGCCTCTGCCTCCCAAGTGCTGGGATCAAAGGTGTGAACCACCACGCCCAGCTTTATGCCCAACTCTTGGTTTTTTTTTTTTTTGTTGTTGTTGTTGTTTTTCAAGGTAGGGTCTCAGCACTCTGGCCCAGGCTGACCTGGAATTAACTTTGTAGTCTCAGGGTGGCCTTGAACTCATGGCGATCCTCCTACCTCAGCCTCCCGAGTGCTGGGATTAAAGGCGTATACCACCACTCCTGGCTTATGCCAAACTCTTGAAGCAAACTTTCAAAAGCTAGACAAATAGCCGGGTGAGGTGGCACACGCCTTTAATCCCAGCACTCGGGAGGCAGAGGTAGGAGAATCACCGAGAGTTCGAGGCCACCCTGAGACTACATAGTTAATTCCAGGTCAGCCTGGACCAGAGTGAGACCCTACCTTGCAAAACCAAAAAACAACAACAACAAAAAAACAACTTTACCTACATACTGGGAATGTAGCTCTGTGGTTCAGCACTTGCCTAGCAAGCATCAGACTCAGTTCAATCCCAGCAAGACAATAAAACGAAACACTTTGGCTTAGGAAAAAAACATAATGACTGCTTTGGTTTGTTTATTGTGTCCCTGAGCCTGAGAGATCAGAAAGAAGTAATCATCACCAGCCCGAGAGCAATCCTACTTGAGCGAGAATCCATAGCAGGGCCTCCAGCTTATGGGGCTATTTGGCTTGAGTTGATTCACTGATCACTCCAGATCCCTCAGCAGTGTGCTGTGATCAATTGAAACTTGTCTCCTTTCCCTGTGGACTAACTCTCTGTCCCGAGCAGTACAGAGCATGTGTACTTCTATTCACATGGTCAGTCATACATGTTTACACACATTTTCCAGACTAGGTTCACAAATGATAGTATCTGAATGTCTAAACAAAATGGAAACCTTCATCACCCCTCAAAGATTTTATTATTTCACTAATATTCATGTTTCTTCACAATTTGAAGTATGAACTTTGGTATAATTCATTAATTTCATCCTGACAGAAAAAAAAAAAGTTTCGTTACCTTACTTCCAATTTCACAAACATCAATTGGGTCATTGTCACCACAACAGCCAGTATGTTTGTCACTATGTCCTGGATCTTCCCATGTCTAAAACAATAGTAAGAGTTAGAGTACACAATTCTATATATGACATGATCAGACAACATCTATGAGTCTTTCTGCAAAATATGAAGCCTGGAGCTGCACAGTGAGTTCTAGGTCAGCTTGAGTTGGAATGAGAATAGAGAGTAAGGGGAGAAAAAAAAGAGTTTAACAATTTTCACTTAAGAATTTTAACTATATACAATAATTTCAATTAAATGCTTGAGTTTCTACTAAGTTAACCTAAACGTAGGCTTTAAAACAGAAAACGCTCTTATTTAGAACAGACACACACTAATTCAGGTGTGGAGGTGCACACCTGAAATCCTGGTACTCAAGAGGCTGAGGCAGGAGGATCTCAGGTTCAGAGCTATATACCAAGACTCTGTCACAAAAAACATGGGCTAGGACGATGGTGCAGTGGTAAAGTGCTTGGTTAGCATGGTTAGGCCTTTGTTCAAACCCCAGTACTGCAAAAATAAAAAAAAAGAAAGAGAATGCTTTGACTTATTTTTCAAGGCACTTACTGTAATCTTCTACCTAGATTCTCTTTATAACACATTTCTCAAACACAAATGGGGAGGCAGCAACACTAAAATGGAAATCTCCTGTCTGATGTTAAGCACCACGGCTGGCTAGGAGTCAAGAGGAAAGAAGCCTAAGTCGCTCTCTCTCCTGGCTAAGTCGCACTCAGAGCATCTCACAGGAAGTAAGGCTGGAAACGCAGCTGCTGTTTGGATTCTTTCCTCAGCCTGAACAGAAGTTACTTCTCATTTGGATTTGCTTTCCTAGTCATCCGGAGAAAAGGATAAAAGAAGAAAGTGAAGGGGGTAAAGGAAAACTATTTCTAACAAAGTAGCCCACAGAAGGAGAAGCATTTTCAGCCACATTTTTCCCACTTCAAAATTGATTTGAGCCGGGCGTGGTGGTGCACACCTTTAATCCCAACACTCAGGAGGCAGAGGTAAGAGGATCGCCGTGAGTTCGAGGCCACCCTGAGACTACATAGTGAATTCAAGGTCAGCCTGGACCAGAGTGAAACCCTACCTAGAAAAAGAACAACAAAAAAAATTGATTTGAATTACCAAACCCATTCAAGTACAAAGTAAAGTGCTGTAATTAGGGCACACCAATGACTTTGTGATTACCCAACAAACTCAATGAGTTTGACATATTTGTTAGCACCTATGGACTCTTTCACAAGATTCTACTTAATAGATCCATTTAATAGTGACTAGAAGCAGACTGCTGATCAATAGGAAAAACTGACCCGAACATCTAAGTGCCACAGGATTAATATATGTCCTTCCCTTGGAACAGGCACAAGTCTAGTCACTCTTCAAACATTGAATGACAGAGCTGGAGAGATGGCTTAGTGGTTAAGGCGTTTGCCTGCAAAGCCAAAGGATCCCGGTTCAATTCTCCAGAACCCATGTAAGCCAGATGCACAAAGGGGCACATGTGTCTGGAGTTCATTTGCAGTGGCTGGAGGCTCCGGTACACCCATTCTCTCTCAAATAAATAAATAAATAAATAAATAAATAAATAAATAAATAAATAAATAAATAAAGTATAGTAAAAAAAGAAAAAGAAAAAAAAAACATTGAATGAGAACCTCTTACATACTGGCCTTGGCCTTGTTCTGGGGACAAATTAGTACTTACTTAAGGCAGCTACCTCCCTGCTTCAAGGTGGCTGTTTAAGAAAACAGGAGCCAGCCAGAACTTCGCCACAAAGAGCCTGAAGCTCAAGGAGAAGCAGGACCCGAACACACATGGCTTTGAGCATGTGCACGCACAGGCACTGCTGTGCTCTTCTCGAAACTACATGGGCCCAGTGTTACTTATGTCTCAGAGGGACGAAGGGAGACGTATCCACACCAAGCAAAATGTGCTACTGTTGTTTGATACAGGGTTTCAATATACAGCCTAGGCTGGTCTCCAACTCACAATCCTGCCTCAGCTTCCCAAGTGCTAGAATGACAAGTGTATACCACCATGCCTGGCTAGAAGTTAAATTTTTTTCAAGGGTCTTGCTCTAGTCCAAGCTGACCTGAAATTGACTATGTAGTCTCATGTTGGCCTCAAACTCATCCTCCTACCTTTGCCTCCCAAGTGCTGGGATTGAAGGCATGTGCCACCATGCCTGATGAAATCAATGTTTTTAACCGCTAACATACACATTCTTTTTTTTACTTAGCAGACTTGCCACTCAATCTTTTGTGAGGAGTGGAGAGAAAGCTTAGCAGTTAAGGCATTTGCCTGTGAAGCCAAAGGACCCAGGTTTGATTCCCTAGTACCCATGTCAGCCAGATGCACAAGGTGGCACATGAGTCTGCAGTTCGTTTACAGTAACTAAAGACCCTGGCTCACCCATTTTCATTCACTCTCTCTCATCTGCCTCTTTCTAGCTCTCTCTCAAATAAAATAAAATTTTAAAAAGATTAAAAAACAATCTTAAGTTAAAGAATGTATAGAGCTTACATCCAGTTCACAGATGCCAGTTGTAGTGGCACACATCTTTAATGCCAGCATCTGGGAGGCAGAGATAGGATTACCATGAGTTCTGTAATCCCAGGCCAGCCTGGGCTAGAGTGAAAACCTACCTTGAAAAACAAAAATGGGCTGGAAAGATGACTTAATAGTTAAGACACTTGCCTGAGAAGCCTAATGACCCAGGTTCGATTCTCTAGGACTCACATAAGCCAGATGCATGAGGAGGCACATGTATCTGGAGTTTGTTTGGCTGGAGATCCTGGTGTGCATATTCTCTCCCCTCTTTCTATGTGCCTCTTTCTCAAATAAATAAATAAATAAATAAATATTTAAAAACACAATAAAATAGCCAGTGTGGTAAATAACGCATAAATCCCAGCACTTTACGGGAGGCAGAATTTTCAAAGAGTGGGAGGATCAAAAAAATTATCCTGTTTTTAAGTCTACTACACCCTGAGACTACATAGCTAATTTATGACAGGTCAGCCTGGACTGAATAGGCATATAGGCATGAATTTGCACAATAAAATAACCAGTCTACAAATAAATAATTCAGAAAAGAATTTCCAGATGTGAGTTTACATATTGCTAAGATTGCCCTTTAATTTTCAAAGAGTTACTAAAGGAAGTGTTACAATGCTTAAAATAAAAATTATCCTGTTTTTAAGTCTACTACAAAATTTTCTACACATGCTTGAATCTTTTTGACCAACAGCAGTAAGTTTTTATTTATTTATGACAGAGAGAGAGGTAGATACAGATAGGGAGAGAGAATAGGCATATAGGCATGCCAGGGGCTCTAACTGCTGCAAAGGAACTCCAGACACAATGTGTCATTTTGTCCATCTGGCTTTACATGGGTGCTGCGCAATTGAACCCTTAGAAATTTGCAAGCAAGCTCCTTACCCTCTGAACTCTCTCCAGCCCAATAAGTTAATTTTTAAAAGTTACATTGCAGCAAATGTATGGCAACATACCTTAGGGATGGCACCCTAGTTCCAGATATACCCTTTATAAGGGAACAGCATACCTGAGGGATGGCACCCTAGTTCCAGATATACCCTTTATAAGGGAACAGCATACCTGAGGGATGGCACCCTAGTTCCAGATATACCCTTTATAAGGGAACAGCATACCTGAGGGATGGCACCCTAGTTCCAGATATACCCTTTATAAGGGAACAGCATACCTGAGGGATGGCACCCTAGTTCCAGATATACCCTTTATAAGGGAACAGCATACCTGAGGGATGGCACCTTAGTTCCAGATATACCCTTTATAAGGGAACAGCATACCTGAGGATGGCACCTAGTTCCAGATATACCCTTTATAAGGAACAGCATACCTGAGGGATGGCACCTAGTTCCAGATATACCCTTTATAAGGGAACAGCATACCTGAGGGATGGCACCTTAGTTCCAGATATACCCCTTATAAGGGAACAGCATACCTGAGGGATGGCACCCTAGTTCCAGATATACCCTTTATAAGGGAACAGCATACCTGAGGGATGGCACCATAGTTCCAGATATACCCTTTATAAGGGAACAGCATACCTGAGGGATGGCACCCTAGTTCCAGATATACCCCTTATAAGGGAACAGCATACCTGAGGGATGGCACCTTAGTTCCAGATATACCCTTTATAAGGGAACAGCATACCTGAGGGATGGCACCCTAGTTCCAGATATACCCCTTATAAGGGAACAGCATACCTGAGGATGGCACCTTAGTTCCAGATATACCCTTTATAAAGGGAACAGCATACCTGAGGATGGCACCCTAGTTCCAGATATACCCCTTATAAGGGAACAGCATACCTGAGGGATGGCACCCTAGTTCCAGATATACCCTTTATAAGGGAACAGCATACCTGAGGGATGGCACCCTAGTTCCAGATATACCCTTTATAAGGGAACAGCATACCTGAGGGATGGCACCATAGTTCCAGATATACCCTTTATAAGGGAACAGATTGAGGATGGCACCAGTTCCAGATATACCCTTTATAAGGGAACAGCATTTTTCCATTTTGGCATTGGATTCAGAGGGTCCTTTGTAGAAATCTGAAATAAAATGTCAAATGACTGTAGATTTGGACGTGAAATAATATTTGGTCATAGTATATGCATCCCCTAGTTCTGCTGTAACGATTAACTTCATCTTTAATGTTTTCATAGCTGAACTAAAGTGTCTCCATAATCAGCTATGAAGTGGAAAGCACAATTGTATACAGTAACTCTTAGGAAGGGGAAAAATATTTACAATTCCAGAAAGCAAGAAGTAAATTAGCTGAAATAAATTCTAATGTTAGAGAACCCAAAATGCTAAGTCTTTTGTTGTTGTTGTTTTGTTTTTGTTTTCTGAGGTAGGGTCTCACTCTGGCCCAGGCTGACCTTTAACTATGTAGTCTCAGGGTGGCCTTGAACTCATGGCAATCCTCCTACCTCTGCCTCCCGAGTGCTGGGATTAAAGACATGTGCCACCACGCCTGGCTACTTTTTTTTTTTTTTTTTTGAGATAAGGTTTCACTCTAGTCCAGGCTGACTTGGAACTCACTCTTTAGTCTAAGACTGCCCTCAAACTCAAGGCAATCTTCTTACTTCTGCCTTCCCAGTGCTGGGATAAAAGGTGTGTGCCACATCCTAGTTTAAAATACTGTTTCATGCAAAGAGCAAAATAAATATTATCCAACTTTAGTTTTCAGTTAAAACATTTAAAATTATTCAAGTATCTGAGAACATTGCATGCAAATATGATCAGCATAAAAATTTCAATTGGCACAAAATATAAAATGAATATCACTAAAAATAGGACAATTATGTCAAGGTCATCAGAAAGAAACAAACACAACAAAACTTCCAAGGAGATTGTATAGCTGGGATGGTGACAGAAGAGTCCAGGATGGATTAAGAATAAAAGGATATCTAGGCCTATAATCCCAGCACTCAGGAGGCTGAGGCAGTGAATTAAAATGAGTTGAAGGCCAACCTGGGCCACAGTGAAACCTTGTCTCAAAAAGAGGAAAGCAGGAGCTGTAGAGATGGCTTAACAGTTAAGGCGTTTGCCTGCAAAGCCAAAGGACCCCAGTTCAATTCTCCAGGACCCACGTAAGCCAAATGTACAAGGGGGAACATGCATCTGTAGTTTGTTTGCAGTGGCTGGAGGCCCTGGCACGCCCATTCTCTCTCTGCCCCTCTCTCTCTCAAATAAATAAATTTAAAAATTTTTTGTTAAAAAAGAGGAAAGCGTGGTGGTGCACGCCTTAAATCCAAGCACTCAGGAGGCAGAAGGAGGAGGAATGCCGTGAATTCAAGGCCACCCTGAGACTACATAGTGAATTCCAGGTCAGCCTGGAGTAGTGTGAAACCCTACCTCCAAAAAAAAGAAAAAAAAAAAAGTAAAAAGTAAGAGAGAAGAAATTCACACTAGGCTTTGGGGCCACCAGAAGCTAAGGTGTGGGAAGCAAAGCGTAGAGCACATGGTCACAGGAAAGGCAGAGCCCAGCTGGCACTGGGAAGACTGGCAGGCAGTGGGAGATGTACCTGGGAAACAGATTGTGAGCAGACCTTAAGTCCACCTGTTCAGTCTTTAAGCAAATCAGTGAGGCCAGACCAGAATGACCACGCAGTCTGACGATCTTACCTCCATCTTTGCATTTGACCAGCGTGGGACTTCGACTACCATGTGGAACACGTCCTGGAAGAACAAGGAAGGTGAGGTGCAAGGAAGCGAGCTTGCTGATTCAAGATGACCATGCCTTTTCCTCCCAGTGCTGGGATTAAAGTCACCCATTGATGACCATGCCCTTCCCCCAATGAGGCTTTTTTTTTTGTTTTTTTTTGAGACCTTTGTTTCACATCTAGTCCAGGCAGACTTGGAACTCACTCTTTAGTCTAAGGCTGCCTCCAAACTCAACCCAATCTTTTTACTTCTGCCTTCCCAGTGCTGGGATAAATGGGTGCTGGGGAATCAAAGTTTAAAATACTTAGGTTTCATGGCAAGAGTCAAAATAAATATTATCCAACTTTAGTTTTGTTTGAAACCATTTAAAAATTCATGCAAGTATCACAGGTGGAGATTTCTTTACAAATATGATCAGGATAAAAATTTCAATGACTACAAAATATAAAATGAATATCCCTAAAAATAGGACAATTATGTCCTCTGTCAGGAGTGGGGAAACAAACTCCCCCTTCAAACATTCAAGGGCTCAATCTTGGGATGAAACAGAAGCAGCTGTAGTTGGATTAAATATAATAGTATCTAGGCCTATAATCCCAGCACTCAAACCCAGGCTGAGGCAGTGAATTAAAATGAAGTTTGAAGGCCAAAGCTGGCTATAAAACAAAACAAAAAAAAAGGAAAGCAGGAGCTGGAGAGATGGCTTAACAGTTAAGGCGCTTGCCTGCAAAGCCTAAGGACCCATGTTCAACTCCCAGGATGCCACTAAGCCAGCTGCACAAAGTGGGAACATGCATGTGTAGTTTGTTTGCAGTGGCTGGAGGCCCTGGCAGCACCCATTCCCCCTCTCTCTGCCCCTTTCATTTTTTTAAAAAAATAAATCTTAAAAATTTTTTGTTAAAAATAGGAAAGCGTGGTGGTGAAAGGTCTGATAACAAGCTAGGGAGGCTGAAGGAGGAGGAATGCTATAATCCAAGTACTCTAGGGGATGAGAGATTTTCAATTTATTCCAGGTCAGCCTGGAGTAGTGCAAACCCCACCTCAAAAAAAAACAAAAAAAGTAAAAAGTAAGAGTATTCTAGAAATTCACAAGGTGGCTTTGGGGCCCACATTGAAGATTAAGCTAAGGTGTGTCTGAAGTCAAGCGGTTAAGCACATGGTCAAATCCTAGGAAAGGCAGAGCCCAGCTGGCACTGGGCAAGACTGGCAGCTTGTGGGAGATGCTACCTGGGAAACAGATTGTCTAGCAGACCCCTAAGTCCACCTCCCTCCCTCCAATTAAATAAAATAGTGAGGCCAGACCAAAGAATGACCACAGGAGATCAGAGTCAAGGCCAACCTCCATCTTTGCATTTGACCAGCTGGGACTGACTTAGCAGTTAAGGAACACGTCCTGGAAGAACAAGGAAGGTGAGGTGCAAGGAAGCGAGCTTGCTGATTCAAGATGACCATGCCCTTTTCCCACAACTTTCGATCGCAGTCACCCATTGATGACCATGCCCTTCCCCCAATGAGGCTGTTCTGTCTGTCAGACCTTTGTCCTAACATGCGTGTATCCAGCTTGATCGTAGTCACCTATTTCCTCTCTTTTCCTCTCCCACTGAACCCATTCAATTTTCCACATCTGCAAACAAAGTCTGGAATGAATATGGGTGCTGGGGAATCAAACTTAGGCCCTTAGGTTTCACAGGCAAGTGTCATAACCGCTAAGCCATCTCTCCAGCCCTTGTTTGTTTGAGACCCACTGAGGTTTCATGCATGAGCACAGGTGGAGAGGTTCTTTACACACATGGATCTACAGGACACCTGAGATGGTGACTCTAAAACACTGAAGCACATGCATGCCTTCCCAGCACTCAGCAGGCAGAGGCAGCTCCTCTGTGAGGAGTGGGGTCTCCTGACTCCCCCTTCATGCATTCAAGGGCTCAATCTTGTGCAAGAAATCCAGTCTTTTAGCTGTAGTTCAAAAAAGAATAACAATGGGTATGGCGCGCCTTTAATCCCAGCACTGGGATTCAAACCCAGGAGGTTTCATGAGTTATCCACCCTGAGACAGGAAGTTTGAAGCCAAAGCAGGCTATAAAACAAAACAAAACAAAAAACCATACAGGGCTGGAGAGATGGCTTAGTGGTTAAGTGCTTGCTTGCCCTGGGTTTGCCCTCAGTACCCATGACAACTGGGCAAGATGCCACTGGGCAATCCAGCTGCACAAAGTGGAGACAGAAAGTTGTGTTTGAGACCAGTCAAGGTGGCACCCTGCTGGAAAAAAAAACCAGTGGCTGGAGGCTCTGGCACAGCAATTCTCTCCACCTCTCGTTTTTACTCCCTTTCATTTTTTTAAAAAAAAAGGCCAATCTGTTGGGCTTACTTAAAAAAAAATACACACACACACACACACAAGAACAGAAAGGTCTGATAACAAGCTAGGGAGCTGGGTGTGGCAGACAGCTATAATCCAAGTACTCTAGGGGATGAGGTAGATTTTCAATTTATTCCAGGTCAGCCTGGGCGAAAGCAATACCCCACCTCAAAAACAAAACAAACTGAAAGTTTTCAGCAGCAGTATTCTATGTGTTCACAAGGTGGCGCTGTTGCCCACATTGAAGATTAAGGGTGAACTATGTATGTCTGAGGGAGTCGGCTTAGCGGTTAAGGCACTTGCTTGCAAATCCTAAGGACCCAAGTTCTATTCCCCAGGACCCACGTAAGCCAGCTGCACAAGGTGGCACATATGTCTGGAGCTTGTTTGCAGTGGCTAGAAGCTGGCATGCCCATTCTCTATCTGCCTCCCTCTGTCTCTCCTCCCTCCCTCCCTCCAATAAATAAAATATTTTTTTATATATCAAAGAGGAAGGTAGAGGCAGGAGATCAGGAGTTCAAGGCCAACCTCCACTACATAAGAAATTGGAGGCTAGGGCTGGAGAGATGGCTTAGCAGTTAAGGAGTTTGCCTGCAAAGCCAAAGGATCCCAGTTCGATTCTCCAGGACCCACATAAGCCAGATGCACAAGGGGGCGCATGCATCTGGAGTTCGTTTGCCTTGGATGGAGGCCCTGGTGCAGCCCCATTCTCCCTCTCTCTTTCTAATAAAAATTGGAGGCTAGCCTAGATACAAGAGACCTCATCTCAAAAAACAAAAACAAGCACGATGGTAGAGTGCTTGGCTCGAATGCATGAGGCCAAGGGTTCAATTCCCAGCACAACAACAAACAAAGCATGGAATGAATATACTGCTTCAAGAAGATAGTGCAGACTAGAGAAACTCACATTTCTGAAATTCAAGTATCAAGCCATGACAGGTGAGCACTTTTAAAGGACTGAATCTTGGCTGAGTGTGATGGTGCAAGCCTAGAACCTTGGTGGTGGAGGACACACTCACACACACATGGATCTGAGGCAGGCCACCTGAGATCCTGTCTCTAAAACAAGCCAGGCGTGGTGGTGCATGCCTTTAATCCCAGCACTCGGGAGGCAGAGGCAGGAGGATTGCCATGAGTTCAAGGCCACCCTGAGACTACATAGTGAATTCCCAGGTCAGCCTGGGCCAGAGATTCAGATTCTTTTTTTAGACTATAATCCAGTCTTTTAAGCAAATAACTTCCTTTAAAAAAAGGAAAAACAGCTGGGCGTGGTGGCGCACGCCTTTAATCCCAGCACTCGGGAGGCAGAGGCAGGAGGATTGCCATGAGTTCAAAGCCACCCTGAGACTACATAGTTAATTCCAGGTCAGCCTGGGCCAGAGTGAGACCCTACCTCGAAAAACCAGAAAGAAAAAAGTAAAATAAAACAGGACAAACAAGGCTGGAGCTGTAGCTCAGCCGGTGGAGTGCTTGCTTAGATGCCCTGGGTTTGCTCCTCAGTACTGGGTGACAACTGGGCAGGCGGTCTACATGGGCAATCCCAGTACTGCACATATGGAGACAGAAAGATCAGTTTGAGACCAGTCTGGGCTACACGAGACCCTGCCTCAAAAACAAAAAACCAAGAGGCAGAGAGATGGTTCAGTTGCTAAAGGTGCTTTCTTGCAAAGCCTGGTCAGGACCTGGGTTCAATTCCCCAGTACCCACATAAAGCCAGATTCACAAAGTGGCACATGTATCTGTAGTTCATTTGCAAGAGGCAAGAGGCCTTGGCATGCCCATTCTCTTTGTGTGCTTAAAAAAAAAAAGGGAGCTGAGTGTGGTGGTGCTTGCCTTTAATCCCAGCACTCGGGACAGGGATAGGGGGATTGCTGTGGGCTCGAGGCCAGCTTGGGTCTACAGAGTGAGAGCCTATCTCCAAAACAAAACAAAAAACAATCTCCTAAACTCCTCCTGGTCTCTCAGGCAAGAACCAGGTCCAGGGATCTGACCATTATGAAATCCAGTTGCCACAAGAACTTGTGCTTTGAGCCAGCCCAGCAGAGTACAGAGACTCAGTTAACATCGCAGACATACCCAGCCCTGTACAAGACTTCACTGTCATAGCGAAACCTGGGGGAAGGTTTTGTGGGTCGTTAAGAAGTCCCCTCAGTTTCCTATTTTGGAATGTCCTGAAGCAACTTTATGAGCAGGAACCAAGACTAAAACCATCCTGGCCCTTCACTAGAGAACTGTCAAGTTACAAACACCCAAGCTACGTGTCAACGGTTTCCTTCCTTGGCATGCCTGTATGCAGTGGGACCTTCTTATTCAGTCTTCCTGGTATGACGTACACATACCACTACTACACAAACAGGTAATTCAACCCAACCAAAGGAGGGTGGTTAAGAGATGGGGAGGAGTTAGCAATTCACACCAATGTCCAAGAAATCAGATGTAACACGTCGGATTCCTGCGTTAATTCTGACACTCCCACAGGAGGATGCTCACATGGACTGTGTGTGGACACGGAGCTGAGAAAGGCCGGTAACTGTGCTGTGGCCGTGTATGGATATACCAAAGTCCCTGGCTGTTGCAATCGAATGTTTCCTGCTTTATTTGGATGGCTGGAGAATTGAACCTAGGCAGGTAGGCTTTGCAAGCAAGTGCCTGTAACTGCCAAGACACCTCCTCAGGTCCAAATATCCATAACTACTTTTTTTTTCTTAAGATTTGTATTTTTTTCTTTTTTTGAGGTGTGGTCTCACTTTAGCCCAGGCTGACCTGAAATTCACTATGTAGTCCCAGGCTGGCCTCAAACTCAGTGGTCCCCCTACCTCCGCCTCCTGAGTGCTGGGATTAAAGGTGTGCACCACCATACTTGGCTCAAGATGTGGATTTACTTTTAATTTTACTTATTTTGCTTGTGTGCGTCTCCTGCTGCTGTAAATGAACACCAGATGCGTGCACAGCTTTGGCTATGCCATCATGCGGATGCTGAAGAACTGAACCCTGGCCAGTACACTCTGCAAGCAGGACTTTAACCGCTGAGCCTGTGCTGCTTTTACAACTCAAAGAGCTTCCACCTCAATGGGAACCAAACTTCTTTACTGAAACAATTTGAAAGGTAGAAAAAGAATCAGGTTATCTATCCTGTGTTTCTACACATCAGACAGACCACTGGGATACAAAGCTGTTGTTTAAAACATAATTACTTAGAAATTGTAAAAGTATGGGCTGGGATATGGCCCAGTGGTAGAACATCTGCCTAACATGCATGAGGCCCTGGGTTTTTAGTACTGGTGTGGGAAAAACATGAGTCACCACCCAGGGAGCATAAAAGAAAGTGGACTTTCTTTTCCCTGGGAAAGCAAAGATTCTACACCTGCCAATCTGTGCTAAGATTAGATCTTTTCCGTTCACTGGTGTGTATCGAAACAATCACTTCTTTTTAGAAGTCTGTGTACTTACCTGTATTAACATTTTTTGCAAATTCTATCTACTAGCCTATTAAAGTACTGAATTTTCTTGTGTTCATTGAATAATCAAGTGTATTTTTTACTATTTAGTAAACTTTCCACAGTCAAAATTCTGTGCTGGCTACTGGTTTATTTTAAAACCACTAATGAAGTATGAAGATTTTAGTTCCAAATATGCATACAGAGAACCAATGTATTTTTCCCCTTAAAAACTCCTCCCTCGACTCCTTCCCTGACTTACAGTTGCTTCTTTAAACCAATGACATGCTTGAAAACTCACTTATTTACTCACTGACCCTTTGCAAAATGAGGCATTCTAAGCACTTGTTGAAAGACACATAAGAAAATCTGTTTGTACAACTAGCCAATGTGAACAAAGACCACGTTCAAAAGATAGGGATTTCTTACCTTATCTGCATAAATGGGGATATCGTGGAATGGAGAAATATATTGCCCCTTTTCATTTTCTGCAAAAATAAATTAGAGAAGCTATTGTGATTAATTATTAATTAATTAATTAAATGCCTTAAGCATACTTTTTTTGTTTTGTTTTTTTCCAGGTAGGGTCTCACTCCAACCCAGTCTAACCTGGAATTCACTCTGTAGTCTCAAGATGGCCTCAAACTCATGGCGATCCTCCTACCTCTGCCTCCCGAGTGCTGGGATTAAAGGTGTGCACCTCCCTGCCCAGCTGAAGTATACATGTTTTTAATACCAAGATTATATTCCCACAAGAAACCAAACCAAAGGGCTAGAAATACAGCTTTGTGGACAGCCCTCACCTAGCATGAGCAAGGTCCCAGATTTTATCGAGTACCAGAGGCAAAGGAGTGGATGGGAGGGAGGGAGGGAGGGAGACCACCCTTCCAACCTAGTGTAGTGGTGCATGCCTATCATTTCAACACCTGGGAGGTGGGACTGGCAGAAGCAGGAGGATCAATCCAAGGTCCTAATTGTCCACATAGAGAGTTAGGGGCCAACCTGGTCTCAAAAATATCAAAAAAGCAAACAAAACATTGGTTACATATTTTGCCTTTCTTGGTCCTTTTCCAACATCAAGTTTCCATTCTGTGCACTCTGGAGGCATGTAGCAGGTATTAATCGCGGTTCTGAGAACGGGGGTACCTTGTATCCCTGGGCCCAGCAGTGCTCAGTGAGCAAAAGGTGATCAAATTGCTTTGACTATCTTACTTCAGTTAACTATTTACAGAGAAAAAATTTTTTTTGAAATGCCTACAGAGAAAGAAGACCAACTTGCTAAGTTAGAAGCCCAGTAAGTGATATTTCATATAAACAGACAAGATTCTCCTGAAGAATAGTCAAGTTGTGGGCTGGAGAGATGGCCCAATAGTTAAGGTGCTTGCCTGCAAAGCCTAATGATCCGGGTTTGATTCCCCAGTACCCACAGAAAGCCAGATGCACAAAGTGGCCCATCTAGAGTTCATCTGCAGTGCCTGGAGACACGTGCTCTCCCTCTTTCAACTTGCAATAAAAAAAAAAAAAAAAAAAGCCAGGTGTGTCCACGCCTTTAATCCCAGCACTCAGGAGGCAGAGGTAAGAGGACTGCAGTGAGTTTGAGGCCACTCTGAGACTACGTAGTGAATTTCAGGTCAGCCTGGGCTAGAGCGAGACCCTACCTTGAAAAACCAAAAAAAAAAAAAAAAAAAAGACGATGACTACGACAACTGCTGGGCATGGTGGCACATACCTTTAATCCCAGCATTTAGGAGGCAAAGGTAGGAAGACTGCCATGAGTTCATAGCCAGCCTAAGAATACACACTGAATTCCAGACCAACTTAGGCTAGAGCAAGACTCTATCTCAAAAAAACAACAAAATGAAATAAAAAAAATAGTCAAGTTGCAACAACCCTATTTGTATATTCTAGAGTCACAACTATCATATCTAAAAAGTAATTTTAGGGCTGAGGAGATGGCTCAGCAGTTAAAGGTGCTTGTTTGCAAAGGCTGCCAACCCTGGTTCAAATCCCCAGTGACTGTAAAGCCAGATGTACAAAGTGGTCCATGCACCCAGAGTTCACTGCAGCAGCAAGAGGCCCTCGAATGCCCATTCTGTCTCCCCTGGCATACCTATACACGCTCTCTCTACACCTTCCTCAATAAAAAATTTTAAAAGTAACTAGTTTGGCATGGTGGTACACATTTGCAATCACTTGGGAGGTGGAGGAAGGAGGATCAGTAGTTCAAGACAGTTCTCAGCTATAGGTTTCAAGGTCAGCCTGGGCTACACAGACTACATGAGGATCTAGTTTAGGTGGGAGAGTGTTTGACTAGTATGTGGACCTGGGTTTCATCCCTGGTACAGCAAACAACAAAGATCTCCCTACCATTCCAAAGGAACCCTAACAACCCATCCATACCATTGCACCCCTTCAAGTTTAAAGACCAAAGTGGAACCGAAGAACATGAGGAGTCACTGCCCTCCCCCCCGTTTCTGTAAGGGTCCTTACAATGTCAACTACACTGCAGTCTTTCAGATTAAACTGCCATATGTAGTTGCATTATAAAGGGGAAAAGAAAACATACTGAGGAAGGATGCTGCCGGGTATCATGGTGCACACCTGTAATTACAGAAATCAGGAGGCTGAGGCAGGATAGAAAATGTAATGGGAGCACAGGGTTAAAAAGCACTTAGAATCACAGTTGGTTCAAATTGTTGGGTTTTTTTTTTTTTTATTTATTTATGGTGGGGAAGAGAGGCAGTCAGAATGGGTGTGCCAGGGCCTCTAGCCACTGCAAAGGAACTCCAGACATATGTGCCACCTTGTGCATCTGGCTTATCTGGGTTCTGAGGAGACAAACCTGGATCTTTAGGCTTCACAGGCAGTAATACCAAATTATTGGTATTTTTAAGTACCACTTTGTAGTTACTTAAGCCTAGGCCAAAATGAAGGAGTGGCTTTGGTTTCTAACAGACCTCAAATACTGCCAATGTATCATCTAAGTAAGAACAGTGAGTTTGTTCTCAGTATATCCTGGAGACATTTTTCCAGAAAACTGCCAACCTTCAAACCAGTCACTTTAAAATATTTATTTGAGAGAAAGAGAATGGGCAAGCCAGGGTCTCCAGCCACTGCAAAGGAACCCCAGACTTGTGTGCCCCGTTGTGCACCTGGCTAATGTGGGTCCTGGGGAACGGAACCTAGCTCCTTTGGCTTTGCAGGCAAACACACCTTAATCGCTAAGCCATCCCTCCAGCCCCAAACCAGTCACTTTTTAAGGCCATTTATAGGGGAAGATCTGGAGCCAATATTATTTCCAGAAAAGCAGCACAGACAAGTTCCTATCCGGTCCTTTATTTCTTAATTCTGAAAGGGAAGTTAGCAGCGGAGTCCCGCCCTTCCTGAATTTCACCTGGTGGTTTAATCTTTGGCTAGACGGGTAAACTTTCAATATCACTTTCTTTTTCCTCCCAAACCAGGCTGGGTCTAGGCCAGGCACTTTGTTTATTCTTTCATTATTCCCAGTCCATCCCCTTCCCTCCCTGGTTTTCCTTCTTCTAGTAACAGATGTCGCTGCACCTTCTCAATAAACTGTAAATGAGGTCGTTAGAATAGAAGGCCTCTGGTACCCACGTTAATCTTCCCTAGTAGCCGGGGAATGAGAGGACATAGACAACCCTCAGGTAGGTTCTTCCTGGGCGCTCTACGGGTCCTGGATGGGCCCAGGAAGCCTACAGCCTCCTGGTTTCTTTTTTGAGGTTGTGTCTCCCTCTAGCCCAGGCTGACCTGGAACTCACTATGTAGTCTCAGGGTGGCCTTGAACTCACGGCAAACCTTCTACCTCTGCCTCCCGAGTGCTGTTAGGATTAAAAGCGTGCGCCGCCACTCCCGGCTTCCTACTGGTTTCTTTGCAGGACTTGGGGTACCTGAGTACTGCAGGACTCTGCCCTTGCACCAGGGCATAAACAAAGAAACTTGGCATTTCTCACTCCTGCTCCTCAGATCGACGTCACGTATGGGACTGCACAAAGCTGTTTCATAATGAGCGCTCCCCGCACCAGCGCTGCGAGAAAACAGTCCCTGGAGGATGGGTGCAGCGCTCTGGGCCTCAGTTTCCCCCACAGGCAGGACTAGGGGCGAGGGGAGAGCCTGACCTCGCTGGGCGCGGACAACCTGAACCAAAGCGGCGGAATTAAGGTCGTTGGGGGAGGCAGTCGCCGCCCGCCCGCTCCCCTTTCTCTCTGGACCAGCAATCCTCTTACAGGGATGGATTTGCCTCCAGGGACCTTTCCACGGTGACTCGGTGGCTTCCTTTCCCATCACTCCCAGCCGGACAGGGACGCCCGGGGCTCCCCGGGTTCGGATCCCGGGGGGTGCGAAGGGGATGCTGCTGCCAGGGCCGTGTGGTCCTCGGGGAGATGGAAGCCCGCGGTCCCTCCTCCCTCCGTCCGAGGACCGAGCGAGGCTCCCGAGCGAGCCGGGCGGCCCGGGATGCGCGGCCCCGCAATGAATGGACGGGCCGCCGCGGGCCTCCGACACTCACTGAGAAACACTCGGTACTCGAGGGTGAAGGGCGTGGCGCGCTCCTCGCTGTTGAAGCCGCTCATGGTGCCCGAGAACCAGCCGCCGCCGCCGCACAGTCACCGACCGCCCGCACGCGCTGCCCGCCGACAAGGAGACCGCGCCCGCGCCTGCGCACCGCGAGCCGGCCGCCGCGCGCACCGGGCCGCGCCTTTAAGGCGCTCCGCTCCGCCCGCCCGCCCGCGCAGGCGCAGTCCCCCGCGCGCAGCCGCACGCCCCGCCCCTCCCTCAGGACAGCCGGCTGCTGAGCGCTTAGGCCACGTGGCCGGAGCCGGCTCGGACTGTGTCCTCGCTAGGTGGTGTACACACACGCACACGCACACGCACACACACACACACCCTCCAGCCAGGCACCCAGGAAGCTCACCGTGGCCTGCGGTGGTCCCTAGGTCGCCAGCTTGCCGCCCAGGCGCTGCTGGCCAAGGCTTACTTTTAAGGGTGAGCGTTTGTTTCGGATACGTTTCAGCAAAAGTTGGGGCCTTATGACTGACACCCTCTTATAGCTCTACCAGCAAAGGACTGACTGTATTTCTTCCCACCCACCACCACCCCCACTTTTTATTTGATTTTATTATTATTATTATTATTATTATTATTATTATTTTGGGTTTTTCGAGGAAGGGTGTCACTAACCCAGGCTGACCTGGAATTCACTATGTAATCTCGGGCTGACCTTGAACTCACGGCGATCCTCCTACTTCTGCCTCCTCCCTTGTGCTGGGATCAAAGGCATGCACCACCATGACTGGCTTGCTTGCCCTCCACCCCAATCTAACTCTCCCCAGAATAAATCTCATCATTTACACCTCTCTGAGTCCACATTTTCAGGTCCTTGCTAACGTGGGTAAGAACTTGAGAGCTGCTAGCATGGGAGTTCTGGTCCCGCAGAACTCTCTCTCTCTCTGTCTCTCTCTCTCTGTCTCGTCTCTCCCTCTGTCTGTCTCTGTGGCATCAGTACTGACTCTTCACTTGCTTGAGTAGGATATGGGGCAAAGATAAACTTCCTGATTGAGTTTCTCAGCCAGGAACTGGACACACACTAATAGTCACTTTTAAAAAAATATTTCATTTATTTGAGGCAAAGAGGCAGATATATATATAGAGAGAGGATGGCCGCGCCAGGGTCTCCAGCCACTGCAAACGAATTGCAGGCACATGTGTCACCTTGTGCATCTGGCTTTATATGGATACTGGGGAACTGAACCTGGGTCCTTTGGCTTTGCAGGCAAGCACCTTAACCACTATGCCGTCTCTCCAGCCTGAATAGTCACTATTTTATGGATTGTGGGGATGACCAGCCTTGGAACAGAGCCTGGCTTTTTGTAAGCAGTGAGGAAGTGTAATTTGTTATTCCTGCCCTCCCCAGATGAGGGTTATTTTCTGCCTATCTCCTTACCAACGCGCCCCAAGTCCTCTGGGACTTCAGACAGAAGCACTGGGAAGGGCTGGACGTGAGCTGAAAGCCCCTAGGGACATTGGTTTTAAGAGTAAACTCCTCTGAAGTTGTTTTTCTACTTCTTTTCACCACCTCAGACCAGACCTCCACCCTCCTCCCCCACAAACCAACGTTTCATTGAGGCTGTGGACAGACAGTGTGAATCACTTACTCCCCCAATCCTACATGGTTAAAAATTCTAATTATAAGCCAGGTGTGATGGCTCATGCCCATAATCCAGCATGGCTGAGGCAGGAGGATTGCCAAAAATTCCAAGGTCAGCATGGCCTGAGCTACAGTGTCTGAAAAAAACAAAGGGGAATAAGCCGGGTATAGTGATGCCCACCTTTAATCCCAGCATTTGAGAGGCTGAGGTAGGAGGATCGCTTTGAGTTCCAGGCCAGCCTGAGAATACATAGTGAATTCCAGGTCAGCCTGGGCTTGAGTGAGACCCTACCTTGAAAAAAACACAAAAAAGGGGGGGAAGCTGGGCGTGGTGGCGCACGCCTTTAATCCCAGCACTTGGGAGGCAGAGGTAGGAGGATAGCTATGAGTTCGAGGCCATCCTGAGATTACACAGTGAATTCCAGGTCAGCCTGGGCTAGAGCGAGACCTTACCTCGAAAAACAAAAAAAAAAAAAAGGGGGGATTAAATTTCTATTTAATATCCCTCTCTGTGTATCCACCCAAGTCTTATCCTGCTGACACACATTTAACTTTCAGAAGGCTGGGAAGAACTGACCTTTTGAACACAATGCCACACTGTTTTACAACACAAGGACAAGGGCAAAAAAAAAAAAAAAAAAAAAAAAAAAAAGAATAATAGTGGAGCAGTAGTTTAGCTGGGAACACAATGTGGGCACGCATGAAAATAAGAGAAATCTCTACAGCTGGAGTATAAAGAGAATCATAGGAATACGTTTGGATAGTTTAAGGGGAGGCACCTTTTGAGTTTTTCTATCCTTTTTCCTGTCTTTGAGCAGATGGAACCAATTTTCTTGGAAAAACCCAGAATCTCATCTCTTAACTGACTTATGAGCAGACAGAAATGATGCAATAGAAATCGTGCCATGTACTTTCTCTTCTGCTTCCTGCCAGCTCAGAGCGAGATAATAAAGTCGCCCTGACCTCTGGACTTGCCCTCTGCCTCTCATTAAATGGAACACATTCAGAGGGCCAATCCGTACCAGCTCCAATAAAACACCCAGCCTTGCTGCATTGTAACTTTTCCCTAGCACACAAGGATAGTAAGCTCCACGGGCCCAGAAGACCTTGTTCAGCTGCGCTTGGTGGCACACATCTCTAATCCCAGCACTTGGGAGGCTGAGAAGAAGAGGGTCACAAGTTCCAGGATAGCTGGGGCTACCTTGTCTCAAAAAGCTAGAGTGGGGCTGGAGAGATGGCTTAGCAGTTAAGCGCTTGCCTGTGAAGCCTAAGGACCCTGGTTCGAGGCTCGATTCCCCAGGACCCACGTAAGCCAGATGCACAAAGTGGCGCATGCATCTGGAGTTTGTTTGCAATGGCTGGAAGCCCTGGCACACCCATTCTCTCTGTCTATCTGCATCTTTCTCTCTCTGTCTGTCGCTGAACCAATGGGTACAATTCATGAAAAGGAAGGGAATGGGCTGGGGAGATGGCTCAGTGGATAAAGTACTTACCGCACAACACTAAGGACCTGAGTTCAGACCCCAGACCCCATATAAAAGCTGGAAGCTGTGGTGACTTCACTAATTCCAGTGGGCCTATGACAAGAAGGGAGGTGGAACATGGGCGTGGTGGCGCACACCTTTAATTCCAGCACTTGGGAGGCAGAGGTAGGAGGATCACTGTGAGTTCAAGGCCACCCTGAGACTACATAGTGAATTCCAGGTCAGCCTGGGCTAAAGTGAGACACTATCTCAGAAAACCTGACAACAAAACAAAACGAAGAAGAGAGGTAGAGGTAGGAGAATTTTCTGGAAGCTTGTGAACCAGCAACTAGAGACTTTATTTTTTTTAATTTTTAAATTAAAATTATTTTATTATTATTATTGTTTTTGTTTTTGAGGTAGGGTCTCATTCTAGCCCAGGCTGACCTGCAATTCACTATGTAGTCTCAGGCAGGCCTTGAACTCATGGTGATCCTCCTACCTCTGCCCCCCTGAGTACTGGGATTAAAGGTGGGTGCCAGCATGCCCGGCAAGACTTTACTTTAAAAAGAGGTGGAAATTGCTGGAGGGATGGCTTAGCAGTTAAGGAGTTTGCCTGCAAAGCCAAAGGACCCAGGTTCAATTCTCCAGGACCCATGTAAGCCAGATGCAGAAGGTGGCACATGCATCTGGAGTTGGTTTGCAGTGGCTGGAGGTGCTGGTGCACCTATTCCCCTTTTCTCTCTCCCTCCCTCTCTCTCTCTGTCAAATAAATAAATGAAAATGAAAATATTTTTTAAAAAGAGGTGGAAGGTGAAGACTGACCTGAAATTTGTCCTCTGACCTCCACATATAGGTCATGGTAGGTCACACACTAAGTTGAAAAGAAAGGAGGGCCCAAGACCCCTAAGTATGACAAGAAAAAGGAAGCCACTGCCTAGCAATAGACAAGTCATCTCTAGCTCATCTGCCAGAGCCCGGGAAACATCACAGAGGAAGAGGCAGATTAAATATGAGTGCTGCTCTCATTGCTAACCTGACAACCTCCTCCAGGGGGATGGTGGAAGTCCCTGCGGAGACTCAAGAAACTGAAGCAGAAAATCAGAGGCTGCCCAGAGCTAAACACTAAAGGAGACTTCTAAGATGCCCTCCAAAGCTCGGAGAACACTGTCGAAGAGGAGATGGAAAGAATGGAAGAGCCACAAGGTGGAAAGGTGTATGTATAGACGCTGACTGGTGCATTCATGACCCCACAGTGAATACTGATGACCCCACAGAGGATGGCCCTCAGTGGAATGGGGGCAGGGAGAGCGAACATAAGATGATAACTTTGGGGCTTTAGAGATGGCTTAGTGGTTAAGGCACTTGCATGCAAAGTCAGACCCAGCTTCCATTCCCCAGGACCCAAGTAATCCAGATGCACAAGGTGGAGCATGCATCTGGACTTCACTTGCGGAGGCTGAAGGTGCTGGTGGGCCCAGTCTCTCTCTCTCTCCCCTCTTTACATCATTAAACAAAACAAAACAAAAGGTTATAACCCTAACCCTTTTTTTTTTTTTTTCTGCCCTTCTTTACTTTTTTTTTAAATTTTTTTATTTGCAAGCAGACAGATAGATAGAAGAGAGGCAGAGAGAATGGGCATGCCAGGGCCTTTAGCCACTGCAAACGAACTCCAGATGCATGTGCCCCTTGTGCATCTGGCTTACATGGGTCCTGGAGAATCGAACTGGGATCCTTTGGCTTCGCAGGCAAACGCCTTAACCACTAAGCCATCTCTCCAGCCCCCCTAACCCTATTTTCATCTTTCTACACATAGCTATCCAATTTCCCCAGCAGCATTTGTTGAAGAAGTTGTCTTTTCTCCAATGAATAATTTTGGCATTTTTGTCAAAGATCAGGTGGGCACTACATCTGGGTTCTCTATTCTATTCCATTGATCTATGTGTCTGTTTTTGTGCCAGTACTGTGCTGCTTTTGTTACTATGGCTCTGTAATATAAGTTAAAATCAGGTATGGTGATACTACCACCCTTATTATTATTATTATTATTATTAATTTTTTGCGAGGTAGGGTCTCACTCTGGTCCAGGCTGACCTGGAATTAACTACATAGTCTCAGGGTGGCCTCAAACTCTTGGCAATCCTCCTACCTCTGCTTCCCGAGTGTTGGGATTAAAGGTGTGCACCACCACGCCCGGCTACCACCCTTATTTTTGTGACTCAAAATTGTTTTAGATATTGGAGGGTTTTTGTGTTTCCAAATTAATTTTAGGATTTCTTTTCTATTTCCATGAAAAATGCCACTGGAATTTTTTAAAAATAGTTATTTATTTGAGAGAGAGAGAAAGAGAGAGAGAAAGAGGTGGAAAGAGAGAGAGAGAGAGAGAGAGAGAGAGAAAGAGAGAGGGAAGGAGAGAATGGGTGTGCCAGAGCCTCTAGCCATTGCAAATGAACTCCAGAAGCATGCAACACCTTGTGTATCTGGCTAACATGGATCCTGGGGAATCGAGCCTGGGTCCTTTGGCTTTGCTGGTAAGTGCCTTAACCACTAAGCAAGCTCTCCAGCCCATGCCATTGGATTTTTGATGGGGATTGCATTAAATGTGTAGCTTTTGGTAAGACTGACATTTTCTTCCAATCCAAGAACATGGAAAGTCTTTCCATTTCTTAGTGTCTTCTGCAATTTCTGTCTTGAATGTTTTAAGGTTTTCATTGTAGAGATCCTTCACTTCCTTGGTTAGGTTTATTCCAAGGTACTTTATTTATTTATTTATTTTTGAGGCAATTGTGAATGGGAGTGATTCTCTGATTTCATCCTCAGCATGTTTGTTGTTAGCATATACAAGGCTACTGATTTCTGTGTGTTTATTTTGTATCCTGCTACATTGCTAGAAGTGTTTATCAGCTCTAAGAGTTTGCTGGTAGAGTCTTTAGGGTCCTTTATGTATAGAATCATATCATCTGCAAATAATGATAACTTGATTTCTTCCTTTCCAGTTTGTATCCCTTTGATGTGTGGCTCTTGCCTTATTGCTATGGCTAAGACGTCCAGTACTATATTAAACAAAAGTGGGGACAGTGGACACCCTTGTCTTGTTCCTGATTTTTAGTGGAAAAGTTTCAAGCTTTTCCCCATTTAATATTTTGTTGGCTGTAGGTTTGTCATAAATAGGCTTTATTATGTTGAGATATGTTCCTTCTATTCCCAGTCTCTGTAGGACTTTTTATCATGAAGGGATGTTGGATTTTTTTTATTATTTTATTTATTTTTGAGAGAAACACACAGAGAGAGAGAGGGGGAGAGGGAGAGAGATAGAGATGGGCTCACCAGCAGTCTCTCAGCTGCTGTGAACAAAATCCAAATGTGTGCGCCCCCTTGTGGTCAAGTGCAGCATTGCACCCTTGCTTCACTGCATCTGGCTAAACGTGGGACCTGGAGATTGGAACCGGGTTCTTAGGCTTAGTAGGCAGGCGCCTTAACCGCTAAGCCATCTCTCCAGCCCAGGGATGTTGGATTTTATCAAATGCCTTTTCTGATTGGTTGTATTGGATGCTGTGCAGGGTGTGTGTGTGTGTGTGTGTGTGTGTGTGTGTGCATTTCTTCACAGTTTTAACTGTACAGTTGAATTCAGTTGAAGGTTTCTTTTGCTTAAAACCAAAAGGTTTTTTTCTTATTTTTATTAGACGTGGACATATTTTGTATGTAAACAACACATGTTGGTACCATCCTGTCCCTCCTCCCTGCCCTTTTCTAAAGTGGCCTTCCTCGTTGGGTGTGCAGGTCAACCCACTGGGGATTATGGGACATGCGGTCCCAATTTGTGGCTCTAACAATCTTTCCACCCCCTCTTCCACAAAATTCCCTGAGCCATGCTGGTTGCATTTGAAGTCTGCTTCAGGGATGGGCACGTAGGAGCCTCTGGATCTCTGGTTTGGTAGGTGTTGAGTGTCCTCAGTGTCTATCTGCTTCACCCTTGTGCTGATAGCAGATTCACTAAGAAAGCAGCTCTCTAGCTCATTTTCCCAATTCCTCTGAGGTTTCAGCTGAGGCCAGGGTGGAGTGCACTGGGTTGTTTATCTCCTCAGGTCCAGCTCCTATCTGAAAAAGAGAAGCAGATTCTCCAACGGAGAATGAAGTCAGCACTGGTTAAACGGGATAACCATTATTAATTTAGAGAGAATTAAAAGGGTACAGATCCTCTTATAGTCTAAGATTAGTGGGAGCTTGACAATGGAAAGCGGAATCATTATCTGGATATGATTCTGACTTGTTTCCCAGTTCCAGATATGGTTTCCTTTCCACTGAGCAGATGTTAGCCAATCCCAGAGCAGCTGGTTACCCACCATGGCTGTGTGCCACTGTTGTGCTTGTGTGAGCATCACGTCGGGTTGTTTGCTTCTGAGTCGCTTAGACTGTGAGTTGCTTGGACAGATGTTGGTCAGTTTTCCCCAGAAGCTCATGTAGCACCTTCCAGCACTAGATGGGCTAACTGTCTGGGGACTGGCTCTCCTCTGGATTCCATCCTCCCTGCCCTTTTCTAAAGTGGCCTTCCTCGTTGGGTGTGCAGGTCAACCCACTGGGGATTATGGGACATGCGGTCCCAATTTGTGGCTCTAACAATCTTTCCACCCCCTCTTCCACAAAATTCCCTGAGCCATGCTGGTTGCATTTGAAGTCTGCTTCAGGGATGGGCACGTAGGAGCCTCTGGATCTCTGGTTTGGTAGGTGTTGAGTGTCCTCAGTGTCTATCTCCTTCACCCTTGTGCTGATAGCAGATTCACTAAGAAAGCAGCTCTCTAGCTCATTTTCCCAATTCCTCTGAGGTTTCAGCTGAGGCCAGGGTGGAGTGCACTGAGTCGTTTATCTCCTCAGGTCCAGCTCCTGTCTGAAAAAGAGAAGCAGATTCTCCAACAGAGAATGAAGTCAGCACTGGTTAAACGGGATAACCATTATTAATTTAGAGAGAATTAAAAGGGTACAGATCCTCTTATAGTCTAAGATTAGTGGGAGCTTGACAATGGAAAGCGGAATCATTATCTGGATATGATTCTGACTTGTTTCCCAGTTCCAGATATGGTTTCCTTTCCACTGAGCAGATGTTAGCCAATCCCAGAGCAGCTGGTTACCCACCATGGCTGTGTGCCACTGTTGTGCTTGTGTGAGCATCACGTCGGGTTGTTTGCTTCTGAGTCGCTTAGACTTTGAGTTGCTTGGACAGATGTTGGTCAGTTTTCCCCAGAAGCTCATGTAGCTCCTTCCAGCACTAGATGGGCTAACTGTCTGGGGACTGGCTCTCCTCTGGATTCCAAGCGGGTCTCTCTCTGGTCCATGCCAACAGCATTTGGTGTCTTCACCATTAACCTCTGGTGGGTAATCAAGTGCTCTGACAGAAGTCTGCTTGTTTGTTTTGGGAGATCTAGTAGGTCTCTCTGATCAGCAGCTCATTGTGGGTGTAAACCACATCCTGGTACAGGGAATTACAGGCCAGCACCAAGGGAAAAGAAAAAAGAAACAAGACAGAGAAGAAAGAGAAGCAGGAGAAGTTTACAGTTAGGCTTCATCTCACCCTCTCCAGGGCCCTTCAATTCAGGTGCCCCCCTAAGGTCCTCTTGAGGGTTCCTCCTCTTAGTTTGACTTCCAGGATATAGGATTCTAGGTACCAGTTCAATTTGTGTTAAAACCAAAAGGTTTTTTTTTGTTTGTTTGTTTTTTGAGGTAGGGTGTCACTCTGGCTCAGGCTGATCTGGAATTCACTCTGTAGTCTCAGGGTGGCCTTGAACTCACAGTGATCCTCCTACCTCTGCCTTCTGAGTGCTGGGATCAAAGGTGTGTGCTACCACTCCTGGCACAACCTTCTTTCTTAATCATGCTCTCTTTTTTTTAAGCCTTTCCCTTCCTCTTCAACACTTTCTTCTTCCTCTTCACTTCTTCTTCTTCTCCTTCTTCTCTCTCTTTCTCCTTCTTCACATATGCCATGCTGGCCTAGAACTCATTATATAGCTGAGGATAACCTTGAATTTCTGATCCTCCTGTCTCCACCTCTACTGCCAGGGTTACAGGTATGTGCCACCATGCCTGGTTTATGTATCTTTGGGGATTCAATCCAGGGTTCGTACATGCTAAGCATGCAGTCTGCCAGTCGAACTACACCCCCAGCACCTCCTGTTAGTCCCTTTCTGTAAACATGTTATAAGAGATAGGTTGCTGGGTGCTGCAGTCAGGTTCACATTGCTGGCAGAAATCATGACAGGAAAAGGAGACTGTGCCAAACACTGGCAAGGGGAAGCTGGCTATAACACCCATAAGCCTGCCCCCAACAATACACTGCCTCCAGGAGGGGTTATTTCCCAAATCTCCATCAGCAGGGAATACCTAAGTTTATGCAAGACACCCAGTCAAACCACCACACTGTTGTAGCAGACAACCTTTCTCCCACTCAGGAAGCAACAAATAACATACTCCTATCTTTCTCAGAGAGCATGTCTACTAATCCGGAGTCCTGAGTGAAGAGACTATGTCTTTCCTGCTCTCAAGGTGGGCAGGAGAGAGAAATGAGTCAACCAAATAATGGCTCCTATTGCTTTTGATCATTGTTGGAACTGATGGCTTCTGGCCACTCCCCATTGACCAAAGCATGTTCACGACTCAGGTTCAATGATAAGGCAGTGGGAAGTATATATTTGGGAAGTGCTGTAAGGCAGTGGGGGAGGCACTCTCTTGTTAGAGGAACAAGAGTGAATAATTGGGGCTGGAGAGATGGCTCAGCAGTTAAGGCCCTTGCCTGCAAAGCTAAAAGACACAGATTTGACTCCTCAGGACCCACATAAGCCAGATGCACAAGGTGGTGCATGCATCTGGAGTTTGTTTGCAGTGGCTGGAGGCCCTAGCATGCCTATTCTCCCCCCCCCACCCTCTCTGTATCTGCCACTTGCTCTCTCTAAAATAAATAAATAAAAATAACTTTTTTAAAAGAGTGAATAATTGGAAACAACCAACAGGTGTACAATCTCCGATACATATGACAAGAGCTTGCTTGATAAAACTAGTGCTCAGGGACTGCTTCTTCCCAACCCCAACTCGCTCGCTTGCACACATGCACACGCACACACGCACACGCACACATGCACACGCACCAAAATATGTGAGCAGGGGAATAAAGAATGGACACACACACTCCGTACAGCACTAGACTTAGAGCAGGCAGCTGGAAGTCACATCTGCAACGTCCTTTATGGAAGTCAGAAAAAAAATTTCTAGAATTGTGAGTGGCAGATAATGGTCAGGACTTTGTAAAGATGAGGATGAGGAGGGTTTACAGTCAAAGTTCAGGTGCCAGTGGATGGTTGAGTGAGCTCCAGAGAGGACAGAGCTGTTGGATTGAGCAATGAAGCCAGAGAAGAAGGTGAGGCCACCCCGAGAACTGCCCGGAGTGAGAACAGTGAGAACTGCAGAGGCAAAACCCCAGGGGATGGGGCATTCCAGGGACTGAAGGCCATAGAGGAGTCTGAGAAGGAAGGAATGCCAGGGAGGAAGGAGGTCGATCAGGACATGTGCATATTAGAAGCGGGATGGGGGATGGTCAGGGGTGGCGGAGTTGAGGAGAGGAGATGGTCAGCCCTCAAATGTCTGCTCTGTGCTTAGTCAGCCACCAGCATGATTTCATCATCATTGAGCAAGCTGCACGCCTCCCCTACAACAACTAGGAATAAGTAAGTAGAGAGCTAAGGACAGAACCCCAGGGAATGTCTGCATTCTGAGAACCGAAGGCCCCTGAGAAGGTGCCAACAGACAGGTCTGTGTAGGAAAGCTAGTCTTCTCCTTCCACAAGGCTGAACCTGCCCAGGCTGGCGCTACCCAACACCCATTCACACTCCCTTCCTCTTCTTCTTTTTTAAAAATGTTCTTTTCTTTTCTTTCTTTATTTGAGAGCGAGAAAGAGGCAAAGAAAGAGAGAGAATGGACATGCCAGGGCCTCCAGCCACTGCAAACAAACTCCAGATGCATGTGCCCCCTTGTGCATCTGGCTCACATGGGTTCTGGAGAATCGAACCGGGATCCTTTGGCTTTGCAGGCAAATGCCTTAACCGCTAAGCCATCTCTCCAGCCTTTAATTTTCTTTTTTATTTATTTGAGAAAAAAGGATGGCACGCCAAGGCCTCCAGCCACTGCAAATGAAGTCCAGATGCATGTGTCCCCTTGTGCATCTGGCTTACATGGGTCCTGGAGAATCGAACCGGGATCCTTTGGCTTTGCAGGCAAATGCCTTAACCACTAAGCCAGCTCTCCCGCCCTTTTTTTTTTTTTTTTCCCTCAAGGCAGTGTCTCACTCTAGCCCAGGCTGACCTGGAATTAACTATGTAGTCTCAGGGTGGCCTTGAACTCACGGCAATCCTCCTACCTCTGTCTCCTGAGTGCTGGGATTAAAGGCGTGCACCACCACGCCCGGCTCTCCAGCTCTTCCGTCCTTCTTTCTAAGAGGGCTGCTATCCTTCAGAGCGGCACCCTCCTGCCCCTGCGTGTCCCTGTGCTCAGGGAAGCTTGTTGGCAGCCTCAGCTTCTGTCCCAGGAGAGTCCTGATTAGTCAAGGTTAAGTGCAGTGGTTCCTACTCCTCTTGGGAATGACCAATGACTGTGGGTATGTGACACAATTTTGGCCAAAACCATGTAGGGGAGTTGTGACAAAGGGTCAGGAAAAGGGTCTGTTGCTTGTTAGGGCCACAGTGGAAAGGCCATCTTGTAAGACAGTTGTAGAAGTTTCTCTCTCTCTTTCTTTCTTTCTTTCTTTTTTTCTTTCTTTCTTTTTTGTAAAAATAAATTTTTTTAAAAATTTATTTGCAAGGAGAAAGAGAATGGGCATGCCAGGGACACTTTCTGCTGCAGATGAACTCCAGGTACATGCATCACTTTGTGCATCTGGCTTTAGATGACGGGTACTGGGCACTTGAACTCCGGCTGGCAGGCACCTTTAATCACAGGGCCATCTCTCCAGCTCTTTCTCCCTTCCTTCCTTCCTCCCTCCCTCACTTCCTTCCTCCCTTCTTCCCTTCCTCCCTTCCTTTCCTTTCTCCTCCTCCTTCTTCCTTTCTTTCTTCCCTTCCTTCCCTTCCTTCTCATCCCTTTCTGTTTCGCTCGCCATACCAGGTTTCTGCTACTGGAGACTGAAAGCCGGGCAGATGACGACGCGCCCTCCCCCAGCAGTCAGTCCAGAGTGAGTCTCCTGAACTCGTCACCTCTTCTCCATCCCTACACTTCCGCCATCCCGCGAAGTTCTCCTTCGGGTTCCTGAAGACGCCCCCTCCTCACTGGCTGCTGGCTGCAGCGTCCTCCTGCTCATTGTCCCTGCTGTCACCGCACCTTTCACAGATGTCAACCTGAGCTCTCCCTTCACGTTTCACACCTCCTGTCTAGGTGCTTGCCTCTAGCTCAGCCCTTAAGGCTTGTTTCAGGCTGCCTTTAGGAACCTGTTTCTGGCGCCCCTCAGGCTGTCCCTCAGCCTCTGTGAGCAAGCATGGGATCCCACTACAGAAAGGACCGTATCACCTGTCAACTACAACCCACGTCCTCACAGTTGAACAGACTCCAAGTTTGTTGAGCCAGCCCAGCTGGATTAAGTGTCATCTGAATCGCCCCACAGCCTCATAACAAGTGGGGCGTTAGCACAGCAGGTGGTTCCGTGTGGTGTTAAGAACAATGGCCCAGCCAGGTGTGGTGGTGCCTAAGAGTCATGTCAGCACTTGTGAGGTGGTGGCAAGGGGCTCAGAAGTTCAAGGCCATCCTTAGTGACAAAGGGAGTTTCAGACCAAAACCCAAAACTAGTGAACTGTATAGTCTGTAAAACTTAACATTTTGCCAGGTGGAGGTAGGAGGATCGCCGTGAGTTCAAAGCCAGCCTGAGACTATGTCATGAATTCCAGGTCACCTTGGGCTAGAGGCGAGACCCTACCTCAAAAACACAATAAGACAAAAAACACAAAAACCTGCCATTTTGTTTGGGCTTCTCCACCTTGAGTTACATGGATGGACTTCAAAGAGAGTCTCATGCCCCCATTCCATTCAATTGATTCCCTGCAAACGGGGGTGCTACAGTTGTGTTGGAGGTAACATGACCTATTGTCTGCCTTCTTTTGGGTGGATTAAAAATTTTTTTAATATATATTTTAAAGAGACAGACAGAGAGAGAGAGAGAATGGGCATGCCGGGACCTCCAGCCACAGCAAACGAATTCCAGATGCATGTGCCCCCTTGTGTATCTGGCTTACATGGGTCCTGGGGAATTGAACTGAGGTCCTTTGGCTTTGCAGGCAAACGCCTTAACCACTAAGCCATCTCTCCAGCCCCTAAATTTTTATTTATTTATTTTTGGTTTTTTGAGGTAGGGTCTCACTCCAGCTCAGGCTGACCTGCAATTCACTATGTAGTCTCAGAGTAGCTTTGAACTCTCAGCAATCCTCCTACCTCTACCTCCTGAGTGCTGGGATTAAAGGCATGCACCAGCACACCTGGCTAGGATTTTTTTTTTTTTTAGATTTTATGAGAGAGAGAGAATTGGCATGCCAGGACCTCTAGCCACTGCACTCAAACTCCAGGTGTGCGTGCCATCTTGTGTGCGTGTGTCGCCTTGTGCATCTGGCGTACGTGGTTCCAGTCTTCATGAGCGAGCACCGTGACCACTGAGCCATCTCTCCAGCCCTTTTGTTTTTTTGAACTCACAGAGATCCTCCTACCTCTGCTTTCCAAGTGCTGGAATTAAAGGTGTGCACCACCATGCTTGGTTTTCTGTTCACCTTTTCTCTTTTTTATATATTTTATTTATTTATTTGAAAGAGAGAAAGAGGCAGAGAAAGAGAGAGAGAGAGAGAGAAAGAGAATGGGTGTGCTAGGGCCTGCAGCCACTGCAAATGAACTCCAGATGTGCCTCCTTGTGCATCTGGCTTACGTGGGTCCTGGAGAGTTGAACTGGGATCCTTTGGCTTTGCAAGCAAGTGCCTTAACAGCTAAGCCATCTCTCCAGCCCTTCTGTTCACCTTTTAAATGGAGATGCCTATTTTGCCTGAAAACCTTTTTAATCATGGTGAAGACACAAAAGGAGAAAAACTTGTAATATGATGGAAATAAAAATGAGAGATCCCCATACTCTTTCACATTGACTTTATTTCCCACAACTTCACGCATAGGTAAGAAGAAAGGAAGCGATTATGACAACTGGGGGTAGGCTCAAAGGACCACCAGACAAACAAACAAGGGGGCAGCCAAAATAGCAATGAAGGCTGCTCAGTCCCGGGACAGCCTGCCTTGGCTGTTCTAAGACTCGGGTGCTGTGGGAGGGGGCAGTGACTCCACAAACACACAGTGATTTACTACTCCCATTGGCCAAGGGACAGATAAACTCATTTCTCCAAATCTTACTTTGGGTTTTTCCACCAATACTTATTGGGCTGTTTGTGCATGACAACAGTAGCGTTTGTTGGTGGCCAGATTCAAAGACCTGGGGCATGGGGACACAAACAAGGCAGGACACAGGATGTGACCGCGGGGCCAGCAGCCTTCGCCCCTTCCGTGAGCACAGGGCTGGGGAGCAGGGGGCTTCCTGGAGGGCTTGATGTGGTCTTGGATCATGTTAATTTGTACCTTTTGATTAACCTGCTGCTGTCCCTTCCATCTCAAATCTTTGGAAGCCTTTGACTGGGATGGAAATGTGGCCTTGGTACCGAAGCAGCAGCTGGAGCCTGTGGCCGGCTGCTTTTATTTTAGGAAACCTCCATCAAGCCTCCTTTCTTTTTTTTTTTTTTTTTTTTTGGTTTTTCGAGGTAGGGTCTCCTCACTCTAGCCCAGGCTGACCTGGAAGTCTCAGGGTGGCCTCGAACTCACGGAAAATCCTCCTACTTCTGCCTTCCGAGTGCTGGGATTAAAGGCGTGCGCCACCACACCTGGCAAGTCTCATGCTTTAATTCTGAACCTCAGTTTCCCAAATGAGGGAAGGAGAGGCCAGATGGACCAAGAGTTGGGCTTGAGTCTCAGGTTGGATACCTCCTGGTACTGCAGGCTTCATAGGTGACTTCTTAGAGCCTTCTCTCCCCTATCTATAATCTGGAAATCCTTGACAGCCACTCGTGTCATTGGTTCACTGGTTCCACAGACATTTGGTGAATAGTCTCATGCACCAGGCAATATTCCACACTGAGTCCGCGGTGAATGAAGTAGCTGTAGCTCTTGTTCACTTGTCCTCAGGGCTCCATTCTAAGAAATAAACAACATGGGAAGCACTTGGTACTTCACCTAGCTTTTTTTTTTTTTTTTTTTTTTTGGTTTTTCATGGTAGGGTTTCATTCTAGCCCAGGCTGACCTGGATTATGTAATCTCAGGCTGGCCTTGAACTCTTGGTGATCCTCCTACCTCTGCCTCCCAACAGCTGGGATTAAAGGCATGTGCCACCATGCCTGGTTTCACCAAGCTTTAACAAGTATTGAATATATTTTTATTATTTTTTTTATTGACAACTTCTTTAATTGTAGACAATATCCATGTTATTTCCCTCCTTCCCCCCACTTTCCCCTTTAAAACTTCACTGTCCATCATATCCCCTCCCCCTCTCAATCAGTCTCTCTTTTCATTTTGATGTCATGATCTTTTCCTCCTATTATGATGGTCTTATATAGGTAGTGTCAGGCACTGTGAGGTCATGGATATCCAGGCCATTTTGTGTCTGGAGGAGCGCGTTGTATGGATATATGTTTAGAATTGACTATAAATTTTTTTTATTTTTGGTTTTTCAAAGTAAGGTCTCCCTCTAGCCCAGGCTGACCTGGAATTCACTCTGTAGTCTCATGATGGCCTCGAACTCATGGCGATCCTCCTACCTCTGCCTTCCGAGTGCTGGGATTAAAGGCGTGTGCCACCATGCCCGGCTTGACTAGAAACTTAATTGCTGAAATTCAGTAGCATTTTGGAATACATCCATCCCTTTTTCTTTTCTCTTTCTCTCTTTTTTTTTGGGGGGGGTGGGGTTCGAGGTAGGGTCTCACCACTCTGGCCCAGGCTGACCTGGAATTACTGTAGTCTCAGGGTGGCCTTGAACTCATGGCGATCCTCCTACCTCGGTCTCCCGAGTGCTGGGATTAAAGGTGTGCGCTACCACACCCGGCTGCTTTTTCTTTTTAAAAATACTTTAACACTTTATTTATTTGTAAGAAGAGGGAGGACAAACTCCAGATACCCGTACCACTTTGTGCATTTGACTTAATATGAGTACTAGGGAATTGAACTTCGGCCATCAGGCTTTGCAAGCAAGCACCTTTAACAGCTGAGCCATCTCTGCAGCCCAAATGAATCCCTTGTTCATTGGTCCCACCTTACTTCAGGACCTTTGTATGTGATGCGCAGCTGGTTGGTTCTGTCATTCCCTCTGTGATGACATGGCTCCTTCAGCTTTATTGTTTCAAAAGCATTTTTAAAATGTTTTTATTTAGCTGGGCATGGTGGCACATGCCTTTAATCCTAGCACTCGGGAAGCAGAGGTAGGAGGATTGCCGTGAGTTCAAGGCCACCCTGAGACTACATAGTGAATATTAGGTCAGCCTGAGCTAGAGCAAGACCCTACCTCGAAAAACAAACAAAAACAAAACAAAACACACACTCTCTCTCTCTCTCTCTCTCTCTTTCTCTCTCTCTCTCTCTCTCTCTCTCTATATATATATATATATATATAATTATTTGTAATCAGAGAGAGATAGGGAGAGGAGAGAGAATGGGCATGCCAGGGCCTCCAGCTGGTGCAAATGCATTCCAGACACATGTGCCACTTTGTGTATGTGGCTTTTACATAGGCATTGGGGAATCGAACCTGTGTTGCTAAGCTTGGCTGCTGAGCGACCTCTCCAGTCCTAGGTTTATTCTGTTCTCAAATGTCACCTACTTGGAGAGGACATTTCTAATGTCCTCCAACTCCAGCCTCTTATCTTACATTAAACCTGTCCTTGATGGGTTTAAGAATAATCTTTTTTTTTTTTTTTTTCTAAGATAGGGTCTTGCTCTGGCCCAGGCTGACCTGGAATTAACTACGTAGTCTCAGGCTGACCTCGGACTCACGGTGATCCTCCTACCTCTGCCTCCCGAGTGCTGGGATTAAAGGTGTGCACCACCACGCCCGGCTCTACATACAAAGACTTCTATATTATTGTCTGTAGCAGCATTATTCATAACAAACAACTCAGCCAGGTGTAGTGTCTCACGCCTTTAATCCCAGCACTCGGGAGGCCAAGGTAGGAGGATCGCTGTGAGTTCAAGGCCAGCCTGAGACTACGTAGGGAATTCCAGGTCAGCCTGGGCTATAGGCCCGACCTCAAAAAAACAAAGTTTTAAAATGTAAATCTATGCATTTAAACTTTTTAAAAAGAGCTTGTGCGTCTTTTTCACAATTTAGGTCTTTGCTTCTCTAAATTTTGTAAAAATTTCCACAAGATTATATAGCTGTCCTTTGTAGAGCGAGGAAGTCCCGACACTAATGGGGTGATTCAGCAAGGACTCTATTTAGCGTCAACATTGTTTGCTTGCAGTGGAGGTGCTGGTCACCGCTTTCTCATCTATCTTTCCCCGGTGGCACTTGGAGAGGTGAGCTGAGGAAAAGGATGCAGAAAGGTCCAGAGCTTCAGAGCCAGGCTTTGTCCATGCAGCCCTCTGCTTGGCTCCCATCTGGGTCTCGGGATGAATGCACAGTAGGTTAATGATGGGAGCCCCCGGACCCCCTTTGCCAGGTCCACCCTGTGTTCTCCAACCCAAGTCAACCCCTGCATCCTCCAGGTCCTAAGAGCACGTTGTTGGCCCCAGGCTGGTGAGCCTGTGGTTTGTGGACCAGGGTGGGCACCGCCTCCAGCTCATACTGGTCAGGTGGGTGCACGTAGGATCGAGGAAGTCAAGAGCCCTTTCATAGTTGGAGACCTATGTAGAAAAGGACCGCTGTTATTGCATATGGTACCACAGGACACAGTGTCCCTCCCAGGGCCCCTCTGGGTGGGGTGTTCAGTGTCAACAGTCCTTTGGCCCTCTTCCCCCATCACAGGCTCACTTCGTCTCTAAACTTTCCGCCCGTGAAAGGGCTGTCACCTCAGAAGACCCCGTTGTATCACAGGCGGAACGTGGCTATTCGGAAGAGGGCCTTATCACTGGCTCTCTAGTGCCGTGCTTGGATACACAAGGATCCTGTGGACACAGGAATCCCACGAGGTCAACAGAGTCAGGACAAAAACAGATTCACACAAATATCCGATGGGCACAACATACACTTTCCCCCCATTCCAGGCAAGCGGCACAGATAAAAGAAGCTCAGAGCAGCTGGAGGGGACATCTAGGCGTGACAACAGTGACAACTGTCCTCTCAGATGTCTTTGTCATCCCTAAATGCCAAGATGGGGGAGGTGTTGGCGTGTCTGCCCTCAGAGTTCACATAGGCATTATTTTCAGGACTTACTTTCATTATTGAATGCTCCACACTTTACTTGTAATAATCAAAATTTCCATGGCAGGCTAGAGAGATGGCTTAGCAGTTAAGGTGCCTGCCTGTGAAGCCTAAGGACCCACGTTTGACTCTCCAGGTCCCATGGAAGGCAGACGCACAAAATGTGAGGCAAGCGCAAGGTCATACATGCCCACTAGGTGGCGCAAGTGTCTGGAGTTTGATTGCAGTGGCTGGAGGCCCTGGCACACCGATTCTCTCGCATGCAAAAAATAAATATTAAAAAATATATATTCAAGCCAGGCGTGGTGGCGCACGCCTTTAATCCCAGCACTCGGGAGGCAAAGGTAGGAGGATTGCCAAGAGTTTGAGGCCACCCTGAGACTACATGGTGAATACCAGGTCAGCCTGAGCCAGAGTGAGACCCTACCTCGAAAAACCAAAAAAAAAAAAAAAAAAAAATATATATATATATATATATATATATTCATGGCATGTGCCCACTGATGGATGCATTGACAAACAAAGCATGCCATACACATACACTTAGGATATTACTTAGCCCTAAACAGGAAGAGAATCCTGGCACATGCAAAACACAGATGGGGGCTGGAGAGATGGCTTAGTGATTAAGGCACTTGACTGCAAAGCCAAAGGATCCAGGTTCAATTCCCCAGGACCCACGTAAGCCAGATTCACAAGGGGGTGCACACATCTGGAGTTCGTTTGCAGTGACTGGAGGCCCTGGCGCACACATTCTCTCTCTCTTTCTCTCTTCCCCTGACTATTTCAGTATCTCTCTCTCTCAAATAAATAAATAAAAATATTAAAAAAAAACACAGACGGAACTTGGAGCTATTATGCTCAGTAGAAGACCAGTCACAAAAGGATAAATACCACGTGGGTTCACGTGTTCACAGAATAGCCAGATCCAGAGAGGAAGGAGCATGGTGGCTAATAAGGCCAGGGAGGAAGAGGCGGATTTAGTTGTAGTTTGGGCTGAAAAAGTGTAAGAAGTAGCTAGTGGCTAATTACATAATAACATGTCTTCACAATACCACCGAACTGCACACTTGAAAAAGGCCATGATTTTAAGAACAGGTTTCCAATGTATTCACAAGGGCTGCCGCTTCAGTGCCCACACCGAGTCTTGTCTGTTATCATTGAAATCAAGTCTGTGGCAGGCAGGTGTAGCCTTTGATCTTTTTTGAGAATAAAAATGGCAAAACAGATGCATTGTGACTTATGCAGTTTTGTGGTTTTTTTAATTTATTTTTATTTTTATTTGCACAGAGAGAGAGGAACAGAGAGAGAGAGAGAGAGAGAGAGAATGGACACACCAGGGCCTCCAGCCACTGCAATCGAACTCCAGACGCATGCACCACCTTGTGCATCTGGCTTACGTGGGTCCTGGAGAATCAAACCTGGGTCCTTAGGTTTCACAGGCAAGTGCCTTAGCCGCTAAGCCATCTCTGTTTTTTTTTTTTTTTTTTTTTTCCCCAGTCACGCTAAAAGTAGTTTTGGGGAGACACAAAGCCAAGAAATAAAGGTCGAAAGGCTGGCTTGGGAGTCATTCTGCCCCTACCAGGCTGTGATTTTGAGCTCCAAGAGACCATGATAAAATAGCAACAGCTCACAGACCAGAGCCTCTAGACAGCTCCCAGCAGGCCACAAGGACTGGCCACGTGGCCCGTGTCTGAGCTATTTTTAGAGCCTGAAGTCAAAAGTCTTTCGCAGTAAACAAACAGCCAGCTATTGTCAGGTTGTCATGGCACAGGACACTGAGATGGCACCAGAAATGAAGACCATGCCGGGCGGCTCGGGCTGCTAAGGTGTGGACAGACCCTCACCCATCGGACGCTGGGGACCAGGCAGCGTTGGCAGAAAGCGTGGCGGTCAGTTCAGCCCAGTTCAGCGGAGCAGCTCAGGTCGGCAGTTGCAACGGCAACCACAGTGGAGTTCATTTCCCAGCCTCCCAACCGGAGCAGCAAACTCCAGTTCCTGGGTGATCCAGCAGCAAGATTCCAGTTCCTGGGGTGATCCAGCAGCAAGATTCCAGTTCCTGGGGTGATCCAGCAGCAAGATTCCAGTTCCTGGGGTGATCCAGCAGCAAGATTCCAGTTCCTGGGGTGATCCAGCAGCAAGATTCAAGATCCAGCAGCAAGATTCCAATTCCTGGGGTGATCCAGCAGCAAGATTCAAGTTCCTGGGGTGATCCAGCAGCAAGATTCCAATTCCTGGGGTGATCCAGCAGCAAGATTCAAGTTCCTGGGGTGATCCAGCAGCAAGATTCCAATTCCTGGCAGCAGCAAGATTCAGTTCCTGGGGTGATCCAGCAGCAAGATTCAGTTCCTGGGGTGATCCAGCAGCAAGATTCAGTTCCTGGGGTGATCCAGCAGCAAGATTCAGTTCCTGGGGTGATCCAGCAGCAAGATTCAAGTGATCCAGCAGCAAGATTCCAGTTCCTGGGGTGATCCAGCAGCAAGATTCAGTTCCTGGGGTGATCCAGCAGCAAGATTCCAGTTCCTGGGGTGATCCAGCAGCAAGATTCAAGTTCCTGGGGTGATCCAGCAGATTCAGTTCCTGGGGTGATCCAGCAGCAAGATTCCAGTTCCTGGGGTGATCCAGCAGCAAGATTCCAGTTCCTGGGGTGATCCAGCAGCAAGATTCAGTTCCTGGGGTGATCCAGCAGCAAGATTCAGTTCCTGGGGTGATCCAGCAGCAAGATTCCAGTTCCTGGGGTGATCCAGCAGCAAGATTCCAGTTCCTGGGGTGATCCAGCAGCAAGATTCAGTTCCTGGGGTGATCCAGCAGCAAGATTCCAGTTCCTGGGGTGATCCAGCAGCAAGATTCCAGTTCCTGGGGTGATCCAGCAGCAAGATTCCAGTTCCTGGGGTGATCCAGCAGCAAGATTCCAGTTCCTGGGGTGATCCAGCAGCAAGATTCCAGTTCCTGGGGTGATCCAGCAGCAAGATTCAGTTCCTGGGGTGATCCAGCAGCAAGATTCCAGTTCCTGGGGTGATCCAGCAGCAAGATTCCAGTTCCTGGGGTGATCCAGCAGCAAGATTCCAGTTCCTGGGGTGATCCAGCAGCAAGATTCCAGTTCCTGGGGTGATCCAGCAGCAAGATGAGTTCCAGGGTGATCCAGCAGCCTGATTCCAGTTCCTGGGGTGATCCAGCAGCCTGATTCCAGTTCCTGGGGTGATCCAGCAGCAAGATTCCAGTTCCTGGGGTGATCCAGCAGCAAGATTCCAGTTCCTGGGGTGATCCAGCAGCCTGATTCCAGTTCCTGGGGTGATCCAGCAGCCTGATTCCAGTTCCTGGGGTGATCCAGCAGCAAGATTCCAGTTCCTGGGGTGATCCAGCAGCAAGATTCCAGCAAGATTCCAGTTCTGGGGTGATCCAGCAGCAAGATTCCAATTCCTGGGGTGATCCAGCAGCAAGATTCCAGTTCCTGGGGTGATCCAGCAGCAAGATTCCAGTTCCTGGGGTGATCCAGCAGCAAGATTCCAGTTCCTGGGTGATCCAGCAGCAAGATTCCAGTTCCTGGGGTGATCCAGCAGCAAGATTCCAGTTCCTGGGGTGATCCAGCAGCAAGATTCCAGTTCCTGGGGTGATCCAGCAGCAAGATTCCAGTTCCTGGGGTGATCCAGCAGCAAGATTCAGTTCCTGGGGTGATCCAGCAGCAAGATTCAGTTCCTGGGGATGATCCAGCAGGGGTGAGATTCCAGTTCCTGGGGTGATCCAGCAGCAAGATTCCAGTTCCTGGGGTGATCCAGCAGCAAGATTCAGTTCCTGGGGTGATCCAGCAGCAAGATTCAGTTCCTGGGGTGATCCAGCAGCAAGATTCAGTTCCTGGGGTGATCCAGCAGCAAGATTCCAGTTCCTGGGGTGATCCAGCAGCATTCCAGTTCCTTCCAGCAGCAAGATTCAGTTCCTGGGGTGATCCAGCAGCAAGATTCAGTTCCTGGGGTGATCCAGCAGCAAGATTCCAGTTCCTGGGGTGATCCAGCAGCAAGATTCCAGTTCCTGGGGTGATCCAGCAGCAAGATTCCAGTTCCTGGGGTGATCCAGCAGCAAGATTCCAGTTCCTGGGTGATCCAGCAGCAAGATTCCAGTTCCTGGGGTGATCCAGCAGCAAGATTCCAGTTCCTGGGGTGAGTTCCTTCCTGGGGTGATCCAGCAGCAAGATTCCAGTTCCTGGGTGATCCAGCAGCAAGATTCCAGTTCCTGGGTGATCCAGCAGCAAGATTCAGTTCCTGGGGTGATCCAGCAGCAAGATTCAGTTCCTGGGGTGATCCAGCAAGATTCAAGATCCAGTTCCTGGGGTGATCCAGCAGCAAGATTCAGTTTCTGGGGTGATCCAGATTTCAGTTCCTGGGGTGATCCAGCAGCAAGATTCAGTTCCTGGGGTGATCCAGCAGCAAGATTCCAGTTCCTGGGGATCCAGCAGCATCCAGTTCCTGGGGTGATCCAGCAGCAAGATTCAGTTCCTGGGGTGATCCAGCAGCAAGATTCCAGTTCCTGGGGTGATCCAGCAGCAAGATTCAGTTCCTGGGTGATCCAGCAGCAAGATTCCAGTTCCTGGGGTGATCCAGCAGCAAGATTCAGTTCCTGGGGTGATCCAGCAGCAAGATTCCAGTTCCTGGGGTGATCCAGCAGCAAGATTCCGGTTCCTGGGGTGATCCAAAAGCAAGATTCCAGTTCCTGGGGTGATCCAGCAGCAAGATTCAGTTCCTGGGGTGATCCAGCAGCAAGATTCAGTTCCTGGGGTGATCCAGCAGCAAGATTCCAATTCCTGGGGTGATCCAGCAGCAAGATTCAAGTTCCTGGGGTGATCCAAAAGCAAGATTCAAGTTCCTGGGGTGATCCAAAAGCAAGATTCAAGTTCCTGGGGTGATCCAGCAGCAAGATTCCAGTTCCTGGGGTGATCCAAAAGCAAGATTCCAGTTCCTGGGGTGATCCAGCAGCAAGATTCCAATTCCTGGGGTGATCCAAAAGCAAGATTCCAGTTCCTGGGTGATCCAGCAGCAAGATTCTGGGGTGATCCAATTTCCTGGGGTGATCCAAAAGCAAGATTCCAGTTCCTGGGTGATCCAGCAGCAAGATTCCAGTTCCTGGGTGATCCAGCAGCAAGATTCAGTTCCTGGGGTGATCCAGCAGCAAGATTCAGTTCCTGGGGTGATCCAGCAGCAAGATTCCAGTTCAGCAAGATTCCAGTTCCTGGGTGATCCAGCAGCAAGATTCCTTCCTGGGTGATCCAACAGCAAGATTCCAGTTCCTGGGGTGATCCAGCAGCAAGATTCAAGTTCCTGGGGTGATCCAGCAGCAAGATTCAAGTTCCTGGGGTGATCCAAAAGCAAGATTCCAGTTCCTGGGGTGATCCAGCAGCAAGATTCAAGTTCCTGGGGTGATCCAGCAGCAAGATTCAAGTTCCTGGGGTGATCCAAAAGCAAGATTCCAGTTCCTGGGGTGATCCAGCAGCAAGATTCAGTTCCTGGGGTGATCCAGCAGCAAGATTCAGTTCCTGGGGTGATCCAGCAGCAAGATTCCAGTTCCTGGGGTGATCCAGCAGCAAGATTCCAGTTCCTGGGGTGATCCAGCAGCAAGATTCAGTTCCTGGGGTGATCCAGCAGCAAGATTCAGTTCCTGGGGTGATCCAGCAGGAAGATTTCAGTTCCTGGGGTGATCCAGCAGGAAGATTTCAGTTCCTGGGGTGTTCCGGTTGTGTTTCATGGCACAGCACCTGGGAACTTCCGGCTCTCCTCTCTGCCCTACTCACTAGCCTGGCAAGACAAGACGCAGCTCCGAGCAAACAATCTGAAAACACTAGCCTAGCCAGCCCCGTCTCCGTGGCTAGGGGACCTCAGCCCCTATTTGGTCTCAGTTGCTTTGCGAAATGTCAAGAACAGCCATGCCAACCTCATTTGCATAAATCTGATGTCTGGGGATATTCTTGGTCATATGCAAGTTCTAGGAAGTTCTTCCGTCGGTAGAGTACAATAAAGTGTGACAAGTTGTGTGTTTAGGAAGCCACCGCACTCAAAGGTCGACGCCTGCGAATGCCTCGTTTTGATTCCTTAAATGTCTAACTGACCTTGGTAATGGAGGTGAAGGTGGGAGGTGGGGGGAGAGGGGAGTATGTCGTTAACTGTAGATTGCTGGGGTTTCACAAAAGCCACCAAAGGCCAACACCATTTCCTCGCCTAGAAAGAAACCTCACTCCTTCCAGGCGATGGAGGTGCACTGGGTCAGAGCCCCGGCATACCTGTGGGATGTCCTGGTCCCCTAACTGCTTCTAAAGGTCCACGAGTCACAGGCTATGGAGTGGGTTTTGTGTGTCCTTCATTAGTCCCTCTGGGGACCCTGGCTGCAGCTTCTCTTGGCCAACTTCTCCCTTCCAGTAAGCAGAGAGGAGAGGCCCAGGAGAAGACGTCACACTTGCAGCTCTCACGAGCCATGTTTCCAAGGGAAGAGCTTTTCAGCTGTTGCGAGTTCCGCCTGGCTCTGGGTGATGGCAGGGGGGGTCCCCTCCTCCCTTCTCCTAGGCTCAGGCCATCAAAGCAGGCTCCCTAGGGGCTCCATCCTGGAGGAGAGCAGCCCTGGACGCTTCTTGGAACAAATCAACACATTTGAGCTGGCACAAACTTCTCCCCAGAAGGGGCTAAGGGGAGCTTCCTCAGCAATAGGGCAGAGGGTACCCTCTCACGGGGGGAGGCTTGGCATCAAAGCCCTTGGGTCACCTCTTCCCAACTATCTGATTAGAATGATGTATCTCCCTGTGCTCTGCTGGGGGAACCACTGGAGATGTCACGTTCCAGTGGGATTTCCGACAGATGGAGCCACCTCTGTCCCTAGGCCTCAGTCGCCCTATCTTATGACAACTGGATGACATGTCCGTATCCTATGACATGTGGCTACTATGCAGAAGAGATTTGGGGGAGCTTCAACTGCTCCCTCCCCCTCATCCTCCATCACCAGCAGCTGTCCATTATTATTATTTTTTTTTTTACAAGAACGCATTCTGGTACACTCTTCTCAAAAGCCACTCCAGGCTACTGTCCCATTCAGAGATCACCTTGCATCTGAAGCCACAGGCCGCGAGGTCTGCCCTCTCTGGACCACCCCTTCTCTGCCCCCCACCAGTCGCCCCTTAGATATTCCAGGCTGGGATAGTGAGGGGCACATGGTTGCAGCCGGCTCTTTCTTCGAGCCCAGCCTGGTGCCCCACTCTCCCATGACGCAGCGGGAGACGTCCAGATCGCGGTGGGGCTCCGGTGGTGGCTCCTCCGCTGCTGGGTCCCGATTCGGATCTCAGCCCGGAGTCGCTGGGTTGCACATCCACCAGGACTCTCCTCCTGCGCAGGAGGCGTCCTGGCCCTGGCCTCTCGGAATAAGTGTGCCTGTGAGCAGGCCAGGGTGGCTGGCAGAGCTGGGCACGGAAGGCGGCCTGAAAGCCCCTGCGGAAGTTCTCGTTGAAGTACCCATAGATGATGGGGTTGGCGCTGCTGTGGAAGAAGGCCAGCCAGTGCGCCCAGGGGAAGGCGTAGGCCGTCATGGCATGCAGCTCCACCTCGCTGAGCTGCGCGCAGTCTGTGAGCAGCAGCAGCACCCACAGGGGCAGCCAGGACAGCGTGAAGAACAAGGCCACCATGACCAGCATGTGCACCACCCGCGCCCTGCGCCGTGCGCCACGGCCACCCCCGGAGGCCACCTCCTCCTCGGGCCCGGGGGCCTGGCACAGCTTGCGCGCGATGCGGGCGTACAGGACCACGATGAGCGCCAAGGGCACGGCGTAGACGTGCGCGAACAGCACGGCCGTGTACACCTTGCGCATGCCCCTCTCGGGCCAGGCCTCCCAGCACGAGTAGAGAGGGTAGGAGCGGTTGCCGGCGTCCACCATGAAGTGATGCTCCTGGCGCGTGACGGTCAGCGTGACGGCCGAGGGACACATGATGAGCAGCGCCAGCGCCCAGATGACCGCGATGGCCAGCAGCGCCTGGCGCACGGTCAGCTTCTCGCGAAAAGGGTGCACGATGCAGCGGAACCTGCGGGATACACACACACACACCAGGGGGTGGGGGTGGGGTGGGGTGGGGAGAGAGAGTTGAGGATGGCTTTAGCCTGGGGCCCCAGCGGGGATGGGAAGAGAGGGAGAGGGTGCCCTGGGGTCCCAGCGAGGATGGGGAGAGAGGTAGGGGGTCTAGGAGGGTCCCCTGGGGCCCCAGCAGGGATGGGAAGAGAGGGGGAGGGCCTGGGAGGGTCCCCTGGGGCCCCATCGGGGATGGTGAGAGAGAGGCAGGGGGTCTAGGAGGGTCCCCTGGGGCCCCAGCAGGGATGAAAAGAGAGGGGGAGGGTCCCCTGGGGCCCCAGCAGGGATGGGAAGAGAGGGGGAGGGTCTGGGAGGGTCCCCTGGGGCCCCAGCAGGGATGGGAAGAGAGGGGGAGGGTCTGGGAAGGTGTCCTGGGGCCCCAGCAGGGAACAGCGCTGATGTCCTTAAGGAATTGCTGGATGGGGACACCTGACAGCCATCGTCACACTTCTGGCAGCTACTGGGGACCTGTTGGGCACTAAGTGAATTTGCCAATAAATTGGACACTCACCTGTGAGGGAGGCGACCTACCCCGCTGAGCGTGAGTGGCTGAGGCGTCACAAGCAAAGGAGGGTGGAGGAGCAGTCTACATTTCTGGGTTGCTTAGCTGGCACTGGGGCACAGCAGGCAGTGTGTGGTGGCACATTCTGTACCTGAGAAAGCTAAGGGGATTTTTTTTTTTTTTTTTTTTGAAGTAGGGTCTCACTCTAGCTCAGGCTGACCTGGAATTCACTATGTAGTCTCAGGGTGGCCTGCTCCTGGCAATCCTCCTACCTCTGCTTCTGGGATTAAAGGCGTGCGCCACTACGCCCAGCTAAGGGGAACTTTTAAGCTGCATAGACTCCCCAGAAAACTTGGGGCTGAGAGGTCAAAGGTGGAGCATGCGTGGCAGGCCTTCCCTGGGTCGTTTTAGCTAGCGTCCTTCCATCAATGTGTACCACCGCTGTGAAGGACATCTGAGCCATTAATTTCCTCCTCAGATTCCCTCCCAGCAGCAACACACATTCTTGATTTTCTTTTGTTTTGATTTTTTTTTTTTTGTTTTGGTTTTGATTTTTTGAGGCAGGGTTTCACTTTCGACCTGGAATTCACTATGTAGTCTCAGGATGATGATCCTCCGACCTCTGCCTCCTGACTGCTGGGTTTAAAGCCACTTTTTCTTTTTCTTTTGAGACAGGGTCTGCAGCCTAGGCTAGCCTCAAGATCCTTGTGTAGCAGAGGATGAACTTGAACTTGAACTTCTGATCCTTCTGCCTCCTTACAGCCTTAATGTACACGTGAGGAAAGGGACTCAGAGGTGTCAGGCAATTGGCTCAAGGTCACACAGCCAGCAAGTAGTGTGACCATCTTGAAATCCAAACGTGCCTCGGTCCATATACCATACGAACCAGTGTCCACTATACTATATAAACCAGTGTCCATTAAACCATAAAACCAGTGTCCACTGCACCATATAAACCAGTGTCCACTGCACCATATAAACCAGTGGCCATAAACCCTCTCTTTGCATCAAAGTTGAAACATATATACATATATACATATACAAGGGCTGGAGAGATGGCTTAGCAGTTAAGGTGCTTGCCTGCAAAGCTGAAGGACCCAGTTTTGATTCCCCAGGACCCACGTAAGTCAGATGCATAAGGTGGCACATGTGTCTGGAGTTTGTTTGCACTGGCTAGAGGCTCGGGCATGCCCATTTTCTCTCTATGTGCCTCTATAAATAAATAAATAAATAAATAAATAAATAAATAAATAAATAAATAGATTTTAAAAAAGACAAAACCCCCTGGGTTTGATGCCCTTTTAGAAAGGGCAGGGCTAGGAGAGAGAACAAGGAGGAGAATGTGGGCGTGTGTGAAGGAAATAATGTCACAGGGGACCTTTGGACTGGACTGGAGGCTAAGACATGCCCATAAACTCTGGCTGCAAAAGTTGTCTGAAGCCTTCTGTATGTATTTCTCACTTCACAGACAAGACTCCAGAGGCTCGGGCATCCTACAGGGAGGAATGATAGTCAATGACTCATCTCCAGCTGCTCTGTCTGCATCCTAATCCGGGGCGGGTGGGGGGAGGCACCCACCAGGAGCCCTTACCACACTGGGGTTGCTAAGTGGGAGCCGGGGGACATGATGACAAAGCGCAGTACAGTACTGGTGGGCTCTGTGCTGGTCCAGTGCACCCCTGACCCCAGGCTGGATTGCACACCTCTGTCCACAGATGCAGAACTGTGTTTATGAGGGAGTGCTGGAGTCCGAGGCTGGGTGAAGATGTGATGACTGGGGGACTAAATAAGGGACTGGCGGTGGGATGTGGGTACAGGGAAGGGTATGGAGAGCCCCTTTCTTCCCAGCCACACCAAACCCACCTGCATGCAGGCTCCCCTAAGTCTGACTTCCTGGGCTCAAACACAGGGTAGTTGGCTTCCTGTGGCCAAGGGTGCTGTCTGCAGGCTCCAGGAAATCCTACACCACTCTAGGGGTGGCCTCCATGCCTTCTGGATGGAGTTGGGGGCGAAGGGGGTAATTCTTGGTAGGTTTTCCCCTGGATGGCTCAGGATTCAGCCCCACCCACCACACAGTGGCCCCAGCCTTCCAGCCAGCTCCATGCTGGAGACAGCTACTCTCGGGGGCAGGCCCCCGGTCCTCTTACCTTTCCACGGCAATGGCCACCAGTGTGAAGACGGAGGCAGATACTGACATGCCCTGCACCAAGCCGCTCACCTTGCAAGTGGCCTTGTCAAAGGGCCACCCTGTAAAAGAAGACACTGTAGGGTAAGAAATACCTAAATTACCATGTGCCATTTACCATGACAACGTGGATAAGTGGCGAGAATCCGTGGGTGCTGGAGTGTTGAAGATGTCATGAATGGCCAGCGCTCCTGTGCACACTGGGCTGGTTCTGCTTGGGAGAACTAGGCACTGTAAGTAAATACATTAATAAATAAAATAAAATAACCAAAACTGTCAAAACAAACAGTTTCTCCCATTGCCAATTTTTTTTTTCTCTTAGATTTGCCAATTTCTTTCTTTGGGGGGCATTTTTATTTTTATTTATTTATTTGACAGATGGAAAGAGGCAGAATTAGAGAGAATGGGCACGCCAGGGCTTCCAGCCACTGCAAATGAACTCCAGATGCCTGTGCCACCTTGTGCATCTGGCTAACATGGGTACTGGGGAATTGAACCAAGGTCCTTTGGCTTTGCAGGCAAGTGCCTTAACTGCTAAGCCATCTCTCCAGACCTTTTTTTTTTTTTTTTGGTTTTTCAAGGTAGGGTTTCGCTCTAGTTCAGGCTGACCTGGAATTCACTATGTAGTCCCAGACTGGCCTCAAACTCATAGTGATCCTCCTACCTCTGCCTTGTGAGTGCTGGGATTAAAGGCGTGTGCCACCACACCCAGCATGATTTCTTTTCTTTCCTTCTTTCCTTCTTTCTTTCCTTCCTTCCTTCCTTCCTTCCTTCCTTCCTTCCTTCCTTCCTTTCTTTTTGGAGAGAGACAGAGAGAGGGAGAAGAAGACAGATAGAGATGGGCGCGCCAGCAGTCTCTCAGCTGCTGTGAACGAAATCCAGATGTGTGCGCCCCCTTGTGGTCAAGTGCGGCATTGCGCCCTTGCGTTACTTTGCATCTGGCTAAACGTGGGACCTGGAGATTGGAACCAGCGTTCTTTTAGGCTTAGGAGGCAGACGCCTTAACCCCTAAGCCATCTCTCCAGCCTGATTTCTTTTTTTAATATTTTTATTTAGTTATTAGAAAACAAGAGAATGGGTGTGCTAGGGACTGTAGCCACTGCACACCAACTCCAGACACACATTCCACCCTGTGAATCTGGCTTATATGGGTTCTGGGGAGTTGAACCTGGGTCCTTAGGCTTTGCAAGCAAGTGCCTTAACTGCTAAGCCATCTCTCCAGCCCAGATTTGCCATTTCTATCGTCTTAACTTCGTGGCAGAGTTCAAGCTGCCAGTGTGTGATATCACTGAACACAGATAGTTGTGTGAACTGGGCACTGTTGGCTATCATGAATGGTACCACCATCTGTCAGCTTTAGCTCACTACTAAATAGAGGCCCCCTGCTGTCTATTCCGGGACACTGGAGGGCCACATGGGGGTATAGGGGACCACCAGGCAGCTATTAAAGTGACAGGTCAGCCATGCATTAATTCCAGCACTCCGGAGGCAGAGGTAGGAGGATCGCCATGAGATCAAGGCCAGCCTGAGACTACATAGTGAATCCCAGGTCAGCCTGGACTAGAGTGAGACCCTACCTCGAAAAACAAAACAAAAAGTGACAGGTCAAATGTACACATGGTGACGTGGATAGAAAGCCTGGTGAAAAGGGTAAGAAATAGAATGAGATTAACACAAAGCTGTTCATTTAAATACATCCACGAGAATAACCTGGAAAATCTGGACACAGAGCAATACCTCTAATCAGAGGTGGTTTGTTGAAAAAAAAAAAAAAAACAAGAATGTCAAGATTCACATTCATAAAATTAGAGATAAAAATACTAGAGAGATGGCTTGGTGGTTAAGGCACTTGCCTGGAAAGCAAAAGGACCCAAGTTTGACTCCCCAGGACCCACATAAGCCAGATGCACAAGGTGGCACATGCATCTGGAGTTCATTTGCAGTGGCTGGAGTCCCTGGTGTGCCCATTCTCTCTCACTCTGTCTCTCTGTCTCACAAATAAGTAAATCCAAACGAAAAGTATTTAAAAATAGTGTAAAGCTGCTCTCACTCTTGGTTGGAGAATCTGCTTTATTTTACAGATGGCAGAGAAAATGGAGGAGAACCAATATCCATTGATCACACAAGAAGATGGCTGACTGCGCACCATGAGGCTTTCCACCTCGACCACATCTGCCAGGGCCCAGGAGAAACTGCAGAGGAAGCAGCCACATGGACACTGCTGTTACTGCTCACCTGACAACCAGCCCCAGGGTGATGGTGACAGGCACAGTGATTAGTCAAAACCTATCAAAGCAGAAATCCAGAAGCTACAAAAAAAACTCAACACTAAACCAGACTGTCAACAGGCCTGCCATGGCACAGGGCCACATTGTGGAAGAGGAGGCGGAAAGAGTGTGAGAGCCACAGAGTGGGTAGGAATACCCTGAGGCATTCTCTCCCAGCTACCCCACAGGGACTGACCTAGGCCTTCATGACCCCACAGTGAATACCATAACCCCACTGAGGAGGGCCTCCAGGGTAACAGGAGCTGGGGCGAGGAGGTAAAACAGAATAGGGTGTTATAATTTATATAAAATTAAAAACAAAAGAAAAAAAATAGCATGCTACTGACACAAAAACAGACATGTAGACCAAAGAAATAAAGGGTCCAAGTCAGCAAAGATGGTGCACACTTGTAATGCTAGTATTTGGGAGATGGAGGCAGGAACAGGAGTTCAGTGTCATCCTTGGCTGAGTAGCAAGTGTGTGGCCGGCCCAAGCTCCCGAGACCCTGTCACACAAGCAAGCAAGCAAGCAAGCAATAGAAGACCCAGAACTAAACCTACACAGCTTCTGTCATTTGACCTTTGGCAAAGGTGTCAGAAACACTCAATGGAAGGAAGACTGCCTCCTTAACAAATGGTTCTAGAAACAAACTCGACATCCACCCTGAAAGAAACTAGATCCGTTATCAGTCTGCACAAAAATATCAGTTCAAAACGGATGAATGACTTTACCGGGAAGTGTGAGACTACTGCAGGGAAACGTCAGGAAAGCACTTCAATAGATAAGCCGAGGCAAGGACTTTCTGAAGAGGACCCAAAGCAGAGGAAATCACCCCGAGAAATGACAAACAGGACTGCGTGAAATTAAAAACCTGCAAAGACGGGCGTGGTGGCGCACACCTTTAATCCCAGCACTCGGGAGGCAGAGGTAGGAGGATCGCCTTGAGTTCGAGGCCACCCTGAGACTACATAGTGAATTCCAGGTCAGCCTGGGTTAGAGCGAGACCCTACCTCGAAAAACCAACAACAACAACAACCTTTTGCAAAGCTGGACGTGGTGGCGCACACCTTTAATTCCAGCACTCAGGAGGCTGAGGTAGGAGGACTGCCATGAGTTCGAGGCCACCCTGAGACTACATAGTGAATTCCAGGTCAGAGTGAGACCCTACCTTGAAAAAAAAACCTTCTGGGGTTGGGGAGATGGCTTAGCTGTTAAGGAACTTGCCTGTAAAGCCAAACGACCCGGGTTCGATTCCCCAGGGCTCGTGTAAGATGCACAAGGGGGCACATGTGTCTGGAGTTCGTTTGCAGTGGCTGGAGGCCCTGGTGTGCCCACTCTCTCTCTCTCTCTCTCTCTCCCTCTTTCTGTCTGTCAAAAAACAAACAAAACAAAACAAAACAAAACAGAACAAAAGAACCCTCTGCACAGCAGAATTGATAATTGGCAGAGGGAAGAGACAGCCTACAGACAGGGAGAAAACCCGCCCAGTTGTACATTGACAGGGCATTAATATGTAGAGGCTGGCCTGGAGAGATGGCTCAGTGGCCAGGGTGTTTGCCTGCAAAGCCTAATGACCAGGGCTCGATTCCCCAGGACCCATGTAAAGCCAGGTACACAAAGTGGCACATGTGTCAGGAGTTGGTCTGCAGTAGCTGGAGGCCCTAGTGCACCCATTCTCTCTGTCTTTCCCTCTCCCTCTCTAGGTCTCTCTCTGTTTGTAAATAATAAATAAATAAATAAGATTTTTTTCAATATCTAAAACCTATAAAGAAATGGGCTAATTAATTGAATAGACAATTCTTTCTTTCTTTCTTTCTTTCTGAATAGACAGTTCTTTTTTTAAAACTATTTTTAATTTATTTTTTGGAGAGAGACACAGAGAAAGACAGAGAGGGAGAAGGAGACAGAGAATGGGCGCGCCAGCAGTCTCAGCTGCTGAGAACGAAATCCAGATGTGTGCGCCACCTTGTGGGCAAGTGCGGCATTGTGCCCTTGCGTCACTTTGCATCTGGCTAAACGTGGGACCTGGAGATTGGAGATTGGAACCCAGTTTTTAGGCTTAGCAGGCGGGTGCCTTAACCACTAAGCCATCTCTCCAGCCCTAGACAGTTCTTTTTAAAAAAATATTTTTATTTATTTATTAATTTGTCAGAGAAAGAGGGAGAGAGAGAGAGAGAGAGAGAATATGGGTGCACCAGGGCTCCAGCCACTGCAAAGGAACTCCAGATGCATATACCCCCTTGTGCATCTGGCTTACGTGGGTCCTGGGGAATCGAACCTGGGTCCTTTGGCTTTGCAGGCAAGCACCTTAACCACTAAGCCATCTTTCCAGCCCATGAATAGACAGTTCTTAAGGGGAAAAAAGGAAATACAAATGGCCAATAAATATTTGAGCAAATATTCAATGTCCTTTGCCATTAGGGAAATTCAAGTTAAAACTGCTTTGAGAGCTGGGCATGGTGACACACACCTTTAATCCCAGCACTCGGGAGGCAGAGGCAGGAGGATCACCCTGAGTTCGAGGCCACCCTGAGACTACATAGTGAATTCCAGCTCAGCCTGGGCTAGAGTGAGACCCTACCTAAAAAAAGAAAGAAAGAAAAAAAAAACACAAAACTGCTTTGAGATTCCATCTTAATCTAGAAAGAATGGTCATCTCAGGAAGACAAATGAAATCAACCAGACGCAGAGACAAACGCACGTGTTCTCTCATACGTGGAATCTCTGAGTCGCAGGGGACTCAGCCGGGTATGGACGCGCACACCTACAGTCCTAATCCTTGAAGAAAGCAAAGCACTGCCAGTTCCAGGCCAGCCTGGACGACAGCACAAGTTCCCAGTCAGCCTGGGCTACATACTGAAACCTTATCTCAAAAGAAAAACTAGGAGGGTGAATAAAGTGTGAGACACACACATGTTGTACATCTGCAGAAAAGACAAAGGAAAACCTCTGGGAAGGGTGTAACACGTAGGACAGTTAAATGTACAAAGCAAAGTCAAAGGCCCAGTGCTATGCACACATGTATCTGTATTTTATTTATTTATTTATTTTGGGGTTTTTAAGGCAGGCTGACCTGGAATTCATTATGTCGTCTCAGGGTGGCCTTGAACTCATCCTCCTACCTTTGCCTCCCAAGTGCTGGGATTAAAGGTGTGTGCCACCATCATGGCTTTTAATTTTATTTTTGAGTGAGAGACAGAGAGAGAGAGAGAGAGAGAGAGAGAGAGAGAGAGAGAGAATGGCTATGCCAGGGCCTTTCAGCCACTGTGAAGTGTGCATCTGGCTACCTGAGACCTGGAGATTCAAATGTGCATTCTTAGGCTTTGCAGGCAAGAGCTTTAACTGCTAAGCCATCTCTCCAGCCTTGTTTTTTTTTTTTTTTTTTTTTTTTTTTTTGAGGCAGGGTCTCACTCTAGCCTAGGCTAACCTGGAACTCACTCTGTAGACCCTGGCTGGTCTCGAACTTACAAGTGCTGAAATTATAAGCATGTGCCATCATGCCTAGTAACATGTTCAGTTTTAGAGACTGAGTATAGACTGGCAGGCCTGGAATCCACTGCATAGACTTGACTGGTCTTGAACTTACAGCAATCCTCCTGTCTAAGCCTCTTGAGTGTTGGGATCATAACATGTGCCAGCATGCCTTGATGAGCCCAGAAATTTGAGGACAGCAGAGCACATAGCGTGCTTCCAATTAAAAAAAAAAAGTGGGGCGTGGTGGCACACTCCTTTAATCCCAGCACTCGGGAGGCAGAAATAGGAGGATTGATATGAGTTTGAGGCCACCCTGAGACTACATAGTGAATTCCAGGTCAGCCTGGGATACTGTGAGGCCCTACAGAAAAAAAAGTGTGTTTGTATGTATTACCCTGTCTGTGGTATATAACCCTTCATACAATAAAGAAAGGGCTTGAGAAAATATGCACTTTTCATTTGTAGAAAAGACATCCAGGAAGGCTATGTCAGAAAATAGTGAGATTGGCAGTGGATTGATCCAGGACCCAGCGGCTCGGATGACAGGTGCTTCTCTGGGTATATCTCGGTATGGCTCTGACTTTTTCAAGCCATGACAATGTTTCACATACTGAAAAGATAAATGATTAAAAGAAAAGAAAATGCATGCTGACCCACAACATTTTGTGGTGCCAGAAAGGAAGGAAATACTCCAAAAAAAAAAAAAAAAATCATGGTAAGATGTTGGAAGGACCTAGAAGCCAGGTGGAGCGAACTCCCAACAGCCAGTAGTGGCACAGTCTAAGCAACAAAATTAAAAACAAAACAGAAAAAAAAAAAAGGTATTTTGAATTAAAACTCATGGAGCAGAACTCCAATTAATGTTTCTGAGGAATGATATAAGCAGACGATCCTTATTCTGAGGACGAATGACAGTAATCATGGAATACTGGCGGGACTCGCTGCTGCGTGCTAGAATAAGTGTGCAAAAATATGAGACACAGAACATCCGCATGGTCTCCAAGGAGCTCCTGATAACATACTTATTAATTATAAACGGCAAGTGCTTGCTTGACAGATGAGAAACAGCATGCTAACTGAGGGATTAAAGCAAGTCCCACTGCCGGGGACGACAGCTTCTCCACCCATCTGAGCTGTTCTCGCACAAAAGGCTTGAACCGGATCTAATTGGGAGCGTGCACCAGGCAAACCGTGTTGTCCAGCATTCCCCACAGTTAACTAATCAGCACTCTACAAACGTGTCACAGACTGGGAGAAAGTAAGAAGACCATGCAGTGAGCTTTAGACCCCTTCCAGCTACCCTGAGGCCACGGCACGACTGCAGGTTCAAGACCTGCCCAGACAACAGAGCGAGTTCAAGACCAGCATGAGTAAACTTTGTGAGATTCTCCTCAAAATAAAAAGCAAAAGCAGAGGCTGGAGAGATGGCTTAGCGGTGAAGGTGCTTGCCTGCAAAGCTTAATGACCCAGGTTCGATTCCCCAGGACCCATGTAAAGCCAGATGCACAAAGTGGCGCATGCATCTGGAGTTCATTTGCAGAGGCTAGAGGCTCTGGTGTTCTCTTTCTCTGTGCCAGGCATGGTGGCATACACCCTTAATCACAATACTCAGGAGGCTGAGGTAGAGGATATTTGTGAGTTCAAGGCCAGTCTGAACTCTAGCCTGGGCTAGAACAAGACCCTACCTTGAAAACCAAAAAAAAAAAAAAAAAAAAAGTGGAAACAAGACTGAGATGGTACAGCACTTGCCTAGCATAATGAAAGCCCTAAACTCTACCCCAATAAAGAGAGAGGGACGGGGGGGGGAGAACTAGCTGGGGTGGGCACACCTGTAATCCTGTTGGGCAGAGGAAGGGAGGTCAGGTGCGCAAGACCAGCCTTGGCTACAAAGCAAGTTCCAAGACAACTTGAGATGCTTGAGATTTCAAGAGAGATGCAGAGAGACCGGAAGGAGGAAGAAGAGGATGACGAAGAAGAGAGGAGACAGGTGGCGGTGGAGGGGGAATGGAAAAGAAAGGAGAACTTCAATGCAATGTGCATCAGATCATGGAATAAGCAAGGGACGTTGGCCATCATCCTGAAAGACAACTCCAGAACACCACAAAGGCCCACATCTTGAGTCTCAAATCCAGGAAACCACATTTCCCAAATACAAAAGTACTGGATTAAAAAAAAAAAAAAGGATTTATTTGAGAACAAGAGAGCGCACACCAGAGCCGCTGCAAGGAATGAACCCTAGATGCATTCACCACCGTGGGCATCTGGCTTTTCATGGGCAATGGGAGGAACTGAACCTGGGTCCTTTGGCTTTGTTGGCAAGTGCCTTAACTGCTAAGCCATCTCTCCAGCCCACAACAGAATTCTACCCCCCCCCCACTTTTTTTTTGTTTTTCAAGGTAGGGTGTCACTCTGGCCCAGGCTGACCTGGAATTAACTATGTAGTCTCAGGGTGGCCTTGAACTCACGGCGATCCTCCTACTTCTGCCTCCCGAGTGCTGGGATTTAAGGCGTGCACCACCACGCCTGGCTTCTCCCCCCTTTTTAAAAGCAGTTTATTTGTGATCAGTGTCTGAGACTCTGTACATCCTTCACAAATTTAATTTTACATAATTTGATGTTCTGTTAAAATTTAAACCTTGAGCTGCTAGACTTCTTTCCTTAGAACAAAAGGGCTGGTATAAATTATTTTCTAGAAATGAGATACCGTTTCACAGACCTGGTTTCTTTTTGCTTGTTTTCAAGTTTTAGAGAACTAAATTTGCATTTGTTAAAATCAAAACATACGAATGACATTCTTTACAAGTAATTTTGAAAGTATGTGTCAAAGAAAGGATCAGAAGGCTTCCTCCAGCGCTCTGCATTGTACGGTATTGTCGTTCAATAGGAATGAGCTTCTGTCAGATGGACGAGGGTCCATCTCCAGCACTTTGTACATCTGGCCAGATGCTGATTATCTAGGCGCATGCTGTGCACTGTGCATGGTACCTTCTGTTCATTGGGTAGACATTCAGCTCAAAGCATCAGCTGGGTCTCACTCACAAGCATCATGAAGACCAGGACCACCAGGAAGCAGCCTTCCAGATGCCGAACACTCCATGCCTCCTCTCAAGGCCTCCCCAGCACCCAACGGTTTATTGTAAGTAGCTATAGACTAGTGACCATCCTTTCAGGGACTCCATTGGACAGATCACGTAGACTGCGGAGGACAATAACACATTTCATTTATTTATTTGAGAGAAGTGGATAGGCAGAGAGAGCAAGAGAAAGAATGGGCGCACCAGGGCCACCAGCCACACTGCAAACGAACTCCGGTCACCTGCACCACATTGTGCATCTGGCTTACATGGGTCCTGGGGACTTGAACCTGGGTCCTTTGGCTTTGCAGGTAAGCGCTTTAACCGCTAAGCCATCTCCCCAGACCGAAAATTACGCATGATTTTATCCCACTTGCCAAGGCGTTCGGGCATTCCTGCCTATCTGGTTAAGTCCAGAGGATCTTTCACTGTAGCATTTTCTCCATCTTTGTTCTCCAGTTCATCCCCAATTAGAAGGGAAGTGGGTATTACCTTCAGAGCTAGCGTGGGCTCTTTTGGTTCTGAATTATAACAGATGCCTCATTTATACATGGTTCCACTTGATATTTCTCTTCTGTGAGTTTCTGAATCCAAATAGGAAGATTATCTGCAGAGTCCCTGCAGGTCTGTCTTTGCACATAAAATCAAGTCGTGGGTCCCTATCATCCTTAATTAACAAGCTTCTTGCAACCAGGCCAATCCTCATGACGCCACATAGCATCCCACAACCTTGACCCTTAGGTTGACTGCTTTCCACAGCTGCCTCTTTCTTCCCTCCTGTCTCACCCTCAGTTTTTGTGCCTTCGTTTGTTTCATCCAACATGAGACATGTTTAAGAGCGCATTCCACAGTAGACACCTTTTCTTTTTCTTTTCATTTTTGGTTTTTTAAGTTACGGTCTCACTCTAGCCCAGGCTGACCTGGAAGTCACTCTGTAGTCTCAGGGTGGCCTTGAACTCATGATGATCCTCCTACCTCTGCCTTCCCAAATGCTGGGGTTAAAGGTGTGCACCACCACGCCCAGCTAAAATGTTTTATTTATTTATTTACGTATGTATGTATGTATGTATGTATGTATGTATGTATGTATGTATGATTTTGAAAGAGAGAAAATGGGCTTCTGACCACTGCAAACGCTCCTCACCACCTTGTGCATCTGGCTTATGTGGGTATTGAAGAATAGAACCTGGATCCTTAGGCTTCACAGGCAAGCGCCTTAGCCACTAAACCATCTCTCCAGCCCTCAACAGTAGACACCATATTTTGCATTCTTTTTTAAAAATTTAATTAATTAATTAATCAATTTGAGAGAAAGAAACAGAGAGAAAGACAGATAGAGAATGGGCACACCAGGGCCTCCAGCTGCTGCAAACGAACTCCAGATGCATGTGCCACCTTGTGCATCTGGCTCACATGGGTCCTGGGGAATCGAACCTGGGTCCTTTGGCTTTGCAGGCAAGTGCCTTAACTGCTAAGCCATCTCTCCAGCCTGACACCATATTTTGAACAGCTTCAAGTTCCTCCAGAGATGGGCAGATTGTTGATTGCTTCACCATAACATGGCAATCATCACTGGCAAAAGATTGAATAAATTTCATGGTTTCCCATCGCAAACCCACCTTCCAAGGCTCAGGGTCTATTGCGGAAGATGGGGCTGAAAGAATGTAAGAGCCAAAGGAAGAGTAGGACTCCTTACAACGTGCTGCTCCAGACACAAAATGGCCTGGATAGCCATGACCTCACAGTGCCTGACACTACCTACACAAGACCATCATAATTGGAGGAAAAGATCATGACATCAAACTGAAAAGAGAGTCTGATTGAGAGGGGGAGAGGATATGATGGAGAGGGAAATTTCAAAGGGGAATGTGGGGGGAGGGAGGGAAGTACCATGGGATATTATCTACAATTAAAGAAGTTGTCAATAAAAATAAAAATTAAAAAACAATTTCATGTTTCCTGTAGCGTTTTAGCTTCTTATTCTGATCCTTTCCTCTCTTTCTTGTCATCTTCACTGAACACTGCTTTATGTGACAGTCCCTCCTCATAAGCCTAAGTCCCCTGGCAGCACAGCGTCAAATACAGCAAAGATGTTTGAAGACTTATTCTCTGGACTACCCTGCACTGCCAAGCTTCGCTTGCTCCCGCAGCCAGCGTCTCCCGCTCCTCAGCCCAGCGGCATGGCGCAGGCCCTGGTGGCACTTACAACTCCACCCCTTCTTCAGCAGTGGTGGCTGCGGTGGGCTGCAGGCCCCAAATTCTTTTTAATTAAAAAAAAATTAGGACTGGAGAAATGGCTTAGTGGTTAAGGCACTTGCCTGCAAAGCTACAGGATCCAGGTTCAATTCCCCAGGACCCACATAAAGCCAGATGCACAAGATGGCACATGTGCCTGGAGTTCGTTTGCAATGGCTGGAGGCCCTGGCACTCCCATTCTCTCTCTATCTGCCTCACTTTCTCTCAAATAAATAAATAAAATTTTTTTAAAAACTAGGGCTGGAGAGATTGCTCAGTGGTTAAGGTACTTGTCTGCAAAGCCTAAGGACTCAGGTCCAGTTCTCCAGTACCCACATAAAGCCAGATGCACAAGGTGGCATATGCATCTGCAGTTTGTTTGGAGTGGCTAGAGGCTCTGGTGTGCCCATACTCTCTCTCTATCTACTTCTCTCTCTCATAAATAAACAAACAAATAAAAAAATATTTCAAAAAAATAAATGGAATAAATTCACAGCAATCTTCCTACCTTTGCCTCCCAAGGGCTGAGATTAAAGGCATGTGCTACCAGGCCTGGTTTCACCTTTCCTTAAAAAAAGTAAAAATTAAAAAAAAAGACAAGAAAAGCTGCTCACCAGAGGAGTGAGGGATGTGGGGTAATGGGGACATTTCGACATCTGCAGGAATCTACCAGGCAGACAGTCTAGTTCTTCCAAACCGCTAGTAGACGGCCAGCCGAGCCCTGCTTGGACACCCACTGACCAGGAGCTCGTGAGTTACAAGACAGACCTTCATCTGTGGGGGAGCCGCTCAGAGGAGTGGGCTTTCTTTTCATTTCATTTAATTTATTTGAAAGACAGAGAGAGAAAGAGGCAGATAGAAAGAGAATGGGCACACCGGGACCTCTAGCCACTGAAAATGAACTCCGGATGCACGCCCCACCTTGTGCATCTGGCTTATATGGGTACTGGGAAATCGAACCTGGGTCCTTAGGCTTCACAGGCAAATGTCTTAACCACTAAACCATCTCTCCAGCCCAAGACTGGGTTTTCTTACATAGAAGAGAGACGCCTCCCTCCCTCCCACTTCTTTCTCTGGCTCCATTTTTGCCCATGAGAGCTTCCTGGGAGAACCAGGCTGACAGGGAGTCAGGTAGCATGGTTAGGTAATTTAGGATGATTGGATCCCAAAAGTACACAGCAGAAATATCCTTACGTTTGCTCTTGCAACCTCCACTTTGCTAGAGATCAGGGAAGGATCTCTCCTTTCCTTATGTCTCTCTCTTTTTATTTGCAAGCAGAGATAAAGAGAGAAAATAAAGGCAGACAGAGAGAATGGGTGCACCAGGGCCTCCAACCGCTGCAAGTGAACTCCGGATGCACGCACCACTTTGTGCATCTGACTTTAAGTGGGTGCTGGGGAATTGAACTCAGATCACTAGGCTTTGCAGACAAGCACCTCTCCAGTTCTTTCCTTATCTCGTGACTAAACTTTCCTAGATCTGTTTTTCTGTAAACAACCTGAGCCCCTGCCTGGGAGGGAGTTCCCCCTTTTCCTAGAATTTAAATCTGATCCTGGTGTTGCGGTTGGTTAAGCTCAGCCCCAAAACTTGGCCTTATGGCTGGCCTCTTCCTGAGCCAGCACCCCCACCCCCAGAGGCCCACCAATCAGCTCTCTCTCACGCTCACCTGAGTCTAATGGTGGAGCCCACCACAATAAAGTGATATAGAGATCCTTACCAGGCCCCTTATTTTTTCTTCCAAGGTAGGGTCTCACTCTAGCCCAGGCTGACCTGGAATTTACGATGTAGTCTCAGGGTGGCCTTGAACTCACGGCGATTCTCCTACCTCTGCTTCCCTCTAAATCCCTTTTCATGTTTTAGTCTCCTGTGCACTTCTACATGGGCTCTCAGACCACGTGGATGTATCCATTCCTCCTTCCTTGGTCTGAGGACTCTCCCTTACCCCTCCCGACTTCTGAATAAATGTAATTATTTAATAATTATCCTCTCAGTCTTGTTGCATTTCAGTCCTTTGGTAAAACAGACACGAACTCAGGGTTTGGACTTTAAGAACCTTTCTTGAATCCAACCCTCCACAAAAAACAAAACAAAACAAAACAAAAAAACCCTGTTACAAGGGCGCAGCGGATATAATTAGACAAAGGGGTGGGAGAATGTGGGTCTTGACGCTGACAAGCTGTGTAACCACAGGCCAGTCCCTCAACTGCTCCGAGCAGGCGTCCTCATCCATAAAACAAGGAAAATAACAAGCACGAACTACTGTGGGGATTCATTAAAATAATGCACAAAGCACATGCAACCCAATGTCCACCACAAAGGAAATGATTGATTCATTACAACCATTATTTCTAACCTCTGAGCCACAACTCAGAGTCTGAGGCAATGACCCCTTGGCCAAGAGGCCAGTCCAGCAATGAAATGTATGTATGTATGTATGTATGTATGTATGTATGTATGTATATATATGTATACACATACATTATTTATTTGAAAGAAAGAGGCAGAGAGAGAGAGGGAGAGGGAGAGAGAGGGAAAGAATGGGTGCACCAGGGCTTTCCAGCCACTGCAAACAAACTCCAGATGCATGCGCCACCTTTTGCACCTGGCTTCCGTGGGTCCTGGATCCTTTGGCTTTGCAGGTAAAGCCCTTAACCACTAAACCATCTCTCCAGCCCCAGCATCAACTTCTACCTCCTAAGCTCTGTCTCAGGGTTAGCTGGAGAGGGAAGGAAGCACGGGACAAGGGCCCTCTTGCTGCCCCTTGGCCACAACTCACCGGTGATGAGGTTGTCCACGAGGGTGGTGGGCATGCAGAAGATGCCCACCAGCAGGTCACTGACGGCCAGGTTGAGGATGAACATGTTGGTGACGGTGCGCATGTGCCTGTTCCTGAGCACGATGAAACAGACCAGGGCGTTGCCCACCATGCAGAGGAGGAAGATGAGCGCGTAGGCCGCAATGAACATGGCCGCCACGGGCCAAGAGTGCTGGTAGTAGGAGAAGGTGAAGTTTGCAACCAGGACGGCCTCGGTCTCGCTCCCATTCGGGCTCGGGGGCCAGCTGCCATTGGGATGCTGTGAGGGCTCCCCTAGGACCAAACAAGTATTTGTAAGGAGCTAAGCAAAGGACACATGACTGACTCGTCTCCGGCCCACACCCCGAGCCCGCCCAAATCTCTCATCACTGTTCAGCTCCAAGGCTCCCATCCTGCCCCACGTTTGTCCTTGAGTGTTGGTTATCCTTCCCTCCTCTCTATCTCCAGGGTCTTAGGTAGCCCAGGCTGGCCTTGAACTCACTATGAAACTGAAAATAACCTTGAATTTAAAAAAAAAAAAAAAGTTGGGCTGGCGAGATAGCTAAGCGGTTAAAACATTTGCCTGCAAAGCCAAAGGATTCCCGTTCCATTCCCCAGGACCCACGTAAGCCAGATGCCATAAGGGGGCGCATGCATCTGGAGTTCCTTTGCAGTGGCTGAAGGCCCTGGCATGCCCATTTTCTCTTTCCCTCTCTCTCTCTTTCTCTTTCAACTAACTAACAAATAAAATATATTTTTTTAAAAGTTATTTAAGCCGGGCGTGGTGGCGCACACCTTTAATCCCAGCACTCGGGAGGCAGAGGTAGGAGGATCGCCAAGAGTTCGAGGCCACCCTGAGACTACATAGTTAATTCCAGGTCAGCCTGGACCAGAGTGAGACCCTACCTCACAAAACCAAAAAAAAAAAAAAAAAAAAAAAAAAAGTTATTTAGCTGGGCATGTTGGCACGTGCTTACATGCTTTTAAACCAAGCACTTGGAAGGCAGAGGTAGGAGGACTGCTGTGAGTTTGAGGCCAGCCTGAGACTACAAAGTGAGTGCCAGCTTAGCCTGGACTAGAGTGAGACCCTACCTCAAAAACAAACCAAAATTTATTTATTTTGACAGATTGAATGAGCAAGAGAGTGTGTGTAAGGGCATGCCAGGACTTTTTGCAAACTCCAGACGCATGTGCCACTTTGTGCATCTGGCTTTACACAAGTTCTGTGGTTTGAATGGACCCTCCAAAAAATTCAGGTACTGGGGCTGAAGAGATGGCTCAGTGGTTAAGGCGTTTGCCTGCAAAGCCTAATGACCCAGGTTTGATTCCTCAGTACCCATGTAAAGCCAGATGCATAAAGTGGCACATGCATCTGGAGTTGGTTTGCAGCTAGAGGCTATGGCGTATCCACTCTCATTCATTCTCTTGCTTTCTCTGCTTGCAAATAAAATAAAATAAAATAAAATAAAATTCAGGTACTGAAAATTGAATCCCCCATGTCATATGTTAATGCTATTTGGAGGAGGGGCCTTTGGAAGGTAATTAGAATAGCACAAGGTCATAAGGGTGGGGGCCTTGTAATGAGTGGCCTTGGAGGAGTCCTGAGCTAGGGAGCTTGTTGCATCTCACCGCGTGATAGTCTCACTATTTATTACAAGGCAGGAGAAGGCTCCCACCAGAGACTGCTCTCGCCTCCAGAACCATAGGCAAACCTCTATTTTCTCATATTAGTCAGTCAACAGAAAATGGACTAAGCCCCCTCTTCCATGTCTCTTTTAGGCAATAGCAGCAACTGTTTTCTCTCCCTCTCTCCCTCTTTTCTCTTCTTGCACCAACAGCGCTGCTGGGGGAACAGCATCCTATGGTTGTTAGCCCCACAGTGAGTTCACAGCAGAAATGGCCCTGCTCATCTTTATAAACTTCTTTATTTATTTTAAATATTTTATTTATATATTTGAGAGAGAGAGAGAGACACAGAGAGTGAAAGAGAGAGCGTGCCAGTGCCTCGAGCCACTGCAGTTGGCATCAGAGTGCTGGGATGACAGAAGCCCGCCATGGCTGTGGGCTTCTTATGTGGGTCTGGGTATTGAACTCGGGTACTCCAGCTTGAGTGGCAAGTGCTTTATGCATTGACCCACGCCCCTGCCCCAGATCTAAATTTTTTTAAGTAAAATAATTATTTATTTGAGAGAGAGAGAACCTGAGCTATCAGGCTTTTCAAGCAAGTGTCTTTTAGCATTGAGACATCTCTAGAGCCCTCTCTTTGTTTTGTTGGTGACAGTATTCCTGGCATATTTGCCAGTACCTGAACCATAGGAAATGGCTCAAGAAACAACCAGTGGAATAGACCTGGGAGAGAGCTCAGATGGTAAAGGGCTTGCCTCACAAGTGTGAGGGCCCAGGCTCACTCTCCACTGGGGAGATACAGACAGGCAGATTCCTGGGCTCAGCTGGCCATTCAGTCTAGCTTACTTGAGGAAGCGCCAGGCCAGTGAGACCATGGCTCAAAAATATGCGTGATAAACCGGGCGTGGTGGCGCACGCCTTTAATCCCAGCACTCGGGAGGGAGAGGTTGGAGGATCGCCGTGAGTTCAAGGCCACCCTGAGACTACATAGTGACTTCCAGGTCAGCCTGAGCTAGAGTGACACCCTACCTTGAAAAACTAAAAAGAAAAAAAAAAAGCGGGATACCAGAAGGATAACATTACACACACACACACACAGAGCAATAATTAAATGAATAAATATTTGTAGGAAGGGTGGCTCCTGCTCATGACAGACAGGGTTGTGTTGTAAAGCCATCTCCAGAAAGAGGCATGGCTTATCAAGAATCTATGGGGGGAGGGGTGCTAGGGAGATGGCTTAGTGGTTAAGGCGTTTGCCTGCAAAGCCAAAGACCCTTGGTTCGATTCCCTGGGACCCACGTAAGCCAGATGCACAGGGTGGCGCATGTGCCTGGAGTTTGTTTGCAGTGGCTGAAGGCCCTGGTGCACCCATTCTCTCCTATCTTTCTCTCTTCCCCTCCCTCTTTCTCTCTCAAATAAATATAATTTTTTTTAAAAGAATCTATTGGGAAGCCAGCTGTGGTGGCACACGCCTTTAATCCCAGCACTCGGGAGGCAGAGGTAGAAGGACTGCTGTGAGTTCTAGACCAGCCTGGAAGTACAGAGTGAGTTCCAGGTCAGCCTGGGCTAGAGGGAGACCTACCTCGAAAAAAAACCAAAAACAAAACCAAAACAAAACAAAACAAAACAAAACAAAACAAAACAATCTGCTGGGAAACCGGTAGAGCTCATTTTCCCGAGCCCCGATCAACCACTTTCATGAGCAAGGCAAGTTGTGGCTGCGGAGGAAACTGCCAGAACATTTGGGGCAGAATTCCTGTCTGCTTCCTCCACTTCTTTCCCTTCGCTCTCAGGTGAACTCGTTCTCCAAAGCCTGTTGGCCCTGGGAAGTGTCTGGAATGACTGTCTCTTCTCTCCAGCAAGCCGGAGCATCCATCCCTACACTTGACAATGACTCTAATACTGCAGGTCCCCGAGGGAAAACTTCCTGTTATTGGCAATTCCCACCCCCCGCCGCACTGGGGGCCTGCTCACTTCCACCCATACCCATCAGAGCCCCAAGCCAGCACCCAGGGACCTCATTACCTGGGCCCTGCCAGGTGCTCCTGGGAATACATCCTGTGAGGTTATCACCCACGGAACCCAATTAAGCCATTCCCTTACTCAGGGGCTTCACCGGGGTCTCGGGCATAATGACGGCTGTCTCTAGGGCATGGAGGTGAGCTCAGAGCACGCGCTCTGCACCACCAAAGCCAGGTGCACCACCGAAAGCCAGGTGGGGGAGAAGGTAGCAGCTCCCAGCATGCACCTGGAATTTATCAATGATGCTCACGCCAAATTCCTAATCGAGGGAACCAGAGACCCTGAGGGGTTGAGGCTCAATCATTTGTTTTTCAATGTATTTTATTAATTTCTTTTTCTTTCTTTCTTTCTTTTTTTTTTTTTTTTTTTGGTTTTTCGAGATAGAATCTCTCTCTGGCCCAGGCTGACTTGGAATTAACTATGTAGTCTCAGGGTGGCCTCGAACTCACGGTGATCCTCCTACCTCTGCCTCCCAAGTGTTGGGATTAAAGGCATGCACCACCATGCCCGGCTATTTTATTTCATTTGTGAGGACAGTGAGAGAGAAAGAAAGTATGGGCACGCCTGGGCCTCTTGTCATTGCAAACAAACTCCAGATGCCTATGCCACACTTTGTGCATCTGACTTTACGTGGATACTAGGGAACTGCCCTGGGCCAGCAATCTTTACAAGCAAGTGCTTTTAACCACTGAACCAACCTCCCCAGCCCCTATTTATTTTAAATTTTACAGCATTACCTGGAGGTGGAGCTCAGAGGTGGAGCCCTTGCCTAGGATGCACAAGGCCCTGGGTTCAGTCCCCAGCACCACAAAAGCAAAATAATAATAATAAAAATCTTCAACTAGTTCTTGGCCATGACCTAGGGTAGGTCATGTCACCTTTCTAAGAACCAGTTTAAACCTGCTACAGTCAGACACCGTGAAGATTCACGGGGGCAAAGTGCACATCGGTGCACAGGGCACTGGATTCATGGTGGCAGCTCGGAGAGCGCCAGGCTTTACGGTGGGTACGAGCACAGCATTTAATCATACCCTGGCCAGGCATGGTGCTTCATGTCCGTAACCCCAGCCCCTGCGAAAGAACTCAGATGCACACACACCACTCTACACATCTGGTTTTAAGTACTGAACCCAGGTCGTTAGGCTTTTTGCAAGTGTCTAACAGCTGATCCATCTCTGCAGCCCTCACCTGGATTTTTTTATTTAAATATTTTTTAATATTTATTTTTATTTATTTATTTGAGAGAGGGAAAGAGGCAGAGAGAGAGAGAGAGAGAATGAATGGGCACATCAGGGCTTCCAGCCACTGCAAACGAACTCCAGATGCATGCTCCCCCTTGTGCATCTGGCTTACGTGGGTCCTGGGGAATTGAACCAAAGTCCTTTGGCTTTGCAGGCAAACGCCTTAACCACTAAGCCATCTCTCCAGCCCCTATTTAAATATTTTTTGAGGCAAGCCCAACAGACTGGCCTCCCTTTTACTTTTTATGTGAGAGAGTGAGGAGAGAGAGAAAGAGAGAATTGGTGTGCCAGGCCCTCCAGCCACTGTAATCGAACTCCAGATGCAGTTGCCACTTTGTGCACTTGCGCCATCTTGTGCGTCTGGTTTATGTGGGACCTGGAGAGTCAAACATGGGTCCTTAGGCTTTCACAGGCAAGCGCCTTAACTGCTAAGCTGTCACTCTAGCCCCCTCACCTGGATTTTAAGAATGCACTTTCCTCCGTGCCATGAATCTGTATGTCTGATGGTGGCACTCTGGCTTTGATGTTTTTGAAAAGCTTATGACTTCCACATGCTGTGAGAACCAGTGACTCACATGGTAGGAAAATTGTCACGAGTTTGAGGCCAGCCCAGGCTGCAGAATGAGTTCCAGGTCATCCTGGTATATAGTGAGACCCTGCCTCAATAAACTAAACCCCTAATCAAAAAAAGTCATTTTATAATATTCTTAGTGCAGTCCTGCTATCCTTAAAGATGTAGCTTAGTTTAGTATGACCCTCTCCTACTAGTGACAGGATCTTTGGCGCCACCTGCTGGCAGTGTATGGAAGTTTAGCCCTGGGTTAGAGACCTGGGTTGGTTTTCCCATTCAATACCACGTGAGTGTATGCCAGTGAATGCCAACACTGGATCAACCAAACACCACCCTAAGAACAACACAGGCCAGATGGATAATAATTACATAAAACGAAAGTTCAAGTTCACTGGCAACGTAAGAAACACCATTTCAAAAAGAGCATCGGGGCTGGAGAGATGGCTTATGGGTTACGGCACTTGCCTGCAAAGTCAAAGGACCTCAGTTCGATTTCCCAGGACCCATGTAAGCCAGATACACAAGGTGGCGCATGCATCTGGAGTTCGTTTGCAGGGGCTGGAAGTCCTTGAGCGCCCATTCTCTCCCTCTCTCTCTCTTTCTCTCCCCCTCCTCCCCCTCTCAAATAAATAAATAAAAATAAAATATTAAAAACAAGAGCATCAGAGCCGGCCATGGTGGTGCATGCCTTTAATCCCAGCACTCGGGAGGCAGAGGTAGGAGGATCGACATGAGTTCGAGGCCACCCTGAGACTACATAGTGAATTCCAGGTCAGCCTGAGCTAGAGTGAGACCCTACCTCGAAAAAAAAGAGAAAGAGCATCAGGTCCCCAACAGAATGGGGGCAGGGATGAGGGAAAAGAGAGTATCAACACATGATGTATCCATATGAAACCTGTTGTTCATAATAATAATAATAAATATTTTAAAAAGAGCATTGGGGTAACCTTTTCATCAGTCAGGCTGGCAGTGATGAACAGTGCTCAGGGAGGCTGGAGTGCAGCCATGTACTGCAGTGGGGTACCAATCAGGGATCCTTCTGGAAGCTATCAGCAAACAAATATCCGATTCATTCCACTTCTGTGAGTTCAGCATGATGAATAGAATGAGGACCAGTGACAGGGGAAAATATTGACCTCACGTTGTCATGGTCACGAAGTGTATACATGCACTCTAAATACCTATTCCATAGAAAATGTTTTTGTGCAAACTGCAGATAAATCTTTAAAAGTTAACAGTGTTTGCCCACAGTTGGTGGTGTTTCCTCAAGAGATTTTGTTTTGTTTTGTTTTTTCAAGGTAGGGTCTCACTCTAACTCTCAAGCTGACCTGGAATTCACTCTGTGGTCTCAGCATGGCTTCAAACTCATGATGATCCTCCTACCTCTGCCTCCGCAGCACTGGGATTAAAGGTGTGCTCCATTAAGAGGTTTTTGTTGGGCTGGAGAGACTGCCTAATGGTTAGCGCACTTGCCTGTGAAGCCTAAGGACCCGTGTTCGACTCTCCAGATGCCATCTTAACGAGATGCACAAAGGTGAGGCAAGTGCAAGATCGCACATGCCCACTAGGTGGCACAAGCGTCTGGATTTCTATTGTAGTGGCTGAGGCTCTAGGTACCAATTCTCTATCCTCTCTCTCTCTCTCTCTCAACAGAGATTTTTCCCCTTTTTTTTTCTAACTTGCGTTTGACTTTTCAAATCACAAGGAAACTCTGAAACATGGTATAAAATACTGATGATATCAGTGCTTCTCAGCCCTGATTTATACAAGAATCATCTGGACTTTAAGAATGCACTTCTGCTGGGCACTTGGGAGGCAGAGGTAAGAGGATCTCTGCGAGTTCAAAGCCCTGAAACGACATTGTTTTTTTTTGTTTGTTTGTTTGTTTTGAGGTAGGGTCTCACTCTGGTCCAGGCTGTAGTCTCAGGGTAGCCTTGAACTCATGGTGATCCTCCTACCTCTGCCTCCCAAGTGCTGGGATTAAAGGCATGCACCACCACACCAGGCTTCAGAAAGCTTTTGAGAAGATATTTACTTCTCAATAAATACTGAGTTGGCTGGGCTATTTCTCTCTACTTGCATATAAATAACAATAAAAAAACTGAGTTGGGGAAAGATTGTTCGGTGGTTAAGGGTGCTTGCCTGCAAAGCCTACTGGCCTGGGTTTGATTACACGGTACCCACATGGAGCCAGTGCACAGAGTTCATTTGCAGCAGCTGGAGTTCATTGTAGCAGCAAGAGGAGCTGGCATGCCCTACTCACTTTCTCTCTTTGCTTGCAAATAAGTAAAAATACTAATAAAAAAACCTCAGTTGCCTTTATCATATATTAAGCACATAATCTCTCAGCCCATTTAAAGGAACTCCAGGTCTTAGAAGGTTGGGGTGGAATAGATACAAAGGGGGCAGGTGGAGAAAAGGAGACAGGGGCTGTTTTCTCTCTTGCTCCATCTCTAGCTTCTTGGTTGCTGTTCTCCAGGGCCTGCCTGCTCAGTCTTTGGCAGTGCTTACATTATTTCATGCCCTAGTTTAACTACATATAGAGTGTTTTTTTACCTTTCACAAAGTTTGACATCCCTTTAAGGGCAGAAGCCAGGCCTTATTTAGCTGAAATGTTGTTCCTGTCTGGCATATGGCCTAGAACACAGAGGTAATGAATGAGTGTAGTGATGACTTTTAAAGGCTACGAATGTTCCTCCGAGTGCTGCTTTAGCTGCTTCCTGTGGGCTCTGCAATCTGAGATACTGACATACATTTGACGGAGTGTCAAGCTACCTCTGATGAGGAAAAGAGAAACACCAAAGTGCTCTCAGAACACGGGGAGACATGGTAATGGAGCCCCAGGTTTTGCTTGGCTTCAGGATTCAGGGTCCACCAAATAAGCCAAGGGATCTGCTCTGAGTTGGAGCCTCTGCTGAGGGTCTGCCATCACTCACACTTTTCACCCTTTCTCTGGGTCCATGAGGTCATCTTTGAAGGCCTCCAGTGCCCCATTAGAGATCCTTGATTTGAGGGTGCCTTGACTTCCCAATGGTACTGTTATGAAGCAGTATCTTTTAAAACAGTGCTTGAGGGCTGGAGAGATGGCTTAGCGGTTAAGGTGCTTGCCTGCAAAGCCAAAGGACCCATGTTCGATTCCCCAGTGCCCACGTAAGCCAGATGCACAAGGGGGCACATGCATCTGGAGTTCGTTTGCAGTGGCTGAAGGCCCTGGTATGCCCATTCTCTCCGTCCCTCTCTCTCTCTCTCTACCTGCCTATTTCTGTGTGTGTCTCTCTCTCAAATAAATAAAAATTAAATTTATAAAAAAATTAAAAAATAAAGCAGTGCTTGAGGTTGGCCGTGTTATTGCACCTGTGACATCCCAGCACTTGGGAGGTGAAGACAGGAGGATAAGAAATTCAAGGTCAGCTACATAGGGAGTTCGAGGCTAGTCTGAGCTACACAAACGCCTATCTCAACACACACACACACGCTAGAGAGATGGCTTAGTTAAGGTACTCGCCTGCAAAGCTGAAGGACCCAAATTCAACTCCCTAGTACCCACGTAAGCCAGATGCACAAGGTGGTACATGTGTCTGGAGTTGGTTTGCAGAGGCTGGAGGCCCTGGCACACCCATTATCTCTGTGTGTGTAATAAATAAATTAAAAATAAAAAAAATAGAGTTGCAGAGCTGGAGAGATGGCTTAGCGGTTAAGGCACTTGCCTGCAAAGCCAAAGGACCCAGATTTGATTCCTCAGGACCCACATAAGCCAGATGCACAAGGTGGCACATGCGTCTGGAGTTTGTTTGCAGTGGCTGGAGGCCCTGGCACACCCACTGTCTCTCTCTCTCTCTTTCTTTTTTTTCCCCAGATTTTTTTTTTTTTTTTTTTTTTTTTTTTTTTAGATTTTCAAGGTAGGATCTCACTCTAGCCCAGGCTGACCTGGAATTCACTATGTAGTCTCAGGGTGGTCGTGAACTCACAGTGATCCTCTTACCTCTGCCTCTCAAGTGCATGTGTCACCACGCCTGGCTTCTCTCTCTCTTTCTTTCTATCTCTCTCTTTTTGCCTTTCTCTCTCACAAATAAATAAATAAAAATAAAATATTTTTTAAAAATAGGGTTGGAGAGATGGCTTAGTGGTAAAGGCACTTGCCTGCGAAGCCTAAGGACCCATGCTCAACTCTCCAAGTCCCATGTAAGCCAGACGCACAAGGTGACACAAGTACACAAGGTCCCACATGCGTACAAGGTGGCACACACGTCTGCAGTTCAATTACAGTGGCTGGAGGTCCTTGTATGCCAATTATCTCTCTCATAAAAAATTACAAAAAATAAAAAATTAAGGGGCTGGAGAAATGGCTTAGTGGTTAAAGCACTTGCCTGCAAAGCCAAAGGACCAGTTTGATTCCCCAGAACCCACATAAGCCAGATGCACAAAGTGGTGCATGCATTTGGAGTTCGTTTGCAGCCACTGGAGGCCCTGGTGTGCCCATTCTCTCATTCTGTCTCTGTCTCTCAAACAAATAAAAAAACATTTAAAAAATTAAAAATTAAAATTCACACATACACACCCCACCCAATCCCAAAGAAGGAAGAATGCAGGGAAGGAAGAATGTCATGAAAAGAGACATATGGGGTCCCCTCCTTCCCCTCTACCACACTTGCCCAGCCAGAGGTCCACAGCCAGACCTAGAGTGTCCTTGTCCCAAGTCATTGTGTCTTGAGTGCTCTCTTCTCCATCCATATCAGGATCGTGTTTAGGAAAGATCTGGATAAACTTGCTCGCTCTGATGAGGAGATGACTCAGAGGATCATGCAGCACGCCTCTGCCTTTGGGCCATTTGCATTTCAAAAGGAGTCAAGCCTCAAATCAGAAAGCGGGCCACTCTTGATGCAATTTCTACTACTAATTTCTGCTGCTAATGAGAGCGAGTGAGCTGTAGGAGGCTTTGGTGAAGGGGAAGCTGAATTCGATTCTTTGATGTTTGTAGCTAAGTACAAGTAGAAGAAATTAGCCACGCTCCACTGACAACTGCCTCAGTTTCCTCTTTGCACCACTCAGCCTTGAGCAGCTGCTTACCCAGATCCAAAAGCCTAAAGCCCCATATACATACATACATATACAGCCCTAAAGCCATTTTTTTTTTTTTTTTGGTTTTGCAAGGTAGGGTCTCACTCTGGTCCAGGCTGACCTGAAATTAACTATGTAGTCTCAGGGTGGCCTTGAACTCTCAGCGATCCTCCTACCTCTGCCTCCCGAGTGCTGGGATTAAAGGCGTGCGCCACCACGCCCGGCCCTAAAGCCATTTTTTTAGAAAATTTTTTCTAGGCTGGAGAGATGGCTTGGTGGTTAAGGCACTTCCTGCGAAGCCTAAGGACCTATGTTTGACTCTTCAGATCCCATGTAAGCCAGATGCACAAGGTAACACATGCGCAAGGTCACATATACACACAAGGTGGCGCGTGCGTCTGGAGTTCGATTATAGTGTCTGGAGGCCCTGGCACACCAATTCTCTCTCTCATAAAAAAAAAAAAAAAAAAAAAGTCCAGTCTGTTGAGCTTGCCTCAAATATTTTTTTCATTTGTTTAATTGAGAAAGAGAGAGACACAGAGAGAGAGACAGAGAGAACGGGTTTACCAGGGCCTCTTGCTGCAGCAAACAAAATCCAGATGCTCGCAGCACTTAGTGCAGCTGGCTTTATGTGGGCACTGGGGAAATAGAACCAGGCCCTTCAGGTTTTTGCAAGCAAGCGCCTGTAACCACTGAACCATCTCCCTAAGCACTGCTGGGTTTATTATTATTATTATTTATTGATTTTTTTGGAGAGAGACACAGAGAGAGAGAGAGACAGACAGACAGAGACAGAGACAGAGACAGAGATGGGCACCAGCAGTGTCTCAGCTGCTGCCAACGAAATCCAGATGCATGCGCCCCCTTGTGGCCAAGTGCAGCATTGCACCCTTGCGTCACTTTGCATCTGGCTAAATGTGGGACCTGGAGATTGGAACCGCTGGAGATTGGAACCAGCGTTCTTAGGCTTAGGAGGCAGGCACCTTAACCCCTAAGCCATCTCTCCAGCCCAGCACTGCTGTTTTTTGAGACAGCATCTCACCTTGTAGCCCAGGCTGGCCTCAGACTTTCAGCAATCCTCCTGCCTCAGCCTCCTGGGCGCAGAGATCACAGACGGGAGCCACCATGTGAGAAATATTTACACTGAATATCTCAAACTTGCCAGCAAGAAGCAGGCAGATGTCGCTGTCCCCAAGGAGCATGTCCCAAGCGAGGGCAGAGTCGCACTCCCCTGCCTGGTCCCTGCAAGTTTCCCCTGCATTCTACACCGTTCTGAGACTCCCTAATGGGACTGAACTTCCAAAGGCCCACAGCTAAAACTAGTTCATTCAAGCACTTTCTTCTTGTTTCTTTCCTTCTTCTTCCTTCTCCCTTTCCTTTTTCCTTCTTTTGACTCTCTCTCTCCTTCCCTCTTTATTATTTATTTATTTGAGAGAGAGAAAGAGGCAGATAGAGAGAAAGAATGGGTGTGCCAGGGCCTCCAGCCACTGCAAACAAACTCCAGATGCATGCACCACTTTGTATGTCTGGCTTTACATGGGTCCTGGGGAATCGAACCTGGGTCCTTTGGCTTTGCAGGCAAGTACCACAACTGCTAAGCCATCTCTTCAGCCCTATTTTTTTTTAAAAAGGAATTACTTGATGGGCCACGTCATGCATGTACCCAACTCTTTATTTATTTCAGACAGAGAGAGAATGGACGCGCCAGGGCCTCCAGCCACTGCAAATGAATTCCAGGTGCATGAGCCCCGTTGTGCAACTGGCTTATGTGGATCCTGGAGAGTCAAACCTAGATCCTTAGGCTTCACAGGCAAACCCTTAACTGCTAAGCCATCTCTCCAGCCCTTCAGCCCTATTTTTCTAAAGATATTTTATTTATAAATTTAATTAATTTATTTATTTGAGAGAAAAAGAGAGAGAGGAAAAGGCAGAGAGAAAGAGCGAATGGATGCCCCAGGGCCACCAGCCACTGCAAATGAACTCCAGACACATGTGCTCCCTAGTGCACTGGCTTACGTGGGTCCTGGGAAATCGAACCCCAGTCCTTAACCGCTAGGCTATTTCCCCAGCCCTATTTTAAAAATATATATATTTATTTGTTTAAGGCAGAGAGAGAGAGAATGGGTGTGCCAGGGCCTTCAGTCACTGCAAACAAACTCCAGATGCATGAGCCCCCTTGTGCATCTGTCTCCAGCCCTATTTTATTATTTATTTATTTATTTATTTATTTATTTATTTATTTATTGGTTTTTCGAGGTAGGGTCTCACTCTGGCCCAGGCTGACCTGGAATTAACTATGTAGTCTCAGGGTGGCCTCGAACTCACGGCGATCCTCCTACCTCTGCCTCCCAAGTGCTGGGATTAAAGGCGTGCGCCACCACGCCCGGCTCTATTTATTTATTTTTGAGAAAAAGTCTCACTTTGAGCCTAGGCTGGCCTGGAATTCACGATGCAGCTCAGCTCAGGCTGGCCTTGAACTCTGGGTGATGCTCCTGCCTCAGTTTCACACATGTTGAAACTGCAGGCAAGAACCTCCATGCCCAACTGTCACTTTCTCCATTGCCTTGTCTCTGCTCCCCTGTATCAGCTTTCAGATAAACTCCCTGTACCCAAGTCCTTCCGGTAGGGAAGACTTCACAGACCAGAGAAGACACAGTGACTCTTAGCATACGCATTTCATGTATATATCCAGCAACCAAACTATGTAACTGCATAAAGGGGATAATATTCCAGGAATAATAATAATTCTTCTTCTTTTTCTGAAGTAGAGGCTCACTCTAGCCCAGACTGACTTAGAACTCACTCTGCAGACCCAGGCTGGCTTCGAACTCACACTGATCCTTTTGCCTCAGCCTCCCCAGTACTGGTACTAAAGGCATCCCCCACCACACCCAGCTTTCCATGCATTCTAAACTTTTTTTTGAGAGAGGATCTCATAGAACCCCAGGCTGGCCTCAAACTCAATATGCAGCCAAGAATAACCTTGAACTTCTGATCCTCTTGTTTCCCAAGTCCTGGGATTATTGGGATTATAGTCATGCCTCACCATGCCTATTTTATGTGGTTCTGGGGATCAAACCAAGGGCTTTGTGCATGCCAGTCAGGCATTCTACCAACTGAGCTTTATGCCAAGCCCAACCGTGCCTTTTAATACTCATGTAATATATTCAAAACATAAACTCACACAACAACATCACCTATCCACAGCAGACGATAAACACAACACATTTCTATAAATGAATTCCTAAGCAGTCTCTTTTTTTTTTTTTTTTGGTCAGTCTCAGGGGTTGAACCCAGGGCCTCAAACACCACTACCAGCCTAAGGGCAGTCTTTAATGTCTGCCTCCACAGGCGTGCCTCATCTTTTATTTAACTTACTTAACTTACAGACATCTAAGGTGGGCTTCCAATTTTGTCTGCTGATGAGCACACTCGGGCACACATCTTTTCAGGCGTGCAGAATGGCTCCCTCTGCAAAATATCCGAGATGTGCCACTGTTTCCTTGTCACTCAAGCGTTCCCTGTGTGTTCCGTGAGTTCCTCTGGAATTCTAACAGAGGTTAGTATTCATCTTAGCAGTTTAGTGGGCTTTAAAAAAAAAAACCAACATTTTTCTCTCCTTTTGTTAAAAATCAGGACATGTGCCCATCTTCAGATTTTTTTGGGGCCGCTTCTTTCATTCGCTGTAATTTCCTCTCAGGCAATGATTCGATCTTCAAGGGCCGTCAGGTCCCCGGGATGACATGTGTCTGGCTTTTGAGGGGTGAGTTCATTGTAGGTGGCTCGGAGCCTTCTTTGCATTACATCTCTCTGGCGTTTCAATTTCCTCCTTAAGTGTTTTAGTTCTCAATTCAAAACAAAACTGCCTGTGACCTGCCCTGCCCCGGAGCCCCAAGCCCTGAGCAGTTAACTTCTTATTATCCCTTTGGCTCTTTCTGCCAGCTCCCTCTGCCCCCCGCTTCTCTTCCCTGGGGCTTTGGGACTTTGCTAGCACCATTCTCACAGACCCTGTCAAGCTTCCCACTACATCCCAATCGTGCCTTCCTCCTCGCATCTCGGGTGGCTGTGTGTGTGAGTGTGTGTGTGTGTGTGTGTGTGTGTGTGTGCGCTTTTCAAATCCCAGCCCACTGGAAAACTACAAGTGCAGCCTCATACGATTTTCTACAACTTGCCCCCCTTTCATTCCCCATGGCGGCCTTTCCAATTACTTACTGGAATCTCGGGGTTTTATTTCCTCTTGTGGCAGCCTTCTTTCTTTTACTGGCATGAATTTGTACAACATATCTTATCTTATTTTATTCTCACAGCCTCCCTGTGGAGCCTGTTGCATATAAGTTCCTCCACTCAACAGCTGGGGAACCAATGGCACAGAAAGGCCTAGCTGCCTTCTCTGAGACGCCCAGCAAGCCAGGGGTCAGTGCCTCAGGCCTCCAGTTTCTCAGCCTAAATACAGTTCTCCTGGCTTCCTTGGACCTCGAGAGGGGTCTGGTCCTCATCTGGTCTGCTCGAAGCAAACAGCCTAGGCCTTGGGCCACCGTCCCTTCCAGTCCCCAGGTTACACCCCTTCCCCCCATCTGGAGGCCATCGTCTCCCCTCCCTCACCCCTACAGGAAGGCTAAGTCGGAGACGATTCCCACAGCCAGCAGCTAAATTGTCCTCACCTGGTCTCAGTTGCGCCTCTGCTCCACCATGGAGGCCCATGTCTGTCATCCCACCAACTGAGAAAGTGGAGGCAGGAATCCACTCCATCCATGCCGCAGAAGCGCCCCCCCCTTGCACCATGGACATGTATGCACCCCTACCTCACTGTCTTTCTGTATCTCTCTCTGTCTCTCACAATCATGTACACCACAGACATAGAGGAGCCCCCACATCACACTGTCTCTCTGTATCCCTCTCTGTGTCACACACACACACACACACACACACACACACACACACACTTGTCTGTCCATCTTTGTTTCTTGAACACACACACACTCTCTCTCTCCTACACACACACCATGGACATAGAGGCACCCTCACATGGTTCTGTCTCTCCATCTCTGTCTCTCCCTGTCTCTCTCTCTCTCTCTCTCTCTCTCTCTCTCTCTCTCTCTCTCTCACACACACACACACACACACACACACCACACCCACCGTGGCACCCCATGCCCATCTGTGTCCCTCTGTCACTGTGTCTCTGAGTCTCTTGTCTCACACACACACGGATGGATTCGCACAATGTCTGATTCTGGACGCCACTGTGATCAGCGCACCTCCTGTCCCTTTCCTCTCTCCTGGGTCCCCTGGTTCTTGAGTCAATACCCCCATCTCACCTGACCCCCGCCCCCCAGCCCCGGGGTCACTCACCTTCCATGCTACCCACTCCTGCGGGCGCACAGAACCCCTCGACTTGAGGCAGTGGGCGGACGCCGGTGGACTGGAGCAGAGGGGCGTCTTGGGGGAGAGGGTGTCCTCCGTGTCCCCAGCCCTGCGCCCTCGCTCTACCGGGTTCGAGTCGGGATCACCTCCGGGAGTGGTAGGGGGCGCTCGCAGACCCCAACCACTGCAGGGTCTCGGGTTCCTCCGGGGGTCCGGGGTGAAGGTGGAGCGCATCGCAGCGCGGCGGGTCCACTGGACTGTGCCGCGCGCCCCGCGCCTCCGGGGCCGGAGGGAAGGAGGGAGCTGGCGCGGCGCCGTCACCATGGCACCCGGCACACCTGTGCCAGCCGAGCGAGGGCGCCCAAAGCCCCAGCACCCCTCGGAAGTGAGGGACACACGCGACACGCCCCGAGAACTCCATCTCCCAGCCCTGGCCCGGGTCCTCGCTCTCCACGGACCACAGCCACGCGCGTGATGTCCTGCATCTCTAGAGAAGCCGGTGAGAGGGAGCTGGGAAGACGCCAGGAGGACCAGGGAGGCAGGTGCCGGCCTCCATCGCTTCTGGACTCTCCTAGGAGAATGGGGACAACATACTTTTCTTTCTTCTTTCTTTCTTTCTTTCTTTCTTTTTATTTTTTATTTATTTATTTTTTTGAGGTAGGGTCTCGCTCCAGCCCAGGCTGACCTTAAACTAACTATGTAGTCTCAGGGTGGCCTCGAACTCAGGGCGATCCTCCTGCCTCTGCCTCCCGAGTGCTGGGTTTAAAGGCGAGCGCCACCACGCCCGGCTATCTGTCTTGTCAATGACCACTGGCTTGGGAATTAAACAACCCAGGCACTCACCCAAGCCGTCCCCTTGGCGAGTTTCCGACTTTCACCTGAGTCTCCATCTCTGTATTTGCAAAGGGTTCTGAGGAGTTAACGTGGGGAATGGGTGTGCACACAGTAGATGCCCAACTACTGGTCCCCCAGGAGGACCGCAGATCTCTGTCCTTGCACCTCCATCCCCGCCTCGCAGCACTATAGAGATGGCGATATGAATGAAGACACCAGGCCCTAGACAGAAGGAAGTGAACCAGGGACCCCCTTCCTTTATTGGGGTCGGGAGTTTGTATCTATTCGAAACTTCTGAAATCCCTGGAGACCAGCAATCTGTATCCTAGGTCACACATGATGGGGGGGGGCACTTAAATCAATAGCACCCAGACCTCCGTGCAGACCAAGGCACACTCACGTGCTCCAGTGGGACCAGAACAGCAGAGTTGCCTCCTTCACTGGTGGATGTGTCCTGAGCATCCGGGGTGGTTTATCAAAACTCCCCAAGTGATTCTAATGTGCCAACCAGGGAGAGAATCATTGCTACAACCCTCCTGGCCTTTCTCCTTACACAGGCTTCATGGTGCTCACTACCTACGGTGGGGGACACGAATGAAGGGAGTGAGTGAACGAATGATAGTTTAAGCAGGGCATAGTGGCTGACGCCTATAATCCCAGCGCTTGGTAGGTCAATGCAGGAGGATTGCCACCAGTTCAAGGTCTGGTGTACTGAGACTCTGTCTCAAAAAATAAAAGTAAGCCGAGCATGGTGGCGCATGCCTTTAATCCCAGCACTCCGGAGGCAGAGGTAGGAGAATCACCAAGAGTGAGAGGCCACCCTGAATTCCAGGTCAGCCTGAGCTCAAGTGAGACCCTACCTCGAAAAAAAAAACAAAAAAAAAAAACCACCTAAAAATAAAAAAAAGGCTGGAGAGATGGCTTGGCGGTTAAGGTGTCTGCCTGCCAAGCCTAAGAACGCAGGTTCCAATCTCCAGATCCCACGTTTAGCCAGATGCAAAAAAAGTGACGCAAGGACTCAATGCTGCACTTGCCCACAACAGGGCACATGCATCTGGAGTTCATTCACAGCAGCTGAGAGGCCGCTGGTGCACCCATTCTCTCTCTCTCTCTCTCTCTCTCTCTCTCTTTATCTCTCTAGCTCTCTATCTCTCTCAAATTAAAAAAAAAAAAAAATAAAACCAAGTCGGGCATGGTAATGCCCACCTTTAATCCCAGCACTTGGGAGGCAGAGGTAGGAGGATCACTGTGAGTTCAAGGCCACCCTGAGACTACCTAGTGAATTCCAAGCTCAGCCTGGGCCAGAGCGAGACCTTACCTCAAAAAAATAAATAAATAAATAAATAAACAGACAAAAAAAAACAACAAATAATAAATGACCTCCTTGTCTGTGGCTCATCTATCTTATGACCCCCCTGTGCTCTTCCCAAATGGTGAATGTCATGGTGCCCCACCCTTGCTTGTACCGCCTCCCCAACCCCACCCCCAGGCTCCAGGTGCCTGCTGGATAAACCCATCCCTCTTCCTCACTGTGTCCTGACCTTTGTCCACCTCTCATCCTGCTTCTCCCTCCGTCACTGGGCATGCCCCTTGCCGGCCAGCCCCAGGTTCTTCTGCCTACACTGTGCCTTAGCACGTGCTGTGCTCTCTCCAGGCTACTGCTCTCCCCCTCCTGTCCACTGCCCTCTGGTCACATCCTCTGCTCTCTCTTTCCAGTCTCTAGGATGTTCTTAGGCCAGAGGGTCCCAAACTTCGTAGCAGTTTTGTACCCTCGGCTAGATTTTTTTTTTTTTTTTTTTTTTTTTCAAGATAGGGTCTCACTCTAGCCCAGCCTGACCTGGAAGTCACTATGTAGTCTCAGGGTGGCCTTGAACTCACGACGATCCTCCTACCTCTGCCTCCCTAGTGCTGGGATTAAAGGTGTGCGCCATGCCCCCTCGGGTAGATTTTAACACCATCCTCCACCACCTCGCATTACACGCACACCCGCAGAATCAGAAAGCCGCAGCAGAGACCAGATCAGCAGTGTGTGGAATCCCAGTTCTTCTGGTGTCCAGCCAGTCTGGAAACACTGTCCTGCACTTCTCTGCCCAGCTGCTCGGTGATCCTTTCCCTTTGTGCAGTCTCCTCAGAATGCTCTAACAAAATGCCTCTGGCTTCACAAGAAAGATGCATTTCTTTTTTTAAAAAATTTTTGTTTATTTTTATTTATTTATTTGAGAGTGACAGACAGACACAGAGAGAAAGGCAGGGAGAAAGAATGGGCCTCCCTCCAGCCACTGCAAACAAACTCCAGATGCATGTGCCCCTTTGTGCATCTGGCTTATGTGGATATTGGGGAATTGAGCCTCCAACTGGAGTCCTTAGGCATCACAGGCAAACACTTAACCACTAAGCCATCTCTCCAGTCCCTTCAACCTCATTTCTTAAAAAAAAAAAAAAATCATTTGTGTGTGAGTGTGTGTGTGTGTGTGCACACGCTTTTGAATGTGTGAGGGTCTCTTGCCACTTCAACACTTTTTGCATGTGGCTTTATGTGGGTGCTGGGAAACTGAACCTGGGCCAGCAGGCTTTGCAGGCAAGCACCTTTAACAGCTGAGCCATCTTCCTAGAGACGTACTTCACAGAGTCCTAGAAGGCGGCAAGTCCAAGTTAAACATTGCAGGGTCTTTAGTGTTGAGCTGTTTGGACTTTTTTCAGAACTCTCGGACACTGGCTTCCCACTGTGTCCTCACCCTTGTCCTTCTGTGTGTGTGTGTGCGTGTGTGTGTGTGTGTGTGTGTGTGTGTGGTGTGTGTGTGACGAGGAAAGGAACTCACTCCCTTCCCCCCTTTTCTGACAGGGTCTTCTGTGTTCCTGGGATAGCCCTATGTAGCTGAGGGTACCCTTGAACTTCTGATCCTCCTGCCCCTACTTCCGGAATGCTGACATTGCAGAGCAGGCTAACGCAGTGCTAGAGACTGGAACCAAGGCTTTGAGTATTCTGCCACTGAATGACATCCCCAGCCCCAAAGAAGCTTTCTAATGACTTCTTGCCTTTTCCTTTCTTTTCTCTCTCTCTCCTCTCTCTCTCTTTTAAAATTGTGCATTTGTGTATGTGTGTGTATGGACACGTGTGTCACAGCGTGCATGTGACCAGAGGACAACTTTGAGGTCTCTGTGCTCCACCTCTTTGGAGACAGGGTCTTTGCTGTTGCACAGGAATGGCCAGACTGCAGAGGAATGTAGAGCAGCTGACCTACAGGAGCTGCTGAGGCTCTTGGCTCCACCTCCCATTGTCCTAAGTGTTTTGGGATCCCAGATGCAGGCACGTGCCACTGGGGATCAGACTGGTAGACTTTACAAATAAGAGCCTTTAACCAGAGTCACCTCCCCACTCTTTCTTTCTCTCTCTCTCTTTCTTTCTTTCTTAAATTCATGTATCTATCTATCTATTTTTGTTGATTGACTTGACAGAAAGAGGAAGGGAGAGAGACAGACAGACAGAGTAGGTGCACCAGGGCCTCCAGCCCCTGCAAATGAACTCCAGATGCATGCTTCACATTGTGCATCTGGACAATGTGGGTCCTGGGGAATCAAACCTGGGTCCTTTGGCTTTGCAGGCAAATGCCTTAACCGCTAAGCCATCCCTCCAGCCCACACTTACTTTTTTCCTTTCTTTCTTTCTTTCTTTCTTTCTTTCTTTCTTTCTTCTTTCTTTCTTTTTTTTTCTTTCTTTCTTTCTTGACAGGGTCTTACTGTATAGCACAGACTGACCTCAAACTTGACATCCTCCTGCCTTGTCTTCCAAACACTTGAATTAGAGGTGTGTCTTTTTTATGTTTTGTTATTATTATTAACAAAATGTCTCATTTGGATTCATCATGTGTTGGTGCCTCTTTGCCCTCGTCCCTACCCCCATTCCAATGGGGACGCTCCTCAGTGGGGGTGCAGGTATTCCCCATGGGGTTGTGATTTATACATTGTGGGAGCAGCAGTCAGTTATTGGAGTGGGGGGAATGCCTCTGGGTGTGATGTCTCAACCTGTGGCTCTTACAATCTTTCTGCCCCCTCTTCTGCAAAATTCCCTGAGCCGTGGTGGGTGAGTTTTAAGTCTACTTCAGTGAGGAGCTCTTAGAAGCCTCTGGATCTCTGCTTTGGTAGGTGTTGAGAACTCTCAGGGTCTGTCTCCTACATCCTGGCATTGATTATCAGGTTCACCGTGGAAGCTGCGCTCTTGTCTCCCCAGTTCCTCTGTGGTTTCAGCTGTGGCTTGGCTGAAGTGTGAGAGGTAGGTGACCTCCTCCCATCTCACTGCCTGTCTGCACATGCACCCCCAGCTTCGAGGGAGGGTCTTGACGTGGAACTCACGCTGTAGTCTCAGGGTGGCCTCAAACTCACAGCAGTCCTTCTACCTCTGCCTCCCAAGTGCTGGGATTAAAGGCGTGCGCCACCACGCCCAGCTCTGAGGTGTGTTTTTTATTAGTAATTTAATGCTAGGGGACCAGATCCTGCCCTTAGACTGCATTTACCCTTAATTAAGTCCTGTAAGCCATACAGTCAGCTGCAGTCACAAGAAGTTGGGGTTTAACACAGTGATATTAGAAAGCCCTGTGCATTCAGTCGAGGCCCCTTCTCATCAGCACAGTGCGCTTCATCCCAGCATGTCTGCCTGCAGTTTCTGCAGGTGCCGGTGTCGAGGCCTGGTCGGGTCTGGCCCATGCAATCCTTTCTCTAAGTAGGCTGGAAGTGTGCTCTGACATTCTCAGCAGCCTTGGTAAGTGTCCAGGAGAAGGGCTGGCGTTAAGGCAGAACGAGGCCTGTGGGTCGGCTCTCCTGGGTGGGGATGCCAGACATCTCCAGTGGGAGACTCATTGTCTCTCTCTGGCTGGAAACACACTGCTTTGCCTTTGGGGCAAAGAAGACCATTGGGGTAACTGCTGTTTGGAAAAGACTTAGAATCCCCGAGGAAGGGTACAGGGATGTCTGAATTGTAGTAACGTGGCCTCTGAGAATCGGACCCCTGGCACTCTGCCAACGCTGGTGGTATTTACTTAATGGAGGAGATGGGGGCAGAGAGAATGATGCCCAGACAGGAAGGGGATGTCTTCCTGGGAGCCTCTGGGGAGCATTTTATACCAAATGTCTTAAAAGGTTTATAGCGAGCACTGTCCAAGGAAGCAGGCCAGCGTCTTTCTCTGCATTTATAAATGACAAAGGACGATGCCAGTGGCTGATTCTATCCAGCTGCACAGCTGGCAACAGTGACTAAGCAGGAGAGGGCAGGAGTGCCAAGCCAGGAGAGCTCCCAACCGCCAGGCCCCTGTGGGCCACAGGAAGAACCCAGGCAGGGGGTATTTGCCTGGGCTTTGCTTCCAGCTCCCTTCACACCCTTGGGTGAGTCACTCCCCTTGTCCTCTGGACTATTCCTTCAGGAGCTTGGTGTTCTCTTCTCTAAGTGAGAGAGGTTTGGACCAGAAGAGATCCTCACCCCTAACAGTCCGCCTTCCCAAGTCTCCTTGTGTGAAGTCTTCCTGGGGCACTGGGGCACTCAGAGAAGTCCAGCTGTCAATCTGGGGGCTGGTACTCTCATTGGCAACAGGGAGGGCTTCTAGAGTAGGCGCTGGGGCAACAAGGGCAGAGGCATCTCTAAGGCAGCACACAGACCACAGAGGCCGGGGGTAGCTCTCAGGGATGGCTGGCAGGAAGCTAGTCTTTGTGCAGCATAGGTGGGGCCTTCTGTAAGCTACTGCCAAGACCACAGTGGCTGAATCCAACACATAAAGACTCCGTTAAAAGGCCTGGGCGGGCTGGAGAGATGGCTTAGCAGTTAAGGTGCTTGCCTGCAAAGCCAAAGGACCCAGGTTCAATTCCCTAGGACCCATGTAAGCTGAATGCACAAGGGGGCACACACATCTGGAGTTTGCAGTGGCTGGAGGCCCTGGAGTGCCTACTCTCTCTTTCTCCCTGCCTATTTCTATATCTCTTTCTCAAACAAATAAATAAAAATAAAATATTTTTAAAAGGAGTGGGCTGGCACCAAGCTGTCCTCTCTATACTTATGTTTGTGGCCATATATTAATATTAATCTTAATACTGCTCTCCCTTTTGATTAGAGGAGCTTCTCTTTGCAGGTGGTGGTGACCACTGGGGTGACTCAGAACTCACCAAAGTGCTGAGAAGTGACAGTGGAGTGTCAGCACTAAATGAAACATCTCTATAAACCCTCCAAGGCTCAGGAACCATTGCGGAAAAGGTGGCAGAGCGAATGTAAGAGCCCAGGGACGGGGAGGAGTGCTTACAATGCAGTCTTTCAGAAAGAGGCCTTGAAGTTCATGTGACCTCACAGCAGCTGACACTACCTACACAAGACCTGCATACTAGGAGGAGGGAGAAATTGATGACATCAAAATAGAGGAGAGACTGGGGCTGGAGAGATGGCTTAGCTGTTAAGGCGTTTGCCTGCAAAGCCAAAGGACACCCCATCCCCGCCATTCAATTTTCCAGGACCCATGTAAGCCAGACGCACAAGGGGGCACATGCATCTGGAGTTCATTTGCAGTAGCTTGAGGCCCTGGTGTGTGCCCATTTTCTCTATATATATGTATTTGCCTCTTTTTCTCAAATAAATAAATAATACATTTTTTTAAAAGGCCTAGGGTGCTAGAGAGAGATAGCTTAGCAGTTAAGGCACTTGCCTGCAAAGCCTAAGAACACAGGTTTGAATCTCCAGGTCCCATGTAGCTAGATGCACAGTGATGCAAGCATACACTGTCACACATGTGCACAAGGGAGTGCATGCATCTGGAGTTAGTTCACAGCAGCTGAGAGGCCCTGGTGTGCCCATTCTCTCTCTCTCTCTCAAAAACAAAAAGGCCTGGGTTGGCATGTACTCTCCCATCTGTGGTTTCTAAGTGGAATCAATTGGAGGAGATGAGTACAAACAGTAACAAGAACCAGGAATATGGGCATAAACCCAGAAGAAGACTAGTGCAGAGAAGGAAAAGGGGGAGAATAGAGGAGTGACCTGACAGAATATAGGGGGCAAGAGGGGCTTAGAGGGGGAGGCGGTGGGAGGGGAGGGAAGGAATTATACAAAAATTGTACAAAAACGTGAATCAGTGGCTGCCATTCCACAAGATACAACCGCCAATAAAGGAGGAAGGGAGACAGTCCAGACAGAAGGTGGAGAAAGCTTAACCTTCTTAAAACCATGGACTCTGGCCAGAGAGACCCGTGAGGGCTCCAAAACAATGCAGGCCATTGCCAAAACACTTGATGACCTGCCAGAGCTAAAAGGTAAGACCCTGTTGCTGAAGATGCCACAGGCTGTGGTCACAGGACATTGAATTACCGTGCTGGAACCAAAAGGGAAACCAGCTCCCCATCCCCAAGCCCTCGTAGTGCTAGAGAGCTCTATAGGAGCCACTGGAAGAAAATGGCCACCAACAACATGAGCAAGCAGGGGACCCTGCAGACCACGGGATCAACCAGCCAGACAAGAAGTGCACACTTGTGCAATAGTGGCATGCAGCCTCTGTGAGTAACCAACTGTTCTCTGATTGGACACGAGGCCCGCTCAGGGGGGAAGAACTCATATCTGGTACTGGAAACCAAGTCAGAATCCCGTGGTCAGGAAACTTATAAACTTCAGAGAGAAGCCCCCACTGCTCTCTGGAAAAGAATGAGCATGCACACCAAAAAGACACCCCCCCCCGCAAATAACTTTACATATCCCTTTTAACCCAAGCTGCTCTCACACTTGGTTGGAGAATCTCGTTTTGTTTTACAGAAGGCAGAGAAAATGGAGGTGAGCCAAGATCTGTCAATAAGACAAGAAGATAGCTGACTGCCCACCACAAGACATGCCACCTCAACCACATCTGCCTGGGTCCCGGGGAAAATGCAGAGAAAGTGAATACTGCTCTTGCTGCTCGCCTGACAACCAGCTCCAGGGCGATGGTGACAGACACAGTGATGAATCAAGACCCATCAAAGCAGAAATTCAGAGCCTACAGAGAGCTCAGCACTAAATTAGACTGCCAACAGTGTTGCCATGGCTCAGGGAACATTGTGAAAGAGGGATGGGAAGACTGTAAGAACCACAGAGTGGGTAGGAATATCCTGAGCCATGGTTCCCCTGTTCCCCTACAGGAACTGACTGAGGCCTTCATGACCCCACAGTGAATACCATAACCCCACTCAGGAAGGCTCCAGGGGAGCAGGAGCTGGGGTGAGGGGATCAAACACACACACACATGCACACGCACGCACACACTCGCTCTCACACGGGTAGTACCCAGAGCACCTATGGGATGGAGGTGAATACTGGGGAAAACCAGGATGCATCAGTCCATCAAAAAGAAAGAGCCAGGGCTAGAGAGATGGCTTGGCGGTTAAGGCACCTGCCTTCCAAGCCTAAAAATGCCATTCGATTCTCCAGGTCCCACTTTTAGCCAGACACTGAGAAGGGACCTAGACTCTGGGGGCAGCAGGAGGAGGATACTGAATACATGATCTCGTGCACTAAGCCTCCGGATGCTGTGCAGATAGTAGGAGCTCTTCAAGGTATAGAGACATGGGCCCTCCTTGCAGACTCTGGTTACCTGGGGGCTCGGGGAGGTCGGGGACTCTGCATCTTACAAGGCTCCCAAGGATCTGTTGCCATTGTGTTTCATGTGGACGGTCCAGTTCTGGTGACCGCACTGGAGGCTGCCTCTCTTCTCCTGGAGCTGTGCACCCAGATGGGTCCACAGAGCCTGCCCTGGAGGAACCCTATGTTAGGTGCTCCATCTACAGAGAAGAGGGTGCCTAGGTGCCTCCGCTGGTGAGGATCTGCATGTCCACAGCGGCGGCTCCAGCTGGCTCTCGGCCAAGGCCTCAATAGCCTCATTAGCTGTCCTCAGAAGTCCTGACAGCTGTTCACAAATCTGCTTGTTTCTTAAGAAGAAACTTTTTTTTCTTTTCTTTTTGCAATACTGGGGATTGAACTCAGGACCTTGAGCATGCTAGGCAAGTGCTCTACCACTGAGCCACAGTCCCAGCTCTCTGTTTTTGTTTTTTTTTAAATATTTTTATATGTTTTCAAGGGGAGAGTGACAAAATAAACGGGTGCACCAGGACCTCTAGCCACTGCACGTGAACTCCAGATGCGTGCACCACTTTGTGCATCTGATTTTATGTGGGTACTGGGGAACTGAACCACTTTGCAGGCAAGTGCCTTAATCGCTGAGCCATCTCTCCAGCCCGTTTTTATATTTTATTTTATTTTTGAGAGAGACAGAGAGAGGGAGAAAGAGGCAGAGAGAAAGAGAGTGAGAGAATAGGTGCACCAGGGCCTTTCAGCCACTGTGAACGAACTCCAGACCCTCTTGTGTGCATGTGTGACATTGCACACTTGCATCACTTTCGCGTCTGGCTATATGTAGGATCTGGAGATTTGAACAAGCGTTCTTAGGCTTCGCAGGCAAGTGCCTTAACTGCTAAGCCATCTCTCCAGCCCTCCCCGTTTATTTTTTTATGGCAGACTCTCACACTGTAGCCTAGGCTGATCTTGAATTCCCCCCTTGTAGCCCAGCGTCTGGAATGCTGGGACTACAGGCACGTGAAACCATGCCTGGGTTTCTTAACTCTAAAGGGTGGAGGAGCCGAGCGCAGTGGGTCTCCATTTCCCAGCAGCCTATAGGGGCACCCACGGGATGTGTGATCATGAGAGGCGAGGTTCTTGGCTAGACACTGAAAGTTTCACTCACCACAGCAGGAAGTGGCTCTCAGTGGTGTGAAATGGACACAACCTGTGTTGAAATGATGCACTTAGTTGTGTCATGCGGTGTGAACTGGCATAAGGCATGTGGGCTAATGAATAGGCCTGAAGGCAGCCGTGTGAGCGCCCATTTTATAGATGAGGAGAGGGAAAGTTCAGAGACGCCTTTCTACAGGACTTAACAGCGGGAGAAAGCCACCGGCCACTTCTCTTTTTATTTTATTTATTTATTTGAGAGAAGTAGACAGAGAGAGAATATGAATATGGGTGTTCCAGGGCCTCCAGCCACTGCAAACAAACTCCAGATGTGTGTGCCACCTTGTGCATGTGGCTTTACATGGGTCCTGGGGAATCGAACCTGGGTTCTTAGGCTTCACAAGCAAGCGCCTTAACCGTTAAGCTATCTCTCCAGCCCAGTCACTTCTCTTATGCCAGCAGACCTCTTGGGAGATCTGGAGCTCATAGCAAAGACCCAGGACTCACAGCCACCTCGCAACCCATGCCAAAGCCCCAAGGTCTGCTGCTTCCTGGTCATGTGCTAATCCTCTTGGCCTGCCTGCTAATCAAGAGGAACATGTCTCCGGACAGGGAGGGAACATCCAAGTCTCCCCAGGGCGAGTGAGCACGGACAGCTGGGTCTGGCGGGCCACGGCCTCGAGATGCTTTTCGAGGCACTGTCTGGCTCTCTGGTCCAGTGGCTCTGGCTGCACACTTCTCAGGCCCACTCTTTTGTGGTCTTGGACTCTCTCCTAGGACTCTGTTGAGGCCTTCTGGGAGAGCTGCCAACCCTCTCTGCTACCCTGGCTGGCTTTCTGAGAAGGGCCTGTCATTTCAGGTGAAAAGCAGCTTCAAAGCAGGATTCTGAAGTCCAACATGCTCTTTGGGGGAGACTATTAATTTATTTGATTTTATTTTTATTTGTATACACTGATGTGTGTATGCGGGGGGTCACACATGACACATATGTGCCACTTTGCACATGTAGAGGTCAGAGGACTTCAGGGTGTTGATCCTCTCCTTCCACCTCATTCATTTAGTTATTTATTTATTTATTTTGGAGAGAATTGGTACGCCAGGGCTTCCAGCCACTGCAACTGAATTCCAGATCTGTGCACCACCTTGTGCACATGGGTGACCTTGTGCACGCGTTCACCTTGTCCATCTGGTTTACGTGAGATCCGGGGAATCGAACATAGGTCCTTGGGATTCATCTCTCCACTCCCCACCTTATTTTGAAATGGTTTCTCTTGTTGATTTTACCACTGGAAAGGCTGGACTGGCTGACCCTGTGGGCTCTGGGCTTTCCACTGTTGTGGGTATGTTGGAATTACAGATGCATGTGCCACTTTTGAGTCTGGCTTTATGTGGGTGCTGGGGAGCCGAAGTGAAGTCCACAGGCTGTGGAGGAAGCGCCTTTCAGCACCCTGCCATCTCCTCGGTTCAGAATCCATCAAAACCATCTGGCCCCACACAGTGTACTGTCCACGTGAACTTCAATACAGCTGTTCCGATTTGAGAACCTCTTCCCCAGGAAATAAAAGCAACACATAATTTTATTTATCGGGAACTTTGTGAGTCACTTGAGGGAACATTAAGCTGCATTAAGAGCAGCAAAAGAGAGATTTTTATACTCCAAGATTCTTGGAATCTTTTGCTTCAAAGTGCCCCCTTGCTGTGTCCATCCATTCTAAGCTATGCTACAATCACGTCTTGAGCCAGGCTTTCTCCTCTGCTTGGGAAGCCCTGTCTAAAACCTCACCACCATGCTCAGCCCCTTCAGACCCCTCTGGTGAGGCTCCTTACAGGAAGAGCTCCGCAGGCCTTGTCTACCGGCAGGCTGACCTGCTGGTGCCCTGGGAGCCAGCAGCTGCCAGGAAACCCTGCAGGCAGGAGACCCCTGTGACCTTTAGGGCTGGGGAGTCCTGATTCTCAGGGGGTCACTGTGACAGCCAGGAAACCTGGGTCACACGGGCTCCAGAAAGACCCTCCCGGATCTCTTTGGTCTTTTGATTTATCAGATGGGAAGCAGGGACTAGAGAGGCCGAAGTTCTGGAGATCACAAAGCTAACCAAAACTGCTCCAGGGGGAAAACGAGGTCATGGTCACCCCTCACTTGGAACCCACAGAGTTCTCCGTGTCTGTTAACTGAAACCAGGGACTATCTGGCCTACAGTCTGGTCTCTCAGATTAAAAACAGTCACTTCCCCAGAACCCACGTAAGCCACATGCACAAGGTGGCACATGCATCTGGAGTTCGTTTGCAGTGGCTGAAGGCAGGCCCTGGCGTGACCATTCTCTCATACAAATAATATATATATTTTTTTAATTTGAGAGAGACAGACAGAGAGAGAATGGGCACACATGCCAGCGACCTCTCAGCCAGTATGAACAAACTCCAGATTCTTGTGCCCCCCTTGTGTGCATGTGTGACATTGCATGCTTGTGTCACTTTTGCATCTGGCTAAACGTAAGACCCGGAGAATCAATTGGGCGTTTTTAGGCTTCACAGGGAGGCGCCTTAACTGCTAAGCCATCTCTCCAGCCCAATAATTTTTTTTTTTAAAGGGAACCTTAGGACTGGAGAGATGTTTTAAGGTATCTGCCTACAAAGCCTAAGGACCCAGGTTCAATTCCCCAGTACCCACATAAGCCAGATGCACAAGGTGGTGCATGCAACTATAGTTCATTTGCAGTGGCTGGAGGCCCTGGCGCACCCATTTTCTCTCTCTCTCTCAAATAAATAAATTAATTAAATATTTTTTAAAGGGAGCCTTAAATAATGAAAGCAAAACAAACAAACAAATGGGCTGCAGAGATGGCTTAGTGGTTAAGGCACTTGCCTGCAAAACCAAAGGATCCAGGCCCAGGTTCAATTCCCCAGGACCCACGTAAAGCCAGATGCACAAGGTGGCACATGTGTCTAGAGTTTGTTTGCAGCAGCTGGAGGCCCTGGAGCGTCCATTCTTTATCTGCCTCTTCATCTCTGTCTCTCCCTCTCTCATAAATAAATAAATACAATATTAAAAAACACATAAAACCTTGGACTCAACAGCAGTTTACTTCTTTTCTTTTTCTTTTTGGTTTTTCGAGGTAGGGTCTTGCTCTCTAGCCCAGGCTAACTTGGAATTCAATATGCACCGCGTGTAGGCTGCTCAGCTTGTTGGATCTCTTCTCCAGCAGTTGTCAGCCTTTCTGGTTCCTCTAGGGAGGGTCTTGCAAGGGTTTTTGCAAGACTTCCTTTTTTTTTTTTTTTTTTTTTCTTTCTCACTCTAGCTCAGGCTGACCTGGAATTCATTATGTAGTCTTAGGGTGGCCTTGAACTCATGGCGATCCTCCTACCTCTGCCTCCCGAGTGCTGGGATTAAAGGCATGCACCACCACAGCTGGCTGACTTCTTAAGTCTTCTGAACTTCAAACCTTCCCCATTCCAGGGACTGTTTCAATTTCTACCAAACGCTAGTCAAGAGTCCGCCCCTCGGCAGTTGTTTATCACTCCTATATCTTGGGGAGAGCGTCAGCCCTTCCAGACTTATCTCCGGAGTCTCGAGACCCTCCTTCCTCCCTTTAAGAGGGAAGATTAGGAGCGATCTGCTATAGAGAACATGCCCAGCACTGCATGTGGTCATGGGGCACTGAGCTCAGACGTCACACTCGTGAGGTAAGCGCTTTACCCACTGAGCAGCGTGAGACACGGCCTTCCTACCCGGGGCGGTTTGAACCAGATGCACCAGAAACATGTGAGCTGGTCCTGGCTGAGCCTTGCTGGGGGCAGTGTGCTGCCGGGCTGGGTCTTAGGTTGAGTGGATGGACACTAGCTTGCCAGTGTTAGTTCGGCTCACTCCCTCGCTGCTGTTTTCCACCTGCTGTGGCAGACGTGATGTCCAGCCTCTGCTCGTGCCAAGCTCCCCCTGCCGTCATGGAGCTTCCCCTCCAGACTGTAAATAAATCCTTTCCTCCCATCACCTGCTTTTGGTCCCAGCGATGAGAAGGTAACTACATTATCTAACGTGCTCCCTGATGGTGCCTGCCCAGCAAGCCCTCTCTGAGAACCACGGGACTCGGAGAAACAATGCCAAGGGGCAATGTCTGATACTGGCATGCGTACAACTAGGGTCTGCGGGCAAGGCTCTTCATCCTTTCCCAAGGGTACGACCTCCCACAGGCTCACATCCATGCTGCGGACTGCGTGTCTATTTGGTGTGGCTGTACCTGTATTCCACGATGTAGCTTTCTTCACCTTGTCTCTCCATAAGACGGGCAGCCCCTATGCAAGTGGGCAGGTGTCACCTAGGGCCCCTGGGGATCTGCGCCAGGACAGTGAATCAAACACCAACCAGGCAGATGAGACAAACACATTCATTCTTTATTGCGGACTGAAGCAAATGGCTCACTTACTCTGCGAGCCCAGATTCCGAGGTTCCTGACTGCCCAAGCTTGCCGAGACAGGCCAGGGGCACACTGTCCTAGCAGAGCAGAGAACACCTTCGAAGGACCTAAGGCCAGGGCCTGGGAAAGCAGGCAGCTTGGCATACCGGGCTGGCATACAGAGAAGGCAGATCAGAGGGCCAGGCACACCCAATCCTCACCTCCCAATGACCGTGACCACTCTTCTCTGCGAGTGTCAAGAAAACTCGGGAAAGATCTAAGAGGCCCAGGGCCTCCCACAGCTGAGTCAGAGGAGGCTGAGCACACCCTAAGATCCACACTCCCTGCAGGGAGAAATGGGGTCCTGCACCCTCCACTCCACTTTTGAGGCCCTCTCTTCTCAAACGATATGTTCCTGCAGGAATCAGTGGCAAATTTGTTAAAATACAGCTTCTGACTCAGAAAGCCAGGCAGAGCCTGAGGCTGCATTTCTTTTGTTTTCTTTATTGAGGCAGGATGTCAAGACTGGCCTTGAACTGGCTATGTAGCCGGCGATGACCCTCCTGTATCCACCTCTCAAGTGCTGCGATCGTAGGTATGGGCCCCCATACTCAGCTGACACTTCACCCTTCTAACAAGGTGCCATTAGGTGACGCTGCTGTGTTCCTGCCCAGACCACACAGTTCAAGACTCCGGCCATACGATATCTCTTAGAATCTCAACATGGGAACCTTCTTCCACCCACTCAGCAACACGGGACTGGAGGGGTCGGCCCTGCATGGACTGCGCATCAGCTCTGCACTTGGCCCTGTAGCCACAGCTGGACTCAGGAGTCCTGGAGATCCTGTCTGGAATTCTTCTCACCTGCTCCTTGGGATGCAAGCTGAGTAAAGGAGGTCTGTCCTGGGGTACTGAGCCCAAAGTGACAATCCAGTGGTAGTTCACACTGTAGGCTCCTTCTGAGACAGGAACCCCAGAAGTCCTGGATGGATTCTCGGAGACAGGCTTTTGCTCTGAGCTCTGAGCCGCCGACCCTAGAAGATAGAAGTTACCCAGCTCTATCCATGTCCGGGGCCGTGAGCTGCCTCCACAGACCAGTACGGGCCAGGGGCAGGTGAGTCAGCCTGCTGCGTACGTGAGGGGGTGGGAGGTAGATTCCTTAAAGCACGAGGTGAAGGAGTCTTTAAACAGGAAGTGAGAATGCAGCATCTTCATGGGGAGGGACCTGCCTGGACCATCACAGTACTAGCTCTGAAAGTCACACATCCTGGGGAATGGCTCTGTCCTAGGTGCCCTGGCCACCCTCTTACCTGGCCACCCTCTGGGCCTCCGAGTGACTAGGTCATCTGGGATTTGAGTGGTGGCCTTGGAGCTGGCTGGTTCTATATGTGGTGGTCCACCATGCCTTCTGTCCCCAGGTGCCACGACAAGTCAGCCGCAGGAAGGCTACAGTGAGGGAAGCCACCTAATTTCCTCAGGCCAGAGTCAGAGACACAGATGACTTTGTCTTTTGGGCCACCTCTCCTGTGGCCTGGGGGGATGACTGGAAACACCTGGCCACTTCCAGGGAGGGATGGAGTGCCCGGAACTTCCCACACACGGGTGCCTTTGTCACGAGGGAGGACAGAGCTGCCTTGAATTGTGCCTCAGAGCCTGGCCCGCTAGTCCTTGGACTTGTTCACACACACTCCTGCCCGGCCATAGGACCACACCATATGCTCCCGGCAGGCCCAGAACTCCTAGCTCAGGTTCCTGCCAGACTGGAGACTCCTGTGACCACCATGGAGTGCTGTAAGCATCTTATCCTGTTTTATCCGGTGCAGTCTTCAGGAAGGAACAGGAGGCTGTCTTCGGCTCTTCTCAGGGCAGCGACTGGCTCTCGGCACTAGAGACAAGGCCTCGCGCCTGCAGGGCCCAGAAAGTGCTCAGCGAGGAAGGCTCGTCGACAGGCTCACAGAGAGCCTGACCTGATGGAGGCAAGACGTGGAGGGAGCCCCAAGCAGGCAGTGACTCTCTGCCACCGTCCCTCTTTCCAGAGGAGCAGTACACAGGGCAGCTGTGAGCGCCCACAGGCCTGTCTTGCCTCCTCCCTCTGAGTGCTCCAGCACCCACTACCGTGCTAAGCTACCGCCTATCCCAGCTTGGCTGCACCCTGCCAACTGCACACCATTCTGCCCACCCGCCCCCCCACCCCCCAAACTTGGCTTCCCATGGGCTTCCCTCTTCTCATGAGTGCCAGGCCAGTGGCCTCTGTCCCTTGCTGGGTGGGCACAGGGAGACTGGTCTAAGGCGGAGGGGCCCGGGCACCCTCGGAAGACATGAGCAGGTCAAACTTGATGAGTGGCGGGGCGATCACGCGCACCTCAGCTTTCAGCGGGTTGAAGCGGAGGTTGACGAGGCGCAAGGCTGGCATGGCGGCCAGCTTCTCCACAGGCACATCTGTTGGGGAGAGAGGGACAGGTGAGAGGGTGGGATGGCAGCAGGCAGGCAGAGGAAGATGATGATGGAGCAGGAAGACTGGATGGCATAATGGCAAGGGGCTCTCCAGGGGCCACCACCCATGGGTTCAGCTCAGGGTGCCCAGCTCTGTAGAAGAAGCTGTCCAAGAACTGCCAGGATGTTGCAGCTACGTGCAGAAAGGCCTCCTTGTCCATGGGTGTGCTGGTGCATGCCTGGAAATCCAGGATCAGAAGTTCAAGGTCATCCTTGGCTACATACAGAGTTTGAGGTTAGCCTGGGCTACATGAGGCTCAGAAAAAGGGGTGGGGGTACTGGAGAGATGGCTCAGCAGTTAAGGCATTTGCCTGCAAAGCCAAAGGACACAGGTTTGATTCCCCAGGACCCACCTATGCCAGATGCACAAGGTGGTGCATGTGTCTGGAGTTTGTTTGCAGTTTCTAGAGGCCATGGCGAGCCCATTCTCCCTCTCCCTCTCTCTCTTTTCCTCTCTCTGTCTCTAATAAATAAATAAAATAAAATCTTTTTTAAAAAAGAACAAAGCATGTAGTGGGGGATGCAGCTTAGTGGTAGAGCATTTGACTGAAGAACAAAGAGATGAGGTTTGGCCATGTGCTCAGCTGGTAGAGTACTTTCCTCGTGTGCATGAAGCCCTGCGTTCTACTCCGAGCACTGCTTAAACTGGGTAGGGTGGTATATGCTTGTAGTCCCAGCACCTGGGGGGTGCGGGCAGTGGCATCAGAAGTTCAGGGTCATTCTTGGCTACACAGTGGTTTAAGACAAAGCCTGGGCTACATCTTTCTGTGAGGGTTTGAAAATACAATGTCCCCCACAGGCTTATGTGTTTGAATACTTAATTCTCAGTTGTTGGTGGTGTTTGGGAAGGTTCTGGAACTTTTAGGAGGTGGAGCCTTGCTGAAGGAAGTGTGCTACTGAGGAGAGGCCTTGAGATTTTTTTCAGTCCAGCCCTGCCTGACTCTCTCTCTCCCTACTTCCTTCCTGCTGATGTGATGATGGGATTCCAGCTTCGTGCCATGATGGACTGTATCCTCTGGAACTGCAGGCAAAATTAAACCCTTTTCCTTCCAGAAGTGGCTTCTGGTCGGGTAGTTTGTCCTAGCAGCAAGAAGAGAACTGATAACACCTTGTTGCAAAAAAAATGAAATAAATAAAAATAAAAATAAAAAGAGGGGTGTGGTGACACTCGCCTTTAATCCCAGCACTCGGGAGGCAGAGGTAGGAGGATTGCTGGGAGTTCAAGGCCACCCTGAGACTACATAGTGAATTCCACATCAGCCTGGGCCACAGTGAGACCCTACCTCGAAAAAAAAAAAGTGATGTGTCAGGCATGGTGGCACACGCCTTTAATTCCAGTACTTGGAAGGCTGAGGCAGAAGGACCGGTGTCAGTTCAAGGCTACCCTGAGACTACATAGTGAATTACAGGTCAGCCTGGGCTAGAGCAAGACCCTACCTTGAAAAACAAAAGAAAGAAAGAAAGAGAGAAAGAACGAAAGAAAACAAACACACAAAAAGGCTTAGCAGTTAAGGTGCTTGCCTGTGAAGCCTAAGGACCCAGGTTCAAATCCCCAGGACCCATGTAAGTCAGATGCACAAGGGGTGCATGTGTCTGGAGTTTGTTTGCAGTAGCTAGAGACTCTAGTGAGCCCATTCTCTCTATCTGCCTCTTTCTCTCTCTCAATAAATACATAATATTTTTAAAAGTGATGTTACGAACACCCTTGTTGAGAGAGAGGAAGCTGTAGCTGGTGACACATGGAAATTCTCACTGATGGTGGTAGCCCCATTCTCTACCCTATTACCTGGTCCATCATGCACGTGAGAAAACAGATGTGTGCCTACACCTGACCCAGATTGTTTATCCATCTGTCTGTCGTGATTTGAATGTAAAGTGTACCCTACAGGCTCATGTGTTTGACACTGCAGCTGGTGCTGCTGTTTAGAAGGTTGAAAACTCTTTTTGTTTGTTTGTTTGTTTTTCAAGGTTGGGTCTGGCTCTAGCCCAGGCCGACATGGAATTCACTATGTAGTCTCAGGCTGACCTAGAACTCACGGTGATCCTCCTACCTCTGCCTCCCGAGTGCTAGGATTAAAGACCTGCGCCACCACACCCAGCTAGGTTGAGGACTCTTTTTTTTTTTTTTTTTTTTTGATAATTTTTAAAAATTTAATTTATTTATTTGAGAGACAGAGAGAGGGAGGAAGAGAGAGAAAGAGAAAGAGGCAGAGAGAAAGAGAACGGGCATGTCAGGGCCTCCAACCACTGCAAACGAAGTCCAAATACATGGGCCCCCTTGTGCATCTGGCTTACATGGGTCCTGGGGAATTGAACTAGGGTCCTTTGGCTTATGCAGGCAAATGCCTTAGCCGCTAAGCATCTCTCCAGCCCTAGGTTGAAGACTCTTTGCGAGTGGTGCCTTGCTGGAGGAAATGGGTCACTGGGGGCGGGTCTTCGGGGATTATAGCTGGCCCCATTTCTTTTCACTGTGCTTCCTAATTCTGGTTGCAATATGACCAGCCGGCTTCCTGTCCCGCTTTCCCCCACCACAAAGGAATGCGTCTTCTTAAACTGTAAGCCAGAATAAATCATTTCCTTCCTTAAGTTGCTTCTGGTCAGATATTCTGTCCAGCAATGAGTAAAGTAACACCATTTTACCCGTCCATCCACTCACCCACTCATCCGTCCACCTACCCACCCATGGACCAGTATCTGTGATGAACAGACAGCAGCCATTCACGACCATCTCAGATCCACCTAAGAGAGGGCGTCAGTGCTGCCTGACTTGATCAGGTCTCTACCGTTTCCCGTGTCATCAGGCTCCTGTGAACGTCCAGACAGTGACTGAGAAGGGGGTGTGTTCACGGAAACCAAAGCAAACACATCCACTACCCCCCCCCTTGCAGCTCCAGTTGCCCAGCTCTGATGTGTGGACGCCAGAAACTAGCTCCAGTTTGTCACCCACTCCACAGAGGGCAGATAATAAGTGAAAGTGCATCCAAAATGCCACTTTGAAACAGATATAGCTGGTAATGACTCGATTCAGGGTCCAATACACAGGTGATAAACGAGGAGGCAGCAACATGGCATAGACAAGAAACTGATAGACCTGAGCGGAAGTCCAGCTTCATCACTTCTTAATGTCTACTGCTGCCCTGAGCCTCAGTTTCCTAAGGTGAGAAAGGCAAGAGTTGTTTGTTCTGCTTGTCCACAGCTTGTCCGTAGCTGAGAGCCTGCATGGGTAGCGCGTGCGTTGGGCAGTAAAAGTCCATCTTAAAGGTTTGTTTTGATTACTCTGTCAATGTGGTACTTCATTTCTCCACCGTATAACTACTGTTTGTTTGGTTGGTGTTTTTTTTTCCTCCCTTGCATCTGACAAGAAGTCCATGGGGGACACGCTTTCATATCCACTGCTCCCAGACTTGGCATCCGCTCATGATCCTTGCTGATCGATCACGACGGCTTTCCGACCCCAGCAGTCCCTTGGCATGGCACTGGGAGCCACGCTTATCCCTTGGCCCATCCGGGTCTTCTCCATACAGCCTCCTGGGCGTCTAGTGATCTGTGACTGTTCTGGTTAATTCATCTATTGCTGCAGTGGTTCCAGATTTGGTGAGCAGTCCTTCCGGCCTAGCTCCCGTTGGGGTTTTGTTTGTGTGGTTTGCAGTGCTGGGGGGACTGAGCTCCACATGCTAGGTAGCACTTGACCCCTGTGCTTCCCATCACTCCCCCCACCAATCCCAGACCCTCCTGCGAGTCTGCTAACGGGCTCCCAGCATTTTTGGACACACTAAGCCATGTTGTACAATCCATTTATGAGGGTTTTACCACCTGCTTTCGAATGCAGCCCAGTATGCCAAGCCACGGACCAGTCCACTCTTACCCTCTGTGCTACCGGCGATGGACACCCAAGTGGTGCCATCTGTCTTTAAAGTCTGGCATGAAAATGCCTTTGGATGCATGCCAGGAGCAGAATCGGTGGTTTCATCAAAGGACATGTATGCAGTCTGCATCTGAGAGCTCCCGGACTCCCCCAGCTTTGGTCTGCCTGCCCCTACAAAGGACTTTCACCCTGAAGCTACTGGACCCTGTCACCCCCACCAATGCAGACAGGCACCTCAGGCCTGCAGCAGGTTTCTGCGGCCTCCTTCCTGACCTCGAGTCTCATGGGGAAGGCAGGACAGCTCCTGGTGCTCCGTGTTTAGCGAGGTGAGGGGACAAGTCCTTCTCTCCCCCCTGGGCTCAGCCACTTGGTGTGCACTTCTCTAACTCTCTCTGGGAAAAGAGCAAAGCAAGGCAGGGGCCGAGGCCAGTCCCGCTCCTGTGCACGCACACCCGCAGCTTACAAAGCTCCCCCGAAGAAGTGCCCCACATGGCAGCTCAGGCGCCCCTCTGCCCACTTCATAAATTAGGAGCCTGAGGCACTTAGCTGCTGAGAAGCAGAGCAGGGTCTGGTGTGGGGCTTCCTGCCTCACAGCATGTTCTACAGAGTCCAGTTGGCTGGCCTTGGGGGGGTGGGAAAGGGGAGGGAAGACAATGCACCAAAGACTTTAAGCATCAGTGTCTATGGGGCTCTCAGGGACCTTTCCTCCCCAAAGTTGTCAGCCCAGGATCTTCCCAGCAAAGTGGGAGTTTGCAGGGATTTGGGCTTCGGGAACCCTATGCTGGCTTACATTTTATAAAATTATTTTTATTTATTTGAGAGAGAGACAGAGACACAGAGAGAAGGAGAGAATGGACGCACCAGGGCCTCCAGTCACTGCAAACGAACTCCAGATGCATGCGCCCCCTTGTGCATCTGGCTTACGTGGGTCCTGGAGAATCGAGCCTCAAACCAGGGTCCTTAGGCTTTGTAGGCACTCGCCTTAACAGCTAAGCCATCTCTCCAGACCACATTTTTCTTTTTTCTCTAAAGCTTGAGGACAATTTTATTGGCCACCGAGAAAGGCGAACGGCAGTCCTCTGCAATGGCTGGGAGGAGGGAGATGGATAATATAGAGAAGTGTGCCTTTGAGTGAGGGTCCAGAAAGCAGGCAGGCTCATCCACGGAGGGGCAAAAACAACTGCATGCTGGCGGTGTCCTTTAGAGAAACGGGGGGGGAGGGAGCTGGCGTGTCTCACCAAGCATGCTTAGGATTCCAGCCAAGAGCCAAAGAAGAGATAGAAAGGGAGAAAAGAGGGCTGGAGAGATGGCTCTTGCTGACAAAGCCAAAGGACCCAGGCTTGATTCCCCAGGACCCACCTAAAACCAGGTGCACAAGGGCACATATATCTGGACTTCATTTGCAGTGGCTAGAGGCCCTGGCACACCCATTCTTTCTTTCTCTCTATTAAATAAATAAATAAAAATTTAAAAAAGATTTTATGTTTATTTATTTATTACAGTCAGAGAGAGAGAGAGAGTGAGAATGGGCACTCCAGGGCCTCTAGTCACTGCAAAGGAACTCCAGATGCATGTGTCACCATGTGCATCTGGCTTATGTGGGACCTGGAGAATCAAACCTGGGTCCTTAAGCTTCAGAGGCATGTTCCTTAACTGCTAAGCCATCTCTCCAGCCCTGAGTATTTTTTTTAAAAAGAAAGTAAGAAAAGAGGAAGTTATGCTGTTTCAGTTAGAACTGAGAAAAGCAGGCTTAACAGTGAGGATCTGCAGGCAACTGCCTTGGTCAGGTTTTGTTGTGGATGGTGGTTTTTGTTTCTTTTTGAGACAGGGTTATGTGTCCCAGGCTGGCCTTGAACTCAATGTATAACCCAGGGTTACCTTGAACTCAATATATAGCCCAGGCTGGCCTTGAACTCAGTGTATAGCTCAGGATGACCTTGAACTCAATGTATAGTCCAGGATGGCCTTGAACTCAATGTATACCTCAGGATGACCTTGAACTCAATGTATATTTTAGGATGACCTTGAACTCAATGTATACCTCAGGATGACCTTGAACTCAATGTATATCCCAGGATGACCTTGAACTCTGATCCTTTTTCTTCCACCTTCCAAATTCTGGGATTGCAGGTGTGTATGGTTTATGTGGTGCCGGGACTCGAACCCAGGGCCTTGTGCATGTTAGACAAGCACTCTGTCCACTGAGCCATGGCCTCAGCCTGCTGGCAGCTTTCAAGCAATATACTGACTTATGAGCTCCAAAAAAACCCCAGCCCTCACAAGAGCTGAACGAGCTGAGCATTATCTGCGTCTGCGGTACAATGAAGTTCAGAGACGTTAAGCAACTTGCGGAAGGGCAGTGAGAGGAAGAGATAGTTAGGAGAGGAATGAGGGCAGGGCAGCGGGCCGCGAATGATGGCTTCATGCATCTCCCAAGCTGCCTTCTAGCCTGGCATGTGCCACCCGCCTCAGTGATGGCAGGGTCTCCTTAAGGAAGGGAGACAGAAGACACTCTGTCTTCTGGACGTCCTGGGACCTTACTAGGATCTGGCTTCCAGTGAGCATGATGCTCCGGGTCCCCAGATCACCCATCCAGCCAGAAAGAGACATCCTCAGTGGGGCGTGGTGGCGCATGCCTTTAACCTCAGCACTCGGGAGGCAGAGATAGGAGGATCGCTGGGAGTTCGAGCCCACCCTGAGACTCCATAGTGAATTCCTGGTCAGCTTGAGCTAGACTGAGACCCTACCTTGAAAAAAAAATAGACTTCCTTTTCCTAGCCCAGGCGACCACTCCCACAGAAGCCAGGGCACAGGGCAGTGTTGCAGGGTCCCCAGACCCCACTGAGCCTCAGGATGAAGGGCTTCCTGGAGACACTGTCAACTTGGTGCCAGAATCTGCCATGCCTCCTTGTCTTGGAACTGCCCCCACTTGCATGGTAGCAATCTGTGATGAAGGAATTACGTGCAAAGTGCCTCACCCTAGCCACCCAGGACCAAACACTGACCAATTTGGACTGCCTCATCAGCTTAGTGGGAATGACATGCTGGGAAAACATATGCCAGGTTGGCTGACCTGAACTGAACGAGAACTTCTCCAGCATGGAGACGGGTGGCTATCACTGTGCTGTCCTCTGTCCTCTTAAGTAAACCTGTTTTCCTTCTATTCTGGTCAAAGAGTGATCTTTTAACCCGGGCGTGGTGGCGCACGCCTTTAATCCCAGCACTCGGGAGGCAGAGGTAGGAGGATCGCTATGAGTTCGAGGCCACCCTGAGACTACATAGTGAGTTTCAGGTCAGCCTGGGCTGGAGTGAGACCCTACCTCGAAAAAAAAAAAAAAAAAAAAAAAAAAAAGTGAACTCTTTCACCAGCTCGCCTGTTCCTGCCATATTGGTGACCTCCTTCTGCCAGCTCAGGTCATGCAAGGAGCTGGGTGACCCTGTGAACTCCTCTATTTGTTTTTTCTCCCCCCCACCCCTGCCGCTGGCTCTTGACTAATTTCTATTATTTATTTATTAGAGAGAGAGAGAGAGAGAATGAGAATAGGCACATCAGGGTCTCCAGCCATTGTAAACAAACTCCAGACGCATGTGCCACCATGTGCATCTGGCTTATGTGGGTCCTATGGAATCAAACCTGGGTCCTTAGGCTTCACAGACAAGCGCCTTAACCGCTAAGCCATCTCTCCAGCCCTCTGGCTACTTTCTGAGGGTTTCCTTATAATGTTAGATTAGTCTTCTCCTTCCAATCTTGAACTGTTGGCTTAGCACCCACTGGCCCTCCTTTTATTAGAGACTTTTTTTTTTTTTTTTTTTTTGTTTTTCGGGGTAGGGTCTCACTGTAGCCCAGGCTGACCTGGAATTCACTCTGTAGTTTCAGGGTGGCCTCGAACTCACGGCAATCCTCCTACCTCTGCCTCCAGAGTGATGGGATCAAAGGTGTGCGCCTCCACACCCGGCTTGGAAATAATTTTTGAAAGTTGCACCTCAACTCTCTTACAAGTATCTTGGACCCTCTTCCTCCAGAGGAGTGCCATACTCAAAAACAAGCAGACAAACAAACAGGGGCTTGGGGATTTAGCTCAGTGGATGAACGCTTGCCTAGCAATCACAAGGCCCTGGGTTCCGGTCCTCAGCACTGAAAAAAAAAATACCAGGACCTTTCTCTCCCTTGAGTCTCACTCCAGGGATGTAACCTAAAGAACTGGAGCGGGGCTGGACAGATACCTGAGTGGTTAAGGCACTTGCCTGTAAAGCCTAAGGACTCATGTTCAACTCTCCAGGTCCCATTTAAGCCAGACACACAGCGATGCAAACGCCCAAGGTCACACATGTGCACAAGGGGGCACACATGTCTGGAGTTCGACTGCAGTGGCTAGATGCCCTGGTGCACCAATTTCACTCCCTATTTCTCTCTCTCTCTCTCTCATTAAAAAAAAAAAAAAAAAAAAAAAAGCTGGGCGTGGTGGTACACACCTTTAATCCCAGCACTCAGGAGGCAGAGGTAGGAGGATTGCTAAGAGTTTTGAGGCCACCCTGAGACTACATGGTGAATTCCAGGTCATGAATTAGAGACCCTATTTTGGGAGGGGGGGTGAGAAGGGGGAAAAAAGGCCAGTCTGTTGGGCTTGCCTCAAAAAAGAAAAAAAAAAGTCTAATGACTAGAGTTCAATTCCCCAGTACCCATGTAAAGCCAGATGCACAAAGTGGTGCATGCATCCAGAGTTCGTTTGCAGTGGCTGGAGGCCCTGGCGTGCCCATTTTCTCTGTCTGTCTCTCTTCATACATACTGTCTGCTGCATTTTTTTTGATTTTTTTTGAGGTAGGGTCATGCATGCTCAGGGTACACATATACATACATACATACATACATGCATGCATATTTAAAAGAAAGAACTGGGGCAATTTTGGTCCTCAGACCATGATAAGGAAATATCTTGTGCTCTTCAAAATGCCACTGAGTCTCTCTACATATAAATGGACCTTGGTTCTAGCTCTCTGGGTATTTTCCCATGAGAACAAGCTCACCTCTTAAGCCTGCAAAGCAAACTTCACCTTCTTGCCTTCACTGGGCCCCTCTTGGTCTTAGGTTCGGCTCTATGTCTTTGAGATGTGAACTGTCTAGTGCTTCTACTAATGGTGCATTCTTTCTTTAAAACATTCTAGCACTGTGCGTCATGGGCGCACGCCTTTAATCCCACCCTGAGACTACAGAGTGAATTCCAGGTCAGTCTGGGTTAGAACAAGACCCTACCTGGAACTCCTCTCCAAAAAAAAAAATTTATTTATTGGTAAGGAGAGAGAGAGAGAACGTGCAACAGAGCCAGATGCATGCACCACCCTGTGCATCAAACTTCACGTGGGTACTGGGGAATCAAACCCAGGTTGTTAGGCTTTGCAGGCAAGTACCTTAACCACTACACCACTTCTCCAGCCCTGTTTCCACTAATGGTACATTCTGATTAAATGCAACTTTTTCGTGTGCTCTTTGACACTCTTGCCGTATGGTCTTCACTGGATTTTCTCCAACTGGATTGTTTTGTCTGTGGCTCCAGCTGATAGCCGCAATTTGATATTTTTGTTTTGCATGCATTTTATGTAATAAAATTACCATAGAGATGAGGTTTAACTTCTCTGTTTTTCTTTTCCCTGTGCTCATTTTTCCATTTTCATTAAAAAAAATATTTTCTTGGGCTGGAGAGATGGCTTAGCGGTTAAGGCGCGTGCCTGCTAAGCCTAAGAACCCGGTTCCAATCTCCAGGTCCCACGTTTAGCCAGATGCAAAGTGACGCAAGGGCGCAATGCCACACTTGCCCACAAGGGGGCACACACATCTGGATTTTGTTCACAGCAGCTGAGAGATTGCTGGCGTGCCCATCTCTATCTGTCTCCCTCTCCCTCTCTGTCTGTCTCTCTCTGTGTCTCTCTCTAAAAATAAAAAAAAAAAAAATATTTTCTTTATTATTTATTTGGAAGCAGAGAGGGGGGAAAGAATGGGCACACCAGGATCCGAGACGTCTGCAAGGGACTTGAGGTGCAACTTTCAAAAAGCATTTCCGGTACTGAAGAGATGGCTCGGTGGGGTAGAGCATTTGCTATAAGAATATGAAGGTTTAAGAATGTCCGTGTTTACTTCCAAAACACGGTCAGCTTCACTGCAAATGAAACTCCAAATGCATGGGCCACTTTGTGCATCTGGCTCCATTTGGGTGCTGGGGAATTGAACCTGGACCGTCAGGCTTCTAAGAAACACTCAAGAGTTAATTATCAAGCTTGCTCAGGACCATGGAAAAAATACAAAAGAGGCATTTTGAAGCCTAAATAATGACATTTACTTAAAACAGGGCTTAGCTATAAAGGCGCTTGCCTGCGAAGCCTAAGGACCCACGTTTGATTATCCGGGTCCCACGTAAGCCAGATGTACATGGTGGTGCATGCATCTGGAATTTGTCTGCAGTGGCTAGAGGCCCTGATGTGCCCATTCTCACTCACTCTCTCTCTCTATCTATCTCTATCTCTCCCTGTCCCTCTGTCTCAAAATAAATAAATAAATAAATAAATATCAGAAAAAAATTTAAAAACACCTTAAAACAGCAAGCCAGATGGGGTGACTGAAACACATAATCCCAGTCAGTACCTGAAAGGATGCAGGTGGATCTTTGAGGCTGAGGCCAGCTTGGTCTCTGTAAAGTTCCAGGCCAGCCAGGGATACATAGTGAGACTCTGCCTCAAAAAACACAACCACAAAAAGATGTATACAACCATAGCAATAAAAAGTTTCAAAGTTTAGCCGGGCGTGGTGGCACACGCCTTTAATCCCAGCACTCGGGAGGCAGAGGTAGGAGGATCGCCATGAGTTCAAGGCCACCCTGAGACTACATAGTTAATTCCAGGTCAGCCTGGGCCAGAGTGAGACCCTACCTCGAAAAAAACAAAAAAACAAAACAACAAAAAGTTTCAAAGTTTGACCAAATAAGCAGGTGGCCTTAATTTATTTCATTCTGTTATAAACTTAAATTTACATCCTTTTAAATGGTAACTTTGTTTTATTATATTACCTTGTTTTGAATTAAGTTTTAACATAAAGGTTAACTCACCTTGGCGTATATATGTATATATATGTATGCACATACATACACATACACACACACATATACATACACACGGTATGCTACCTTTAGGTGATGTAGTATGTTCACATGATAAAATTCCCCAAAAGAGTTTGATTCAAATTATTCTCTAAGTGTGCATGTGAACTTGGTAAACATTCATTTTCATTCATAAGACTTAAGCAAATATTGCAAACTAGCTATTTTAAATTTATTGATTCTAAAATTATAAAATGTCTCAAGGTCTGCTGTCAAATTTTATTTATGTTATATTCGTGTTTTCTATACAGCTTCCTGGGTTTTCATTAAAATATTGAGTTATTGATCTGCTCTTAGTAACATTTATAAAAAATGGCCTAGGAACTTGGGAGATAGTGGTTAAAAGTGCTTGCCTGCTGGCCCGAGTTCAATTCCCCAGCATCCACACAAAACCAGACATGAAACGGAGCACGTGTCTATGATCTCAAAGAACCTATGGTGATGAGAGGAAAGGCCAGGAGAAGTCACAGCACAAGGGCCAGCTGGATCAGTGGACACGCAAAGTGAAAGGACAGAACAAGCACCTTGAGGTTGTCCTTAGACCTCCAAACATGTGCCATACCCACCCACATCTACACACACACAAACTGGCTTTAAAAGCTTTGGGGAGGCTGGAGAGATGGCCCAGTGGTTAAGGTGCTTGCCTACAAAACTTGATGGCCCAGGTTTGATTCCCCAGTTCTCATGTAAAGCCAGATGCACAAAGTGGCACATACGTCTGGAATTTGTTTGCAGTGGCAGGAAGCCCTTGTGTGCCCATTCTCTCTCTGTCTCCCTTCTCTTTGTCTCTCTCTGCTTGTAAATAATAAAATAAAATAAAAATTTTTAGCCGGGCGTGGTGGTGCACACCTTTAATCCCAGCACTGCGGAGGCAGAGGTAGGAGGATTGCTGTGAGTTCAAGGCCACCCTGAGACTACATAGTTAATTCCAGGTCAGCCTGGGCTAGAGCAAGACCCTACCTCAAAAAAACAAAACAAAAAAAATTTTTAATTAAAAAAAAAATCCCCTGGCCTGTGGCAGAGCAGGTTCTTGCCTTCTGCCACCCTGCAGGGTAAAACTTCTTCATCCCGTCCTAAAGCTCTGCTGCATTCTTCCCACTAGTCTGGTTTTCTAATCACTGTTCCGACGAGTGTGACCACCACTGCCCCTCCTATCCATTAAGTAGGATTCCTTGTTTTGTTCAGTGTTTTTAAAAAATGTTTTCTGAAGCGGGGCATGGTGGCACACGCCTTTAATCCCAGCACTCGGGAGGCAGAGGTAGGAGGATCACCGTGAGTTTGAGGCCACCCTGAGAATACAGAGCTAGTTCCAGGTCAGCCTGGGCTAGAATGAGACCCTACCTTGAAAAACCAAAAAAAAAAAAAAAAAAAAAAAAGGTTTTCTGTTTATTATTTATTTATTTGAGAGCGACAGACAGATAGACAGAGAGGGAATGGGCGTGCCAGGGCATCCAGCCACTGCAAACGAACTCCAGAAGCATGTGCCACCTTGTGCATCTGGCTTATGTGGGTCCTGAGGAATCGAGCCTCAAACTGAGGTCCTTGGGCTTCACAGGCAAGTGCTTAACCACTAAGCCATCTCTCCAGGCCTTGTTCAGTGTTTGTGGCTGGGCAGGTCTACATCCTCCGAAATTAAACAGACTCAACTTCAAATGGTCATGGATAAGTCCACTGGAGAGCTAGGCTGGGATGTCACTGCTCTAAGAAGGTTCTTCATAATGCTCCATTTTACAGTCCAGAAAACTGAGTCTTAGATTCGTAGGGGTCAGGACTGTTCCTGATCCTGAAAGCCACATGCTTTATCCTATCACCCAGAGGAGCACAGCCAAGGTCACAGACTACCTCTCTGCTCTCCACTCACACCACCCCCAAGGAGATCACGTTAGGTAGAGGTTGTACCAAGCAACTCGCCAGGGGCTGGAGGCTAAGGGCTTCGTGACCTTGTCTCTGAAGACATCTCCACTTAGATGAGGCTCAGACTTGCCCAGCCATCCTATCTTTCCTTCTGACCCCGGATGCTACGGTTGCTTCTGTTTCCACACGGGGAGCTGAAGTGGGGAGTTGCTAGCAAAGGGCCCTTGTCACACTGGACTTCCTGACTCCTGCGCCCCTCAGCCAGGGAGGCCAACATCTGGCCAGTGTCTGGTGCCTCCCGAGGGCAGGAACGAGGTCTCCATGTGCTGCTAGAGGTTTGCTGGGCACAGCAGGCACAGCCAGCTCCACAGGACACCCACGGTTCCAGATGCAATGTGCGAGCCTCCGCGCCCGGGTCCTGGCCTCTGTTTCCACATTTTATTTCTGAGCCAGCCTCAGCCCCCTAGCTAAGGGACAGCTATTGTGTTCACAAGTGCACAGCAGGAACTAGCAGGTTCTCTCTCTCTCTCTCTCTCTCTCTCTCGATTTAAGGCTGAAGTGAGTGGAGCAGTCCAGCAGTTGGAGCCACGAGGCCCTCAGACCCTGGAGCCCTGCTGGGAGTTTCCAGGTAAAGCGCGTGCTCACTGAACACTCCCTGCACCAGACAAAGGGCAGCTTGAAGATGGAGAAGGCTTGGATGGGAACCCAGCATGGAGGTGTCAGATGTACTTCCCCAGGCCACAGTGGGTCGCAGCAACAGAAACCAGGTCTTGGAGCTTTGGCACACCTTGGGAGGGAGGGAGCCTCTGGATGCCATCAGTGCTGTGGACCATGTCATCTTCAACAGCCACCCAAGTCCCACTGCTCCTGCAATCCCAGCTCAAAGGCCACCTCCCCTCATACCCCTTAGTCTCCCTCCAAACTCTCACAACGTGGCCCCTCTTTCTTTCTTCCTTTCTTTCTTTCTTTCTTTCTTTCTTTCTTTCTTTCTTTCTTTCTTTCTTCCTTTCCCTTCCTTTCCTTTCCTTTCCTTTCCTTTCCTTTCCTTTCCTTTCCTTTTCTATCTCAAGTATTTCAGGCTGGCTTATGTAGTAGAGGGTGACCTTAAACTGCTAATCTTCCTGCCTCTGCCTCTCAAGTGACAGGATCACAAGCACGTGCCACCATGCCATGCTTCTTTTTAACTTTTTTTTTTAAATATCTTTTATTTATTTATTTATTTATTTGAGAGAGAGAGAGAGGAGAGAGAGAGAATGGCCAGGGCTTCCAGCCACTGCAAATGAACTACAGACGCATTGTACATCTGGCTTATGTGGGTCCTGGAGAATAGAACCGGGATCCTTTGGCTTTGCAGGCAAGCGCCTTAACTGCTAAGCCATCTCTCCAGCCCCTTTTTAACTTTTTAAAACTGTTTTTATTTTTATTTATTCATTTGCAGGGAGAGAGGGGATGGGGGTGTAACCTAAATAACTGGAGCAGGGCTAGACAGATGGCTGAGTGGTTAAGGCACTTGCCTGCAAAGCCTAAGGAGTATAGGCTGTAGAGCTTGCTTAGTAAACCAAAGCAGAGTTTCCTTAAGTGGTCAGGCGTGGTGGTGCACACCTGGAATCCCAGGACTCAAGAGGCTCAGGCATGGGCTGGGGACGTAGCTCAGCTGGTGGCACATGACTGCAAACCCAGTCCTTGGGAGGTACAGGCAGGAGAACCAGAAATTCACCGTCATTTTTGGCTACACAATGAGTTAGTTCCAGGCCAGCCTGGACTGCATGAAACCCTGTCTCAAAGGGAAAAAAAAAAAAAAAAAAAAGGCAGAGGCAAAAGGATCAGGAGTTTAAGGCCAGCCTGGGATGCATAGAGAGGTAAAAAAAAAAAAAAAAATCAAATCAAAACAAAACAAACAAAACAAAACATGGATATTTCCTTGTTTCCCATGGTGTCCAAGTGTAGGGAGGAGGGTGACGACAGATTTCTCTTACAAAGCTTCATGTCTTTGGAAGTCAAAGACACAATGGCCCGTGAGGGAAGAAGGGCCCCCAATCAAGACAAATGCCATGCCCGGCCCGACCCTGCTGCGCAGCGCAGTGCAGACAGCCGCGCTGGACTCTGCGGAGCTGCGGGAGACTTGGGGCCGTCAATAGCAGCAGCGGCATGAGAGCTGCGGGAGACTTGGGGCCGTCGATAGCAGCAGCGGCATGAGAGCTGCGGGAGACTCAGCGAGTTCGTGGCACTGAAGTCATTAGCCGAGGCCAGCATGGAATCCAGATTCCTGACAATCGAGGCTGGGCAGGAGTGGGGTGGCCTCACACCTTGGTGTCTAGAGACCAAAACTAACTACCATTAAGGATGCCAAGCCGAGTCCAGCTTCACATCATACTCAAATGCCATAGAAGGCTGGAGAGATGGCTTAGTGGTTAAGGCGTTTGCCTGGGAAGCCAAAGGATCCCAGTTCGATTCTCTAGGACCCACGTAAGCCAGATGCACAAGGGGCACATGCATCTGGAGTTCATTTGCAGTGGCTGGAGGCCCTGGCATACCCATTCTCTCTATCTTTCTTTCTCTCTCTCCCCCCTCTCAAATAAATAAATAAATAAAATTTATATATAGGCATGGTCATACCCAACTACACCTGACTTTTACCCTTTCATCATTAAGATGGTTTTTCTGCCTCATCGTCTATGGGGTGGCACCACAGGGGACGTAGAGAGGACCCTAAGGTGGTCTCTAAGGAGGAGGGAGTTGCTGAAGTGTGGTGGGTAACCCTGTGGAGAGGTTGGAAACCCTGGAGGGTCTTAAGAATCCATACTGAATCTAGCCCCTCACCCAGCCCCGTGCATGTCTCTCTCTCTCTCTCTCTCTCTCTCACACACACACACACACACACACACACACGCGCGCCCAGCTACAGGGGAAGGAAAACAAAGAAAAGCCTGGTTCCTATGTTCTCTTCCTCACTCCAGGCTGCCTGGCAAAGGTGGGCTAATAGGCACCGAGGAGGGCCAACCTGTCACAGCTTTTCCTTCCAGACTCTCTGTGCCCGGATCTGACATACAATCAAAGCCTGATCACAGCAATTCTCCTCAGAAATAACAGTCGTCCCCCCCCCCCCGCACTGGCCGCTCTAGAAACAGCAGAATGAGACTGCCAGGCTCACGCCTAGCAGCGAGCTTCCCTCCTCCTCCCCGCCCTGCTCTCTCCTCTGGAAAGCCTGAAAAGCCCCACTTTGCTTAGACGTTCTCAAGAGGGCCTCGGACAGAACAAGTTCTCTGTCACCTCTTAAGCCATTCCCTCCGTTTAGACCTGGTGGGCAGCGCCTGGCTAACTAGAGAACTATGTCAAGTGTCTGCTGGCATGGTGGGGTGACAGGCTGTGGGACAGAAGGACAACCAGGGCAGGAGTTTTGTGAGCATGGCTAGCAGAGCATAGGCCCAGGGTGCAGGGGACAGTTCAGTGGAAGGATGTGGTCTCCGAGCTCAGCTCTGCTACCCACCAGCTGATTGTCAACTCCTACAGCCAGGTTTATGGCTCTTCCTGTCCTAAGCCAGCTTCACAGCTCCCCAGAGACACATGCACATGCAGGCAGTAGTTATAAACTCCTCCGGGGCTGGAATGAGGCTGTGGCTGGGTTTACAAGGACTTCCAAGTAGAAAAGGTGGGGCTGGGATGTTGCTCAATGGCAGAGTGCTTGCCCAGCATTGCACAAGGCCCTGGGTTTCGTTCCCAGTACTGGCAGGGGGTGGGGGGAAACAAGGAGGGGCTCCAAGTAGAGAAGAGGCTGGTGCATAGGTTTAACGGAAGGTTCTGGTCTAGCTCAGGCTGTTGGTTTGGCCTGCACATTGGAATCATCTGGAGAGTTTTAAAAACCCTGATCCTGAGCTAGCAGATAGCTCTTCGGATAATATGCTTGCTGTGCAAGCGTAAGACCTGAGTTAGGGTCCTCAGAACGCACATGAAGCCAGGTGTGGTAGCTCCTGTCTGCAAGCCCAGTGCGCTTACAGTGAGATGGAGGCAGAGACAGGAGGAGCCCCAGCAGCTCAAGGAACGGCTAGTGGCGGACAACGGAGAGACCGTGCCTCTAAGCAAGGAGGAAAGCAGGATCAACATGTGAGGCTGATCTCTTACCTCCACAGGTGTACCTGTGTGCACACACATGCACACACAAAAATATTTTATTTATTTATTTGAGAGAGAGAGAGAGAGAAAGAGGCAGAGTAAGAGGAGAGAGTGGGCGTGCCAGGGCCTCCAGACACTACAAATGAACTCCAGACACGTTCGCCACCTTGTGCATCTGGCTTACATGGGTACTGGGGAGTGGAACCTGGGTCCTTTGGCTTTGCTGGCAAGCACCTTAACCACTAAGCCATCTCTCCAATCGAACCTGGGTCCTTTGGCTTTGGCTTTGCAGGCAAGCGCCTTAACCACTAAGCCATCTCTCCAACCCAAAGGTTTTGTTTTGGTTTGGTTTGGTTTGGTTTGGTTCTGGTTTTTCGAGGTAGGGTCTTACTCTAGCTCAGGCTGACCTGAAATTCATTATGAAGTCTCAGAGTGGCCTTGAAGTTACCACAATCCTCCTACCTCTGCCTCCTGAGTGCTGGGATTAAAGCCCTGCAGCAGCCGGTACTGACAAGCAAGGGAGGAGATGTGATTGTTGCCGCTGGGCCCCTTCAATCATGTGTCAGCTACTGGGGGGAGGAGCTGACTGTCCTTTTCACAAGATAAGTGTCCCTTCCTGTCACTGCTCAGCCAGATCATCGAATGCCTCGTCTCCTCGGAAGCCCTCTGTGGCAGTCACCTTCTCTTTGTTGGGAGAGAGCTCCCGAACAAAAGCAGCGGATGGGAGGAAAGGTTGATGTTGGCGTACAGTCTGGAGGGGAAGCTCCATGAAGCAGGGGAAGCATGGCATGAACAAAGGCTGGACGTCACCTCTGCCACAGCAGGGGGACAACAGCAGCGGGGGAGTGAGCCAAACTCTAGCAAGGGGGAGCTGCCTCTAACACCCCTGAGTGCGTTCTCAGCAATACACCTCTTCCAATCAGGCTCCATGTCCTAAACTGCCATCAGATGGGGACCAAGCCTTCAAAAACACATGATGTGGGCTGGAGAGATGGCTTAGAGGTTAAGGCGCCTGCCCGCTAAGCCTAAGAACGCCGGTTCCACTCTCCAGGTCCCATGTTTAGCCAGATGCAAAGTGACGCAAGGGTGCAATGCTGCACTTGCCCACAAGGGGCGCATGCGTCTGGAGTTCGTTCACAGCGGCTGAGAGGCCGCTGGCATGCCCATTCTCTATCTGTCTTCTTCTCCCTCTGTCTCTGTCTCTGTGTCTCTCTCAAAAAAAACCAAAAAAACGTGATTTTATAGGGGACATCTGCTTCACACCCTCAATGGATCCTCCTGGAAGCCTTCCACAAGGACACACAGACAGCCACCCTCTGCCCTGGAGTCCTCTCTGTCAGGCCCTGACCCGTCTGACCTCGCTCGTAGCTATGACCAGGTCCAATCGACGGATCTAATATTTGCCCCCCACTAACACTTGCAAGTGCCTTGAGGTCAGAATGTGAAGCACATTTGAGTTCTTCAGCCCCTGCCTCTCCAGAGACAGTACTTCCCTAAGCAGTCCTGTTCATAAATACTTACAAGTTTCCAGAGACACTCAGCCCTCCCCATCCGTGTGTTCTGCAGCCAAGGATTCAACTGAATGCAGATGAAAAAAAAACACCTGTCCGTACTGAACATGTGCAGACTTTCCCCTTGTCATTACTCCCTAAACAACGCAGTATGACAACTATTCCCCCAGCGCCTGCACTGTGCTAGGCATTATAATAAGTCATCTAGAGATGACTTAGCATATACCAGAGGCCATGGGTAGGTTACATACAGAAACCTCCCCTTTGTCCTAGAGACTTGAGCATATGTAGGTTTTCATAAGCTCACATGTCCTGTGGATCCCAAGGGAATGGCTGCATCACCTCCTGGTTTGAAAAGGACAGGAGCCATCCCATTCCCTAGAAACCTGTAAATGATTGTGATCTGAACAAGCTACAAGTGCTTTGCTTTGCTTCTCCTTCCTTCCCTCCTTCCTTCCTTCCCTCCCTCCCTCCCTCCCTCCTTCCTTCCCTCCATTCTTCCTTTCTTCCTTTCGTCTTCTTTTTCTGGAATGCCCAGAGCACACAACCACGTCCTAACAGGCCGGTCCCCAAGACCTTGAAGTTTCCCAAGTGCACAAAGGCACCTGCTGCTGTGTGTGTGAGCCAAGGAGGGTCTGGGGGTGTGGGGAGGGGAGGCCCCTCCGCCTGCTCTACTTCCTGTCCATCTGAACCGGGCACAGCCCTTGGGGATCTGACCACAGGCAGAGACTATACTAAGACACAGGGGAGGACTTCCAGGCTAAGAATTCAGACCATGGGGCGTGGGGTTGAGGAACATGAAAGGAGAAAATGGTATGTATGGCTGGAAGCATGAAGTGAGGGTGGCCAGAGGAGGTCTGGCTGGCTGAGAAGAGTCCCCCAGTCTCTGCCCAGTCATGTCTAGAAATGCCTTTTGGTAGTCCTTCATCGTGACCCATAATAAGAAACACAATTTTTCATCATGACCCAGGGAAATACACCCGTGCGCGCACATAATAACGCTGAAATTAAAAGTCACAAAATAGTGACTTATCATATTACATGTGATGTGCCCTGACATTTTCTGCTCTATTAAGAAATTGCCGGTCTCAGCTCACTAATTTGCCATTATGGCTCCCCAATGGATCTCAGCCTGCAAGCTTCAAGGCTTGGAAATTCCTGCTCTGCGAGGCGCCGCGCCCCACCTCTGAACATGTGCGTAGATCAGGCACTCTGCACTGTCCGCGGAGGTGGAAAGCAGCTGGCCACAGAAAGGGTAGCCCAGAGGAGAGCCACACACAGAGCAGAGGGGCTTCCTGTACAGCAAGGACAGCCACATGCTACACAGCTGGACGCTGAGGACATTGGCCATTGGTGGACACTGAGGAGAGCTACTGTCACCTCCTGCATGTTGGAAAGCAAAGACAAGTGCCTCTCTCCCTCCCAGCCAGCATGCCTGTCGAGGTCCCAGCCCTTCTCAGGATCCTCTGTCCCCAGGACAGCCCAGAACATGGTCTAGGATCAGGGGGCAGCACTACTGGGAACACGAGGGTGACCTGGTTGAAGCAGATGCCCCAGCTTTCCTGAGGCCAGGCCATGCTGCAAGCATCTTTTGGGGGGGCCCCTGAGGGTGGCTGTTCTTTGGATGTTTTAGAACTATTTGTTCTCTACTCACACAGCGAAAGCCTGAAAGTAACTCATGCATTTCAAAGGCATTTCTCATAAACATTTGGCTTTCTTTTGCCAGCACTCTTCAAAGGTCCTGAAGGGGAAAGACGAGCCGCTACTGAAGACACCATTTATTCCCATAGGCTCCTGCGGGAGGCCAGTCCTCCCTCCCCTCCTCCCTCCCCTTCACTTGACTACAAATTGTCCACTCTCCTCAGGGTTAAGAGGGATGCAGTGTGGCCCTCTCACTGGATTGGGAGTGAAGAAGCGGCCAGGGGGCCAGACTGAACCAGGGACAGGCAGAAGTAGGGAGACACCTGAGGGGAAAGAGTTTCTCAGTCAGTCCCCTCTCTCCAGCTAGGAGACTTCCTGCACTCCGATTGCTCTCTGAGGCCAGCAGATCTGCTGCTGAGGGGAAATCCTGAGTCTTTGTAGGACAGGGGAGAGCGCTCTGCCCTGGCATCTCCATTATCCCCCAGTCCTGCAGGGGCTAGATGGGGTGGGGTGGGAGGGAGACTCAGACACAGGCTGAGCAGACAGGGAAACAGTTTAGTCACTAAGGTCCCTTTTCCCTGGCCAGCTATGTGACAGGCACTTGGCCCCAAAGGCTAGGCAGATAGATCTCTTGGAGCCCCCAGTTTCTTTGTCTGTCAGGTGAGGGTGATGGCCCTGTGCGTGTGAGTCGTCTTTGTGTTCCTGGGAAGCTGTGAGATGGGGCACGTGTGATGGGTCACTCCTGCCACTAGCGGGAAGGCCAAGAAGTGTGTGTGTGCCACAGTGAGCCAAAGTGGCCTCTGTGGGGGGGCTGCTCGGCAGCAGGGAAGCTCCTTGGGGACAGTCACTTTGGGGACCACAGCCAGCGCAGCTTCCAGGCTTGAGGGAAAGAGCTTCCTCCTCCTCCTCCTTCTTTTAAATATTTATTTATTTATTTATTTATTTATTTATTTGAGTGAGAGAAGCAGGCAGAGAGACAGAGAGAGAGAAGAATGGGCACACCAGGGCCTCCAGTCACTGCAAATGAAGTCCAGATGCGTGCGCTCCCTTGTGCATCTGGCTTATGTGGGTCCTGGAGAATGGACCAGGATCCTTTGGCTTTGCAGGCAAATGCTTCAACCACTAAGCCATCTCTCCAGCCCCGAGAGCTCCCTTCTCATCACCTTCTATGTGTGGCCAGAGAGTCAGGTGGTCAATGACCAGGGAGATCATTTCCCACTGGAAAGATGAGAAGCCTAGGCCATAGACAGGAACTGGAGTACCGAAGGCCAGGACCTGTCCAGACCCATCTGCTCAGCTTTGGACTTGGCCTTGGCCGGAACTGCCCTTGCCTGAGGACTGGCCTATCTGGAGAAGCTGCAGAAGGAAGTGTAGGCGTAAGAGGGCCTCTGTGAGTGGAAGGCGGGGGACGAGGGGAAGACCAGTAATACAGCAGCCAAAGCCCAGGTGATCGAGGCAGCACAGAAGGGGGACCTCACACACAGTGAGACGGAACCTCTGGGCATGCTCCTTTTGCTTAAAGACTGCACAGAGGCCTGAGTGATGGGTGAGTCAACCCCGAGCAGGCGGTTCAGCGACCCTGGCCTTGAGAGTATCCAGCCCCAGGGGCTAAAGCCAGGCAAGGAAGCCCATCACAGACACAGGGCTGAGACTTGCAATGCTGTCTTTTCCTCTGGCACTTCCACAGTCTCTCTGCAACTCTCTCATAAGGCCTCAGGTTTACTCAGTGCTCAAGGAACGGACCCGGAGCTGCAAGTGTCACAGCTGGACCCACCTCCGACCAAGCCCGGGACGGAATCCCGCTGGTAACATCCCTGATATTTAGGCATTCGCCACCGTGGCACGAGGTAGCCATTTCTACTGTGCAGCCCAATTCACTCAAAACGCTTGTTATTAATCAAATGGCATAAATGTGTAAAAAAAAAAAAAAAAGATGGGGGGGCAGGCTGGAGAAATGGCTTGGTGGTTAAGGTGTTTGCCTGCAAAGCCAAAGCACCCAAGTTCGATTCCCCAGGACCCACATAAACCAGATGTACAAGGGGCACATGCGTCTGGAGTTCATTTGCAATGGCTAGAGGCCCTGGCGTGCCCATTCTCTCTGTGTCTGTCTCTCTTCTCTCTATGTCTCTCTGCTTTCAAATAAATAAATAAATTTTAAAATTTATTTAAAAAGACTTGGGAAAATATGAGCATATGTACAGGGGATTAGAAGTAACATGGGTAGCCGGCATGATGGCGCACGTCTTTAATCCCAGCTGGGGAGCCAGAAGTAGGAGGATCGCCGTGAGTTCAAGGCCAGCCTGAGACCACATAGTGAATTCCAGGTCAGCCTGGGCTAGATGAGACCCTACCTTGAAAGAAGAAGGAGGAGGAGGAGGAACAACATGGGTGACTTTAGATTAGGATTAGAATTAGAGGCACAGTGAAGGGGGGAAATGGGGCCAAGGCAGAGGGGAGCCAAGAAGGCAAAGACACAATAGTGAGAGTCCAGCTCTCTCTGGGGAGATCAGTCTGCTAGCTGGAGAGGACGCTCGGTTCTGGGAAGTCCTGGCGAGACAGAGACGCACAGACCCTCTGTGAGAGGAGGGCGGGCCCGCTGCAGACCTCAGCAGACCGAATCCCACAGGGGTGACGCTCATGATTTGTAGAAAGCACGTGTCAGATGCCTGGCTGCTTGGCAGCAGGGGCCTGGGAGAAAAGCACGTCCCCAACAGAAGACACAGAAGGGCCGTTCTGAGCATGTCCTGTCTCCTGGCCCCTGGGCTGTTCTGAGCATGTCCTGTCCCCCTGCACAGAAACTGGGGAGTTGCTCATGTGAAGGCAGGGGACTCAGGTCACAGAAAAGACAGTCACAGCCGCAGGGGCGTAGACAGCCTAGACGGGCAGCTGGAAACCCTGAGAGGACAGAGCTCGCAGCCTACGGTGGCCCAAAAGGTTCAGAACTATGCTATAGAGAAAGCCCAGGGCATCTCTGCTAGTATAAAGCAAGTTTCCTGGTAGGTGGCAGGGCCTTTCCGAGGCTGCTTTACAAGATCCTGTGTCTGCTCAGGTGTCTGACACCAGCAAGCTCCCGCCTCCCTTGTGTCTATGGAGCCAAATTCTAGAGTCCTGCACAGTGCAGAGTGTTGGCCAGCAACAGCCCCAGGCCAACCCCACTCACCTACGATCTCATTTTCCTCCAGGTTGATGGTCTCTAGCGCTGGGAGGGTGGTGAGCTGCTCAGGGAAGTCTTGGAACTGGTTCCGGGACAGGTCGATGGCCCTGAGGTGCTGCAGGCTGCCAACCTCGTTGGGGAGGCGATGGAGCAAGTTCCCTTCTAGGCGGAGTTCTGTCACACGGAGGGAAGCAGGGAGAGACGGTGGGAAGAAGGCCTGCTACCAGAGCAAGGTCCCCAAGCAGCTGAGTCCAGGCCTATGTGCACTAGTAGATGGGACATGTCCTCGTCATCTACAAAGATGACAGTTGAGAACTGCACAATTGAGTTACAAAAATAATCCCAGAAGGGATGGAGAGATGGCTTAGCGGTTAAGGTGCATGCCTGCGAAGCCTAAGGACCCTGGTTCGATTCTCCAGGTCCTAGTTAAGCCAGATGCGCAAGGGGGTGCACGCATCTGGAGTTCTTTGCAATGGCTAGAGGCCCCAGTGTGCCCATTCTCTCTCTCTCCCTCTCTCTGTCTCAAATAAATAAAGCCGGGCATGGTGGCGCACACCTTTAATCCCAGCACTCAGGACGCAGAGGTAGGAGGATCACTGTGAGTTCGAGGCTACCCTGAGATTACATAGTGAATTCCAGGTCAGCCTGGACTAGAATGAGACCCTACCGCCAAAAATAAAAAATTAAAATAAAATAAAATAAAATAAAAACCAACCACAGAAGAAACCCCTTGTCTTCAGTGAGTTTGCTATTTTGTGTTGGGCCACACTGACAGCCATCCTGGGGTGCATGAGGTCACACATAGCCTGAGGGCCACAGGTTAGACACACCTGGCTGACAGGAAGAGCAATGCCCCCCATTACTGCCCAGGGCCTACACCCACCATTCCAGCAATGGCCCCTTGCTCTGTGTGCATACGTTCCCTTAAGAAGCCGGGCCTAGACAAAGGTCAGGGTGTGCTGGCTCCCCTCGAGCAGGCCTTGCTGGACTGGTCAGGATACACCGTCTATCTAAGGCTCACTTCCCTTCAGGGCATTCCATGCTCCAGGGGCTGGGGACCACAAGCACATGTTATGGCCAAGTTCTTTCTCAGTCATGTGTCCTTACTTCCGCTCAGCCATCACCCAACAGATGTGGCGGGTTCCTGTTCCAGAGTGGCAGCTGTGAAGTTAACCAGGGACCTGCGTTAGGACCCCTGTGAGGACAGTCTTTGTTGGGATCTGGCCAACACTGCACTGAGAGACTGGCCAGGGTGCAAACGGAAGCTGATATACCACAAGAGAGAAAACCGACAGAACCAAGACCAACGGGGTTAGGGAAACACAACGCAAGGCTACCACAGGGGACGTCAGAAGCCCCACTGCTCAGGTGCAAACTCCAGCCTGGTCACCTACAACTGACCACTAGGCCATCTCACTCAGTCAGGTTCCATTTTCTTCACTGAGAAAGGAGCTGATGGGCCGCCCTACCTCTGGGCTGTGAAGAATGATGTCATTTAACACAGGAAAAGCACAGGAGAGAGGTGACAGGGTTTCTATTGCAGGGGCAGGCCTTTAGGGGGCAAAGTGGCTAACATGGAACCTTCTAGTGAGGCCCTCCTCTATCCCATGAGCACCCCCACATCCTGTCTGACCCACAGGCCCAGAAATGCCAAGTCAGCTGAACAATGTCCCTCGTCTTTTCTGGTCATGTGACCAATGCAGTCACACAGGGGCCTAAGCCTGGAAAAGTCCCACCCTTAGGGTGGAATACACCATGTACTAAAGTTCTTATTTTTTATTTAAAATTATTTATTTATCTGAGAGACAGAGACAGAGAGAGAGTGCACATGCGAGAGAGACAGAGAGGCATAGGTGTAGAGAGAATGGGCACGCCAGGGCCTCCAGCCACTGCAAACGAACTCCATACACACGCGCCGCCTTGTGCAGCTGGCTTACACGGGTCCTGGGGAATCGAACCTGGGTCCTTAGGCTTTGCAGACAAGTGCCTTAACTGCTAAGTCATTTCTCCAGCCCCCTATTTTTTTTTTTTTTTTTTTTTAAGACAGGGTTTCATTACATACGGGCCTTGAGCTCACAATCTTCCTGCTTCAACCGCTTGAGCACTGGAATTCCAGGCACGTGCCATTGCTTCCAGCAACCATGTGCCATCTTGAAAGCCTTCATCATTTTACCTCCCTTTTTGTACGCGTGTGTGAGGTGCGTGGTGTGTGTGCTGCGTGCACACGTATGTGCTGATGCAATGCCCTGTGTGCTTGCCTGTGATGCCCCACGGGCTCCCCTGTGGCAGGCCAGAGAATGCCAACTGTCCCTCTCTGCCCTTCACCTGCCCATTTTTCCTTGTGACAGGGTCTCTTGCAGATTCGGAAGCTTGCTGTTTGACAATCACGGCAATCCTCCAGTCTCTGCTCCCCACAGGACTGGAGGGACGGATGTGTGTGAGAACGTGGGTTCTCAGCCCCCCAAGCCCTCGTGCTTACCCAGGAGCCACCTTAACTGCTGACCCATCTCTCCAGCCCCATGTAAGCTTGAGTATGTGTTTTGTGAGTCGTGCTAGGTCATGGCGTATGAACTTATCTGTGGGCCTGCCTCCCCACCCCGAGTGGGGTGTTGCCAGCCTCTTTTTCCCACTCCATGAGGGTCCTGGGACTGCCTGGCCTCCCTCAGGCTGTGCTCCATCACTTAAACCCCTAAGCGGAAGAACGTAAGTCAGGCACCCGCGTCCTGTGATGTCACAGGGTGGAGCATGGTGGTAGAAGCTGGCCCCTCCACTTCCACCCAGGGCTTCTGGATATAGCGCCTTGGCAGGCAGCCAGTAGATGGATTCATTCTTGGCAGGAATGGGGGTCTCAGCCACCCCTGACCCAGGTCCTGAGCAGGCCCTCATGCCCAGGGTGAAAGGCTATCAAGTTGGGCTGGAGAGATGGCTTAGGGGTTAAGGCGCCTGCCTCCTAAGCCTAAGAACACTGGTTCCAATTTCCAGCGGTTCCAATCTCCAGGTCCCACGTTTAGCCAGATGCAAAGTGACGCAAGGGCGCAATGCCGCACTTGACCACAAGGGGGCGCACACATCTGGATTTGGTTCGCAGCAGCTGAGACACTGCTGGAGCGCCCATCTCTGTCATCTCTGTCTTCCTCTCTCTCTCTCTCTCTCTCTCTCTCTCTCTCTCTCTGTGTCTCTCTCCAAAAATAATAATAATAATAATAATAAAGTAAAAAAAAAAAAGAAAAAAAAAGGCTATCAAGTTGCTCACCAGCTTAGAGCTGCGGTGGGCGGGGCTCTGGCTAGAACACAGCTTGGCAGAGTCCAGCATCTGGCAAGAGTGGGACCCAACTGCCATCAGGCCTCAGTTTGCAGGCATGGCCCTGGGCACTTGGGAGTGGACCGCCTCTCTCTTTCTGTGGAAGGCTTGGCAGAGCTAGTGTTCTGGGCCTACTAATAGCTCTAGAAACAGCAAGAAAATACGAGTTGTCTAACTCTAGGGTTTCACTTGCCAGCTAAATGCATGCAGAATTGCACTTAAAATTGCCATTGTAAAATAACATAAAGATGAATGATATAATTTACCCTGGGTTTTTATTTTTCCTTGGTCTGTCACCAAGCATCAAGTGAAAGAACCACGACATGCCGCAGGAGAGAGAGACAGAGAGACAGAGAGACAGAGAGACAGAGAGCACAGAGGAAAGGAAGACGCTGTCTTTTCAGGCTGTAAGAGTCTTACACTCCGTGGTGGTATGCTCCACGTTCCTGCAGGGCTTTCAAGATGTGGCCCTGGCTGGGCGTGGTGATGCACGCCTTTAATCCCAGCACTCGGGAGACAGAGGTAGGAGGAGAGCTGTGAGTTCGAGGCCATCCTGAGACTACACAGTGAATTCCAGGTCAGCCTAGGCTAAAGTGAGACCCTCGAAAAACCAAAAAAAAAAAAAAAAAGAGAGAGAGAGAGACTTGTCTACTTTAGGGCTCCCCACAGTGCAGGCAGAGCACTTGTCCCCTCTGTAGGGCCTCTGTTAATACACACACAGTGAAAAGATGACTCAGATGCAGTTCCTGCCTGTTCAGAGCCATAGCATCACCAGGCAGGTGACTTTCAGTGTGGCTAATACTCAGGAGTGGGCAGCCACTACAAATGACCTCGTACGCGCCCCTTGTGCATGCGCCCCCTTGTGCGTCTGGCTTACGTGGATCCTAGGAAGTCGAACTTAGATCCTTTGGCTTTGCAGGCAAACACCTTAACCGCTAAGCCATCTCTCCAGCCCTATTTTGGTTTTTGAGGTAGGGTCTCACTGTAGCCCAGGATGACCTGGAATTCACTATGTAGTCTCAGGTGGCCTCGAACTCACGGTGATCCTCCTACCTCTGCCTCTCAAGTGCTGGGATTAAAGGCATGCGCCACCATACCCAGATCCTGTTTTCCTTTTTGAGGCAGGGTCTCACTGTAGCCCGGGTGGACCTGGAACTTCCTGTGTGATCCAGACTGGCCACAGAAGGGTTAGGACTGGAGTTCAGATCCCCAGCACCCACGTTAATAGGCTGGTGTTCAGCCTGGAATCTAGCACAAGGAAGCAGAGATAGGAGTTCTCTGTGGGGAAGCTTGTTAGCTGGATGTGGGGCTTTGAATTGGGTGCCCCCCATAAACTGTTGCAACTCCCAGAAACCTCCAGAATGCACTCAGACTCCTTAGGGCATGGTTCTGTGACAGACAGGATATGAGGCAAGCCTGCTATGACAACGGGTTATGCTGGAACCCCTTGTGGTGCCTCAGTGAGTGCAGCCTCATTTGAGGATGGGGGAAGAAGGCGTGCAGGGTCTGGTCCCTTAGAGATAAGCAGGTGGGCTGGGGTAGAGAGACTAATTCCAGCGTGCCAGGAAGGCTGAAGATCACAACAATGGCTGTGGTTTTGGCATCAGAGATGTGTTATTGTCAAAGCCACAGTGGCCACGAGTGGCACCAACATGCTGCGACCAGAGGAAATGTGTGGCCAACAACACGAGTGAAGAAGGGAGGGTTCTCTGCAGGGGCTCAATCAACAGCTCAGGACGTGGCAGGAAGACCTCTCCTGGTGAGCTCCTCTTGGAAAACGTCTCCTGTGGAATCTCGGAGGCGCTTGCGTAGCACATTTCTGCGTCCATTCTCTTGCTGGTCTGTTGTACATGGGCTCGACTTGGGCAGGAAGATGCCCGTGGGAACCTGGGCAGCTGTGCACGAAGGCACCCCAAAGAGGAGGCGCGTACTTCTCTGTCAGCCTTGTAGGTGTGGGCTGTTTCTGGCACCAGTGCGTCGTCGGGGTTGGGGTGGCACAGCAGAGAGCAGATGGACAAAAGAACTTTGGACACAGTGCCGGAGACCGCTGTGACCGCAGGATGTCCAGGCAGAGGCTGCCTTTGCTGTTGATACCGCGATGGTAGGTTCTGTAATGAAAGCAAGCTGTGACCTGTGAAGGCCCCTTCGTGACAAGCTGTACTTTGTCCAAACATCAGGGGAGTTGAGGGCAGCCTCACCTTTGGGGGTCTGAAAAGATAATCTGTAGGAAAGTGGATGGTCAGGAAAAACAAAACAAAACAAAAAAAAACCACCTCCTTGGTAAGGACTGTCGTCATTCAGGGCCATGCTGGTGGCCTGCCACTGGAACAAGCCATCCCCCACAGGTCCTGCTGGGCAGGAGGACCCCTCTGTCAGGCCTCAATTCAATGCAAACTGGATCCAGTCCAACTTCAAAGGTCCCCCTAGTCTTAACCAACTTTATGACTGTTTCAAAGTCTCGAGTCTCCCCTGAGATTGAAGACTTGACTTAACTGTGAGTCCACACTTGAGGCTGCTGAAATCACAAGTACCAAGTCCACACTTATTCCTCCTCCAGCACACAAGTTTCAAAAAAACCAAAATCTGCCAAGTGTGGTGGCACACACCTTTAATCCCAGCACTCAGGAGGCAGAGGTAGGAGGATCGCCATGAGTTCGAGGTCACCCTGAGACTACATAGTGAATTCCAGGTCAGCCTGGGCTAGAGTGAGATCCTACCTTGAAAAACCAAAACCAAAACAAAACAAAACAAAAATCCATGTGGTCAGATTCACCTCAGCCACTCTTGGTACCAGATCTTTGTTGCAGGCCATTGCCACACTTCTGCATCCACTTCCATGCCACCCTCCCCGCCGCATGGGACCCGGAGCCTAGGCTGGGCTGCTTGTGGCGGCCCACGGCAGGCTCACCTGTAACGCTGCAGGCCGGGAGCTGCCCTCTGCATGTGTGTGCCATGGAGCACTGTCCATATTTTAAAAATAACTCAATCCTGCCAATATTCTGTGGCAGGGGCTGGGACACAAACCCAGGCTGGCTGTCCCCAAGGTCACATGCACCTCACCTTCTTTTCCTATCACGCCTCCTTGGTATCATCCAAGCTTTCCGTGACCAAAGCATCTGTTTCCATGGCAAAGAGCTTGACCATGGGCCCCAGGACCCAGAGCGGAGGTCCTACTACACATCTGCCTGAAGGCAGATTGGAGGAGCTACTTCTCCATTCTGGTCTCAAATTCCCAAACACCTTTGCAGGCTTAAGCCTGGGATCACTCCAGTTCACTTCTCACTGAATGGACAGATTTTTTAAAAATTTACTTGAGGGGGGTCAGAGAGAGAGAGAATAGGTGCACCAGCGCCTCCAGCCACTGCAAACAAACTCCAGGCGCATGTGCCCCCGTGCATCTGGCTTACGTGGGGCCTGGAGAATTGAACCGGGGTCCTTTGGCTTTGCAGGCAAAAGCCTTCACCACTAAGCCAACTCTCCACTCCCTGAATGGATTGCTTTCTGTGACTACTTGTGGCCGCAGACGTCTGTACGACGCAGCTGACCCTCACCAGGGACACCAGTATCAGCAGTTTAGACCAGGCTGCCATAACTGTGCCAAACAGAATCTCTCTGTAAACTACTCGGCTTTAGGTACTTTGCCATAGCAACACAGAACAGACTGGCACAGCCCAATTTCTTGGAGAGGAGATCTGAGGCTTGCAGAGGTCACTTGAGGTCCAGGCTGTTGATGTCTTTAGCTTCTGTACAGCCTGAACTCCCAGTCGTTCCCCCGCCCCCCAGCACTGTTTCTATTTCAGAGGAAACAGCCCTGGCTACGTGACTGGCTACCGTGTGCCGAGCTTCCATCCCAACACAGCCACTGCTGGGCCGGGCTTTCCTACTCACCCGGGGCACGGCACCCAGGCCAGACGTCTGCCCAGTCCTTTCTTGGGCAAAGACAGTTGGGAAGCTCAGGTCTTCTTGCTGTCTTCTGCCAGGGTTCAGAGTTGAACAACTGGAAACCCAGGCTGAACAACGGGGGCTTCCGGGAGAAGACGTCACTCCGCCCTGTTCCCAAGGCGCGCAAGGCTGAGCACAGCCCCTCGGTGGCATCTCCTCATGCCCCTGAGTCATGGTGGCCCTGTTCCGTGAGTTCCTCCTTCCTCACACTCCTCTTTGTGCTCCCCGAATCGACCACGTCTTGGATGGTGGCCAGGGCTGGCTCAGACTGACTGTCAAGAGGGAGGAAACCCGCTGATTCCATTAGGGGACACATGAGCTGGCCTGCAGGGGTGGTACGGCTGGTCTGCAAGGGGAGACACCAGCTCCATATACACTAGGCCACAGCTTGGCTCGCACCTGGGCTCCGATCCTGCGTCTATGAGGCCCCCAAGATGGCGCTAGAAGGGGCAACCATAAATGTCCTTCTGAGGGCCCATGCATCCATGCTGACAGTGCCAAGAGAGCTTCAACACAGATACCCTGAAGTCCACAGGGGCCAGGGAGCTTGAAGAGAGACAGGAGCCAAGTTTCCAGCACATATGCCCACTCGTTGGCGTGGGCAATGGGAAGGGGTAAGACCCCCTCCCTTCACCAGATTGGGACTAAATGAAGAGTAGACATTCTTCCCCAGTGCAAAGACCAGCAAGTGTGCGTGTGTGTGCACACATGTGCGTATGTGTAGGGCGTATGTACACGTGAGTGCCTTTGTGTGTGGAAGCCTTAGGTTGACGTCTGGCATCTTCCGCAACTGCTCTTCACTTTATTCTGTTGAGACGGGGTCTGTTGCTTAGCTAGGGCTCACCAATTCCACGCTGGCTGGCAAGCCCCAGGGATCCTTCTATTTCTGCCTCCTCCAGCTTTTACATGGGTGCTCAGGCCCTTGTGTAGCAAGTAGACTACTGACTGCGTCATCTCCCCAGCCCCCAACACAAGCCAGTTTCTAAAACACAACAGCAAGTTTAAAAAGCAAGATGTGGTAGCTCACCCAGCACTCGAGAGGCAGAGGTAGGAGAATAGCCATGAGTTCGAGGCTATCCTGAGACGACATAGTGAGTTATAGGTCAGCCCGGGCTACAGTGAGACTCTGCCTCAAAAAACCAAAGAAAGGGCTGGAGAGATGGCTTAGCGGTTAAGGCGTTTGCTTGCAAAGCCAAAGGATCCCAGTTTGACTCTTCAGAAGCCAGGTAAGCCAGATGCACAAGGGGGCGCATGCATCTGGAGTTTGTTTGCAGTGGCTGGAGGCCCTGGCATGCCCATTCTCTCTCTCTCCTCTCTGCCTCTTTCTCTCTCTTAAATAAATAAATAAATAATTTTTTTTTTAAAAGCAAGCTGTACAAGATGTAAAATGGCACACATCTTTCCTGTGATTGGTCCCAGCCCTCCAGCCCTGTTCTCTTTTGCTGTGTGACCTTGGACAAGTTACCTGAACTCTCAGGGAGAGGGAAAGAGAGTGACAGCCAGTTTAAGAGGAAGGGAGAGAGGAGTTAAGAGCGGCAGAATTGTAAAGATTCGAGTGACTTTAAATTTGGCAAGTTTTCACACGCCGCTTACCCTTGGTGGTATGCTGTAAACTAAAACTTAACGCATTTCTATCTCATGGGTCTGGACTCTCTTTGGAGCTGGCAGCCACTGTAGTTGCTGGGCAGGGAGCTGGATGTCTGGGGGTGGGGAAGAGAGGGGTTTATTTTTCCCTTTTATCCTTTTCAACTGGACCATTGCATTGTGCATGCGTGTGTGTGTGTGTGTGTGTGTGTGTGTGTGTGTTCGTTCAAAGATAAACAAGCTGACAGGATGCTTTCTTTCAAATGGCATGGTGGAGCTGTGCAGGTGTGCCGGGGACAAGAACAGCAGGCGAGGCATGGATGTGGCGTGGGGAGGAGGGCAGAGAAAATTGCATAGCAGCAAAGAGCCTGAAGAAGGGGGCAGAGGGAAACAGCAAAGTCATTTGTCACTCGAGGTGGTGAGAATATAAGCTTGGGCCCTAGAGCTGACTCCAAGTCACCCCGTCCCAGTGTTCTGGGTGTGTACCTCCCCGTGTGCACTGCCACACGAGCCCAGGTGGGTGTGCAGAGAGGGTGCTGAGATGCACAAGGGAAGAGGAGGCAGACTCCCACCTGGGAGGCAGAACAATCTCTCCTGGCTGCTGCCAGCGCTCCTCAGAGAGAACTGAATTTAGTTCTTCACGCTCTGGGTTGCCTGGCCTCTGGCCACTGGTTTTTCTGCTCTGCTTGGTAAAACCACGCACTGCTGCCACCCTGGCATTGGTAATCCCACCTCTGGGGTTCTGTCTAACAATGTGGAAGCCCACAGTGCTGGGTTCTTTGAAGCCTCCTAGAAGCAGCCGGCCCCTTGCTCAGAGGCGAGCAAGGAGTTAGGTCTGTGTTCTGCTTAAGCTTATCCAGGCAACCACCAGGTCCTGATGCCCCCGAGAGCACAGATGGCACAAGCTGATGGGGCATTCTTCGTAGGAACTCTTACAGGCAGTGACAGGGAGGAGAGGCTGTCCCAGTGAACAACTCCCAGAAAATGGCCCTTCCTGGACTACCAACTCCAATGGTGGGCTAGACTGTGGGGGCAGAAATAAGTGACCCCCCGATGGTAGGTCTGACTGATGCACCCCTCTTCAGCACAGCTGGGCGCCTGCCAGGCTTCCCCAGAGCCTTTCTGGGCCTCTCTTCTCCTTTGTCCATTAAGTGATGTGAGCTGAGGAAAAGTAAAGGCAAGGGTGCCCCCACCCCCCTCCAAAGCAAAACAGGAAGTGAGGGCACAGCAGTGTCCACTGTGTGACCGCCCTCCTCCTCGAAGGCCAGCCAAACCACCTGATGACCTCTGTGAGGTAGGTTCCATCAGTCCCCTGACCTTGGAGACTTGTCATGCTCCGGGGACCCCTTCCAAATCTCTCTTCTCTCTTCTCCAAACACATTCCAGGGCACTGTCCACATTTTTCTGCTGTCCCCCTCCGTGCCCCCAAACTTCCTAAGACTCCTGCCTCATATGTGGACCGAGTCAGCTTGGGTGTGGCAACCTGAGGGACACAAGGAAGCAGGGCCCGGCATCATTCACTCTTCTCCCTCTGTGAGCACAGCTACTTCAAGCTAGTCCCTCCATACCCGCTGCCCACATCTGTCTCAGGCACCAAGATGTGGGCAGTGGGGGGGGGGGTGTCAGAGCTCAGAGCAGAAGGCCACTCCCCAAAGTGCTCAGAGAAGAGGCAAGGATGTGGTCTTCTGGCATCATGTGGCTTACCAGAGGGAAAGGCAGAGCTCTTCCTGTGCCTTGTATGTTAGCAGAGGTAATGGGCGGGAAATTGCCAGCTTTCTTTGAGTGCAGTCATAGGAGCTACTGCCAGAAGACGCCTGAGGAGAGAAAGACAGCTGCTCGGTGAGCTGGGGAGCCCTGAGCACACAGGCTCTGCAGGGTGCTCGCTGCCTGGGCTGATGACTGGCTGGCATCTTCCTGTGGGGGGGTTCTGACAACTCACCCTTGAGGATAGATTAGAAAGAGGCAAAGGAAGCTGTCACTACAGCTGGGCAGAGTGGCACTGTCTCTTATGACACACTGGGGAGGCAGAGGCGGAGGCAGAAGGAGCAAGAGTTCGAAGCCATCCTTAGCTGCTTGAGATCCAAACACAAAGGGGCGGCGTGGGGGAGGGGAGACGGCTGCTTGACTGGAAGCTGCCAAGTGCGACTCCCTGGAACGTAAGTAAAAACCGGGCATGGCCACGTGCTTCTGTAAAGTCAGTCTGGGAGAGCAAGGGGTTATGCATAGAGACTTCAGGGGCTTGCTGACGGACAGCGACTCCAACTCAAAGAAATATGTGCTGGAGCAATAGAGAAGGGCACTCCAAGGTCTCCACTGGCCTCTGCACATATCTGTACACACACATTCACATACTGTTCTACACATATACACATGCAAAGAAACAATGACAAAAAAAAGTTAAGGGGCTGGGGAGATGGCTTAGCAAAGCCTAAGGACCCAGGTTCAATTCCCCAGTGTCAGACACAGTTAAGGACCCGGGGCCACTGGAGGTTTAAGCAGGCCTGAGCTGTCAGGCACGACCAAGATCCGCAGGCCACAGGAGATTGCAGCAGGCCTAGACCCTGATAATCTTGCTCCTTCCCCCCACCCGGGGCGCTTGGATGTCCTGATAAGACTTAAGGTCTCCTCCTTTCCTTGGCTACGTGACCTTTTGACTGCTCACCCTGGAAGTTCCTACGTTAACAAGGTATCAGCCAGCAGATTCACACAGCCAACCCCACTGTGACCCGCACCTGTGCCTCTTCCCAGCACTACGTGAACACTTAGAAGCCCACCCCCCAACGAATAAGCTGTCCTCTGACACTGTCTCCATCGCACCCACTCAAGACCCTGCTCCCAAGCTGCCTGGATGTCTCTGGGATGCCAGTGCACAATGGCCGCCCGGAGCCAGACACCCACACCTGCAAAGCTAAAGGCTCAGGTTCAATTCCCCAGGACCCACCTAAGCCAGATGCACAAGATGGAGCATGAGTCTGGAGTTTGCCTGCAGTGGCTGGAGGCCCTAGTGGGCCTATTCTTTCTCTATCTGCCTCTTTCTCTCTCTCTCAAATAAATAAATAGATAGATAAGATTTTTTTTTTTAAAGTTAAAACAAGAGCCGGGCGTGGTGGCGCACGCCTTTAATCCCAGCACTCGGGAGGTAGAGGTAGGAGGATCGCTGAGAGTTCGAGGCCACCCTGAGACTACATAGTTAATTCCAGGTCAGCCTGGACCAGAGTGAGACCCTACCTTGAAAAACCAAAAAAAAAAAAAAAAAAAAAGTTAAAACAAAACAAAAACAAAGAAGAGCCGGGGCGTGGTGGTACACACCTTTAATTCCGGCACTTGGAAGGCAGAGGTAGGAGGATCACCATGGGTTCAAGGCCACTAATTCCAGATCTGAACTAAAAACTAAAACTAAAAAGCAAAACCCTACCTCAGAAAACAAAAACAAAAACAAAACAAAGCAAAGAAGAAACCCATCACCGTGGATAATCACCACAGAAAACCTGTCAAGCCCAGGGCGCGAGGACTGCGAGGCGCCTTCTGCCTAATGCTGCTGCCCTCTCTGACAGGCGAGGCTCTGCGGGCCGTTTTTCCAGGTATAGGGCCTCTTGGCCAGCTGGACTCCACAGAGGGGGGCGCCATCTGGCTGACCAGACTCCCTGTCCAACCTCTCCTACAAATCCGTGCTCCCCGCAAGCCACCCCTCCCCTAGTTAAACCTGGGGAGAAGAAACCCCTCCCTATGTGTAAACTCTGGGGAGAAGAAAGTCTCCCAGGAGTTCTGGCCTCACATTATGGGGATGTTTTGCAGGTGGGGGCTCTCTGGTCCAGGCTGACCTGGAATTAACTATGTTGTCTCAGGGTCAAAGCAATCCTCCTACCTCTGCCTCCCGAGTGCTGGGATTAAAGGCGTGCGCCACCACGCCCGGCTGGCCTCACATTATGACTCACGATGTTTCATCCTATCCGGAATGCCTCTCTGCCTTATCCAGCCTGACCCCATCCTGTTCTGACGGAGCAGTCAGCTCCCTGAGGCTGGGCCCTGACAACACACGGCGCTCTGCCCTGCACTGCCCAGGGTTGTGTTCCCAGACACACCTTCCATCCTCTGGAATGGATTCCGAAAGATCCTTATTTACCTAGCAAAACCTCCTCATCTATCAATCCTCACTTCTTTTTTTTTTTTATTTTTTTTGGTTTTTCGAGGTAGGGTCTCACTCTGGCCCAGGCTGGCCTGGAATTAACTATGCAGTCTCAGGGTGGCCTCGAACTCTCAGCGATCCTCCTACCTCTGCCTCCCGAGTGCTGGGATTAAAGGCGTGCGCCACCACGCCCGGCTTCAATCCTCACTTCTTATTTCCTCTTCTGTTTGTGCAAACACACACGTGCGTTTGGGTGTATGCGTGCAGATGTGTGTGCATGTGTGTGGGGGTCAGAGGACAACCTAGGGTATCGTCCCTTGGGAATGCCATCCACCTCCGTGTGTGGCTGGCATGCGTGTGCCCCAGCACGAGTGTGGAGGTCAGAGGATAACCCTACACCTTTTTTTGTTTGTTTTGTTTTTTTGTGTGTGTGTTTTTGTTTTGTTTTGCTTTGTTTTGAGGCCTCACTCTAGCCCAGGCTGACCTGGAACTCACTGTGCAGTCTCAGGGTGGCCTTGAACTCAAGGTGATCCTCCTACCTCTGCCTCCCGAGTGCTGGGGTTAAAGGCGTGCGCCACCATGCCTAGCTCCCTGCCACCTTTTTTTGCGACAGGGCCTCTCATTGCCCTGCAGCTTCTAACTGGGCTAAACTGGTTGGCCAGTGAGCTCCAGGGATCTGCTTGTCTCCATGTTCCCAGTGCTGGGATTTCAAGTATGTGCCACCATGCTGGGCATTTTCCCATGGGTTCTAGGAATCAAACTCAGGTTCTTATGTCTGCATAAGGCAAGCACATTACTAAGTGAACTACCTCCTAGCCCTCAATCTCTGCTTTAAGCTTCCCGAGTCCCCACTCACCAAATAGAATTCCTGCCCCCTCCGAGTCACTGTCTGCTGCCTGCAGCCATCACTGCACTAAGGCTCACTGCAAGGGCACCTGCCTCCCTGTGAAGTGGCAGGTCCCCAGGACCTTCTCCCTCCCACATGATGTGGGTGTTGTGATGATTAAACATGAGGCGAGGCGTGAGGCCAGGAGAGCTGAGTGCCCAGTGAATTGGACTCTCGCTGGGCATCCCCCCAGAAGAGGCAGGATAGAGGCTGGTGACTGTTTGCAGAATCGAATACTAGGCAGGGCCGTGAGAGACTGAATTGACTGACAACAGCCCACCAAAACAGAACACCAACATACTAAAACCTTCAACACATACACACACGCTAAACAAGTTTTTTAAAATGTATGAAGTGCTGGGCGTGGTGGCGCACGCCTTTAATCCCAGTACTCAAGAGGCAGAGGTAAGATGATCACCGTGAGTTCAAGACCACCCTGAGACTACATAGTGAATTCCATGTCAGCCTGGACTAGAGTGAGACCCTACCAAGAAAAAACAAAACAAAACAAAACAGTGTGTGTGTGTGTGTATGTGTGTGTGTGTGTGTGTGTGAAGAAGGGCTAGGAGGATGACTCAGCATTTCAAGGCGTTTACTTACAAAGCCTGCTAGCCCTGGTTCAATTCACCAGCAACCCACATAAAGCCAGACGCAAAGTGGTATATATGCTCCGGATGCATGTGTGATCCTGATCCAAGCCTACGACAACAGGAAGCAGAGCCAGGAGAATCTTAGCTTGAGGGTCAGCTAGCCCGATGTTCCCTTGTGGTGGCAAGAGACACTGTCTCAAAGTAGGTGGATCGCCTACACCGTAAAGTTGTCCTCTGACTGCCACATGTGCGCTGTGAAAAAGAGTGACAAAGAAGGACACAGAGGGGGGGATCTAAGATGACCCAACCCTGGGAAGCCACACACCTCACAGAATTCCCAGGGCCTCCCTGGGAACCAATGAAGCAGGGGACAAGCGAAGCAGACAGACTGTGCTCTCAAGAATGGGCCTGGCAGGATAGTAGCCGGACAAAGGACACAGTGGTCCTTACAGCGCGCCTCCTCTGCACACACTACAGAGTTCTGTTGACAGACAAGCCGCAGCAAAGACTCGGGGCCAGAGCCATCTCTGGGAGAGCCAAGTGAGCGTCAGCTCCGTCAGCTCCACTCTCCTGCCCGGCCCCTGGCCATCACAACCTTAGATCCACTGTGTGAAATCCAATTAGCAGGGAGACCGGCCTTCCCTTTGAGACCCTTGGCTGCTGCGGGACAGAGGAGTGAGCGGGGAGCTGTGAGTTGGTGAGCAAGAAAGGAGTTCAAACAGCATCCTTCAACAGGCCTCTGACCCAGACATCACAGGCATCACAATGAGTACATGTCTGCTTGGGCACGTTTCTGTACGCTGCTGACAAGGGCCTGCACTTATCTGACACTCAGCACACGGAGCATTCCACTGGAAGCTCTTGTCTGTGACCCCGCCCACGCCGCTATCAAGGCGCATCAATTCTCCAAGTAGCGCCTTCCATACTTTGTCCCTGCAGTGTCCCAGCCTGCAAAGCCAGGCTCCTGCAGGCAGTACCCTGGTCCGTGGTCCTCTGCGTGCCTTGAGAACCAGGTCCGGAAGAAAGCGCACAGGAGCTCTGCAGCCCTTCCTGGGGCCCTGACATCGCCCCCCTCCCAGATCGTCCGTTTTCAACCTTTTTGTTTCACTCTGGAAGGCAGAGTCACCCCCTCCCCTGGTTTACTAAATGCGTGCGTCATTAAAGATCCCTGTGTTTGGATCCAGGCCCGGATGTCCTGCTCTGAGATCCTGTACACACCATGTCCTCTCTGATTCTCCAGCTCCTTCGATAAAGTGGGTTCATACAGACCATGCCAATGTTTCCCAGGCTAAATCTCCCGTGTAAATTTATCTTACCAGTTTTCGAATGGTAGGAAACTTGGGAAATTTTGTCATAAAATGCTTACTTCCAGCTTCCATTAAATATTCAGAAGCAGCACTGGGGAGGGTGGAGGTAAGGAGGGTCGAGAGTTCAAGATCATCCTCGGCTACATAGTGAATTCAAGGCCAATCTGGTACTTATGAGACTCCGTGTCAGGAAAAGGAAAATAAATGAATAATTAGAAGAATGGACAGCATCTGCCTCTCTTCTCATGTGGCGCACCCAGCTGAGGCACCACAGGCTTGCCGTAGTCCTCTTCACTCCCTACTGCTACCTGCCCAAAGCAGGTCCCTCATGCTGACATGCCAGCCTCCTACAGCCTGTGTGATAACCCTGCCAGCACAGTACAATGGCCTGTGCACTGCTGAATGCCAGGAGCAGGCTCACACCCACGTGTTCCAGTTTTTCTGGCCCTGGGGCTCCGGGAGAACGATGCTTAGAGAAAGCTCCTGAGATGATTCTGGCTGTGAGGACCCATCTCACCCGTGCAGATAGGCAGATGCCAGAGAAGGAATAAAAAGGAAAAAAAAGACAGAAACGGGCTGGAGAGATGGCTTAGTGGTTAAGGCACTTGCCTACAAAGCCTAACAACCCAGGTTCGATTCCCCAGTGTAAGGAAAGTGTAGGAGAAACGCAAGAAAGAACACCAGACTTGATCTCTACAACAGATTGTTTCCCGCGGGATGAAGGCTGGGGCCCCGAGTCAGGCTGGGGTTCAAACTTATAAGGAGGATCCGAAGGCAAACAGACTGAATTAGCTGCAGGTCCAAGGGAAGTAGATGAGGCATCAGAGTTATTTGCTACGAATAGGCTCTTTAGCAGAGTTGACTGGGGAGGACTGGATGTCGCCATTTTTTTTTTTTTTTTTTTTTTGGGGTCTCACTCTAGTCCAGGCTGGCCTGGAATGCACTATGTAGTCTCAGGGTGGCCTTGAACTCACTGTGATCCTCCTACCTCTGCCTCCCAAGTGCCGGGATGGGACGCCACCACGGCAATGTCTCCATTCTTTATGGCCTCCTCATCTTAAGGTTAGTTATTAACTCTTTGGTTCCCTCTAGTTTTCAGGGAAGGCCATTAACCCTTCCCCAGGTCCCACCCACGTAAAAGCCAGATGCACAAAGTGGCGCATGTATCTAGAGTACATTTGCAGAGACTAGAGTCCCTGGCATGCCCATTCTCTCTATCTGCCTGCCTCTCTTCTCTCTCTCTCTCTCTCTCTCTCTCTCTCTCTCTCTCTGTTTGCAAATAATACATAAGTAAAAAGAGAGACAGACCAAGCCCTGAGATGGCACCCATGAGTGCCTTTGGGAAAACAAGTGTTACCTTAGCCCCCACACGTGTTTGCAGGCAGAGACACTCTACCTTTGCAGACACAGGGTGACGGGCTCTGGAAGTGTCAGTCCAGGAGAGCCGCCCAGACTATGCCACCATCACGCACCTCTGTGCACCCTGATGGTGGCCTTGCCAGGTCCTGCCTGCTCCCGCCCCCACTCGTTCCCACCACTGGTCCAGATATGCCCGCTCACACCGATATGCCCGTTCACACCTCCCTCTGCTTTCCCTGCTCGGCCCCATGCCCACATCTCCTTGGGGAAGGGTGCCCAGCCTGGAAGCAGTGATCTCAGACAGGCCTGCTCCAGCCACCCATGTGCCACCTGCATTTTGTGGCTCTAAATAGAATCGCAGACCCTGTTCGTGCCTTTGGGAGGCAGGGAATTTCAGAAAACACGGTCTACCTTTATTTTTTTTTTAATATTTTACTTATTTATTTATTTATTTGAGAGAGAGAGAGAGGAAGAGGCAGAGAGAAAGAATGGGCACACCAGGACCTCCAGCCACTGCAAATGAACTCCAGATGCATGTGCCCCCTTGTGCATCTGACTTACATGGGTCCTGGGGAATCAAACAGGGTTCCTTAGGCTTTGCAGGCAAACACCTTAACCGCCAAGCCATTTCTTTTTTTTAATTTTTATTCTTCCACTAAGTCATTTCTCCAGCCCAGGATCTACCTTTCTTAAGCTTCTCCTTCTGCAGTCACCCAAGTGGCCAGCCCTGCAGCACGGGAAAAGGATGAATAGGGCACCCCCGGAGGCAGGAGAGGGCACCACAGCCTCATGCATCCTACTGTGCCTTTCAGAAGAATGAGCACTGCAAATAATCTACAATGCCCGCCCACCTCCCACCGGGCACCATCGCCACATGGTCTGAGCGTCCAGAGAGATAGACCTACCTTGCTGGGCAGGAAAGCAGAAGATGAAGACAGAACAATCCCAGACTGGGGATGTAAAGGGGATCACTGAAGCCTCACACACTTGCTGGACTGCTCGGAGTCCTGACTCCGCCTCTCCCCACCCTGACCCTTGGTCAGCCGGCTCTCCAGCCAGCAGGAGGCAGAAGTTGACTCACAGATCTCACAAGTCCATGTTCAAAGCCTGCCCTTGAGAATGACCTCATGGGTCTGGCTGACCAGGGACATGCTCTGGGAACATTCCCCATTCAGGGTCAGAGCCTGAAGGACAAGAGCCTGGCCATACCCTTCCAGCCTGAGGTGCCTGGGGCTTACCTCGCAGCTGACTGAAGGTGGTCATGAACTTGCTGGTGAGGGACTTGAGCTCGTTGTTGGCCAGTGTGATGAGGTGGATCTGGTCGGAGACATTGCGTAGGACCTTGTAGATGCCAATGGGGAAGGAAACCAGCTTGCATTCGGCCAGGTCTGCAGCAAAGGGACAGAAACACACGGAGGCATCAGCCACAGCTGCCCTGGACCCATGTGGACCCAACTCGTGTTCCCAACTGGCCTCCGTGTCCGCCTGAGTGTCCCCGTACCCAAAGGTCCTCACTCTTCCAGGGCCATCGGCATTACCTCACATGAGACCCTCCTTCACACCCTGAGCCTTGGGGTTTCATGTAGCACCATCTGTTGCCACAGCCCACCGGCTGGAGTGAGGAGGCCCAAGCTTGCAGGCCCTGTGAGAGCTGCCAATCACGGCTTCCTTCAGCTCTACAGAACCAAGCTCCTTTGGAACCCAGACGAGCAGTGAGGCGGCCATCTTGAAGGAACCCCATGACAGCCTGCTTCCGAAGTACATGATGATCACAGACTGGCTTTCCTTCCCAGGCCTCTCGCATTAGTGGCAGAACTCGCGCAAGCAGCAGTAGGAAAGCACCATGCCCAGCAGGGTGGCACCTCCCCAAGGCTAAACACAGAACCACCATAGGAGCCAGGGGTGCTGTGCCCATGCAGATACACCCAGGAGACAGGAAGATGAAACATCACGGGACAGCAGCTTTGTTCATGTGCTTGAGGTGGAACAACCCAAATGGCCATGGGCTGAGAAATGGGTCAGCCAAAGAGAAATGCTCAGAGCTGGAGAGATGGCTTAGCAGTTAAGATGCTTGACTGCAAAGCCTAAGGAACCAGGTTTGATTCCCTAGTAGTCATGTAAAGCCAGATGCACAAGGTGGCGCATCTGTCTGGAGTTCGTTTGCAGTGGCTGGAGGCCCTGGCATGCCCATTCTCTCTCTCTCTCTCTCTCTCTCTCTCTCTCTCTCTCTCTGCCTTTCTCTCACTCTCAAATAAATAAATAAAAATACAAAGAGACATGCTCAGGAAAAGAAATATTTTGTAATTATTTTTTCAAGGTAGGGTCTCGCTCTAGCCCAGGCTGACCTGGAATTCACTATGTAGTCTCAGGATGGCCTTGAACTCATGGTAATCCTCCTACTTCTGCCTCCCAAGTGCTGGGATTAAAGGCATGCGCCACCACTTCCAGCTTGTAATAATTTTTTTTTTTTACATTTTATTTATTTTGAGAGAGACTACGAGAGACAAAGAGACAAAGATAGAGACAGAATGGGTGTGAAAAGGCCCCTAGCCACTGCAAACAAACTCCAGAGGCATGCACCACCTTGTGCATCTGGCTTTATTTGGGTTATGGGGAACTGAACTTGGGTTCTTCTGCTTTGCAGGCAAGCATCTTAACTGCTGAGCCATCTCTTCATCTCACCCCAAATAAATATTATTCAGTAATTAAAAAGGAATGCTATAATACAGATGAACCATGAAAACATGTTACTGAGCCCAAGAAGACAGTGAGTAAATGCCACCCAGTCATAGGACGCCATGTAGATGAAACGTCCAAAGGCAAATCCACAGGGACAGGAAGTGAATTCATAGTCATGCAGGGTTACACAAGAGGGGGCTTGAGGGCTGGTGACTAAAGGGTAGGGGGCTTCTTTGTGAAACATTCTGAAATTGGATTGTGGTGATAGCTGTGGTGAGAGCTCTCTGCATATTACATGTAAAAACCACGAGGCTGAAGCTGGAGAGATGGCTTGGCAGTTAAGGTGCATGCCTGCGAAGCCCAAGGACCCAGGTTTGACTCTCCATTCCCATGTAAGCCAGCTGTACAAGGTGGCGCGTGCATCTGGAGTTCATCTGCAGTGGCTGGAGGCCCTGGTGTGCCCATTCTCACTCTCTCTGTCTCAAATATTTAAAAAGAAAGGAAGAACCACTAGGCTGAGACTGCATCAATGGGAAAAGTGCTCGCTGTACGCGCATGAGGACTGCAGTTAGGACCCCATATCAATGCTCGATGCTGAGGGGGCATGGTGACCCACCTGTGAGCCCAGCACTTGGGAAGTAGAGGGAGGGGATGGCCAGGGTAAGCTGGCTAGCTAGACAAGCTGGACCTGCAAGGCCTGGGTTCAGGTGAGAGCCTGAGTCAGTGAACAAACAGAGGTGATAGAGGAAGACACTCCACATCAACCTTTGGGTTCTATATACTCATGCACACACGTGCATCCTCACACACTGCCCACTTGTATAAGAACACACATACACATCACACATACATAAACACAAACCGGGAAAAAAAAAAACGGGCTGGAGAGATGGCTTAGTGGTTAAGGCACCTGCCTGCTAAGCCTAAGAATGCCCATTCGATTCTCCAGGTCCCACGTTTAGCCAGACACAAAGTGATGCAAGGCTGCAATGCTGCACTTGCCCACAAGGGGGTGCACGCGTCTGGAGTTCATTCACAGCGGCTGAGAGGCCACTGGAGCGCCCATTCTCTATCTGTCCCTCTTTCTCTCTGACTCTCTCCAAAAAGAAAACCCCACTGAATTGCTTCCTTATTTGTTTACTTATTGAGGCAGAAGCTCATGTATGTAGACTGGCTTCAAACTCACTGTGAATTGAAGAGCAACCTTAAACTTCCAATCCTCCTGCCTCGACTTCCTGTGTTCCGTGGTTACAGGCATGTGCTACTAGGGCCTGTTTGATGTGGTGCTGGGATTCGAATCCAGGGCCTCATGTAGACTGAGCAAGCACTCTACCACCTGAGCTGTGTCTCAGGTCCTGAAGGGCATAGTCTATATGGATGACATGTGTTTGGGGAAGTGCATGCGTGTGCGTGTACATGTGTGTCCAGAGTCATCAAAAGCATAGAGACTATGCCGTCGGGCTATCCCATTCTCCCAACGTGGTACTCTGAGTGTGAACTGTCATCCACAGCCTCCCGTTTGTGGTCAAGCCTCCTACTCCGTCCCCAGCTGGGGGCAATGTGGGAGGCGACGCCTTGCTGGAAGAGGTGTGTCACTGGGGGGCGGACCCTGATGTGATTAGCCCAGCCCAGCCCAGTACATAGACTACTTCTACCCAGTATGAGAAAGCTTCCTGCGGAAGCCATGCTTTTCCCGCCCTGATGAAGCATTCCCTTGAGACCTGAAGTCAAAACAAACCCTTTCCTCCCACCAACAGCTCTCGGTCAGGCATTTTGTTCAGCGATGAGGAAGTAACAGCGGCACCCACGTCACCTAGGTATCCTGAGCCTCAGTTTCCAAATGTGTAAAAAGGACAGTGCCGTCATGTGCAGGCAGGGCTGTCAGGAGGACTGTGATCACATGATGACCCGCGAAGAGACTGGCAGGCACCCGGCCAGCATGCCACAGTGCCAGCGCCGTTCTCCACCCCTCCCCTACTGGTGACTCAAAACCTCTCCGTCCTTCAAGGGCAGCTCCCATGCCGCCTCCTGGAGACTGCTTCTTGATTCCTGAGCCACTGAGCCCTCCCCTGTCACAGCATTATCCCAAAAGAGGCCGGGCTTTGGCTTTCCCAGGCTGCCAAGCCTTTGCAGATGGCTCCAGAATAAATATGCAAAATGCAGTAATGATGCCATGTGCCAGCATTTAAACAGGGGCTTTCTCCTTGTTTGTTCTTGTTTGTTTTGCAGCACTGGAGGTTAAAGCCAGGTCCTTGCACATATGCTTGGCAAATGCTCCACCACTGAGCTGTGTCCATAGCCCTAAAACATGGTGTTTGGAGGTCACATTCATACCAGTAACAGTAATACAAAATCTGTGGAAACGGTCATAATTGAAGCCCTTCTCTCTCATTTTTCCCCCAAATAATTCTATTCTTGCCCCCAAATCCCAGATCAAATGGTCAAGTGGCATTTTCTGCATGAAGCTTCTCTGAGCGCCTTAAACCGATGTTCCCGCGGCCGAGTCTCACAGGATGCAAACAAGACCTTTCGTCAAGAGTTACATTAAGCCCCCTTTTCCCTCTGATCTGGGAAAGACAGTGCCAGACACCCAAGCAGGCTTGCGGGGGGAGGGGCAGGATGGAGGTGCTGGTGACCTCCCTGAGGTGGCTTGAGGAAAGAAGGGACAGGTGAGAAAAGGACAAGAAAGTACATGACTGAGGCACACAGGGCTCCTGTGTGGTCAAGGGCCGTGCTGGCCCAGGGCTGCGGGAACCTGAGCCTGCCGCTCCTGTGCACTGTTAGGTACCCGCTCTTTCTTTTTCACCAGTGGGGCTGGCAGGTGAGAGGGCTAGGTCCTGACTGTAGGACAACCCCCACAACAGGCTTCAAAACAGGAGGATGGAAGGTTGGGGTGGAAGTGGCCCCGCACTACAGTCTTAAGAGTCTGGGGCAAACTAGGGATTCTAGAAAAAGCAACACTTTTCACACAATGAACCCCTGGGGCTGGGGCTGGGTATAGAGAGGCTAGAAGGGAGCGGTTGTTTGATCTGCTGTGAATTCTTCCTGCCCCTGTGAGGAGGAACAGACAGGAGCAACGCTGAGGGATGTCCCAGGATGTCTTTGGTCACTGGCATCCCTGAAGAGGGTCTAGAAAGTTCTGGCTGATGAAATAGAAAGCACAGACATAGGAAACATACAAAACAATTACTATGTGTATGAGTGACTATGTAACTTCAGAAGGGCCAAGCAGTCATGTGACATGCCATATGGATTAAAAAGAGCTCGGTGGGGCTGGAGAGATGGCTTAGTGGTTAAGGCGTTTGCTTGCAAAGCCAAAGGATCCCGGTTCGATTCTCCAGGTCACACATAAGCCAGACGCACAAAGGGGCGTATGCATCTGGAGTCCATTTGCAGTGGCTAGAGACCCTGGTGTGCCCATTCTCTCCCTCCCTCCCTCTCTCTCTCTCTCTCTTTCTCCCTCTCATAAATAAATAAATAAATAAATAAATAAATAAATAAATAAATAATTTTTTAAGAAAAGAGCTCAATGAAGTGGTCAAAGTCAAGAATATGTGCCAGCAATGAAAGTCTATTTTTTTTTGGTGTGAGTGTGTGTGTGTTAGAGTGTGTGCAGGTGCACATGTGAATGCATGGGTGTGGAGGTCAGAGGACAATCTTGTACCTTGTTCCTCAGGGTACCTCTCACTAGCCTGAAGAACATCATGCAGCTAGAAGGCTGAGCCCCAAAGAACCAGCGAGCCCCAAGAATCCACCTGTCTCTCCAAGCTCTGAGATTACAAATACAGACCTTCAAATCCACCTCTTTCTTTTAACTTTTTATTTATTTATTTATTTGAAAGTGAGAAAGAGGCAGAGAAAGAGAGAGAGAGAGAGAGAATGGGCGCACCACGGTCTCCAGCCACTGCAAACAACCTCCAGACGCATGCGCCCCCTTGTGCATGTGGCTTACGTGGGTCCTGAACTGGGGTCCTTTTGGCTTTGCAGGCAAATGCCTTAACCGCTGAGCCATCTCTCCAGCGGAAGTTCTTTTTTCTTCTTTTTAAATAGTTCTGGGCTCGATCTCAGAGTCTCGTACTTGCAGGTCAAGTACTTTACCAAATGAACTGTCTTCCTAGCCCTGAACTCCTCTACTTTCTTTTTTTCACAGCCAGATATATTTTCCCTTAGGATCATCTCTCTATTATATATTGTTGCTGATTGAAACAGGATCTTTGAAAACTAAACACCATTGGGGAAAAAAAAAAAAAAAAAGGAACCAGGTGTGGTTCCACATGCCTGTAACTCCAGCACTTGGGAGGCAGAGGTAAGAGGACTGCATGAGTTTAAGGCAGTCTGGGCTACAGAGTGAATTCAAGGTCACCCTGGACCGAAGGGTCAGAGCTCTTGCTGCAAGCACGAGGGCTTCAGTCCACCTGAGTTTGATTCCTCAGGACCCAAGGGAGCAGCTGGGCATGACCATGTGTACCCGTAACCCCTGTCCTGTGAGGAGCAGAGACCCCAGAATTACAAGGACTCGTGAAAAGCGCAGCTCTGCACTGACAGACAAACATGTGGGTGAAGGAAGGAAGGACACCCAAATGTCACCTCTGGCCTCTGTGTGGAACACACACACACACACCACCACCACCACCACCACCACCACACCATACATATGACACAAGCAATGGCAAGAGGCCCTGGCACACCAGTTCTCAATATCTATTTCTCTCTCTCATAAAAAAATTTTTTTAAATAAAACAAGTTGGGCATGGTGGCACACACCTTTAGTTCCAGCCCTTGGGAGGCAGAGGTAGGAGGATCACCATGAGCTCAAGGCCACCGTGAAACTACATAGTGAATTCCAGGTCAGCCTGGGCAAGACCCTACCTCAAAAAATACCTCAAAAAATAAAAAATAAAACATAAAAATAAAAATAAAAAATAAAAAATAAAACAAGTGAGAACATTACCTGTAAATATAATTAGGAAAATGAAAATGCTTAATCAGATAAAGAAAGTTTGAGGCCAATCAATAATTAAAACGTAAGAGAATCACAAGAGAAAATAGAATTAGTAAACAAATCTACAGACCCTGATGTGCACCGCCAAACTGCTTTCTAGAATATTCATACTACTTTAAATACAGCTTATTCAACATGTAATATGATCGTTTAAAAATAAACAAATCACTTGGATAATATGATTAGGGGAACAGCACCCCCCGCTCTGACTAGCAATGCTTTTGGTAATGAAACTAATTATATTCCACGGTTAGTCACGCATTTTTATTTCCCCCGTGGAAAACCCTGCTCTTGTCTCTTGCTATTGTTTCTTTTTGATGTGCTAGTATTTTTTTTTTTTTAACCAAAAGGCTGGTAAAGCTCCTTGATTGGTATTATGTATGTATGTATGTATGTATGGCTGAATGATTTCCATATTTGAATAGTCTGCACAATGTAATTTGGGGATTTCTTTAAATCCACGATATTAATATTAATGAGCAGGATGTGATGGTGCATTCTTATAGTTCCTGCTTGCTTGGGAAGTTGAGATAGGAGGATCATTTGAGCACAGGAGTTCAAGGCCAGCCGAGACAACACAACAAGGTGCTGTCTCAAAAAAAAAAAAAAAAATGATATGCACACAGTAGTTCCAGCAAAGAGGGGGAAAAAAGCACACGTGCCTGGGAAAGACGAGAGTGAAAAAATAACCAGAATGCTCTCAGCAGTTGTTTCAGAGTATCTGCCTGACTGGTTACTATTAATAATGTTCTTTATTTTATGTAAGTAAAATATTACTATGTATAGAAAGATTTGTCAGGACCCACGAAAATAAAAAGGGTGCATGCATCTGTTTCGGTGATCCTTCACTTTTGTTTTTGTTTTTAAAAAATATATTACTATGTATAGAAAGATTTGTCAGTGAAAATAAATACGTGTGGTGATCCTTCACTTTTTGTTTTTGTTTTCCGAGGTAGGGTCTCGCTCTAGTTCAGTAGGACCTGGAATTCACTCTGTAGTCTCAGGGTGGCCTCGAACTTACAGCGATCCTCCTACCTCTGCCTCCTGAGTGCTGGGATTAAAGGCGTGCGCCACCACGCCCGGCAGTGATCCTTTACTTTTAAGATAGAAAAATACATTTATCACAAAACTATCTCTTGTTGAAAAAGAAAAACCAATCTATTCTAAGATGAACTGAGGTCAGCCCATAGGAAGAGAAGGCGAGGAGTGAGGGTGGAGGGCAGGAAGGCACCAAGGCCTGTCTCCTGCAGTGTCCTGGGGCCGTCTGAGCACCAGAATGGACAACGGGTTTACTTCGAGACAGAATTTGTAATGGCTGTGTGCTTAGCCTAGTTTCCAGCATCCAGGCGGCAGCCTCAATTGGCACAGACTTCTGGTATGAATATTGAAATCCTGTTCAAGAAAATACGAGTGATTTGAATAAAAGCATCCGGGAAGATGTCATTGGTGATAAGACTGAGGAAATGACTGAAAACGGTGTGCTTTCTGATCCAATGGCACAGTGAGAATATGAAGACAGCATATTATCATACCCCAAAGCACATATTAGTGTAATCCACCAGAAACCAGAAATCTGATGTGATTAAGAAATGCATAAGACTCGCACCAAATGAACCGTTAATGGACAGAATCCCTAAGAGTGTGTGGGAGTTTGAATAGATGGCCCCAATATAGTCAGTGTTTTATCAGTTTGTAGTTTGCATCTGCAGCCACCTGGCTGGAGGCAGTGTCACTGGGCGGATCTTAAGGTGTGGTGGTGGGTTTGAGATTTCAATCTAAAGATATGTAAAGTGTGCCTGGCTGGAGTTCCTGAGGTGTGTTGTGCTGTGTGGCTTGTGGTTTCTCTCTCTCTTGCCTGGTCCTGTGAAAGCAGGCCAGCCTCTTCTGCCATTATGGAACTTCCCTGGGATCTGTAAGCTTCAATAAATCCCTTCCTCCATAACTGTGCCTGGTCTGGACGTTCATCTCAGCGAACCTGAAGCTGTCTGCTACAGAGTGGAAAAGATCTAGTGTGTATTTGCTGTCAGTTTCTTTTATCTTTCATCAGTTTAGGTTTGACGTCTTTAGGGGCTCCACTGGACCTTAGACGTAAATGAAATGGCCAGTGTTGCCATCTCTTTGCAGGTCAGGGTACCTGCCTCTGTTGAGGCAGCGTTAAGGAGATGGAGTGCACACAGGGCCATCCAGAAGCCAGGACACTGGGTGCTAGGATCACTCGGGCAGCCCCTCCCACGGAGAGATCCCTGGGGGCAGACAGGGTCTCCAGGCGGGACAGTCAGCAGTCTGTAGTAATAGTAATGCCGGAGAGATCCCTGGGGACAGACAGGGTCTCCAGGCGGGACAGTCAGCAGTCTGTAGTAATAGTAATGCCCTAGAGGTGCCCGGTGGATTCAGGCCTTTGGGCATTGCCAGTGAGCAGGGCAAAAGTCTACCGGGGTAGCTGCTTTTTCTGTTGTCAGGCTGTGGTTGCTGGTATTTTGTTCTGGGAGCTTGGCTTGGGAACTGGGAACTACTGGTGGCAAGCAGGGCTGTTTCCATTGGGAAGCAGGGTGCCACCTGCCAGGTCTGCTCCTGAGAGCAGACGGCAGCTGTGGATATCTAGGAATGCATGCTGGGATGCCGGGCTGTTCAGACAAGGAACAGTAATATCAGATTCATAGGCAGCAGCAGTGATTTTTTATTATTATTATTTTTATTTATTTATTTATTAGAGACAGAGAGAGGGGGGAGAGAGAGTGAGAATGGGTACACCAGGGACTCTAGCCACTGCAAACCAACCCTGAGAAACCTGGGAAGGGTAATGCCAAGGCCACCATGTGCATCTGGCACTTACGAGGGACCTGGAGAATCCTGGGAAGGGGTAATGCCAAGGGGGGGCCTTAGGGTCTTCCAGGCATGTGCCTTAAAACCTGGGAAGGGGTAATGCCAAGGGAGGGGGCACCGGAGGGTCTCCAGCCCAGCACCAGGGGCCCTGATTTCTGGGAAGGGGTCCCAAGGAGGGGCACCGGAGGGTCTCCCTGCACACTCCCAGAGAGGCCCTGAGAAACCTGGGAGGAGAGTAATGCAAGGGAGGGTCCTGAGGGTCTGTCACCCCAGAGGCCCTGAGTGTTGGTTCCACTATTAGGCAACCCTACCACCACTCCCAGAGTCCTGAGAATAACTCAGCTGTCGTAGGAGGGGGCACCAGAAAGCTGGCCCAGAAAGGTCACCTGAGGAGAAGTCCCAAGGAGGGACACTCCTGACACTGTAATGCCCTGAGAAAACCTGGGAGGGGGCACCAGAGGGTCTCCCTGCACACTCCCAGAGAGGCCCTGAGAAACCTGGGAAGGGGTATTTGGGCCACTTACCCCATTTTATTTGCAGGGCACAGTCTTGCCTCTAGCACCCATCACAGACATCAAAGCTTGTGTTTTAGACCAATCAAGGTCACAAAACCTTGCCACAGGCGCAAGTGGTCCCCCCACCAGGGGAAGATCGCCCCCTCTGGTCGAGGTGGAAATGGCTCGCTGAGACTTGCGATTTGCGAAAGGCCGGGCACAAGCTGTTGCAACAGCCCTGGCTGCAGCTATCAATTTCAGGAGCTGGAGCGGTCAGCTGCAATGTCTCAGGACATCTGTGGAATGTCCAAGATGGCTGGCACAGGCATGAGGGTGGACTGGCTCACTGCTGACCAATGGTCCTTTTGTCCCAGGGCAGCAAGTGACCGTTTAATAGTTGCTAATTAAGAAGTCAAAGTTGCCGGGCGTGGTGGCGCTCGCCTTTAATCCCAGCACTCGGGAGGCAGAGTGGGGGATCACCATGAGTTCGAGGCCACCCTGAGACTACATAGTGAATTCCAGGTCAGCCTGAGCTAGAGTGAGACCCTGCCTTGAAAAACAAAAAAAAAAAAAAAAAAAAAAAAAAAAAAAAAAAAGTGCCCATCCCACTGTCTTTGCTTATTTACAGAAAACTGAACATAAGAAAAAAAATGCTTACTATGTAACTCGCACTGATTGTAACAATGTTTCAACAATGCTTAACATCTGTACATTGCCTAGGGTGAGTGGGTCCCCTTGTCTCCCTCACTATAATGACCCCTCTAGAATTGGGGACATTATCAAATATCTAAAATCAGGCTGGAGAGATGGCTCAGAGGTTAAGGCATTTGCCTGTAATGCCTAACAACTGGGGTTCGATTCCCCAGTTCCCATGTAAAGCCACATGCACAAAGTGATGCATGCATCTGGAGTTCGTTTGCAGTGGCTAGAAGCCCTGGTGTGCTCTCTCTCTCTCTCTCTCTCTCTCTCTCTGCTTGCAAATAAATAAATAAAATATTTTTAAAAGATCTAAAACCATGGCTGTCCATTAACATCTAACTATGGTCTTTTTTATTACTATGGCAAAATGATGTGTTTTTCTTTGCCTAAATCTCTTCCTAGTATATTACAGTGTTACTTAATGTCTTCTGAATTGTTCATTTTAAATAAATATGTCTGTAAACATTGAATTATTAAAATATTATTTATTTTATTGCATTGGTTTTTGTTTTGTTTTTCAAGGTAGGCTGACTTGAAATTTACTATGTAGACTCATGGAACTCACAGTGATCCTCCTACCTCAGCCTCCCGAGTGCTGGGTTTTAAAAATATTTTATTTATTTTTATTTATTTGAGACAGAGAGAGAGAGGAAGAGGCAGAGAGAATGGGTGCGCCAGGGCCTCCAGCCACTGCAAACAAACTCCAGATGCATGCGCCTCCTTGTGCATCTGGCTTACATGGGAATCAAACAGGGGTCCTTAGACTTTGCAAGCAAACGCCTTAACCACTAAACCATTTCCCCAGCCCCAGGGTTTTTTTTTTAAAGTATTTTATTTTTCTTTATTTATTTGAGAGAGAGAAATAGGCAGGGAGAGAGAGAGAGAATGGGTGTGCCAGGGCTTCCAGCTGCTGCAAACTCCAGATATGTGTGCCCCCTTTGTATCTGGCTTACATGGGTCCTGGGGAATCACACCTGGGTCCTTTGGCTTTGTAGGCAAATGCCTTAAACACTAAGCCATTTCTCCACCACCCCCCGTTTTTTATAGGATCTCATGTAGTCTGGTGAGGTGGGGCAGTCTCAAACTCTTTTCTTTTTGGTTTTGATTTTTTTTTTTTTTTTTTTTTTTTTTTTTTGGTTTTTCGAGGTAGGGTTTCACTCTGGTCCAGGCTGACCTGGAATTCACTATGTAGTCTCAGGGTGGCCTCGAACTCATGGCGATCCTCCTACCTCTGCCTCCCGAGTGCTGGGATTAAAGGCGTGCGCCACCAAGCCCGGCTGTTTTTGATTTTTTTTTTTTTTTTTTTTTTTTGAGGTAGGGTCTCACTCTAGCCCAGGCTGACCTGGAATTCACTCTGTAGTCTCAGGGTGGCTTTGAACTCACAGTGATCCTCCTACCTCTGCCTCCCGATTGCTGGGATTAAAGGCGTGCGCCACCACTCCCAGCTCAAACTCTTAATGTAGTCAAGGTGGGCCTTGAACTCCTTGATTCTTTTGCCTCCATCTCACTGTGCATGCCCCACACACATGAAAATATTACCCATTTCATCACTGTAGCACTTGACAGACTTCAAAATCTAATGTGGTCATTTCTTGCTCTATCCTAATTGGTTTTTTTAATGAAATTTAAAATGAGAGGAGGGAAAAAAAAAAAAAACAGAACAGCAAAAAGCAGGTCCACCAAAGCAAGCCGGGAGCTCTCTGCCCTTGATGAGAGTGGAAGCTACAAAGTGGAACTTGCAGGGCTTGGGCACCACTGAGGAACCATACAATGGGTCACAGCAACAAGAGTGAATTAACGTGACCATCCTACCCTTCCAGTCTGATTCAAGCAGTCTACAAGCCCTTGCAGCTTCACGTGGCCAGCGAAGTTTCACGACTACCCACTGTGACCCTGAAAGATGCCAAGGGCCAGGACTGTCACCCTCACATCTATTTCTTTTGTGCACGCTCTACAATAGCCAAGAAGGCCCAGCTGTGTGCCAGGAACTGACGTGTGTGATTTGTTACTGTTGCTCCTGGAGACTCCATCTGTACCTTCCATCCAGACCCTTCTTCCTCCCTCCCGTCCCAGACTGCCTACCAGAGCACAAAGCTCTTAGAGCACACCCTGGCTGCCTCGTGCCTCAGCAAAGATCACCAAGGGTGCCAAAGGGTCTGCAGGGTCTGATCCTAACACCCTCCATCCTGGAAACATCGCCAGCCACTAACACACTGCTCCAGTCAGCTTCTTGTTTCTGGGACCAACATCTGAGCAGAAGCAGCTTGAGGAGGGAAGGATTTAGTTCAGGCTTACGCAGTTCAAGGGAACACTGTCTATCCATGGCAGGAGAAGCTGGCTCACTTCCATAGATCTACGGCAGGGAAACGCCACCAACAGCCAGCACCAGCAACAAGCCAGAGCTCAAACTGTCATGACATACGTAGCAGGGCTACACTCAGACCACACCCAAACACGCCTTAGGCATGGACTCCAAGACCCACCCTCCCAGGGACAAGACCCTGCAGCAGGAATCTGTCTGCTGAGGAATAAAGTTGCAAGCTCAATTTTTTAAAAAATATATTTTATGAGCCAGGTGTGGTGGCGCATGCCTTTAATCCCAGCACTCAGGAGGCAGAGGTAGGAGGATCGCCGAGAGTTCGAGGCCAGGTCAGCCTGGACCAGAGTGAGACCCTACCTTTCAAAACCTTTATATATATATATATATAATTTATTTGAGAGAGAGACAGACAGACAGAGAGAGAGAGAAAATGGGCATGCCAGTACCTCTAGCCACTGCAAACAAACCCCAGATGCATGCGCCCCTTGAGCATCTGGCTTACATGGGTCCTGGAGAGTCAAACTGGGATCCTTTGGCTTTGCAGGCAAACACCTTAATTGCTAAGGCATCTCTCCAGCCCTCAAGCTCAATTTAAAAATTTTTTTAAATTATTTTTATTTATTTTTGGAGAGAGAGACAGAGAGAGATAGACAGAGAGGGAGAGGGAGACAGAAATGGGCACGCCAGCAGTCTCTCAGCTGCTGTGAACGAAATGCAGATGTGTGCGCCCCCTTGTGGGCAAGTGTGGCATTGTGCCCTTGTGTCACTTTGCATCTGGTTAAACGTGGGACCTGGAGATTGGAACCGCTGGACATTGGAACCAGCATTCTTAGGCTTAGCAGGCAGGCGCCTTAGCCGCTAAGCCATCTCTCCAGCCTGCAAGCTCAATTTTAATAGAACACCTGAGTCTATGGGACCGTCCATTTAAGCAACCACATCTAGCTACCACACACACCTGGGAAAGGACTGTGATCTCAGGAAAAGTTCTGTACACCCCTGGGGCAAGAACCGAGGTATTTCAGTACCCACCCTGTTCCAAACATCTTTCTATCAGTTTTAAGGAGAAATATCCCTTGGGTTCATGCCCTTGGGCTGGGGACCATCATGACCAGAGGTAATACCATTGACTACTTCACATATGCCATGCTACAAGGACTATCCCCTCTACACATGAGGAAATTATGAAGTGACTTACTCCAGGTTTGGGGTATATTATAGCCCAGTGGCAGAGTGCTTGTCTAACGTGGTAAAGTCCCCAGTAACACTCACATGCACTCAACACACACACACACACACACACACACACACACACACACACACACACACACGTGCTCATGCTATAGAACCTTCAGCAAGCCACTTTGTGTTCGTGTGCCAATACACTCAATAGCATGAGCACGTGTGTGTGTGTGTGTGTGTATTGGGAGAGGGGATAAAATCTGGACCAGTCTAGGCAGATGAGGGAGTCCAGCTTCTAACCCTCTGTTTCATGACCCCCGGAGTCAGGAACTGTATCACTGCATCTGCCTCTAGGCCACATGGAGAAAGGGGAGTCCAGAGTGAGCTTCTAAAAAAAAAAAAAAAAAAAAAAAAAGCCCCAGAGGAGCTTCAGTTCAAAACCTCCATGCCTCAGCCTTCTGCACCCAACCCTGCCTGCCTGCCTGCCTGCCTGCCTGCTCGCGCGCTCTCTCCCCTCTCTCTTCCTTCCTTCCTTTCTTTCTTTTATTCTTTTCGTTTTTTCAAGCTAGTGTCTCACTCTAGCTCAGGCTGACCTGGAATTCACTATGTAGTCTCAGGGTGGCCTTGAACTCACGGCGATCCTCCTACCTCTGCCTCCTGAGTGCTGGGATTAAAGAGGTGCTCTGCCACGCCCGGCCATCCACCCCAGCTTTCTGCTCCCCGGCAATGCCCATGCAGGCCAGCTTCAGAAGCTGAGCAGCTCTAGTCTTCCATGCCTGTTTGCACAAGGTAAAGGACCCTGTGAAGTGAGTCCAGTTAAATGCTGCACCCCTGAGATATTGGAGCAGACGACATGGTTGTTCTCAGAAGTGGTGGGATGCCATCTGGAAGAAGCTGTTCACAGGTGCACTGACTCATGCCTAGAAGCCCAGTGCTCAGCAGGCAGAGGCAGAGGACGGCACAAGCAGTCTCCTCAGTGCCTCCACCAACCAGCTCCATTCTGTTTCCCAGGCCTCGCCTTGTCCCACAAGTCCCTGCTGCTTGCACCTCTGAGCTACTTGGAGGTGCCTGTCCACACATTCCACCGGGGGCAGATGGGTGCACCACCTCAGTCCCGGCCCTTCCCAATGCCAGAGTATGTGCCTGTCCTGTGCCCATTGCCCGCAGTCGGAAGCGAGAGCTCTGGGGATGAAGGTGCAGCAATAAACAGGAGCCACAATTATCCTCATAATTATGAGTTTTGCGAGAAGGCCAAACTGCTGACCCTAAACCTCTAATTAGAAACGTACTTTGTGTTTATAAAGGAGCCCTTTTATTCCACGGGCTCGGGTCCTTTATGGAAAGGCAAGGTCTAACCCATTCATTCTAACGAGTGCCTGACAACGAGCAATAAGAACGAAGCCAGGATGAGCGAAATCAAAGAACTAAGTGGAATGATCGGCTGGAGCCCTGCACGCTGGCTGGAGCTTGCCTTGGGCCTTAGAAAGACAGAGCTCTGAGCCCTGTCAGTCAGTCCCTGTCCAGAGGAAGGCCTGGTGACAGAGCCTGAGAGGGGAAAGCTTGGAGGGTCGAGGGGGGGGGAACAGAGAGAGATGGTGGGGGGCAGGCTGGTGGGTCTATGGTTTTCAGCCTAGCTGAAGAAAAAGGCTCCTATGGTTACAGGAGGACATCTGTGCCAACATGACCAGCTTCCAAGGAACAGGGTTTTGTGTGGACACTTGGCATCAGGAGGAGGGGGGGGCTGGGGAGAGGTTAAAGCCTGCACCTCAAGGTGAAAGGCAATTCAGGACCAATTGTCTAGAGAGACTAGTCCCTGGCTTCGCCCTTCTCCCCAAGATTCTGCTTAGGTGGTCTGGGGGGGGGTTGTGCTAGGGAATTTGGGTTTTGTTTTTGTTTTTGTCTTTTTGGATTAGGGTCTCGCTCTAGCCCAGGCTGACCCGGAATTCACTATGCAAACTCACCTCAGCCTCCCGAGTGCTGGGATTCATGGTGTGCGCCACCGTGCCCAGCTGAATTTGGGGTTTTGACGTGGCCCCAGGTATTTTTTTTTATCAATAGGCAAACTTGGGGAGTGCTGAGTGATGCAGCTTCTACCGTGAGACCAGAAATTCTCTCAAGTTCCCAATGGATGAGCACAGTTTCCCGGAGAATGGGAGATGGGCGCTCACACCCCCTGCAACAAATGAGTAGAATTCTTTCATGAGGTATGATGAGAACAGGTCCTGCAGCAACATAGCTAAGGTGGGACGTTTTATAAAAAGAAGAGGGCGGGCTGGAGAGATGGCTTAGCGGTTAAAGCACCCTCCTGCCAAGCCTAAGAACGTTTGATTCTCCAGGTCCCACATTTAGCCAGATGCGAAAGTGATGCAAGCATGCAATGCCACACTTGCCCACAAGGGGGCACACGCATCTGGAATTTGTTCATGGGCTGAGAGACCACCGGCACACCCATTCTCTCTCTCTGCCTCTTCCTCTGTCTCTGTCTCTCTCTGTCTCTCAATAATAGTCAAAAAAGAGAGAGAGAGAGAAGAGGGCTTAAGCTCACGGCTTTGGAAATGACAATATAACTAGCACAGTGAACCCTGTGGAAGCCACAGCAGACAAGGAAAAGGCAGGTCTACATCTGATACAACCCTTGCTCAAGACCCAACTCAGGGTCTCTGGACAGGGAAAGCTCCTTAATCCCTTCTCAGGGGTGCTTTCCTTAAAGACCTGATGATCACCCCCCATTGGACTCCACCTCTAAAAGAGATCACCGTCTCTTTATATCATGGTACGGGGGGGTGTGCAAACTTCCTATGCACGGACTCTGGGGGACACAGGGAAAGCACACTCAAACTGTAGCAGCTCCGTTCCCACCACTCAATAGTTCTGCTGCCCTTGTTGACTGCACATACTGTGTCTGCCCCCTTCTGTATACACATGGATGAAAGATCTTCTAAACTCCCCCCCCCCTTCGAGGTAAGGTTTCACTCTAGCTCAGGCTGGGACTTCTGGCCCTCAACTTTTTTAACTGGGATAAAATACATATAAAAATATAGATTCTTGCCAGGCGTGGTGGCGCACACCTTTAATCCCAGCACTTGGGAGGCAGAGGTAGGAGGATCACCGAGAGTTCAAGACCACCCTGAGACTACATAGTGAATTCCAGGTCAGCCTGAGCTAGAGTGAGAACCTACCTTGGGAAACAAAAAACCAAAACCAAACAAAATATACGTATATAGGTTATTATCAGAGTTGCCAGGGTTTGGGAGGGGGAGCACAGAGGGGTTTTAGGGCAGTGAACAAACTTCATGGTTTGCACATGTCGTCATACACCACTCAGACCTACAGAGCACACAGCACCACGAGTGAAGCAGAGTGTGAGCTGTGATGACAGTGTGGGGATGCTAACTTGGAGACTACAGCCATGTAACTGTAATGTTCATATTGTCAGCTTGATGGGGTCTGCACCCCAGCTCACAGTCCTCTTCAGTGCACTGAGAACAAGAGTCACACAAAACCTGTGAGTAGGGGCTGGGGAGATGGCTCAGTGGCTAAGGCTCTCGCCTGCAAAGCCTAACAACCCGGGTTCGATTCTCCAGTACCCACGTGAAGCTGGATGTACAAAGTGGCACATGCATCTGGAGTTCGTTTGCATTGGCTAGAAGCCCTGGCATGTTGGTTCTTTCTCTTTCTCCCCCACCCTTGCAAATAAATAAATAAAAGGGCTGGAGAGATGTCTTAGCAGTTAAGGCACTTGCCTGCAAAGAGAGGAGCCAGGTTCAATTCCCCAGAACCCACATAGATCAGATGCACAAGGTGGCACGTGCATCTGTAGTCTTTTGCAGCAGCTAGCAGCCTGGACACACCCATTCATTCTCATTCTCCCTCCCTCTCTCTCTGCTTCTTTCTCCCTCTCTCTCAAAATAAATAAAAATATTAGGGAAAAAAAAACAGCTGTATGTGAATGTCCACAGCTGAACCATTTATAATAGCCTGAAAGTGGAAAGACCCCAAATGCCCGTCACTGGAGAAATGGCAAAACAAAACGTGGTACAACGGAGTAGTATTCACCCATAAGAGGGTGAAATTCTGACAGGCTGCAATATGGCTGGACCTTGGAACCATTGTGACAAGTGAAAGAAGCCAGCCACAAAAGGACAAGCAACGTACGATCCTACTTTCAAGAAATGTCCAGAAAAGGCGGATCTATGGAGACCAGGAAGTAGATCGGCGGTGGCCCTGAGGAAGAGGCCAGAAAGAGACGTAGAGATGTGGAGACTTGCAGCTAGTGTTCATTGTGAGGGTGAGGAAATGGGTTTGAAATTAGTCGTAATGATTTCACAGTCTTGTAATTATACTAAAACCCTAAAACTGAATTATTGGCATGAAATGAAATGTGTTTGACGCAAGGTGTTTGGCACAATGCCTGCCAGGCAGTTTGCATTTAATAAGTAAGAGATGTTGCTGGGATGGTGCAAAGATACTGGATAGGATGGAAGGGGTACGTTCCTCTCATTGTTGGCTTTTTTTTTAACTTTTTAAAAATTATTTATTTATTTGAGAGAGAGAAAGAGGCAAAGAGAGAGAGAGAAAGAGAGAATGGGCGTGCCAGGGCCACTGCAGACAAACTCCAGATGCATACTCGCCCTTGTACATCTGTCTTATGTGGGTCCTGGAGAATTGAACCGGGATCCTTTGGCTTTACAGGCAAATGCCTGAACTGCTAAGGCATCGCTCCAGCCCCCATGTTGTTTTGGTTTTAAGGTAGGGTTTTGCTGTGTAGCCCAGGCTGGCCTCAAATGCCTGATCCTGCTGCCCCAACCTCCTGAATGCTGGATTATAGGAGCTACCACACCTGACTACAAAGATACAGATTCCCCTTGAGAATCTATTTATTACAAACATGCCCTCCAGTTCTATTGTCCCCTGAAGGAAGACGAACAGACCTGGTCTAATGGCTGTGTCCTGTTTATTTGTGTTGAGACTGGGTATCATGTGTTCCCAGCTGGTCTCAAACTTGCTATGTAGTCAAGGGTCTTGAATTTACCATCATCCTGCCTCTACTCCTGAGTGCTGGGATTACAGGTGAGCACCACCATGCCCAGTTTCTTCAGAGCTGGAGATGGGCGTATGGATGCAAGGCCAGAACTGTACCACCTGCACCACACCTCCAGCACCTTCCCCCCACCCGCCCGCCATGCACCCATTCTGTTATCTTCATGGGAGACATACTGCACTGGCAAAGGAAATGGGCTTTTGGAAAAAAAAAAAAAAATCCCTGTTCCTTCCTGGTAAGTCACTTGACTATTTTAGGGGAAAAAAATTCACTAATTTTAAACTGAAAACAAAGTTTACTTTTGTAAACATGGAATAATCAAATGACACACAGCTACTGACTTGAGAGACTCAGTTATTTTAATTTAGTCGGTGATTCATCCCACACACAGCTAGCAATCAGAACAACAGCCATGGCGATGCCGACTGCCCTGGTGCACCCATTCTCTCTCACTCTCTCTCTCTCTCTGCCTCTTTCCCTCTCTCAAATAAGTAAATAAATAATACAAAAACAAAAAATAAAAAAAGTTAAAAAGATTTGATCTGGGGCTGGAGAGATGGCTCAGAGGTTAAAGGCACTTGCTTGCAAAGTCTGACAGCTTGGGTTTGATTCCCCAGTACCTACATAAAACCAGATGCATCTGGAGTTTGTCTGCAGTGGCAAGAGACCCTAGTATGCCCATCTTCTGTCTCTCTCTAGCTCTCGCTCTCGAATAAATAAAAATTTTTTGAAATTTTCGATTTGCTACTGCTCCTTGGGTCTGAAGTGACCTTCCTCAGATCATTCTTGGAGCCTTTTTTTTTTTTTTTTTTTTTTTTTTTTGTGGTTTTTATCAAGGTAGGGTTTCACTCCAGCCCAGGCTGACCTGGAATTCACTATGTAGTCTCAGGTGGCCTCAACCTCCCAACAGTCCTTCTACCTCTGCCTCCCAAATCCTGGGATTAAAGGCGTGCGCCACCACGCCCAGCATTCTTGGGAGTCTGAAGCTGTGTATAATGCTTGTGTTCTCAGTGAAGGTCGTTGCTCCTTCCCCGAGCCTATTACATGGATGTTAGTTCTGTCAGGGCCCACTTCTGTTGTGTCTTATGTGAGAGTTTGGGCTGGAGAAATGGCTTAGTGGTTAAGACATTGCCTGTGAAGCCAGAGGGCCCAGGTTCAATTCCCCAGGACCCACATAAGCCAGATGCACAAGGGGCACATGCATCTGGAGTTCGTTTGCAGTGGCTGGAGGCCATGATGTGCCCATTCTCCCTTTGTGTCCCTTCTCTCTCTCTCTCTCTCTGCTTGCAAATAAATAAATAAAATTTAAAACTGTATTTTAAAAAATTGTCCTTTAAAAAATATTTTTAGCCGGGCATGGTGGCACACACCTTTAATCCCAGCACTCAGGAGGCAGAGGTAGGAGGATCGCTGAGAGTTCAAGGCCACCCTGAGACTACATAGATAATTCCAGGTCAGCCTGAGATAGAGTGAAACCCTACCTTGAAAAAAACAAAAAAAAATATTTTTAATATATATTTACTTATTTGAGAGACAGGGAGATAATGAATGGGTGAACCAGGGCCTCCAGCCACTGCAAACAAACTCCAGATTCAAGTGCCACCTTGTGCATCTGGCTCTATGTGGATACTGGGGAATTGAACATAGGTCCTTAGGCTTTGCAGGCAAGCGCCTTTACAACTAAGCCATCTCCCCAATCTCTCATCTTTACTTTTTAAAAAAGAATTATTTATTTCCAAAAGGAGAGAGACACACAGAGAGAAAGAGAGAGAGTGAATGGGTGTGCCAGGGCTGCCAGCTGTAGCAAACTCCAGATGCATGTACCACTTTGTGCCCCTGGCTTTACATGAGTACTGGGGAACTGAACCCAGGTCGTTAAGCTTTGCAGGCAAGTGCATTAACTGATGAGCCATCTCTCCAGCCCCATGACTGGCTATGAAAAAAGCATTTACTTACGTGTGTGTGTGTGTGTGTGTGTGTGTGTGTGTGTGTCATAGCCAGACTGTGAGGTCAGAGAACACCGCCAAGTGTCTATATTCGTTCTCAACCCTCTTTGAATCTTCTGCTGCTGCAAACAAACATCAACCTGTCCTGCCCTGGAACTTCAGATTCTCCTGCCTCTGCCTCTCATTTCCTAGGCACAATAAAATCAGTCACACGTGCCACTGAGTGTGACTTTACATGAGTCTGGGGAGAAGTGAACTCAGGTCACTGTGCTTTACAAGCACCTAGAGCCATGGAGCCATTTCCCCAGCCCCCATGCCCAAGGTGTTTTAATTTTATTTTTAAATTTTTTTTTTTTTTTTTTTTTGCAAGGTAGGGTCTCACTCTGGCCCAGGCTGACCTGGAATAGTCTCAGGGTGGCCTCGAACTCTTGGCGATCCTTCTACCTCTGCCTCCCGAGTGCTGGGATTAAAGGCATGCGCCACCATGCCCGGCAATTTTTTAAATTTTTTAAAAATCTTTTGAGGTAGAGTTTCAATCTAGCTCAGACTGACCTGGAATTCACTATGTAGTCTCAGGGTGGCCTTGAACTCATAGTGATCCTCCTATCTCTGCCTCCCGAGTGCTGGGATTAAAGGCGTGAGCCAACACACCCAGCCCCCCATACCCAGTTTTTTTGTGTGAGTGTTGGGGATCAAATGCCATATTCTCCTGCTTGGGGGCAAATGCTCTAACCCATTCTTCGGCCCCCAACCTCTGGTTTATTAAGACAGTATCTTGTTATATAACCCAGACTGGCCTAAACTTCCAGAGTGCTAAATTTCTGGAGGGCTGGGATTAGAGACACACATCTAAACCTCCAGAGTGCTGGGGTCAGGGCTGTGCACCACTACATCACTGGTTTGTTTTGTTTTGTTTTGTTTTGTTTTGTTTTGTTTTGTTTTGTTTTGTGTTGTTTTGTGTTATGCCAAAATATCAGCTCTAGTGAGCTGCTGTGGCACGTCAGATGCATTCAACCATTTGACAAATATCTCCTGGGGTCCCGCTAGGTGACATCACCATCTAAGGACACAATGTTAAGCCAGGTAGGGTTGCTGCCTGCCAGGAGCCTCTGCTCCCGTGCTGGCGAGGAGCAGTAAGCAGACCTGAAAGATGAGCCGTGTCCTGGGACACAAGTCACAGAGGTAGGTGGGTGGGTCAAGTCTCACCATGGGGTTAGGAGAGCTTATTAAATTTTATTTATTTATCTGCAAGCAGAGAGAGAGAGAGAGAGAATAGACACAGAGAGAGAATGGACATGCCAGGGCCTCTAACCACTGCAAACGAACTCCAGATGTACGTGCCCCTTGTGCATCTGGCTTATGTGGGTCCTGGGAATCGAACCTGGGTCCTCTGGCTTCATAGGCAAATACCTTAACCGCTAAGCCTTTTTTCCAGCCCAGGAGAGCTTATTAAAGAAATCAACATATGCTGGGAGTGGTGGCGCACGCTTTTAATCCCAGCACTCGGGAGGCAGAGGTAGGAGGATCACTGTGAGTTTGAGGCCACCCTGAGAGTACATAGTGAATTCCAGGTCAACCTGGGCTAGAGTGAAACCTTACCTCAAGAAAGCAAAAAAGAAAGAAAGAAAGAAAGAAAGAAAGAAAGAAAGAAAGAAAGAAAGAAAGAAAGAAAGAAAGAAAGAAAGAAAGACAGAGAGAAAGAAAGAGAGAAAGAAAGAAAGGAGGGAAGGAGGGAAGGAAGGAAGGGAGGAAGGGAGGAAGGGAGAAGAAAGAAGTAAAGAAAGAAAAAAGAAATCAATACAGGGCTAGAGGGATGGCTTAGCATTAAGGCACTTTCCTGCAAAGCCAAAGGACCCAGGTTCAATTCCTCAGGACCCACATAAGTCAGATGCACAGAGTGGCGCATGCATCTGGAGTTCATTTGCAGTGACTAGAGGCCCTAGAGCACCCATTTGCTCTCTCTCTCTCTTCCTCTCTCTCTCAAATAAATTTAAATAAATAGAAAGCCAGGTGTGGTGGTACATGCCTTTAATCCCTACCTTGAAAAAAAACAATAAGTAAATAGAAATGTTTTTAAACAGAAAGAAAGAAAGAACAAACGAAAGTAAAGATCAAGCTTAGAATCTCAGCACAAGCGAAGCTGAAGTAGGGGGCACCACTATGAGTTCAAGACCAGCCTGGGCTACAGAAGAATTCCAGGTCAGTCTGGGTTAGAGTGAGACCCTGCCTCAAAAACAGGCGAGGAACGCCATTAATCTCAGCACTTGGGAGGCAGAGGTAGGAGGATGGCCATGAGTTCGAGGCCACCCTGAGACTACAGAGTAAATTCCAGGTCAGCCTGAGTTAGAATGAAAAAACAAAAACAAAGAAAGAAAGAAAAGAAAAGAAAAGAAAAGAAAAGAAAAGAAAAGAAAAGAAAAGAAAAGGAAAGGAAAGGAAAGGAAAGGAAAGGAAAGAAAAGAAAAGAAAACAAGAGAGTAAAAAAAAAGAAAAAGAAAGCCACACTTAGCTAAAACAACCATTAAAAAAAAGAAGAGTAGGGCAGGCATGATCTGGGGAGGGGAGGATTTGGGTAGACAAGAGCAAGCATAATAGCCTAATGGGACACCTGCCAAGGCTCAGAATCAGTTCCCTCCTTCCTGTCACCTCCCATACCCGTCCTCTGTGCAGCAGTGCCCACGGACACTGTGCATGGTGAATAACTGCAGAAAAGAAGGGATTGCGGAAATAAACAGACCATGACCAAAAAATGCATTTTATTAAGCCACAGTTAGCCGAGATGACATAGACACCGATTAACAGGATCTTAAATCTTCCCCCACATCTTCCAGAACAACGACCTTCGGCAGAACCTGTCTCTGAGCAACTACAATTTCCCAACCTTAGCACGAGATATTCCAGTGTCACACGGCGTCGTATTTGTGGCCCAGAGTCCACGAGGGTTCCATTTCATAGCCACTAGACTTGGCCAGTCCCTCCAAAGCACACCTCCGTCTCCTGTGACCTCAGCAGCCAGAGCTGTGTTGGTATTTTCTAAAGGATTTATAACAGACTCCTCAGCTTCCACGTTCAACGGCCTCCCCACAGCTAACATTTTTATACCTGTGCAATGCAAGCTCTTGATGCCACAAAATTATTTATTTGCTTATTTCTAAGGCAAGGTGTTTTTATTCTTCTGCCAACAAATGCTTTTTGGAACTGCATCAATAACATTCAGCTTCAAAGAACATTTTTTTCCCTTCCAAAAATTATTGCTCCGAGTCCCCTGGGGCAGGTAGGCAACATGAGGCAGCCCAGCAAGTTAGTGGCTCTTCTGAGCCTCTGTCTAGTCTCCCACTGTGAGCTCCATGGTGTCCCTCAGAGGTCCCAACTCATGAGAATCTCCCCCATTGACCCCAAACAGCTCAGGTTTTTATTTTATCTGTCCCTCTGTGTGTGCTCCTGTGTGTGCTCCTGTGTGTGCTACTGTGCGCACATGCTAGGCACATGCGTGGAGGTCCGAGAACAATCTCAGATGTTGGTCCTCACCGTCCACCTTGTTGAAGGCAGGGTCTCTTGTTCACCCTGGCATCTGCCAGGCTAGCTGGCTTGAGAGCACCCAGGGATTCTCCCGTCTCCAGCTCCCATCTCAGTGTCCATGCACTGGGATCACAGGTACCACTACTCTGACTGGCCTGATGTGGGCTCTGGGGATCCAAACTCAGGCACACAAGTGGTGGGACAAGCGCTCTCTGAGCCATCCCCCCAGGCCAGCTTCTCCGTTTTTATTTAAGGTGTGACTAAGTTCCAAATGGCAGGCTTTAGGCACCTGCTCACCATGTACCCCCTCCATCCTTGTCACTTCATGAAGGTGCTAAGTCACTCTTTCCTGGGGCCCCTACAAAGTGATCTTTCTAAACCCAACCAGAACATGTCATTTTCTTTTATATTTTATTTATTATTTATTTATTTATTTACTTATTAGAGAAAGAGAAAGGCAAAAAGAGAATGGACACACCAGGGCCTCTAGCCACTGCAAAAATAAACTCCAGACCCATGCGCCACCTTGTGCATCTGGCTTACATGGGTCCTGGGGAAACTGAATCTAGGTCCTCAGGCTTCACAGGCACACGCTTTAACCATTAAGCCATCTCTCTAGCCCAACATGTCACTTTTTAACATTTTATTATTATTATTATTTTTATTTTATTTTATTTTATTTTGGTTTTTCAAGGTAGGGTCTTACTCTAGTCCAGGCTGATGTGGTATTCACTATGTAGTCTCAGGGTGGCCTCGAACTCTCCGAGATCCTCCTACCTCTGCCTTCTGAGTGCTGGGATTAAAGGTGTGCGCCACCATGCCCGCTAACAACATGTTGCTTTTTGACTCAGGAACCACCAGTTACCCTTGTCTCCACACACAGAGGACAGCAGTGGAGGCTCACACACTCATTTAACTTTCCAATCTGGGTTCATGTGTGACTTTGATACTGAAAGACACACATTACCTTACAACATGGACTTGACCTTCACAAACCAATGACCTCAACAGGCTCCCAACGAGCCACCCACTCAGCAGTCTCCCTGAGGCAAGAATGTACGCTCTGCACAGACAGAACTCTGGGTTCAAATCCCCTCCCTGACCCTGTCTGGCAGACACTGATCAGCCCCTCTGGGCCTCAGTTTCCTCATCTGTAAAATGGGGTTGGGGGAAGTAGCTCAGGTGGTAGAGCACTTGTCTAGCATGCACCAAGCCCTGGTGTTGATGCCCAGCACTCTATCAACTGGGTGTGGTGATGTAAGTCTGTAATGCCACCGCTTGGGAGGTAGAAAAAGGAGGATTCGAAATTCAAGGTCAGACCCTGCGCCAGAGGGTGTGCGCAGCACAGAAATCTGTTCTTTTTCAGAAGGAACAGAGACCGTAGGAGATAAACTACCTCTCGCACTTCAGCCAAGCCACAGCTGAATCCACAGAGAAATGGGGAGACGAGCAAGAGTGCTGCTTCCGTGCTGTTCCTGATCATCAGCGCCAGGGTGCAGGAGACAGACCCTGAGGACACTCAACGCCTACCAAAGCAGAGACCCAGAGGCTCCCAAGAGCTCATCACCGAAGTAGACTTAAAACTCAGCCGCCACAGCTTAGGGAATTGTGCAGAAGAGGTGGCGGAAAGATTGCAAGAGCCGCAGGTTGAGACATCATGCCCAGAGGCATTCCTTCCCCCCCCCCCAAAATAACTGACTGCTGCTCCCACAATGTATAAACACAACTCCATAGGGAATACTTGCAACCCCACCGTGGAGGGCCCCCAGCAGAATGGGGCAGGGATGAGGGAAACGAGGGTAGCAACACATGATGTAACATGTTGTTAATAATGATAAGAGGAATAATAATAAACATAAAGAAATTCAAGGTCACCCTCATCTACTTAAAAGTTTGAAGCTAGCCTGGGATACATGAAACCCTGTCTTGGGGAAAAAAATAAATAAAGGCAAAACAACAAACCAACCCGGGGATCAAAGCAGCTACTTCCCAAGATTGAGAGATGATCAAGTGACACGGCTGCTGTGGGGCTGAAACGAGAAGCGTGCCCCACTGTGGGGACTACCTGGTCCCTAGAGGGCATGTATTGGAGTCGGTCACCCTTTAGACCCCGACGCTGTGACAGCTAGGACTCCACTGTGCAGACTAGTTACAGGGACACCGTGACCCTGGGGAATCTAGAGCCAACCTATGTCTCTCCCTCTGCCTGGCTCCCTCTACCCTTCTGTGTGGCCCTGCTCTCCTTGGCTGCCCCCGCACATTGGCAGGCTGCCAGGCCCTTGCCCACACGCACCCATTCACTAGGAATACCACCCTCTCCCTTGGGTCCCATGCCTGCACCCTGAGCTGACTTGTCCCTTCAGTGGCACATCTCCCATGAAGAGAGGGTGAAGGCCGAGCCCACGCCGTGCAATCCGCGAGGAACGCACCACACACAGAACTCTCTCTCTCCATCCTGGGACCCGGCTCCATATGTCACGGCTTCACCTGGGCCTCAGTGTTCTGGCTATGGAGGGACGACGTGGGGAGGAAGCAGCTCGCACGCCTCGGCCATCTCCATGGCTGGGTGAGGAGAACGAGGAAGACTGAGGGGAGGAGCTATGGCTTCATGTTTTCCCTCGGATGCAGGTATTTGATTGGGGACAGGTCCTCTGATTGGGTGGCATCACAGGAAGCAGGGGCCCCAGACGACAGGTCAGTTGGGTTTAGCCCCCACTGCACCGCCACTCTTTCTATTAAATTTTTTTTCTTTATTTATTGCAAGCAGAGAGAGAAAAAGAGAGAGAGAGAATATGAATGAATGAATGAATGAATGCACGAATGAGGGAGAGGGAATGGACATGCCAGGTCCTCTTACCACTGCAAGCGAACTCCAGATGCATGTGCCACTCTGTGCATCTGGCTTTCTGTGGGCGATGGGGACGTGAACCCAGGCCGTCAGGCTCTGTAAGCGAGCAGCTTTAACCACTGAGCCATCTCTCCAGCTGTGCACCTCCACTCTTAACCTTCCTCCCTCTGAAGCCTGAGGTCCACAGGGGTACTGGAATGGGGAGGGGGTGGGGTTCGTGACAACTGTTTCTTACAAAACTCCAGAAGGATCTAGGAAAGCCCAAGAGAGAGGCCTGAGCCGAAGCCATGGGTTTTCAAGGATCTCTGTCCTTGCTGCGGTGAAGTGAACAAGACCCAGGACCCCAGCTGACCACCCTCGGTCCCAACAATTCCAGAGCTGGCCAGCCTGACCCACAGGGCTGTAAGTGCCACAAGACATGGTACCAGGGAGGAAGGTCACCTTGTACGTCTGACTGTCATGGGACCTGGAGGCCCATGAAACTTGGGTCCTTAGGCTTTACAGGCAAGCACCTTAACCACTGACCCATCTCTCCAGCCCCTACCTGTTGCTTTTTTTTTTTAAGTGGCCAGAGACAGAGGGCAGGGTAGAGGAAATCTGGCTTCTCATTATTTACCATTCTATGCCTCGGAGTTTGCGCCCTGAACCTAAACAGGTTTCCTATTGCTTCCTATTGTCTGTCTGCCTGTGTTGATGTTTGTAGCAGCTGTATTCGTAAATGCTAAAACTTACAAACAACCAAAATATTCTTCACTAATAGAATGGATAAATAAAACATGGTGTATTCAGATTGTTTGAGTTTCAATTTTGTTTCCTTTCTTTCTTTCTTTCTTTTTTGGAGAGAGACACAGAGAGAGACACAGAGAGAGAGAAGGAGAGGAAGACAGAGTTGGGCGTGCCAGCAGTGTCTCAGCTGCTGCAAACAAAATCCAGATGCATCTGCCCCCTTGTGGTCAAGTGCGGCATTGCGCCCTTGCATCACTTTGCATCTGGCTAAACGTGGGACCTGGAGATTGGAACCGCTGGAGATTGGAACCAGCGTTCTTAGGCTTAGGAGGCAGGCGCCTTAACCGCTAAGCCATCTCTCCAGCCCTGTTTCCTTTCTTTTTGAAGGGAAGCATTTTGTTTTGTTTTTGTTTTTGAGATATAGGGTCTCACTGCATAGCCTAGACTGTTCTGGAACTCACAATCCTCCTGCCTTCGCCTCGCTGGTGATTTCACCTGCCTGGGACTTCAGGCAGCCATGTGCTCTTGTGTCACCTTGTACGTCTGACTTTCATGGGACCTGGAGACTCGAACTTGGGTCCTTAGGCTTTACAGGCAAGCGCCTTAACTACTAACCCATCTCTCTAGCCCCTACCTGTGGCTTTTTAAGTAGCCTTCTGTTTTAAGTGTTTCTCTAGATGCAAAGGCTAGGGCTGGGCCATAAAGCAAGTTCTTTCTCTCTCTCTCTTCCCCCCACTCCTAGGGGCTACCCCCCATGGGAGGGGCTCCCTTTCCTGTCAGTCTTCCTCAACCCAAAGCTGAAGGATCCAGACAGGCCCCCCACCAAACCTTATGCCAACTTGGGTACAAAGAGGTGGTGATATGCTAAGAATGACGAGCGAGGTTTGCCAGAAGCCCCTTCCAGCCCCTCCTGCCTCCCTATGCCTGAGCACAGCACTTTGTGTTCACAGTTCTGGTCACCGGCCACTCTTGATGCCAGTTTAGAAGCACTCAGAGCCTCCCAGGCCCTGGGGACAGCTGACACTGATTGCTGACCACTGAAAAGAGATCTGCCCCAGGCCTGGGTCCCATACTGGCCTGACAGGCCACGGTACCAAGCCAATTTGCTGTCAGTGAGGCCGACCTACTTCCTGGAGTCTATTGATTTTTCTTCCAAAGCTAGTGATTTTCTCCTGAGAAATATTTTCACACCTCTCCAGGGTCTGAGCCACGCTCCTCTCCCTGCGTTGACATAGCACACAAGCCTCTGACCCTGTAAGTGTTTACCGACAGTTGCTGCAGCCCCAGCCGGCACTCACAACCCACTCTCCCAGGCCGCAGTGGTGAGACAAGACGTGTGCGTCGAGGGTGCTTTGGCGAGCAGCCCACTCCCCACCGCCAGAGTGACTGAGGAGGGGGCTGAGCTAGACGTGCAGTGACCGCCCTGGTCATCCAGCAAGGTCAGGGCTGAGCTGAGGCTGACATCCAAGTGCCAAGACTCCTCCGGATGCCCCCAGGCCTCTCCTGACACAGATGAAAGGGGCCCTGGACATCTGCCACTCATCAGCTCTCCCTGTCTCCCAAGACCACCACCGGCCAGTACCCAGGCCAGCCTGAATGCTGTTCGCCCTAAGGGACACATGCCACTTAGAAAGGATGTTCATGGGGGCTGGAAAGACGGCTTAGTGGTTAAGGCGTTTGCCTGCAAAGCCAAAGGATCGCTGTTCAATTCTCCAGGTCCCACATAAGCCAGATGCACAAGGAGGCGCGTGCATCTGGAATTCGTTTGCAATGGCTGGAGGTCCTGGGGCGCCCATTCTCTCTCTCTCTCTCTGCCTCTTTCACTCTCTCAAATAAATAAAATATGAAAAAAAAAGAAAGGATGCTCACGGATGGCCTCCACCCAGGTGTCTCCTTAGAGAAACACACACACGAGACCCTGAGATGCACGCAGGACGGGTCCTGACAGTGCCCCTGGGCAGCCCTGAAGGTCCACGAACGCAGTGTGGATAAACACATTGGGATACAGGTATGCACTGGAGTGTTACACAAGACTCTGGCCATAAGGATGGGTTCACACAAACCCAATGCTGAGCAGGAAGGAAACAGTGTGAAAACTGCATGCTTTCTTAACCCATGCATGGGAAGACAAAACTAAACTTGCTGGGCTATGGTGCTTAGAGGCATATACATTGATGGGGAAACTGGAGGTGAGTGAAGCCCAGGGAAAAGGTCTCACAACCCTGACCACAGTGACACACTCTCTCTCTCCCTGGGGCTGGGAGGGGCTTCTGGGGACCCTGGTAATGGTTTAAGTGGAGACATGGATCATAGGTATAAATATCTGCTTTATAAACATCTGAACAGGGCTGGATAGATGGCTTAGTGGTTAAGGCACTTGTCTGCAAAGCCAAAGAACAGAGGTACAATTCCCCAGTACCCAGGTAAAGCCAGATGTACAGGCGGCACATGCATCTGGAGTTAGTTTGCAATGGCTAGAGGCCCTGGTGTGCCCGTTCTCTATCTGCCTCTCTCTATCTCGAATAAATAAATAAAATATTTTAAAAATCAAAATATCTGAACCCTTGGGTACTGTTTAATTTTAAAAAAAATACTTTTTAGCTGGGCATGGTAGTGCACGCCTTTAATCCCAGAACTCAGGAAGCAGAGGCAGAGGCAGAGGCAGGAGCATTGCCGGGAGTTCGAGGCCACCCTGAGACTACGTGGTGAATTACAGGTCAGCCTGGACTAGAGCAAGACCCTACCTTGAAAAAAACCCTATATGTGTGTGTGTGTGTGTGTGTGTGTGGCATTTTATTATTTATTTGAGAGCAAGAGAAAGAAAGAGAGTGAGAGAGAGAATGGGCTCACCAGGGCCTCCAGCCACAGCAAATGAACTCTAGACACATGTGCCACCTTGTGCTTACATGAATCCTGGGGAATCGAACCTGGGTCCTGTGGCTTTGCAGGCAGGCGCATTAACTGCTAAGCCATCTCTCCAGCCCCTTTGTGTACTGCTTGATGCACTTTCCCACATGCATATAAATTTTACAGCTTCTTTTTGTTTTTTAAAAAAAATGTTATTTATTTGGGCTGAGGAGATGGCTTAGTGGTTAAGGCATTTGCCTGCGAAGCCTAAGGACCCAGGTTCGATTCCCCAGGACCCACATAAGCCAGATGCACAAGGGGGCGCATGTGTCTGGAGTTCGTTTGGAGTGGCTGGAGGCCCAGGTGTGCCCATTCACTCTCTCTTCTCTCTCAAAAATAAATAAATAAATAAAATATTTTTTTAATGAAGAAGAATTTTTAAAAATGTTATTTATTTGTAAGCAAAGAAAGAGAGAGAAAGAAAGAGAGAGAGTATGTGAATGCCAGGGCCTCTAGCTGCTGCAAACAACTCCATATGTATGTGCACTTTGTGCATCTGGCTATATGTGGGTGGGCACTGGGGAATCAAACCTGGGTTGTTAGGCCTTGTAGACAAGCACCTTAACAGTTGAGCCATCTCTCCAGTCCCTTCTTTTTCTTTTAAAGAAAAATGGTTTGGGGCTAGAGAGACAGGTTAGTGGTTAAGGCACTTTCCTATGAAGCCTAAGAACTCATGTCTGAATGTGCACATCCCACTTAAGTGGGACACAGTGATGCAAGCACACAATGTCCCACATGCACACAAGGGGGAGCATGCTTCCGGAGTTTGTTTGCAGCAGTGCCCATTCTCTATCTCTCTCACTCTCTCTGCCTCCCTCTCTCTCTCTCTCAAATAAATAATAAAAGAAAGAAGGAAGGAAGGAAGGAAGGAAGGAAGGAAGGAAGGAAGGAAGGAAGGAAGGGGAGAGAGAGAGGAAAAATGGTTTGGTAAGGCCCAGTTAGAATGGACCGTCTGGGAGCTTTAAATAATGCCATGTGAGGGCTGAGGAGTGGGGCTCAGCTGTCAGAGACATTGCAGCAAACACACTCCTCCCAACCCACAGCTGACAGCTCCCGTGGTGCTGGGTCAGGAACTGACGGTTTTGAAGCCCTAACTAAGGCCAGGGCCACCACCACCCTGCCAGGGCAGAAAACCCCTGTCTGCTTGTTCCCTTCCTCATGTCGCTGTGTCTGCGAGAGAGACACAGAGAGAGAAAGAGAGAGATCTGCCTTCCTGGGACTCACCCAGCATCCCTCTTTGATCGGCCAGTGATGGGGCGCCATCTGCTGGTGATCGCAGGAGAAAAGCACCCGGCTAAGGGTAATGAAGAGTCCACACTTCTTCTCCCACTAAACAATCGCATGACTCCTAAACTAGCTGTTCAGTCCCGCCTTAAAGGTGGGCAGACCTGTATTCAGATTCATTCTCTATTTAAAAGTATTTTTTTATTCGTGTGGAGAGAAAGAGAGAGTGAGAGAAAAAAAGAGAGAGAAGAGCTCTGCAAATGAACTCCAGATGTATGTGCCACTTTGTGCATCTGGGGAATCGAACCCAGGCAGGTAGGCTTTGGGAGCAAGCACCTTTAACCACTGAGCCATCCTCCTGGCCCTTCATAATCACTCTGTTGCTTTCTTTCACCACTCACACACAGCCAGAGGCCAGCCTAGACAGTGCCCCTCCCCAGCCCTAGAGATTCAAGGCAGAGGGGAAATCATATGTGGTCATGTTCAAATGCAATGCACCAGGCCCTGGCACTGAGATCTATTTTCAAAGCTGAAGAGTGGGGTTCATGAACCTGTAGGTTTGCCTAGTTCCCAGATAATACTCGTAAGAGGTAATCTGGCTTTGGATTTGACAAAGGTATATACAACAGGAAAAGTACCAGCTAGAAACTTTTTTCCTTAAAGGATAAGGGGCTGGAGAGATGGCTTAGAGGTTAAGCGCTTGCCTGTGAAGCCTAAGGACCCCAGTTCAAGGCTCGATTCCCCAGGACCCATGTAAGCCAGATGCACAAAGTGCCGCATGCATCTGAAGTTTGTTTGCAGTGGCTGGAGGCCCTGGTGCGCCCATTCTCTCTCTTTCTCTGCCTCTTTCTCTCTCTGTCGCTCTCAAATAAAAATAAACAACAAAGAAAAAGGATAAGTCGGACTTTATCAAAATGGTTAAGCGCTTGCCTGTGAAGCCTAAGGACCCTGGTTCAAGGCTCGATTCCCCAGGACCCACGTAAGCCAGATACCCAAAGTGGCTCATGCATCTGGGGTTCATTTGCAGTGGCTGGAGGCCCTGGCATGCCCATTCTCTTTCTATCTATCTGCCTCTTTCTCTCTCTCTGTCACTCTCAAATAAATAAGATAAAAAATAAACAAAAATTTTTTAAAAATTAAAAGTATCTCTCCCACATTGTGGAGGAGGAGGTGGACAGAATATGAATGCTGCTCTCACTGCTGGCCAGAGAAGCTTCTCCATGGAGATGGTGATAGATGATGAGGAAACAAAACGCTCCAAAGTGCTGCAGATAAGGCTCAGAGAACATGCCAGAAGAAGGGGCAGAAAGAATGTAAGAGCCGCAGGGTGGTTCACTGTCACCTGGACATGAACTGACCAGTGCAAGACCTGCACAAAATTGAGCCCGTCAACATTATGCATTGGTTTTTCGAGGAAGGGTCTCACTCTGGCCCAGGCTGACCTGGAATTAACTCTGTAGTCTCAGGTTGGCCTCAAACTCATGGCGATCCTCCTACCTCTGCCTCCTGAGTGCTGGGATTAAAGGCGTGCGCCACCATGTCCAGCTTTAAAAAATATATTATTTATTTACTTAGTTAGTTATTTGCAAGCAGAGAGAGAGAGACAGACAGACAGACAGACAGACAGACAGACAGAGAGAATGGGCATGCCAGGGCTTCCAGCCACTGCAAACAAATACCAGAAGCATATGCCTCTTTTTGCATCTGGCTTTATGTGGGCACTGGGAAATCCAACCCAGGTCATTAGGCTTTGTAGGCAAGCGCCTTAACTGCTGTGTTATCTCTCCAGCCCCACCCCCCGCCCCACCAATCAACATTTTGGCATACAGGACAAAGGAAGGCAGAGAGTGAGACCTCCAAATAGAAGACTGCCTGGAAAGAGGAGGGGCCTGCTAGAGTAGGGGCAGGGGAAGAGACAAAGTTGAGTAACTGGAGGGGAATATGATCAAGTTACAGAATACTCAGATGTTAAAATTCTCAATAAAAAATGGATCAATGAAAATATTTGCCCCTCTAATGACACCATTAGGGTGTGGGGGAGATGGCACAGTCAGTAAAGAGCTTGTTATGCTAGCCTAAGGACCCGAGTTTGGATGTCTGCCACCCACATGAAAATCAGGCGTGGAGGCGTGTGCCTGTCACTCCAGGTCTGGGGAGTGACACAGAAGGATACTCAAGGCTTGCTGGCTACCTAAAATAAATAAATAAATAAATAAATAAATAAATAAATAAATAAATAAATAAATAAAATGTATGGAAAGGTACCACTGTGCCAGTGTGGATGATTCAGCCGTTGTTGGGTCATTTTGGTCTCTCCTTCGGCTGCCCTGCCTATCTATACCGCAACCAAAGCCAGCCTTGCCTCCCTTCCCACACCCCCACACCTTTCTCCATACTGCTTCGCTCCGCCCTTCCAGCTAGCAGTGGGGCCTCACATAGTCTGGGCTGGCCTGGAACTCACTATGTAGCCGAGGGTGACCTTGAACTCCAGATCCTCCTGCTTTTACTTCTCAAGTGCCAGGATTACAAGCATGTGTCATGATGGCCAGCTATGAGCACCCTTCAATATCACACTTAAGGGCTGGAGAGATGCCTTAGGGGTTAAGGCACTTCCCTGTGAAGCCTAAGGACCCTGGTTGGATTCTCCAGGTTCCACGTTAGCCAGATGCACATGGTGGCGCATGCGTCTGGAGTTCATTTGCAGTGGCTAGTGGCCCTGGCGCGCCCATTCTCACTCTTTCTCTCTCCCCCTCTCCCTGTCTCTAATAAATAAATAAATAAAATAAAATCTTTTAAAAAATATATCACACTTAAACCTGGAACAGAACAGAGGGCAAAGCACTTTGCTCCCCCAGACCACTTCAGGGAAGGGTGGGGTCAGACTGAGTTTCCTCAAAGGTGCAAGGAGCAAGGGAGACCTGAATGAGCGCAAGGTCTTACCAAGAAGTACTAATACGGTGAGTTAAAAGACAATATAGGGCTGGAGAGATGGCTTAGTGGTTAAGGTGCTTGCCTGCAAAGCCAGAGGACCCAGGTTCGATTCCCCAGAACCCACATAAGCCAGATGCACAAGGTAGTGCATGTGTCTGGAATTCATTTGCAGTGGGTGGATGCCCTGGTGTACCTATCTTCTCTCTCTGTCCCCCCCTCTGCCTCTCTCTCTCTCTAAATAAATAAATAAATAAAATTAAAAATAATTTTTAAAAATAAGTAAAAAAAAAAGACAAATAAAGCAGAGCTTGGTTCTGGAAGGGAGGGAGGCTGAGCTCTGTCCATGGAAGAGCCTAGAAGACAATGCTGGCAGGAGCGAGGGGCTGTGAGATCAACTTCAGCAAGCAGGGAGCCTTCCAAGGGTCAGATGGAAAAGAGCCCGCTTCAAGGGACACAGGAGCCTGGAGTTGGGGTCCAGGGCTGGGATCAACAGTTCGGGTTACAGGCACAGGAGAAGCCAGCTCGATGCTGGCTGCAGCCCTGGCTGGGGAGGCACGGAGAGGCTGGATGGGTGGTGCTGACCAGGGACACCTACCTGAGTAAGGTGAGAGCAGCGTAACTGAGCTCCCCTGGGCAGCAGCACACCTGCCGCTCAGCCAGCCAGGCTGAGCACAGGAAGGCACAGAGGGGGCCAAGGAAACCCCACCTCCCCAGGGCCTGGCTGAGAGAGCTGTCCCCATGTGTGTTTCACTTCCATCTTCTGAGCGCCCGGTGGTTTTCCCCCCTAAAGTCTGTTTGTCTTGAGGTTTTTCAAGGTAGGGTCTCGCTCTAGCCCAAGCTGCCCTGGAATTCACTATGTAGTCCCAGGATGGCCCTGAACTCACAGCGATTCTCCTACCTCTGCCTCCCAAGTGTTGGGATTAAAGGTGTGCGTCACCACACCTGGCTTGTCTAGAGTTTTAATAATAATATGCTCCGCATATAGCATATAAAAAATGCGTAACACTTGGGCTGGAGAGATGGCTTAGCGGTTAAGGCACCTGCCTGCTAAGCCTAAGAATGCCCATTCAATTCTCTAGGTCCCACGTTTAGCCACATGCAAAGTGATGCAGGAGCTCAATGCTGCACTTGCCCACAAGGGGGTGCACACGTCTGGAGTTCATCCACAGAGGCTGAGAGGCTGCTGGTGTGCCCATCTCTATCTCTCTCTGTCTGTCTCCACCCCCCCCCAATGCATAACACTTTGCTTTGTTTTGTTCTGTGTTAGTTTTTTTGAGACAGGATCTCATTCTGTAGCCCAGGCTGCCCACCAACTCACTGCAATTGTCCTGCTTCAGCCAGCCTAGTGCTAGGATTACAGGCATGTGTATTGTCTGACCGTGCAATACTATTTTCTAATTTCCATTTGCATCTTGTTTAATTTCTGTTTTCTACATAGATTTGCCCTTTTTTGTTTGCTTGGGGATAAAGCAGGGTCTTGAGTAGCAGAGGCTGACCTTAAACTGTCTAGGATGACCTTGAACTCCTGCTGCTCATGCCTACACCTCCCAAATGGTGTAAGCCACACACACACACACACACACACACACACACACACACACACACACGTATAGGTATATGAGGTTAAACATATATGTTTAACCCCATCAGTATCTTACTGATTTTATTTTTGAATTTTAGAAAGATTTTATTATCGATATTGAGAGAGAGTGCTTAAGAAAAGGAAGAACTGGGGGCTGGAGAGATGGCTTCACGATTAAGCGCTTGCCTGTGAAGCCTAAGGACCCAGGTTCAAGGCTCGATTCCCCAGGACCCATGTAAGCCAGATGCACAAGGTGGCACATGTGTCTGGAGTTCGTTTGCAGTGGCTGGAGGCCCTGGTGTGCCTATTCTCTCTCTCTCCCTCTTTCTGTCTGTTGCTAATAAATAAATAAAAATAAACCAAAACATCAAAAAGAAAAGGATGAACTGCAGAGCTCCTGCCCAAGAGGAGGCAGTAGGGGGTTACAGAAGCTGGAAAAGCTCACCTAGAGGCCCAGATCGGGGTCTCTTGTTGCTAAGGAGAAGGAAAGAATACAGAGCTTGTGCCCAAGAGGAGGCAGAATGGGGTTCCTGGAAATGGGGAAGCCCCCGCATCTTACTGTTTAGACAGCTTGGGACCTTGTACTTTCCAATGTGCCATTCCTTATGTGCAATAAAAAAGGCTGTGCACTATTGTTAGCAGCTACAGAAATGACACTGTATAGTGGTGACAAAATTTATCTAAGCCACCTCCTGGGGCTGGATACTTAGCCTGCATCTTGCTGTTTTATATGGAAAACCATACTGAATTCCTTCACCTATCTTATAAGACCCAGTTGGATTCCCACCTCCTCCAGGAAGCCTTCCCAGACTACCTCACACCAGACATCATCTACCGTATTATCACACTTAATCATATATGTTGAATGGCTTAGCCTGGACATTCTCTCCTCTGGGATGAGCTAACATCCAGAATTTATATTCCTAGGAGCTCGCAGGCCTTTGCATACATCAGGAGCTCAATACCTGAGTAGAGTCCAGGTCCCTCAGACTGCTTGGGCCTGGTCCGCTCACCTTTCAAGGGCAGGAATTTGGGAACCTCCAGTGGCCAGGCCTCATATGTGACATCCTTTCTGGGCAGTTACAAAGGTACAAAAGCCTCAATGCTCCGACCCTAATTTCAAAGGCCCCATCCCCACCAAGGACAGGCCTCAAGCCTCAGTTGGGCCCTTGGGCCTGAAGGCTCTCCTAAGTAGAGTTTGAGTTTTGCTGCCAGCACCAGCCACTGCCCCATCCCAGGGCTGTGTAAGGAAGCAAGGGCCCCAGTTTTGGTACCACGTGGCTGGAAGGGCCTCTGATCCCAGGCACGATGGGGGTCTGGCAAGATGGCTAGAGGCCTGGCTTTGGTTCCTCGGTAAGCATGGACCCTGGCTGTTGCAGAAAGCGATGTAGCACGTCCTACCCTAGCTAGCGCATCAATCAGATATGCCCCACCCCCTTGCCACTGGGAAACATCACATGGATTTACAATCTCTGCTCCCCAGGAGCCCAGACTCCCCAACATGGCTTTTGGGCAGTACCCTTCGCTGCCATGAGCCCTGTGCAGGATGCCTGCCTGCCTCTTCACAGGGCTCTCCTCCCTGGGAAGTTTTTCTTTTTTTAAAATATTTTATTTTTATTTACTTATTTGAGAGAGGGAAAGAGGCAGAAAGAGAGAGAGAGAGAATGGGCACACCAGGGCTCCCAGCCACTGCAAACAAACTCCAGACGCATGCACCACCTGGTGCATCTGGCTTACATGGGTCCTGGGGAATTGAACCGTGCTCCTGTGGTTTTGCAGGCAAATGCCTTAACTACTAAGCTACCTCTCCAGCCCCCCCTCCCCCCGGGGAAGTTTTGAGAGTTCAGTTCTACCTCCCTGGCTGCCCCTTCGTCTGTACCAGAGGCCCCTCTGGATGAGATGGGCTGCCTGGGTCCCTCTACCCTGTGACACCTTTCGGAGATGTGCCCATCTGTACTGAAGCCCTCCGCAGAGGCAATGGGCAGCAGGCCCAGCTGAGACCAGGTAAGTTGACGCCCATGGAGGTGTCTGTGGCACTGAGGATTTAGGAGCAACCTCCATGAGAGAGAAAAAAATCAAAAGTACTAGCTGCCATTTACTGAGCTCCCTACAAGCCAAGCAAGGTGACAGGCATAACTGCTCGTAACCACCCTGCGGATGACACAGTCGCCATTGTCACTTTCCAGGCTCAGACCGGGTAGGCAATCTGCAAGATGGCAGACGGGGGGTGGCTGAGTGCGGATTCCCACCTAGGCCCCTGTAGCAGACAGCTTCAGGTTCGCTGAGATGAACTTCCAGACCAGGCATGGTTATGGAGGAAGGGATATTATTTATTGAAGCTCACAGATCCAGAGGAAGTTCCATAATGGCAGAAGAAGCGGCCTGTCTTCACAGGACCAGGCAAGAGAGTAAAGCCCCCAGGCACACAGCACACAGCACACAGCAAAACTACAGCCAAGAGCCACAGCACACTTCAGGAACTCCTGCTAGGCACACTTTGCATATCTTTACAATGGAATCTCAAACCCACCACCACACCTTAATATCCACCCAGTGACATTGCCTCTAGCAAGATGACTGCAGATGCAAACTATAAACTAATCAAACGCTGAATATACTGGGGGCCATATATTCAAACTACCACAGCCCCAGCGGCCCAAAGCCTGCCTGTGAACCGCACTATTGGGGGGGACAGCCTTGAACACCGGGATAAGCAGAGACACATTAGTGACCAGAACAAGAATCCAGAACACAGCCTGGAGAGATGGCTTAGCGGCTAAGGTGTTTGCCTGTGAAGCCTAAGGACCCCAGTTCAATTCCCCAGGACCCACATAAACCAGATGCACGAGGGGACGCATGCTTCTGGAGATCACTTGCAGTGGCTGGATGCCCTGGTGCACCCATTCTCTCTTTCTCTCCTAAGCCAGTGCCAACATTGGTCAACTTGATGTCCCCAACACTGCACAAGACTCATGGGAACAGCGGACAAAAGTCAACAGGGTTCCCACCCTCTAGGGACGCTGCATGTGTGCTACAGAGAAGGAGAGGAGCAGGTGTGGGTGGAGGAAGGCTGAGAGCTTCCTGGAAGTGGCAGTGACCAAACCCATCCTGAAGGATGACTGTCCCCTGGGCCACCACCCTATGACTCAGGACCCTGCATTCCAGACACACCATGTGGGAGCACACATAAATCCTCGACCTTTCCAATCTGGGTGTCTGCTAAGGCAGTAACTGCCACTACCATGTGTTACAGACACATGCGTGCACGCATGCACACACACACACAAGTCCATGTCCTATGAAAGTTTCTCTCCTTGGGGAAAGCCCACTGTGTCCATCTACACCATCATCCCCAAGGTAGGCTGTGCTCCAACCCTCTGCTCTTCCAAAATAAACACCATAGCTCTTCCGTGCTGACATTCCTGAGACACATACACACACACTTCATCCACAGACCATTTTGTACCCCGCTGACCCTGTCATCAGTTTCTGCAGAACTCAGTTAGATGAGACGGTCTGCTTAAATGCTTGGAGTCTTGGCGGAACTGAAGGCCAAAATAGTATCATAAATTCAAAGCAAAAGTCCATGACAGGGCTGGAGAAATGGCTCAGTGGTTAGATGAGACAAGGACTCCAGCTTAAATGCATGAGGGGCACATGCATCTGGAGTTCATTTGCAATGGCTAACCCTGAATTCTCTCTCTGTCTGCCTCTCTTCTCTCTCTCTCTGCTTGCAAATAAATGAATAAATAAATAAATAAAAAGTTAAAAATATTTAAAAAAAAAAAAAAGTCCATGACAGAGGACTGGAGATATGGCTTAGCAGTTAAGGCCTGCAAAGCCAAAGGACCTTGGCTCAATTCCCCAGGACCCATGTAAGCCAGATACACAAGGTGGCACATGCATCTGGAGTTCATTTGCAATGGTTGGAAGCCCTGGGGTGCCCATTCTCTCTCTCTCTCTGCCTCTTTCCCTCTCTCAAATAAATACATTAAAAAAAAATTAAAAATGATTCTAAAAATAAGGTGGAGCCAGGTGTGGCAGTGCACACCTTTAATCCCAGCACTGGGGAGGCAGAGGTGGGAGGATCACTGTGAGTCTGAGGCCAGCCTGAGACTACATAGTGAATTCCAGGTTGGCCTGGATTAGAGCAAGACCCTGTCTCAAAAAAAAAAAAGTTGGAGAGCGATACGAGGAAGACAACAGACAGCCACCTACCTCTACCTGTGGCCTCCACATACACATGTGCACACACCTGTACCTGCACATATATAAACAGACGTACATGCACATCAGACACATACAAACACACACACACAGATGACAGTCCTAAGGCAGCCATCACACGCCTGTGCAGACGGTGGTGACTCAGCTGGGACCAGTTTAATGTTTTAACAGGTTCAAGGGCACACACACTCAAGGGTCACTGGTGTCCAAGCAGACACTGCGAGGAAGCGCTCATGGCTTTTCAAACCTCCTTGGCCACGACCCAGAATAGAACGATGTCTTACCCCGTGACACACGACACGACTGCAGTTAAAACTCCACGGGACATGTGTCTGCATGGCCAGGCCACGCACATCTTCTTCATCTGTCTCTGTTACTTCTGAACCCCAAGCCCGTCCCAGGGTGGAAGAAAAGCTGAAAGTCACTCACCCAGGGTGTCTGAGCCGTTCTCCACTGTTTCGTTGACCTTCCTTGCAACTCTGGCCACGGCCTCGCCCATCTTCTTCAGCATGCAGACGAGTGTGTCCTGCTCCCAGCTTCCGGGCAGCTGGTCTGCTACTCACAAAGGGGCCTATTCCTGGGGAAGACACGGGGCCATGAAGTGTCTACCTGCAAGCCAGTGTGCCTCCCTGGGCTCGGGGCAGCTACAGGTGAGGTCCCTATGCCACTGTCCACTTACCTTTTGTGGTGAGACATCCAGCCTGGCCTTTGCGAGAGCTGATCTGATCTATCACGCAGAGGGTTGGGGTAGTTGGGCCTAACACTTTTCTGGGAGGATCAACATGTATGACCTCACCCAACACTCGGGCAGGCACCAGTGGCCAGGCAGGTGTGAGGACTCAGGTGTGCACTGGCTTGTGACTCAATAGGCAGGGTGTGATGCTGGGGGAGGAGGTTGAGCCCAGCCAAATGCAGGGGAAAGACACCAGTTCCTTCTATCCTGCGGTCTCTGGCAAGGACCCTATCCACCCAACCCTGCCAGCTCCCCTGCTCACCCCTACACAGTAGAAAGTGGGGGTGACAAGGAAAATGAGAGCTTAGAGTTTGCAGGTGGGTGGGCTCTAGGAATTCACTGCCCCTGTACCAGTGTGAGCCTGCCTCACTATCTTAGCTTGTTGCTCATTTTATCTGCAAGCAAAGGGGCGGTGCTTGAAGTGAGAAGAGAAATTGGATCACTAAGGAAGAAGTTTAAAGAAGGGGGAGAAAGACAAAGCGATAAGATATTGAAGACACGGGCGAAATACAATTACAGCACTGAGCCAGTCGTGGTGGCGCACGCCTTTAATCCCAGCACTCGGGAGGCAGAGATAGGAGGATCGCCAAGAGTTCGAGGCCACCCCAAGACTACATAGTGAATTCCAGGTCAGCCTGGGATAGAGGGAGACCTTACCTCGAAAAAAATAAAATAAAATTATAGCATTAAGCTGGGTGTGGTGGTGCATGCGTACGCAGGAGGCAGAGGAGGAGGATCACTGAGAGTTCAAGGTCGTCCTGAGACAACATAGTGAATTCCAGGTGTGCCTGGGCTAGAGGGAGACCCTACCTCAAAACAAAACAAAACAAAACAAAACAAAACAAAAAAACAAAACTTTATATATATATATATGGCATTAAGATATAAAGATACAGGGTTGGGGTGGGACTCAGCTGGTCGCACATTTGCCCAGGGTTCACAAGGCCCGAGGTTTGATTCCCAGCATCACACAAACCAGGCATGTTGATAATCTTAGCACTTGGGAGGGAAGAGGATCAGAATTTCAAGGTTATCCTCAGCTACAGTGAATTCAAGGACAGGTTAGGCTACATGAGACCCTGTCTCAAAAAATAATGGCCATCTAGACAGAAAAATGTGGCTATGCCGGGTGTGGTGGCGCACGCCTTTAATACCAGCACTCAGGGAGGCAAGAGGTAGGAGGATCGCCATGAGTTTGAGGCCACCCTGAGACTCCATAGTGAATTCCAGGTCAGCATGGGCTAGAGTGAGACCCTACCTTGAAAAAAAAAGTGGCTAATTCCCTGGTTATTTCAGAGAAGGAAGCTAATGCAGAAAGAATGAGTGAGTGGCCATATTCACATCAGGCCAGCTCCATGCCCACTGTTTACTTCCTTGGACAATTTAACCACATCACCACACAGCACTGAACCTGAAGGTCAGTGGCCCATTTTTACCCATTTCCCCATTCCCATCCCCAACTCCAGGTTCATAGGCAGATGAAGCAATTACAGGACGCATCCTTCAAGGGCCAAAGACAGAAGAGTGGGCAGGCCAGAGAGAAGGGATATAAGAACATGTGTTCAGAGCTGCCAATCACCACCCATGATCTAAAGTGGCCAAGCAAGCCCCCCTTCATGCTGGGAGGTCAGTTGTGCTCAGCGTGTGTGTTCCAACAACAGTTGATGTGGAGGGGGCTGGAGAGATGGCTTAGTGGTTAAGGCACTTGCCTGCAACGTTAAAGGACCTTGGTTCGATTACCCAGGACCCACGTAAGCCAGGTGCACAAGGTGGTGCATGCATCTGGAGTTCATTTACAGAGGCTGGAAGCCCTGGCGTGCCCATTCTCTCTCCTTTCTCCCTCTCTCTCTCTCTTAAATAAAAAAATAAGTAAATAAGAGAGAGTTGACACAGAGGGTCCAAGACACATGGTTGGGTGGGAAAGTCTAAAGCCCAACTCTATCACTGAGCAGATGAGAAGCCTGGGAGAGGGTCTCAGCTATGCTGAGCCAGTTTCGTCAGCTGAGGAGGGAATCTAGCACAGCTACTTGTGTTGTCCAAAGTACGTGGACTGGCCTATCCCTGAGCCCAAAGTCACAACGACACGGGCAGGCATGGCACCAGCAGGGTGTGACCCATGTGACTTGAACAACTGCCTGGTTGGTAGACATCCTTTAGGAATGAGAGGAATCTCCATCTCTCCACCTACAGGAAGTCTCCCTGGATTGCTCCAACCCTCGGGCTTCCCTCTGAGCTTTCTTGACTGAAAACAGGTCACTAGAGTTGTTTATAAGCTTTGAAGGAACACACACACACACACACACACACACACACACACACACACACACACACTCCCAACTAGCTTATGGACATATCTACCTGTGTTTCTCCCCTGCACTCTATACCTCACAGCAAACATACATGCCTGACATGCATCATTTGGGTTTCAAATCTGTGTACCTATCAAATGTCACCTCCAACAAACATGAGACAGAGTCTAAACTGAACAGGTTCAGGGTCTGAGAAAATAGCCTTGCAAGCGCAAGAATCTGAGTTTGATCCCCGGGACCCACGTGAAATGCCAGCTGTGGTGGCACACATCTCTAATGCCAGCACTACAGAGGCAGAGACAGGAGGATCCCTGCAGACTGCTGGTCTAATAGGTGAGCTGCAGGCCAGTGAGAGGCCCTGTTTCCAATAGAGGTGGAGGACTGGAGAGATGGCACTTGCCTGCAAACGGTAACCACCAGAGTTCAATTCCCCACATAAAGCCAGATGCACAAAGTGGTGCATGAATCTGGACTTTGTTTGTAGCGGCTGAAGCGCCCATTCTCTGTCTGCCTCTTCTCTTTCTCTCTGCTTGCAAATAAATAAATAAAAATATTTTAAGCTGGGTGTGGTGGCGCACGCCTTTAATCCCAGCACTCGGGAGGCAGAAGTAGGAGGATCGCCATGAGTTCGAGGCCACCCTGAGACTACATAGTGAATTCCAGGTCAGCCTGGGCCAGAATGAGACTCCACCTCGAAAAACCAAAAAAAAAAAAAAAAAAAAAAGAAAGAAAGAAAAAAGAAAAGAAATTATATATATATATATATTACAAACATAAAAATCTATTTTTTTAATTTTTTAAAATATTTTATTTTTATTTATTTATTTATTAGAGACAGAGATGGGGGGGAGAGAGAGTGAGAATGGGTGCGCCAGAAGCCTCTAGCCACTGCCGACGAACTCCAGATGCATGCACCACCCTGTGCATCTGGCTTACGTGGGTCCTGGAGAATCGAACCAGGATCCTTAGGCTTCGCAGGCAAGTGCCTTAACCGCTAAGCCATCTCTCCAGCCCCCAAAATCTATTATAAAAATAAATAAATAAATATAAAAGTAAGGTGGAAAGCCACTGAGGAAGACACAAATATTGTCCCCTCTGGCTTCCATACATGAGCACATATGCATGTGCTCACACACACATATGAACATACATGGACACATAATATGCATGCAAAAAAAACAACAACAAAGACAACAGGAGGAGGAGGAGGAGGAAATTTTCAAGGAGCGTACTGCAAACCCTGAGACCCTTGGACATAAGGCGTAAGCTCTCTCTGCAATGCCCACCTTCCCTTTTCCCAGTCCCACATGCCACGGGGACTATATGTAAGGGCCACACAGCAGAGTAAAGGCGCCGGGGCAGGACAAGGCTGAGTGAGCTTCCCAGAGAGGCCTGATGCCATACAGTGCTGTCACACCAAGGCTGAGTGCCATGAAAGGCCGTGGCATGACCCAGGAGAGAAGAAACAGACAGGATGCCAGCAACAGGTACCCAAGGAGAGATGTGTGCGACAAGGAAACCTTCTGCCAGTCAGAGAGCTAGAGGCCTTCCTAGAAGGCTGTCCTCGGTGGGGAGCAACTAGTCCAAGCAGAGTTCTGGAAAGTTCTGAGTGCTGTGGAGCAAGCCTTCCTTAATGGACCTGTTGTGACAAGTAACTGACACATCACTCTTTGGGTTTTTTTGGCTTGTTTTTTTTTTTTTTTTTTTTTTTTTTTTTTTCGAGGTAGGGTCTCACTCTAGCCCAGGCTGACCTGGAGTTCACTCTGTAGTCCCAGGCTGCTCTCAAACACACAGCGATCCTCCTACCTCTGCCTCCCAAGTGCTGGGTTGTGCCACCACGCCCGGCTGATACATCACTTTTGACAAAGGACTCTGCTTCCCCCATTAAGACATAACTAGTAAATAGATGAGCAAACGGGCAGACAGGAAGTTTGAACAGAACAAAATGAATGGAGGGAGGGCTGACCTGCTTTGTGGGAGCTGGCAATGTCCCACAACTGTTCTGCCAGATCAGTACTTCGTTTCAATGAAAAGCTGGGGGCAGAGGGACTTAAACCCCTGAGCTGGCCTCTAACTAGACTTTTGCCTTCAAGGATTCTACTTTTCCGCCGCCCAAGGATATCTACCCAGCCTCACCAGCCTCACCAGCTGCTCCTATATTTAGTTACTGCTGTGGTCAAGTGGGAACTCTAGAGCATGGCAGCCAGTCTGTAGGGCAACCGGAGCCTCTGGAGCCATGTGCCAGCTCCCGCCAGGCCTCGTCAACCATGACAGAGCTAGGAGCTGGTGTGGGAAGCCGAGGGGCGCTGGGCATGCTTGGACCTTAGCGGCTCCGAAGTTTCACTGGAGGCCAGAACAGAGCTGAACCAATTTCCCACGGAGGGGGGTGGGGGATCAATCCGTCTGGGGAGCGAGCAGGACCCATGGGAGTCTGGTTTCTGAGCTGTGGGGCTAGGAGAGCCCCGTGGGAAACTTCCCTTGACTGTACCTCCTGCAGCTGTATGCAGTGACCAGGCCAGCATCCCCTGGACTGTGGACTCCAGGGACCCAACTCACTCCAGGGGCTACTTGTCACTGGGTACGGGGGGGGGGTAAAACAGGCAGAGGAGGAGGGTGACCCCAGGGGGGATTTGGGGCTGCACAAGCTGACCCAGGGACCCAAAAGCATGTTGTGCGGTCATGTGTCCAGATCCCCCGAGCGGCAGCAAACACCATCACGCCCTGAAAGGGTCGCTGGGGGAAGGAATACACAAATGGCAGCCTGTCCCCAGCAAGGGCGTCTCCCATGGGAAACGGAAGCCCCCCCCCCTAGCCACCGCCCCCCACACACACCCCGAACCACGGCGGCCCAGCTTCGGTGTGCAAGCGAGTGTGCCGGCGCCTCCAAAAGCCCCGGGCACTTTGCAGGAGCCACAACTGAAGTGTCACTGTTCCATGGCCCCAGGTGACCCGGGGCAGGGGAGGGCACGCTGCACAAAGCGGGTGCACTCCTCTCCCTCTCTTCCCCACGGTCCCCTCCCCTCCCCCTCCGGCCATGCCCGGCCTCAGGCTGCGTTTGCTTTTGGGGGTGCGGGGTAGGTGGGGGAGGGACACGGGGGACACGAAACGTGTGGGCGGCCAGCTTTCCTGCCGTTTCCGGCTGCACTTACGAGCGACAATGCCTCCTAGCGCCCGGCGCAGCGCCGTCCCACTCCTCCCTCGGCCACCAGCGGCGCCCCACGGTCAGCTCCGAGAGGGGCGGGGACCAACTCTCGCGCGTGGCCTCTCGACCAATCGCTGCGCCAGGACGGGCGCGTGGGCGGGGCAGAGCCGGAGGGCCCCGGGCCTCGCGAGCCAATCAGCTCGCGACTTCTCCTCCCGCGCGCTCCGGGCACAGGGCGGTGGGGGATCAGCTTTGTGTGCATCTTCTATTCTGCATGAGGAGCTCTTGCAGCACGGCTGCGAGGGCGCAGGGAGACTGAGGCTCCAGGCTTGGCTTTACCCCATTTGAGGACCAGGACTTCTCCGGGGGAGCTGTCAGTCACCGATCCTGACAGCGTGATTGACCCCCCCCACCACCATGTGGACTTAGGACGCTGAGGAAGAATTGTCAAGGAAGGGCAAGCTTGGGCTACAGGTGAGCTCGAAAGACAAGAGAGAATGAGGGGGAGAGGGAACACACTTGCTGGGAACCGACCTCAAATGGCTAGAGTGTGTTGTGTGTACTGCATGCATGAAGCCCTGGGTTTGATTTCCCCAGCACCACCTAAACTGGGTGTGGTAGAACATCCGTGAAATAATGGTATTTGCAAGGTGGGTTAGGAGAATAAGCAATACAGAGTCATCCTTGACCACACGTCATCTCTGCTTGGTGCTTGCTGCTTTCCAGGGTGAATTGAAGAGCAGAGTCTCTCCAGGACGCCTTTGGGCCTGCAACCTGCTATTGCTGGACTGTTGGAAGTTAATCCAATAAATTCCCTTTTAATACAATTCATTCTCTCCGTTCTGTTCCTCTAGAGAACCCTGACTGATACAGATTGTGGTTCCAGGAGTGGTTCTAGAGAAACAGAATTGTAAGGATGGATTTCCCTAGTGGGACTGGTGCTCTGTGGAGTTGGTTCTCCAACTTCAGTGCCACTAAAGGCTCTATGGTAATAAGGAGGGCACTTTAACTGGTTGTTAATAAGGAGGGCACTAATAATCCATGGTGTGCACCCTTTAAAGAACTCCGTGAGACAGATGTATTGGTGATTCTGAGTCCTGTTTTGTGAAGAGCAAGGAATTTAGTGACTCTGTATCTAGAACTTTTGAATATTTGTGCAAAAGTAAGACGAATGATGATGCTGGATGGTTTCTTCTGGCATCTCTAGATAAACTGTTGGGAGAAAAGCAGAAGCTCCAAAAGAAAATTTCCAAGCTTAAGACCCACATACATGATCTGAAGGTTTCTAAGGGTGCCCTGGAGGACAATCTTGCTCTAGTCAGAACACGGCTTGAATTGCACAAAACCAAACTCAAGCTCTCACTGTAAAATTGGCTGACTTGCAGCATGAGCTCAATTCCCAGCTTCACAGGTTTCAGACCATTTGTTTTATAGTTGTCAAGTAATGCATAGTAATATAACCTTTAAACCAAACCATAAGGAAAAATTTCATTTTAAGCTTTCAGATTTTTTAAATGATGGGCTTATATAATGGGATTGTGATTTATTACTTCTCAAAAACAATTATCATGTTTCATTGTACAGTTTTCTATCAGTTTACGAATGTTTTGAGCACCTGCTGTGAGCAAGTCTTCTTCAAAAAATATAACATATACACAAGGAACTCAAGATATTACACTTATTTCCTTTACATTGTATTGTCAGATACAGCACAGAATCCTGGCTTGAAATCTGTGCGATTCGTTTCCTTTATCTCACGTAACAGAAGGGCACAGATTTTAATATGACAAGTATTGAATAAAGCGCCATCAGTGGCTTGTGGTGGGAACACTTGTACTTTGAACTGTATAGTATGTCCTAGCTCCTCTTTAGTAAGTACCCTGATTTTAAGGGAAAGATACACTGTAGGCTCAGCAAGGAGTACTTCCTTCCTCATTGATATTTTTCATCCATGTTATCCTATCTACTGCAGAGAATATACATGCATGGAAATGAATGACCCCATTTTGTTTTTTCTATGTAGGGTCTCACTCTGGTCCAGGCTGACCTGGAATTCACTCTGTAGTCTCAGGGTGGCCTCGAACTCAAAGCGATCCTCCTACCTCTGCCTCCCCAGTGCAGGGATTAAAGGCGTGCGCCACCACACCCAGCTGAGAATATGACTTTTTATTACAAGGTCTAGATACGTTTGGAGGGGTGTAGATTAGAAATTATACAGACTATTTAAATGAAGATCTTGGACTAATAATGTCACTTCTAAGAGTATAGGAATCACTTCCCAACTGACAGATATATCTGACCTTGGCTGTGTAAATTTGGTCAAATACCTAGGGAAGCAGTTTAAAAGCGTAGTTTTTGACCAGAGATATGGCTTAGTGGTTAAGGTACTTGCCTACAAAGCCTAAGGTCTGAGGATCTATTCCCTAGGACCCTTGGAAGCCACATGCACAAGGTGCCACATGCATCTGGAGTTCGTTTGCTGCAGCTGAAGACCCTGACATGCCCATTCTCTCTCTCTCTCTCTCTCTCTCTCTCAAATAAATAAATTTAAGAAAAAAATTCATTTAAAATAGCTTAGTTTTATAAAGGATGATGCTATTTAATGTGCAAAACATTTCCTGGTGGCAGATCACCCAAGAAGCATCAATATTCCTCATTCTGATTCTATAAACTAGGGTACTGAGTCTAGAGTCTTCCATTGTTCCTGGAGTGTTTGAGAATATGTACTTACAGCCCCGGTTAAATGACTGTAATGGAAACCATGAGTCAAGTACACTAGAAGGTAGAATGAGGCTTTAGTTTTTATGTGGCTACATGTCTATGTACATACTTGCCCAGTCCATACTACCTTTAGGGGGCCAGATTCTCCTGTGGAACACATTGGAAAACTATGAAATCCGGAAGTGTAACCTTTTCACTTTCTATGAATTTTCAGCTCTGTTTAACCTCATCCCTGTGGGTCTTCGAGTGGTGGCTATTGAAGGAGTTCAAACCAAGCTGTATTTGGCAGTGAACAGTGTGGGACACTTGTACACCTCGGTAAGTCTGTGTGCATGCTTTCACTATCCTGTTTTTCATCTGCTATGAAATAAAATGTGCTGTCTGTATTTTTGGTTCAGATTTTGGTGAGGAGATGAATCTTGGTTTGTATGGAAATAGATTGGTTTGGAAAGGCAAGATTAATGAATCATTTGAATTGAACATGTCTAATATAAAATCAAAAATTCAAAAGTTTTCATACAGTACCTTTGGATTATATATATCATAAAATGGTCTCCTGGCTTTGTGGTTGTAGGAAACAAAGCTATTTCTTAACTATATAAACAAATATTTTCCACCTTTATCCCTAAAAGAACTAATGAGATCTCTGTCTCTCTCAAATCAGCTCTAAGACACAAAGACCAGTACTAGAAGTGCTTTTAGGGATTTGTTGCTCATCTGTTCAAACAGCACAGTTGCCATCTGTCTCTACTTATTTTCAGTTTTTCAAATTATTTTAATTGTAAAAAATTATGGAATAGAGTGTCATAATTCAGTGAGTGTACAGTGTGTAATGATAAAATCAGGGAAATAAGCAATCCATCTTTTTAAAGACTTTGTAAATATATATATTGGTTTTTCGGGGTAGGGTCTCACTCTGACCCAGGCTGACTTGGAATTAACTATGTAGTCTCAGGGTGGCCTTGAAATCAAGCGATCCTCCTACCTCTGCCTCCCCAGTGCTGGGATTAAAGGCGTGCACCACCACGCCCGGCTGTAAGTAATTTTTGATTAACATAACCATTTCTTGTGTACTTTGTGCTATTTCAGTACACTTATACAATATTCACTAATTGTATCAGGAAAATTAATATTTCTTGTCTTTAACACCATTTTCTGGAGCTTTCAAACTCCTATTAATTCATGATATATCCACACTACCTTTTTTCAAGAATAATTTAACCTATTTCTTCATAAAAACTCCCAGGAGCGTTTTATCAGGTGGATTTATTAGCATTATAGGCCACAAATGAGTAAATAACATGGGACCAAATTAATCATTTTTAAGCATATTGACATTTAATTATAAGCATAGTGGTAAAGTTAAGTTTTTATTTATTTTGAGGTAGGGTCTTGCTATAGTCCAGGCTGACTTGCAATTCACTATTTAGTCTCAAACTGGCCTCAAACTCACAGCAATCCTCCTACCTCTTTGTGAGTAAAGGTGTACACCACCATGTTCAATGATTTTATTTTATTTTTTTAATGTTGACTGATTAATTGCAAATGTATAACATTGTAAGGCCTGGCTGTCTAGATAGCACTGCTCAGTAGAGCTTTCCACAATCATGGTGATATTCTGTGTTTACAGTTCCCAGGGATTTTTGGTTTGTTTGTTTTGTTTTTCAAGGTAAGGTCTCCCTCTAGCCCAGCCTGACCTGGAATTCACTATGTTTTCTCAGGGTGGCCTCAAACTTGCTGCAGTCTTCATACCTCTGCCTGTAGAGTGCAGGGATTAAAGTGTGTGCCACCATGCCCAGTTCAAGATTTTGGTTTTATAAGAACATCTAGTTTGATTTTATAAAAGACTATCAAATATATAAATTATTTAAGTCTTTATACTGTATTCCTATGTTTTATGAAAACAACAGAGTATTGAAAATGGAGAAAATGGCTTTGGAAACTGCCTATGAAGTAGCCTTAAAGGGGTTATTCCCTGAGCCTTGGTGGATGTTTTTTTTTTTTTTTTTTTTTTTTTTTTTTCGAGGTAGGGTCTCACTCTGGTCCAGGCTGACCTGGAATTAACTATGTAGTCTCAGGGTGGCCTCGAACTCATGGCAATCCTCCTACTTCTGCCTCCTGAGTACTGGAATTAAAGGCATGTGCCATCACGCCTGGCCATTCATTTCCTTTATAAAGAAACACTGGGGCTATTATTATTTTTCCTAAAAGAAAGATTTGAATACATTGTAAGAATGGTGAAATCTGTCACTTTATTATTAATAATATAATGCTATTAGTATAAATGATAGGAAGCTTGAGTTATTTTTCAGACTTGTACCTTAATGGTAGGATAATTTAATAGTGGATGATTCTGATTTTAAATGATGTCTTTTAGAGCAACAGGGTTATAGTCAAAGTAGGATTTTAGTAAAAGAAATACTTTCTGGAACTAATATGTAGGCATGGGATGGGATGCAATAGAACCACGTGTGTCCTCTTGAGTATGTGAAGTTATTACTGGTAATACACACAGAAATTTTCTGATTCGTTATCACTGTTATTGGTGCTGTGATAAAAAATGTTGATTAAAAATAAATCGTGTGGGCTGGAGAGATTGTTCAGTGGTTAAGGTGCTTGCCTGTGAAGCCTAAGGGTCCAGGTTTCATTCCTCACGTAAGCCAAATTCACAAAGTAGCACGTGCGTCTGGAGTTTGTTTGCAGTGGCTGAAGACTCTGGTGTGACCATTTGCTCAACAAATCTGCCCCTTTCTCTCTCTCAAATAAAATAAAATAAAATATAAATCATGCAAGATATAAATTTTTTAAATCGCACATTTTGAAAATAATACTTACAAGTAGGGAACTCATGTCAAGTAGGTAGTATGTCAGGGTCCTCGACTCAAGAAAACTATAGTATTTATTACTAACTTTAGGGAACTGATACTGAAAATACAGATCCTACCATTCAAATTGACCATTATTTCAGCAAACTGGTAAATGTCTATGTGAGCTCATTTCTAAGAAAAGCTTCTCAGGGGACTCTGCACTGTAGATTGGTGGGTTTCCTATCTGTGAAGTGCAAGCCAAAAGGTGGCAAAATATAGAACATTCTATATTTATTTCCTAGTAAGTAAAAACCATTATGTTTTCATGAAGTAGGAAAGATTCCAGATGATCCCGGGGTTCCTTTAGGGGAAATATTTAAATATGTTAGTTCCAGGAATTAAGTCAGAATCTTCTTCAGGATGAATTTCCAATGCTTCCTATTATTTGGTATTGATTATGTCTTCAAGGCCCTTCAACATAGTTATCACCCCCCTCCCACGTAGTGCGCACACCCTATTAGGACAGTGTTCCATATTAATAACATGAGCAATTGATGTTGCTAACACTACAATGCTTAATGAAACCTCGTGAATTCATCAAGAAGAGAAGGCAATAAAATATACATCATTCTCTTGATAAATCTATGAAACTTCAGAAAATGCTATGCACTATGCAAAGAGATAAAATAGGACAGGACAAATATCTAATGACCTTCCTCACAGCCCTTGCAATGGAAGTGGCTAAAAGAAGATCGATAAAAGAATTGATTGATCTTATAAGTAAAATAATTATGATGTGTTGGCTGATTTCATTTGGAAGGGAAGCAGGACCATCATATGTTTTAGCATTCACTGCATAGATAGATATAAAGTGCTTCCAGGTAGAACAAATTTGTGCAGTAGTGCTCAGAGGGACATTGGGTGTCTCAAAAGAGACAGGCGACTTGACCTTTGGCATTTAGGTGGTAAAGCTATTAACCCAATAGAAATAAAATAAGGGTAGATTTGATGAAGGTGATAGCTCTGGACAATGAAAATTTTAATTTAAGAAGAATCTTCCAGGGCTGGAGAGATGGCTTAACACTTAAGGCACATGGCTGTGAAGCCTAAAAGAACCCTGTTCGGTTTTCCAGGTTCCATGTGAGCCAGATACACAAGGTGGTGCATGCCTCTCGAGTTTGTTTGCAGTGGCTGAAGGCCCTGGCACATTCTCTGTCTCCCTCTCTCTCTCTCTCTCAAATAAATAAATTAAATTAAATTAAATTAAATTAAATATTGGGCTGGATAGATGGCTTAACAGTTATAACATTTGCCTGTCAAGCCAAAAATCCCAGTTTGATTCCTCAGCCACATAAGCCACATAAGCCAGATGCACAAGGGGGCACATGCATCTGGAGCTCATTTGCAGTGACTGGAGGCCCTGGCGCACCCATTCTCTCACTCACTCTCTGTCTCTGTGCCTCTTTCTCTCAAATAAATAAATTAATTAAATATATAAATTAAAAAATAAAACCTTTAGAAGAAGGAGGAGGAGAAGAAGGAAAACCTTCCGGACATGTGTAGTTGTAAAAGCTTGTCATTTTGGCAGAAGGACTGCAAGCTTCAGGCCTGCCTAGAGTATGCAGTGAATTCAATTCCAATTTAATGAGACCACTGTAAACTAAAACTGCTGGGTGTGGTGGCCCATGTCTTTAATCACAGCACTCAGGAGGCAGAGGTAGGAGGATCACCATGAGTTCCAAGCCACCCTGAGACTACATAGTGAATTCCAGGTCAGCCTGAGGTAGAGTGAGACCCTACCTCAAAAAAAAAAAAAAAAAAAAAAAAAAAAAAAAAAAAATGAGGGCTAGAGATTGGGGGGGGGGGAGAGAGGGAGAGGGAGAGACTCTTTTTTTTTTTTTTTTTTTGGTTTTTCGAGGTAGGGTTTCACTCTGGTCCAGGCTGACCTGGAATTAACTATGTAGTCTCAGGGTGGCCTGGAACCTCTGCCTCCCAAGTGCTGGGATTAAAGGTGTGTCCACCACACCCAGCTTGGGTTGTTTTTTTTTTTTTTTTTTTTTTTTTTTTTTTTTTTTTTTTTTTTCAAGGTAGGGTCTCTAGCTCAGGCTGACCTGGAATTCACTATGTAGTCTCAGGGTGGCCTCGAACTCTCAGCGATCCTCCTACCTCTGCCTCCCGAGTGCTGGGATTAAAGGCGTGCGCCACCACGCCCGGCTAAGACTCTTATTTTTTTCAAGGTAAAGACTTGAACTAGCCCAGGCTGACCTGGAATTCACTAGGTAGTCTCAGGCTGGCCTGGAACTCATCTGACCCTTGTGCCTCTAGCTCCTAAATGCTGGGATTAAAGGCATGCCAAAGTTCATCTGTTAAAACATATCTTTAGAGTCTGGCATGGTGGCACACACCTTTCATTCCAACACTCAGGAGACTTAAGTACGAGGATCACCATGAGTTCGAGGCCACCCTGAGACTACCTAGAGAATTCCAGGTCAGCCTGAGCTAGTGTGAGACCCTACCTCGGAAGAAACAAAACACAACAAATGAATAAATAAATAAATAAATAAATGTATGATCACAAATTCAATAAATCTGAAACTTTGCATTGAGTTTCATTCATTTCTTTGTTTTGTTTTTTGTTTTGTTTTGGAGTTTGGGATGGAACTCAGAACCCAGATAGGCTATAGGCAATCATCCTGCTACTGAGCTGCACCCCATCCCAAAGTTACTTACAGTCAGATATGCAAGTTGGCACACTGGTCTGGCATTTGTTTGTAGTACCTGGAGTCCCTAGCATGCTCATTTTCTCTCTCTAGCTGCTTCTCACTCTGTCTCTCTTACACATGATAAATAAATAAAACTTAAAATATTTTTAAAAATCTGGACCAATGCAGTGGTGCACACCTGTAACCCCAGTAGATGTTGGAGGCAGAGGCAGGAGGATCTCAGTGAGTTGGCGGCCAGCCTAGGCTGACCTGTAACTTCCTCCCTTGTCCCAGGTTGTATATCTGACTTGACTTGTGTACTGGGGAATTTAACTCAGGTTCTTAGGCTTTGCAAGCATGTGCCTGAACCACTGAGCCATCTTTCCAGGCCCAGTCTTCCTTTTTTAAAAATTATTATTTCTTTAATTATTATATGACAGTGACAGAGAGAAGGAGAGAGAGTTAATTGGCACACCAGGGTGTCTAGCCACTGCAAACAAACTCCAGTTGCATGCGCCAACTAGTGCATCTGGCTTACATAGGTCCTGGGGAATCGAGCCTCGAACTGGGGTCCTTAGGCCTCACAGGAAAACGCTTATCCACTGAGCCATCTTTCTCACCCCAGATGTCCTTTCTAACCCATTGCCTTTGTGAACCAAAGAGCCCAAAAAGCAGCTGCACCTAAACTTCTGAGGATAGAACTTCCGATTGTGGAGAGATGGGATGGTCAGATTCAAAGGCGAACTGTCTAGAACTAACCTTAATCCCTGCGTTGTCCACCTGTGTGTCTGACCTAACATCCTCTTGACTGTCAGGTGATTTAAAAAAATATTTTATTTATTTATTTACGAGAGAGATGGAGGGAGAAGGAGAAAGAGAGAAAGAGAGAGAGAGGAGAGAGAAGAAGAGGCAGAGAATGGGCACAGCAGGGCCTCCAGCCACTGTAAACATCCTGACCCTGTTGTATTTGCACCATCCCCTTTCCTCTCAGAGTTCATTATCATTTCTTAAAATGTAGCTGACCATTCCGAGGTTTTTTGCTTTTGTTTTCCCTTTTCTTGTTGGTTTGAATGAACTGCTAATGGAGATAGAAAGCAAACTGGCAAGTGGTTCTGATCATATTTATCTTGAAGGAAATCTGGAAATCTCTCATTCTTAGAGTTTCAGACAGTCAATTCCTTCCTCCCCAAAAGGTACTGAGACTGCTCCTGATTATGCTGGCTCAGTTCTTTCGTATTTACTCACCACAGTCCCATCTGTTTGGGTTTCTCTCTTTCACCTAGAGATGACTCTTGAGAGCTGGTCCTCTCAGCTTCTGACAGCTCATCTGAGGCTGGCCAAAAAGACTGGCAAAGAACGATGAGCATTCTATGCTCTGATAACTCCCAGAACTCTGAAAACAATCTTCAAACCTGGTTCTCAGGTGAACTCCTGAAGAGTGGAGCTGAAGGCCTTTTGCATTTGTCTTTGGAACCCATGAGAAACTTTATGTTTTGTTTTTATTATTTATTTATTTATTTATTTTTATTTTTTTCAGGTAGGGTTTCACTCTGGTCCAGGCTGACCTGGAATTAACTACATAGTCTCAGGGTGGCCTCGAACTCACGGCAATCCTCCTACCTCTGCCTCCCAAGTGCTGGGATTAAAGGTGTGCACCACCACGCCCGGCTTTTTTATTTATTTATTTTTTTTACTGATAACTTATTTAATTGTAGACAATATCCCATGGTACTTCCCTCCCTCCCCCCACATTCCCCTTTGAAATTTCCCTCTCCATCATATCCTCTCCCCCTCTCAATCAGACTCTCTTTTCAGTTTGATGTCATGATCTTTTCCTCCAATTATGATGGTCTTGTGTAGATAGTGTCAGGCACTGTGAGGTCATGGATATCCAGACCATTTTGTGTCTGGAGGAGCATGTTGTAAGGAGTCCTAACCTTCCTTTGGCTCTTACATTCTTTCTGCCCCCTCTTCTGCAATGGACCCTGAGCCTTGGAAGGTGGGTTGAGATGTTTCAGTGCTGAGCACTCCTCTGTCCCTTCTTCTCAGCACCATGGTGCCTTCTGAGTCGTCCCAAGCTCTCCACCATCTGAAAAGAGAAGCTTCTCTAACCACCAGTGAGAGTAAGATTAATATATGTGTGTGGACATTAAGAGAGATGCTTACTGGGCAATTTGGTGAGCGTAGTATATACATTTAGCCTGACACCAGCAGACGTTACACCCTTAGGGCTCATGACTACCTCTGTCATAGGTTTTCAGTAAAACTTTATGTTTGGGGGGAGTGGGGAGGGAAGAGAGAAATAGTAAGTATAAACTGAGGAAGATGAGGTGGTTGAAGGAGCATAGATAAACACAAAATAATCACAGACTCCCAGAGCCAAAAAGGATTTTAAGCAGCATCTTATCTAGGGTTTTCAAATAATTTAATTTTAGTTGTGCCTTTTTAAGGATTAAGTGCTGTGGCTGGAAAAGTAATGAGGGAACTTCAGTCATTTCCGTGAACTTTTAGGGAAGTAAAGTATACAGTTTGAACATCACCAGTCTGTTTGTTTTGCTTTAAAGATAAGGTAAACTAAGGTTTCTGCTAACAGGAAAAATGGCATACCCCAACTCACAGGTAGTTACTGCAGGTAGTGGCAGAGGCAGGATGAAAACATATCCCTTCTTCCAGCCAGACTACAACTCTTTGCAAATGGAAGTGGAGATGGTGCCAAGAATGCATGTTTACTGAACATGGTCAAGAAGTAAGCTTGGTGGCCAGTGCAGTGGAGGACAGGAGGTCTATGAAAGAAAAAAGGGGAGTAGACCCCCATGCAGGTGAGACAGTGGTAATGTTAGGATGCCACACCTGCTTCTGCTTCCCGCATGGGTTGTCCCCAGCATCCTAGAAGTTGTCACCATCTAGTGCTTCTGTGGCCACATAACCCACAAATGATGCAAACAGGTTATTTCCTTGCAAAAGTAGCTGTCAGAATAGTCTTTGATGCCAAGGTAAACTACTTATTGCAGTGAACATTAGACAGCACTTTGCCTCTGATTTAGGAAGAGTGCCTTCTACACACGTACCTTTCATCTTTTTTCAAATTTATACACTCAACAAAGCTCTTTTTATTTTTTATTTATCTTATTTTATTTTTAATTAATTTTTTTTATTTTTTGAGTTTTCTATACTTACAGGCTGACAAAAACTCTCATGATATTCCTCCTCCTCTGCCTTCCCCCATTCCACTTTTTTATTTTTAATTAATTTTTTATTGAACTTCTAACTTACATACAAAAAACTTATCATATTTCCCCTCCCTCCCCATTCCACTTTAGAACTCTCCATTAGTCCCTTTCCATTTCTTTCTTTTAATTTGATGTCATCATCTTTTTCTTCTATTTTGAGGGTCTTGCGAAGGTATTGCTAGGCACTGCAAGGTCATGGATATCGAGGCCAATTTCTGTCTGGGCAGTTGCATTGTAAGAAGTCATACCCTTCCTTTGGCTCTTCCATTCTATCCGCCCCTCTTCCACAATGGTCCCTGAGCCTTGGAGGGTGTGACAGATGTTTCAGTGCTGGGCACTCCTCCATCCCTTCTTCTCAGCACTATGTTGCCTTTTGGGATCCCAGTGGTCATCACCATCTGAAAAGAGAAGCTTCTCTAACCAGAAATGAGAGTAGCATTAATATGTGAATATGAACATTAAGTGTAGTTCCCCAGGGCAGCTTGGTGGGAATAATATATACATTTTTGAGACAAGAGCAGGCTTTATACCCCTAAGGCTCATGACCTCACCTGCCATAGACTTTTGCTTAGGTTTTTCAGTACCAGGCATGTATTCCCTCCTGTAGAGAGGGCCTTCAGTCCAATTATGGAGCAGTTGGTTACCCCAAAAGTAGACATGCCACTATTGCACCCGTTCAGTCATTGGGTCTGTATGGCCAAACTTGAATATTCAGTGTCCACTGTTTTCACTGCTGATCACTTCTGTGTCCCATACGGCTGCATGCAGTGAAGCTTTTTACAGCTTTCAGTTGGCTGGTCTACAGGGAGAAGGTTTTCTGCTCCACACCAGCTTGCTTTCTCAGTGGCCTTGCCTCTCAGGCAAGAGATGTCTTCAGCAATAGGGTCTTACTATCTGTTTCTCAAGGGAAACCAAGGGCTTTGGCAAAAGCCTTTAATGTTTTGGAGGCTACCAGGACCTCCTTGGCCAACAACTCACTGGAAGGTATCCCATCCCAGGCACTGAAAATTTTCTAGTAACAGTCTACAGCTTCTAGATGTTCCATTATTCAAATAAGTAGTTTTACATAAGTCTTATTCACAATATCTTGAATTTGGATTGACCCTCCCCCGCCCTTCTTTTTTTATTCTCTTCCCATGGCCTCACTTAGGCCATTCCCCTCCCTGTAATCAGTTCTTCTACTTACATATGTGCAATACCATACACTTAAGTCCTTCCCTTTCCTCCCTCCCTTATAGCCTTTTACCAGCTTACTGGTTTCTGGTACCTATTTTTGGTTCCAGTTCACACACAAGTCTATACATTGGTAGCTAGGATCCACATATGAGAGAGAACATGTGACATTTGGCTTTCTGAGCCTGGGTTACCTCACTTAGTATAATCCTTTCCAGATCCATCCATTTCCCTGCAAATTTCATAATTTCATTTTTCTTTACTGCTGAATAGAACTCCATTGTGTAAATGTACCACATCTTTATTATCCATTCATCTGTGGAGGGACATCTAGGCTGGTTCCATTTCCTAGCTATTGTGATTAGATTAGCAATAAACATGGTTGTGCAAGTATCTCTAAGGTAGTGAGACGAGTCCTCTAGATATATGCCCAGGAGTGCTATAGCTGGGTCATATGGTAAATCTATTTCTAGCTGTCTCAAGAACCTCCACACTGATTTCCAAAATGGCTGGACCAGATTACATTCCCACCAACAGTGTAGAAGTGTTCCTCTTTTTCCGCATCCATGCCAACACTTATTGTCATTTGTTTTCTTGATGGCAGCCATTCTGACAGGAGTGAAATGGAATCTCAAAGTGGTTTTAATTTGCATTTCCCTGATGACTAAGGATGTGGAACACTTTTCTAGATGTTTATATGCCATCTGTATTTCATCTTCTGAGAATTCCCTATTTATTTCCATAGCCCATTTTTAACTGGGTTGTTTGAATTCTTATTATTCTGTTTTTTGAGTTCTTTGTATATTCTGGATATTAATCCTCTGTCAGATGTATCGCTGGCAAAGATTTTCTCCCATTCTGTAGGTTGTCTTTTTGCTCTATTCACAGTGTCCTTTGCTGTGCAAAAGCTTTGTAATTTCATAAGGTCCCAGTGGTTGATTAGTGGTTTTATTCTCTGAGCAATTGGAGTTATATTCAGAAAGTCCTTGCCTATGCCAATATGTTGAAGGGTTTTCCCTACCTTTCCCTCTAGCAGTTTCAGAGTTTCAGGTCTGATATTAAGGTCCCTGATCCATTTGGACTTGACTCTTGTGCATGGAGAGAGACAAGGATCTATGTTTATCCTTTTACATACAGATGTCCAGTTTTCCCAGCACCACTTGTTAAAGAGGCTATCTTTTCTCCAATGAATATTTTTGGCATTTTTGTCAAAAATCAGGTGGCTGTAGCTGCCAGGATTAATATTTGGGTCTTCTATTTTGTTCCATTGATCTACCTGTCTGTCCTTGTGCCAGTACCATGCTGTTTTTGTTACTATGGCTTTGTAATATAACTTAAAATCAGATATGGTAATACCACCTGCCTGATTTTTGTTGCGCAAAATTGTTTTGGCTATTCGAGGTTTTTTGTGTTTCCAGATGAATTTTAGGATTGTTTTTTCTATTTCTGTGAAGAATGCTATTGGGATTTTAATGGGGATCGCATTAAATGTGTAGATTGTTTTTGGTAAGATTGACATTTTCACAATATTGATTCTTCCAATCCAGGAGCATGGGATGTCTTTCCATTTCCTTGTGTCTTCTGCAATTTGTCACTCGAATTTTTTTGCTTTTCTTATTTATTGGTTATATTCATTTACTTAATATTTATACTGATTTATTATATTTATTTATTTATCATATGTATTTATTGCTTTAATTATTTGTTATTTATATTCGTTTGTTTAATATTTATCCTTATTCATTTATTATATTCATTTATTTATCATATTTATTTATTTATTTGTTGTTTTATTGATTATTTGTATCTGTTCATTTTTTCTCATTTCACCATTTATTTTATTTATTTATTTATTTTTTTATTTTTATTTTTTTTTTTTTTTTTTTTTTTTTTTTTTTTGAGGTAGGGTCTCACTCTAGCTGAGGCTGACCTGGAATTCACTCTGTAGTCTTAGGGTGGCCTCCAACTCATGGTGATCCTCCTACCTCTGTCTCCCAAGTGCTGGGATTAAAGGTGTGCACCACCACACCTGGCTCTCATCATTTTTTGATGAGAGAGAAAGAATGGGACCAGCGCATGCCATGGCCTCCCAGGGACACCAGGACACTACTTTGTGAATGTGGGACCCAGGGCTTCAAACCGGGTCCTCAGGCTCCACAGGCAGGCACCCTAACTGCTGAGCCACCTCGCCGGACCCCAAGAACATGCACACACATGTGCGTGCACGTCACAGAGAAGGGAGGCCAGCACGGTCGCACGTCTCCTCCAGGATTTGAACTCATGGCTGTGGGTCTCTGGCTGGATTTGAACTCATGGCTCTGTGTGTGTATGTCTCCAGCTGGATTCAAACTCACGATCTCTTGTCTCCAGCTGGATTTGAAGTCATTGGCTGTGTGTCTTTGGCTGGATTCGAACTCATGGCCACCCGTCTCCAGTTGAATCGGAACTCACAGCCATGCATCTCTGGATGGATTCGAACTCACGGTCACGCGTCTCCAGCTGGATTTGAGCTTGTGGCTGTGTGTGTGTGTCTCTGGCTTGATTCGAAACCACGGCCACTCATCTCTGACTGGATTTGAACTCATGGCCATGTGTCTAAGGCTGGATTCTAACTCACGGCCATGCATCTCTAGCTGGATTTGAACTCATGGCTGTGTGTCTAAGGCTGGATTTCAACACATGGCCATGCGTCTCAGGCTGGATTCGAACTCACAGCCTATAACCCATGGCCATGGGAGAAGGTGGTCACCTGGAGGGTGCTCATAGTCAGTCCTCGCCCTGAAATGTGGTTCAGGTCTTGGAGTACTCTATGCTCAGTCCTCCATGGGAAATCCCAGGACCAGCTGTTGGGGTGCTCAGTACTCCACGGTTGGCATGAGGAATAACACGGGGTGCTTATGCTCAGTCTCCAACCGGGAGACACGGGATCATCTGCGGGGTGCTCATTACTCCATCATTGGAGGGTGGAGGTTTAGGGCCCCCAAAAGAATGGGGAAACCGGCACATGCGCAAAGGTTGACGAAGTGAAACCGAAACGACTTCGGGGATGAACAAGCGTGGATGGAAGGACCCGAAGATCTTCAGAAACGGATGAAGGTGGATGGCGGGTCCCGGGCTGACGGAAAGAACTGAGCATCTTCGGAGACGGCCGAGCATAGACGGAAGTTTCCAAAGATCTCCCGAAACAGCCGAAGTTGGCTGACAGGTCCCATGCTGACGGAAAGAACCGAGCGTCTTCAGGGACGGGCGAGTGAAGACGGAAGTTCCCGAAGATCTCCGGAAATGATCGAAGGTGGCTGATGGGTCCCAAGTTGAGGGAAAGGGCTGAGCTTCTTCGGGAAAGGCCGAGTGTGCAGGAAGATGCCAACGAAGATCTGTTTATCTGTGCAGGCAATATGTGAGGACTGTAAAATGTGGGCTTCTGCCAGCAGTAGGCGCCAGCTGAGTACACTGTGGGAGTGTGCACACAATAGGCACCAGCTGTCTGCATTACAAAAGTATGCGCTGATTTTCTACACTATGGATATATGTGCACGCTGTAGGCACTGGCTGCGTACACTGTGGACGTCTGCATGCAGTAAGAGCCAGCTGCATACACTGTGCGCATGCATGACGTATGTGCCAGCTGAGTACACTGTGAGCATCTGCACAATGTATGCACCCATTGTGTACACTGTGGAGGTCTACAGGCAGTATGCACCAGCTGTGTACACTCTGGACGTCTGCATGACATATGTGCCAACTGTGTGCACGGTGGACATCTGCACACAATATGTACCAAACACATCCAACACTCATATGCTATGTCTCAAGTCCTCTTTCAAGTCTGCAGGTCCCATCCACGTGTGACCAGATGACTCACATGCTTGTCAGGTGCCTCATTTTTCTATCACACAGAGATTCCCTGGATCTTCCTGGTGTTCGCTTTTTCCCCCTGGACGTTACAGAGAAATTGTCAGGTTGGTCGCCTGAAAATAGACTGCTGCATCAGTGACCAAGTGGCAGAAGGAATCATTTTTTTGAAGTGGAACGAGATCTTAGACTTCATCCCATCACTTAGAAGTTTCAAGACTACTGCAATGGGGACTTGTGACATCTGAGTGAACAGGACGTGAAGGGTGTTTTTTCCCAGGAATAGCACAGCCCAGCTAAGAAGATGTAAGGCTGAGCTTGGAGAATTACCAGGAGACCAAAGACTGCTGGCAGCGAGTGAATTGTTCTTCCATGTTTGTTGTCCTTGTATCTCGTTGCCTCTGTGCCATAAAAAAGCAGGTACTCAAGCATAGTCTCCACTGGCGAATATGGCTGTACATGACAGAGGGCATGGGGATTTTAAATTTAGAGCCACTGTGGTGGTCTTTGTACATGTCAGCCCCCTTTTTCTATCTTCATGTTAGGAAAATATTGGGTTGCAAAATAAAAATTCCAAATGACAAGGCCCAAAGCAGGCTAGGGTTACTGTTAGGTCTGGACAGGCTTCCAAGATGGAGTCACCATGGATTGGGAGATAGTGGAAGCAGGATCGGCATGAGTTCGATGCCAGCCTGAGACGACCTAGTGAATTCCAGGTCAAGCTGGGCTAGAGGGATAATATATATATATAAATTATCTTTATCAACCCCCCCCCAAAAAAAAAAAAGCTAGGCATTGTGGCACACATCTTTAATCCCAGCACTCGGGAGGCAAAGGTAGGAGGATTGCCATGAGGTCGAGGCCACTCTGAGACTACATAGTGAATTCCAGATCAAGCTGGGCTAGAGGGAGACCTTACCGTGAAAAAATAAGAGTATCTCTGCTCTGTCTCTCTATCTCTCACACTCTTTCTCTATCTCTAGCCCACATTTTACTTTTTTTTTTTTTTTTTTTGAGATAGGGTCTCAGTCTACCTCAGGGAGGAAGAAATGAAGGAACGGCTGGGTGTGGTGGCGCACACCTTTAATCCCAGCACTTGGGAGGCAGAGGTAGAAGGATTGCTGTGAGTTCAAGGCCACCCTGAGACTACAAAGTGAATTCCAGGTCAGACTGGGCCAGAGTGAGACCCTACCTTGAAAAAAAAAAAAAAAAGAAAGAAAAGAAAAAAATGAAGGAATGAAGGGTGGGAGGGAGGAAAGGAGAGAGGAAGGAGGGAGAGAGACATAAAAAGAAATAAAGAAAGAAAGAGAGGTAGGAGCATGTGGAGGCAAAGGGCGTCAGGCGGTTTTTGGTGGGTCTTATCCACAGGAACACTGTCCACGTCTTTGAGACAGGGTCTCTTCCTGGACACCAATCATAGTGGACTGTCCACGTCTTTGAGGCAGGGTCTCTTCCTGGACACCAATCATAGTGGACTGTCCACATCTTTGAGACAGGGTCTCTTCCTGGACACCAATCATAGTGGACTGTCCACGTCTTTGAGGCAGGGTTTCTCACTGGTAACCAATCATAACTGACTAGCTAGACATCAAGCTCCAGGGATCTGCCAATCTGTGCTTTCCCAAATTAAAAATTATTATTTAAAATGTTTTATTTATTTATCTATTTATTTATTTATTTGAGAGAGGCAAAAGAGAGGGACAAGAAAGACACAGAGATCTGCCAATCTGTGCTTTCCCAAATTAAAAATTATTATTTAAAATGTTTTATTTATTTATCTATTTATTTATTTATTTGAGAGAGGCAAAAGAGAGGGACAAGAAAGACACAGAGATCTGCCAATCTGTGCTTTTCCAAATTAAAATTTTTTATTTTAAATATTTTATTTATTTATGTATTTGAGAGAGGTGAAAGAGAGGGACAGGGAAGAGACACACACAGAGAGAGAGAGAGAGAGAGATACAGAGACAGAGAATAGGTTCACCAAGGCCTCTAGCCACTGCAAACGAACTCCAGATGCATGCACCACCTTGTACATCTGGCTTACGGGGGTCCTGGGGAATGGAACCTGGGTCCCTTGGCCTTGCAGTCAAGTGCTTTAACCACTAAGCCATCTTACCACCTCTGGTTTTTATTTTTTATCTTTTTTGGTTTTTGAGGTAGGGTCTCACTCTAGCTCAGGCTGACCTGGAATTCACTATGTCATCTCAGGGTGGCCTGGAACTCAAGGCGATCCTCCAACCTCTGCCTCCTGAGTGCTGGGATTCAAGGTGTGCGCCAACATGCCTGGCACTCCAGCTCTTTTTAAAAAAAAGTTATTTTATTTTTGTTTCTTTATTTGAGAGAGAGGAATATGGAGAGATAATTAAAAATTATTTTACCCACCATCTACTTCTGTTTTCAGATGTATTATAATGCTATCTTCAGCTGTATGGTTAAACTGTGTGTGTCAGCACACACTTGTAATCCACTTATTCCGGAGGCTGAGGCAGGAAGAGAGTTTGAGACTATCCTGGGATACAGAGCAAGACCTACTCTAAATAAATAATAAACAACCAAATAAGTGTGAAGTGTGGTTATTGTTGTGGTTTCAATGGGAACTGTCCCCCACTGGCTCAAGTGTTTGAACACTTGGTGTCCAGCAGGTGGCGCTGTTTGTGCGGTTTGGAACCTTTGGCCCTGTGACCTAGCTGGAGGAAGGTGGAGAAGGGGACTTGGAAAGTAGTACCCACCTCTGGTTCTGACCCAAGCTCTCAGCAGGTGTCAAGCCCCTGCCATCGGATGTGCTAGAACTTTCCAGAAAGTTTTAGAAAGTGGTTAAGGTGTTTGCCTGCAAAGCCTAAGATCCCCGGTTCAATTCCCCAGTTCCCATATCAGCCCGATGCACAAGGGGACACATGTGTCTGGGGAGTGTTTGCAGTGGCTGGCGGCCCTGCTGTGCCCGTTCTCTCTGCCTCTTCCTCTCTCTCAAGTAAATAAATAAATTAGTTTCTAAAAAATCACCTTACAGTCAAGAGGATGTTAGGTCAGACACAGAGGTGGTCAATGCAGGGAATAAGGTTAGTTCCAGACATTTTGGCTTTGAATCTGACCATCCCATCTCTCCACAATCGGAAGTTCTATCCTAAGAAGTGTAGGTGCCGCTGCTTCTTGGGAACTTTGGTTCACAAAGGCAATGGATGCAAAGAGGACATCTAGGGTGGGAAAAATGGCTTAGCGGGTAAGTGTTTGGCTGTGAAGCCTAAGGACCCGGTTCGAGGCTCGATTCACTATAATGCTTAAAGTACGGAGACCTGGTGATGCTGCGGAGGTCCCAGGCTGTGCCATAATAGTAATAAGCGACTACATGGGGGTGTGTGTAGTTTTGTTGTTAATATTTTTTAATTTTATTTTCAAAGTAGGGTTCCACTGTAGCCCAGACGGATCTGGAACATACTACGTAGCCCCACACTGGACTTGAACTCAACGTCACAAGTCGTCTGTCCCAAAAAAAGGCTTCAAAGTCATCAAAGAAACGGAATGCCTAGACAGTAGAAAGCCCACACTTTCTTTCCTTGGAGGGTGGAGGCTGGAGGGAAGGATCTTGGCAGGCAAAGAGAGAACCACTTTTCTAGGAGGGGCGGGAATCATGTCCATTCAGCTCCCCTCCTGCAAGTTCCACGCTGCGCACATGACTGAGTGTCCGGGTCACGCCTTCCCAGAGCCAGCGGAGTGCACACACACACACACACACACACACACACACACACACACACACACCTGAAGCTCAGAGGACACGTCCAGGACAGGATATGCTTTGGGTCTCTGCGCCTGTCCCAGGGCAGTGTGCAGAGGCGAGAAAGCCACCGCCGTGGCACACACACACACCTGCTAGGCGGCCTCCTCCGCACAAGCTGGGCTTCAAACTCCCCTGACATTGCCGCCCCAACCCCTCCACCATCCTCCAATCTAAGGGGGACATGTCAAAAAACAAAAGCCCCTTCCCACCTCATCTCCTTCTGCGCCTCTTCTTGGAGCCAGAGTTGGACCCGGGAAAGACCTTTACCTTGTTTCTGTCGCAGCTGGTCCTGCCTTTGCTCGGGCTGCGGACACACCGGCAGGCATTGGATCTCTCGTGCTCTCGGCTTGTCTCTTGTGAAGGAGGAGCGAGCGGGGACAGCTGCCGCCACGGCCACGACGCCCACAGCACCCCTCGGTGGGTTCGCCTCGGGCTCCTCGGCTGCACCGCCGCTGGCTGCCGCCTTCCCGGCCTGGGCTCTCCTTGGCCTGCGCTGTGCCCGGCTTCTGCGCTCGGGTTTCCGCCCAGGAGGGGCTCAGCGCAGCCACGGGAGCTCCCCTGGCGGTGGTCCGGTGCCCGCGGGCGGCTGGCAGTCTGGGCCTCAGCCCCGGCCGGGATCGCAGGCTACACTGACTGCCTGGCGGAGGGGACCGGGCTGCGCTCGGGCGTGCGCTCGGCCCTGGGCCGGAGGACACTGTGCCAGTCCAAGCGCTCGGGGCGGAGTTTCCGGGGCATCCCCGCGTGGAGGAGGCGGAGGAGGGAGGAGGCAGCAGTGTGGAGCAGCGCTCGGACCCTGGCCCCTCCCAGTCCTCTTCCGCTAGTCCGTGCAACTTCCAGGCCTGATGATGGCCAAAGTGTGCCCGTGCCAGCTTTCAGGCGAGCAAACAGGTCCAGGCTGTTGCTGCTGCTCTGGGCGTGGGGCAGTGGCAGGCCCCCTCCTCCTCCCTCCCAAAGAGCGCCGGCCTCTGGGTGGCCCTCACTCCTGCCAGTCCCCTGCCTCCAGGAGCCCAGCTACTGGTTGTCTCCAGTGGGCCGCCCCCACCCACCCCATCCCCCAAATCCCCCACCTGTTGCTCCTAACACCTGTAGGGGCCTTAGGTCCTGCCCCGTTCCCCAAAGCCAGGGCCCTCGCTTGCCCCTCTGGACAGAGCTTTGGGGGATCCATTTAGCCTCCTGAGTGCTAGGATTAAAGGCATGAGTCACCACTGAGATAAAACTTTTTTTTTTTTTTTGGTTTTTCAAGGTAGGGCCTCACTTTAGCCCAGTCTGACCTGGAATTCACTTTGTTTTGGGTTGTCCTCGCTCGAGCTCATGGCGATCCTCCTACCTCTACCTCCTGAGTGCTGGGATTAAAGTCGTGTGTCGCTACACCTGCCTTTCTTTTTCTTTTCTTTTCTTTTTTTTTTTTGCAGACCGGGTGTTTGCCGTGTAGCCCTGCCTGGTTTGGTTCTTGCTATGTAGCACAGGGTGGCTTTGAACTCATGGCAATCCTACCTTAGCTTCCCAAATTCTAGGATTGCAGGTATGTGCTACATAACCTCTTCAATGAAATCTGTGATTATAAAAAGCACTATGAGCGACTGGAGAGATGCCTTATGAAGTCAAAGGACCTAGGTTCAATTCCCTAATATACCCACATAAGCCAGCTGCACAAGGTGGCGCATGTGTCTGGAGTTTGTTTACAGCAGCTGAAAACCCTGGCACGCCCATTCCCTCTCTCAAATAAATTAAAAATAACTAAATAAAATAGCCGGGCATGGTGGTGTACCCCTTTAATCCCAGCACTCGGGAGGCAGAGGTAGGAGGAGTTCAAGGCCACCCTGAGACTACATAGTGAACTCCAGGTCATCCTGAGCTAGGGTGAGACCCTACCTCGAAAAACTAAAAAATAAAAACCAAGGAAAAAAAAGAAACAAAAGCACTATGATAGACAAGTGCTTCATTTCAATTCTGAACACTGGCTGTGTACAAGTGTTCAAGGCAACTCCTACCATGACAGCCACCTCATGCATATTATTTCCATCATATACCTTCATAAAGTACTGTCCAATGAAGAAGAGGTAAGATGTTAACTATTAGGGGCTAGCTGTGAAAGTACACTGAGATACACAACTTTTGTTTCCTCGCTCTCTTCTTCCTTTCTGACTGGATTCTAGGCTGGCCTCAAACTCACTATCAAGGGTGACCATGAACTCCCGAGTTCTTACAGTAAAATAGGAATTACAGTACCTCTGTCCACAGAATTTTAAGTACACAAGTAAGAACTGTAAGTAACCAAAATTGTCCACCCTTTACATGGTGCTGTTTTTGAAGATTCCTTCCTAACCCTATCCTTTGGAAATTGTATCCATTTCCAGAATGTTACACATGCTGCTCTCATTTCCAGTGCAGAGGATCTCTGAACTCCACTGAAACATTCATTCCAAAATGTCAATGCTCAGTCCTTTTCTTTTCTTTTTTTAATATATTTTATTTGAAAGAGGCAGAGAGAATGGGCATGCCAGGGCCTCCAGCCACTGCAAACAAACTCCAAATGCACGCGTTCCCTTGTGCATCTGGCTTACGTGGGTCTTGGGAAATCAAACCGTGGTCCTTAGGCTTCACAGGCAAACACCTTAACCACTAAGCCATCTCCCCAGCCCCTTTTATTTTCTGAGGTTTTTTGGGTTTTTTTGTTTGTTTTTTTGAGACAGGGACTCACTCTGTAGTTCCAGGCTGGCTTTGAATTTATAGCAATCCTACCTCAATCTCTCAAATGCTAGGATTAAAGGCATGAGCCACCATGTCCGGATTTTAAACATTTTTACGTGTGTGTGGTGTGCATGATGTGCTGAGGCCAGAGAACCTCAGGTGTCTTCAATTGCATATCCACGTTCCTTGGAGTCCCTCTCTGACCAGCGAGACCACTCACCACAGGATTGGGGTTATAGGTGTGTGGGAATGGAACTCAGGTGGTCTCAGGCCCTCATGCTTGAGTGCCCCCTCAGTGCCATTTGAATAATGGCATGTCTGCATATAACCTACATAGTTGGTCTGTTTCTTTTAAATATGACAATCTGCAAACATATAACCTATGTGTGGCATCCCAAGCATCTTTTTTTTTTCCTTCAAGGTAGGGTCTCCTGCTAGCCCAGGCTGACTCTACTACTTAGACTGCCTTGAATTTTGAGTGATCCTCCAACCTCTGCCTCCTGAGTGCTGAGATTAAAGGCGTGCACCACCATGCCTGGCTCCAAGCACCTTCTTTTTGAGACCAGTCCCAGGGAGCTGTGCCTGCCATGTTGGGAAACGGTGTTGATGCACAGGCCAGGGATGAATTTACAACAAGGGCATGTGATATTCTGCAGTACAGGCACTGCAGATAATTCAGCAGAGAAAGTGTCTGCAGAGGCATGCAAAGAGGCCTCTTTTACTGGAGGAGAGGAACTGGCTCAGCAGAATCCCCACCCTACTCTGCACCCCTGTTTTTTGCAGCTAGGGCTTGTGATGGTTATTGCTTTCATTAGGTAACAGAGGCAGAGGTGGTCTTGTTCCGAGCCCAGCTGCTGAGATTAATCTTGGTCTGGCAAAGTGTCAGTTTCTGTTCTGAGGCTAAACAGTGTCCCTGTGACCTAACCATTTTTCAAGACAGTTGAGTGTCTCAAGAAATGAATAGGACTGGAGAGATGGTTCAGTGGTTAAGACTACTGGGAAAAAACAACCCAAGTTCATCATGATGAGGTTCATCTTCACTGTCTGGTCCAAGTGTTCTCTGCTTGCAAATAAATTTTAAAAACAAACAAAAGCTGTTCAATTCCCTATACCCACATAAAGCCAGATGTACAAAGGGGATCGTGATGCATCTAGATTTGTTTTCCAGGTCAGCCTGAGCTAGAGGAGACCATTCTCAAAAAAAAATAAAAAATAAAAAAAAAAACAAAAAGCCTGTCCTTGCTCAGTACAGTGGCTCATATCCCAGCATTCAGGAGGCCAAGGTAGAAACAAACATGTCACCTTAGTTCTGTATTTACATAAAAGCAAGCACAAAATGTTGAGAAAGGGGGAGAATAATTAACATAAACCAGATGACTAATTTTAGCAATGAATTTGTGGAAAATTGCTTACCAAAATGTGGATTTTCTTTTCTTTTAGTTTTTGAGGGTCTCACTCTAGCCAGGCTGATCTGGAATTTACTATGTAGTCCCAGGGTGGCCTCGAACTCACAGCGATCCTCCTACCTCTACCTCCCACTGGGTGGTGCTGGGATTAAAGGCAAGCGCCACCACAGCCAGCTTAAATTTATTTCATTTATTTGAAAGACAGAAAGAGAATGGGCACACCAGGGCCTTCAGCCACTGCAAACAAACTCCAGATGCATGTGCTACCCTGTGCATCTGGCTTAGGTGAGTCTTGGGGAATCGAACTTGGGTCCCTTGGCTTTGCAGGCAAGCACCTTAACCGCTAAGCAATCCCTCTAACTCCCAATTTTATTATTATTATTGCAGAGAGAAGGGGGAGCAAGAAGGAAAGAAATGAGCACATTAGGACTTCCTGTCATTTCTGCCAAGCTCCAGGTGCACACACCACTATGCATATGACTGTGGGCACTACGAATCTCACCCAGGCTGTCAGGTCTGTGAGCAAGGGTCTAAGTGCTAAGCCATCTTTCCAGCCCCTTTTTTCATTTTTGAAAACAGAGGCCACTAAAATTATAAAGTATTAATATCTTTATTATGGCATAAAGTAGTATTTATACATTAACTCATTTTATTGTAAAAATATTTTATGTACAACTGCTCCAACATAAAAAAAATGGATTGCAACCGAAAAGTCCACTAAAGCTGTCCAATCAACCGGGAAATATTTTCTCTGTAGAAAACAGTAAAAATGGTAACAATTTCCCAGACTAATCTAATAAACCCATTTAAACATTTGTAAACATAGTTTAAAGTCTGAGATCCTGAAGAAACATTAACTTCATGTATTTAAAAGTCATGTTTTACTTAAGTGAAGTGTAATTTACATTCCTACCCATCTTTCTTCTTAGTTTATGCCTGATTCTTTTCTATGTGCTAATCCTTGACCCATACCTAGGTTTTGGGTGTTCCTTCTGAAAAGGCAACTAGTATGTCTTTTTAACCCAGGCGGTAAGGTACCCACCTCTCTATTGTGAAATGTTTACAATGTTATTAAAGCATTCCTAGTATTTGGGCAAGAACAGAACCTAATAAAATTATAATCCACAAACCATCTGTGACTTGATGAGCAGCCACGAACAAGAATGAAAGGAAAACTGACAAGGAGGCCAAGGAATAAAAACCAAGAATGTAGTACTTCTGCTAAGAATTTAGGATAGAACTAAATTCAAACAGAGCACGGATACTGTCTCAAACCATCAGGAGTTGAACTGGCCATAACCCCTACCAAAGGCAATGGAGGAAGAGGCAGTTAAGTGAAAAAAACCGCATTAAATCAGAAAACTGTGAGCTTGGAAAGAGTTTAAGTGTTCAAACTAAATGGATAAAAATGACCATGTGAAGCTGAGCATGGTGGCACACACCTTTAATCCCAGAGGTGGGAGGATGGCCATGAGTTCGAGGCCACCCTGAGACTACAAAGAAAATTCCAGGTCAGCCCGGGCTAGAGTGAAACCATACCTCGGAAAAAAAAAAAAAAAAAAAAAGAGCATGTGGTTTTATTTTTTTTTTTGTAGCCTGCTCTATAATCCCCAATACAGAATCTCTAATAAGGCGAGACAACAGCACTCCTTTGAGTTATTCAGTACCCTCAAAGCAACAGCTTGAAATAAGCCTAAAGTTTTTCTTAAAAAGAAGTCTCAGCCAGGTGTGGTGGTGCATGCCTTTAATCCCAGCACTCAGGGGCAGAGGTAAGAGGATTGAGGCCAGCCTGGAACTTCAGAGACCCTACTTTTAAACAAACAAACAAACAACCTCTAGGCAGTGATAATCTATCAATAGAGAAGGACTTGAGCAGAAATGATTCCTGAGGCTTTAAATCTAGGTTATTTAGAAACTGCACTGGACCGTCAGCTGCTGGAAAGGACCACCTGCTCACCAGTTACCTGCATGAACCCTTCACGACCCATTACTGCGCCTATGCAAAGCTATGTAATCATGTATCTTTACTCACCGTCATGGGTCGGCTTCACACACATGAACAAGCTTAGTGGGCTTTCTGGGCCATCTTCAGCAATGCACACTACCCTCTGCTCCCTCAAGTCCATCTTGGTAAATTATGTCAATCTTCCACAAGTTGGTTACAAGTGTTTAAATACCATTTATCCAGCCTCCTTGCTTAGAAAGCTATAGAGCCATCTCATGTATTCCCATCTTAATTATTTCAAGTTAAATTTAAAGATACTATATTTCTATTTAAATGTGCATCTATATACGTTATTTGTGAAGAATTCACTGGAACATAAATCACCTCAAGGGAAACTAAAGGCCATCAAGATGCACACTGTGGTAATCTACACTGAATGAACTTGAAGTCTATAGACAGGCATAAAGCAAGTGTTCAGTCAACTAAGTCTGAAATGCCAATCAAAACCACTGCTCTTAAGCCGGGTGTGTTGGTGCACGCCTTTAATCCCAGCACTCGGGAGGCAGAGGTAGGAGGATCACCATGAGTTCAAGGCCACGCTGAGACTACATAGTGAATTCCAGGTCAGCCTGGGCCAAAGCGAGACCCTACCTTGAAAAACCAATAAAAACCACTGCTCTTTTAATTCTCAGGAGCTGAAGGAGCCCATGAGGAACTGAAGGAATGCCAATTGCAGAAAAAAAGGCTGGAACTTCTGAAGATTAAGATGGCTGCATTCCCTTAGGTATTTCCGTTAGAGAACTCTAGTGAAGACACTCTGGGAGACGGGAGATGAGTTTAGTTGTAGGGAACTTGCTTAGCACGTGTCAGGCCTGGGTTCAAATCCCAGTACCAAACAAACAAGAAAGATGAAAATCCAGAATCAACATTCCATTTCAGATGAAAACCTGATTTTCTCTGCCAGGAGTGGTGGTGCACGCCTTGAATCCCAGCAATTGGGAGGCAGAGGTAGGAGGATCACTGTGAGTTTGAGGACAGCCTAAGACTACATAGTGAATTCCAGGTCAACCTGGGCTAGAGTGAGACCTTATCTCGAAAGGCCAAAAACAAACGAAACATAAAACCTGACTTTAAAAAGTAGTAATAGTTTCAAAGGATAACAGTCAGATGAAACGACTTACAGAGCCTCTCTCGCTCTGTACGGGATGGCTAGAAGGGCTGTTAACTGTGCGCAGAAACAGCATGTAGCTCTACATTGCCAGGTCCATTTCTGCTGCCATATGGTGGCCCTATCACTGCCCGAAAGCTGTACCAAAGCTCCGCTTCTGACCCTTGTTTGGGGGTCTGTTGCTTCTGTTGCCACCTCCTGATCCCTGTCCCCTGAAGTTTCTACTTCCTCCCCGCTGTCCCTGTCCCCTGAAATTTCTACTTCCTCCCCGCTGTCCCTGTCCCCTGAAGTTTCTGTCTCCATTCCGCTGTCCTCTGAAACCACGGCTGCCGTCCCGCTGACCCCGTCCACCTCGAAAGCCTTCCAGTGGTCCTTCCAGTTCTGGTTGCTCTGTAGCCACAGAGAGCTGCCAGCGCCGTGAGTCACGCCACTGCTCCTGTTGAGGAAAGGGTTCCTTTTCAGTTTTATTAAATTTGGCAAAGGCATGAGAAAATGCTTGTTGTCATTTCTCCAAACAAGTAGACTGTTAACTTTTGTGCTTGAGAAGCTGCTGGTGTCTTGGTAGGTATGATCCCAGCACTGGGGAGGTAGAGGCAACAGGATCAAGGTCATCCTCAACCACATAGTATTCCAGGCTAACCTGGGCTACAAGAGACCCTGCCTCAGAAAAACTGCTGACTCTCATGGCCCACAAGCCAGTGCCACTGATGCCCATCACAGGTAATAAATACTTTTTGGTTCTTTGGTTTTTCGAGGTAGAATCTCAGGCTGGCCTCGAATTCACAGTGGTTCTCCTACCCTGGCCTCCCAAGTGCTGTGTTTAAAGGCATGTGTCCCCACAGCTGGCCAGATGCAAGAATTTAAAATGTGTTTGAAAACAGAGGAAATAGGGCAAAAGCTAGATAATGTTCAGAACTCTAGAAAGGACCAAAGGGAGGATCAAAAGCAAAACAGAATAAAAAGGGTACAGGAAAAAATACAGCAAGATTTCATTCTTGGCCGGGTGTGGTGACACCTTTAATCTCAGCACTTGGGAGGCAGAGGTAGGAGGATCTCCTTGAGTTCAAGGCCACCCTGAGATTACATAGTGAATTCCAGGTCAGCCTGGGCTAGAGTGAGACCCTACCTCAAAAAACCAAAAAGATTTAATTTTATGGCTGGAGAGATGGCTCAGCAGTTAAGAAAGAAGCGTGCCAGCAAAGCCTAAGGACCCAGGTTCAATTCCCCAGTTCCCACATAATGCCAGATACACAAGATGGCGCAAGCATCTGGAGTTGATTTGCAGTGGGTAGAGGTCCTGGCATGCCCATTCATTCTCTCTCTGTTAAAGCAAATAAAAAAATTTTAAAAATTTAATTCTCAACTATTTTGGTAAGAGGACTAGAAAGACTGTACCCCATAATACCATTCTGTATTTTTAGAAATATTTAATTTAATTTATTTATTTGAGAGAGAGAATAGGAATGCCAGGGCCTCTAGCCACTGCAAATGAGCTGCAGATATATGTGCCACCTTGTACATCTGGCTTATGTTGGTCCTAAGGCTTTGCAGGCAAGCACCTTAACCGCTAAGCCATCTCTCCAGCCCTCATTCTGTATTCTAATAATGCACATTTTATATAACTTAGTTCTATTAACATTAACACCCAAGAGAAAATACCTGCATTTCTGTGACTGCTTCAGTGCGGACATCAAAACAAACACCCTAGAAACGAAAGTAAATGGAGTTAGCCCAACCAATACACACTATGTGATACTCCAAAATGTAAGGTGTGTCAATTAAGTTTACAAGAAAGTGAGACCATGGCCAATGCGTGAGGGCCCCCAGAGCACAAGAGCAGGTCAAGGCATGAGTCAGGAGCTGAGAAGGTCCTGGGACTTCCTGACTAGTGATACGTGTGGCGAGTACCCTGTGTTAACCCTTATTCAGGCTGACCCAAGCAAACACTGACAAAATTATCTTCTGTTGTTCATTTTACAGTTTTTCACAATTCAGCTTCCTGTGACAGGGCATGAAAAAAGCAGATCCTTTCTAACTTTGTAGGTGATCATCAGTAATCCAAGTGCCTTCCTCATCAATCAAGGAGGCCACTACCCAGTAATGGCAGCTTAAGTTGCATCCTTTCCTCCCTGCAATATATCCAGTCACAACACAGCTACCAACCCAATACTGTTGAGTTCTGCCACCTATGGAGTCTGCATATACACACTAAGCATTTCAAGTAGAACACCTGGCATGCATCGGGGTACACAAGAAACTAGAGTAATTGTTGCCCTTGTGTGCAGCACAGACTACTTGAGGCTTTCTGTTTTAAGCAAACACAGCAAGGTAAAACTGACCAGAGTGAACACCATGCCCTAAACACTAACATGCAGATGTGCAGTGAAGTCACAGATGCTTCAAATGAAGTTTTTTGGTTTCATATTTTCAGGTAGGGTCTTTCTAGGCTGATCTAGAACTCGCAGCAATCCTCCTACCTCAGCCTCTCTAGTGTTGGGATTAAAGGCATGTGCGACCACAGCCGACTTCAAAAAAAGCTAAGGAATGACATGAAGGACAGTGCAGGGGAAGACATTGCCACTAGTTGGAATTAGAAGGCATGTGTATGCATTGCTGGGGAGGGGCACTCATCCTTAACCCGCTAAATAGAGCACTGCCAGTCTGACCACACTTAATCTAGCCTACCAGAGAACTCTACATAACCCTTGGGATAAATGTGACTGGTGGATGAGGTCTGGGGTTCTTCACTTTAATCAGTCCATGTACCTGACCATTCAAGGGTCCCACACAGTCAAAAACATTTTCACCATAATCCTTAGGCATTATCTGCCCACTTCATTTTCCTTCTCCCACACAGTGGGTTAGGAGATAAATGTGAACTTGAACTGTCTGGACTGTAGAAAGATGGACTGAAACCCTCTGCCCAGGGGGAACTAGAGTAAAAAGATGGGCGGGGAGGGCACTCCCACTCACCATCCAACTGCAGTAAGAAGCTACTGAACCAAGGAAAGGGCACAGCAGAGGCCCGACTTACCAGCTTTCCTTTGAGGAAGACCATTCCCTTCACTTTGGAATCAATACTCTCACCCAGCTGCTCCTTAAGTTCTTTCCAAGCATAGCTAATGTTGGGCATTTCAATTGAACATCGCAGGATCATGGTCACGAACCCCTTATGAAAGAAAGGAGGATAAAAGTTAAGTTTTTTTTGTTTGTTTGTTTCCCAAGGTAGGGTCTCACTTTAGTTCAGGCTGACTTGGAATAGTCTCAGGGTGGCCTCAAACTCGAACCATGCCCGGGGAGAGTAAGTGTTTATAATACAGATTAGTTTTCAAAACTTAAATTTTGCCGGGCGTGGTGGCGCACACCTTTAATCCCAGCACTTGGGAGACAGAGGTAGGAGGATCGCCAAGAGTTTGAGGCCACCCTGGGACTACAGAGTGAATTCCAGGTCAGCTAGAGAAAGAGTAAGACCCTACCTCAAAACCCCCTCTCCAAACAAAACTCTTGCTCTCAGTATTTCTGGACAAGTTCTTTTGTCTCTCTCTCTCTTTTCTGAACATATGGCATGTTGGTGCACATGTTTATTTATATGAAAGAGCAACAGAGAGAAAGAGAGGGACAGAATGGCTGCGCCAGGGCTTCTAGCCACTAAAAATGAACTCCAGATGCATGTGCCACTTGTGCATGAGGCTCATGTGGAACCTGGAGAATTGAACCTGAATCTTTAGGCTTTGCAGGCACGCACCTTAACTACTAAGCCATCTCTCCAGCCCTGGACAAGTTCTTTTGAGCAGCGCACAACACACACAACTAATTAGTACAAGTAAAACTAGACACTCTTAATAACTAAGATTGGTGGTTGCATCAATGTTGGTATCCTGCTTGTGACAGCTTCTAACCTGAAGGACACGGGGTTGGTGTACAAGAAAATCTCTATATTCTTACAACTGCATGAGAAACTACAATTATATTAATATAAATTTAAAGCTTCAATTGGCCAAAAGTAAATAATTCACTATTGTAAATGCACAACTCAAGTGGGCTTAAAAAAATTCACAAAGTTTGCAACTATCACCACTGACTATATTGTGGTACATTTGATCATCGAAGAATGCCCACTAAGACTCAATGCCATTTCTCCCTCTGCTGTAGCCAATAATCTATTTTGCCTTCATTGATTTACATATATTGTACTTAGGAAAATGGCAAAATAACATTAGCAGCACCTCCTTCATGAAGAAGCGAAAACAACTAGGATATTTCTATGAACCCTTTCAAGTCTTACCGCCTCTGAGTTGATCAAGGAGCGCTGGTCTACTGATGTGGCTCCTGAAATATGGGCCAGTGCTGCTGCCAGGGCCTCCACAGCACCCTTCTCTTCTATCAGCTTCTCAGCCGACTGTTTGAAGTGGCCAATGGCAGTGGGAGGCACAGAATCTAAAAGCCTATAGTTTGATGAAAATGTATTTAAGAGAAAGCAGAAGTAACACTACAACTCAGACAAAATAAAAGTATGAATAGTACACAGGGCATCAATGGGGGTGGGAATGTAGCTCACTTGGCAGAGCTCCTGCCTAGCATGCATGAGCCCTGGGTTTGATTCCCCGCACTACATAAAACCAGGCATGTGATGCACACCTGGCATCCCAGTGAGGTGGAGGCAGAAGGATCTGAAGTTCAAGGTCACCTTCAAGAAAACAAGCAAAAGCTGGGCTTGGTGGTCCACGCCTTTAATCCCAGCACTGGGGAGGCAGAGGTAGGAGGATCACTGTGAGTTCAAGGACAGCCTGGGACTACAGAGTGAAGTTCTAGACTAGCCTGGGCTAGAGACCCTACCTCAAAAAAACAAAAATAAAGTCCAGTACAAACCAAACTATTAATAATGGTTCCTCTGAGTAACAGGATTGGGCAGGGATAAATAGAAGCAAGACATTCTTCTATCAAACTCTACTTTAGCACTATTTGAGATTTTATAAGCAGGTGGGTGTCCACTCTTCCTAATGAATTAAGAGCTTTAGAGGGCAAAGCTCCGGATGGCACAAGGACACTGAGCATGCAGGGTAAGCTAGGGAAGATCTTGGTGACTGTAGAGAACATACCTGATGGCATCTTTGCTGGAAGCCTTTATAATTTCTGTTGCAGAAGGAACACCAATTCGTTTAAATTTAATTCCCTACAAGAAAATGAACCACAATTTAATGTACTATGGCCATCAACTATTTCCATCAAGATAAGTAACCTTATTTTTGTTATTTCTGTGTAACAAGCCCCAAATTCCTACCACTGTTAAATCCTGTGTTTGTTTCTATGGCACATTTGTTAGAACCAGGAAATTCACATAGACTATTTCACCCATCTTTCCCTGTTTTCCTAGACTTTAATGGTTCTAAGGAGTTATTTTACAGACTGTCCTTCAATGAGGTGACTCAATAGTTTTTCATGCAAACACTGAGGCCATGGAAATCCCACAAGAATCCTACAAGCAGGCTGGAGACATAGCCCAGGGGTTAAGGTGCTTGCCTGCAAAACCTAACCACTGTGGTTCGATTCCCCAGTACCCACATAAAGCCAGATTCAAAAAGTGGCACCTGCACCATGAGCACATTTGCAGTAGCTAGAGGCCATGGCATGCCCATTCTCATTCTCACTCCCCCGCTTGCCAATAAATAAATATATAAAAAAGAAAAAAGAACCCCACAAGTACCCGCTCTCATCAGAGACACATGCTTAATCCCTGATAATGTGAGCCATGATTTCCTGACCCAGGCAGTGTTAACTTGATCCCCCACTGGAACGCCTGTCCACCACCATATTCTCTTCTCTTTAAGTCATTCACTAATTGCAGTCAGTCCACTCAAAGACGGTGGGGGGGTAATTAAGCTCTACCTCACTGAGGAAGAAGTATCTACATAAAATTATTAGAATCTGTAAGGAAATTTAGCCTCTCCTTCCCCTATAATCTTTTTGGTGTTTCTTTTCTTTTTTTTTTTTTTTTTTTTTTTAGGTAGGGTCTCACTCTAGCCCAGGCTGATTCACTATGTAGTCTCAGGGTGGCCTTGAACTCATGGTGCTCCTCCTACCTCTGCCTCCCGAATGCTGAGATTAAAGGTGTGTGCCACCATGCCAAGCACCTTTTTGGTTTTTTAGACCAGCTCTTACTGTAGCCCAGGCTGACCTCAAACTCATGGTAAATCTCCTACCCCATCCTCTTGAGTACTGGGGATAATAGGCACACACACCCTGCTCTGTTTTGATTCTGATGTCTCCTCCCATCATCCTTTTGGATTTTGAGCAATTTTTACTTCTTTTCAAGGTAGGATATCACTCTAGCTCAGGCTGACCTGGACACTCACTCTGTAGTTCCAGGCTGGCCTTGAATTCAGTGATCCTCCTACCTCTGCCTCCCAAATTCTGAGATTAAAGAAAGGTGAGCATTAACACACCTGGCTAATTCTCACCATTTCTTAACCTGCTTACATATTTCTGGCTATGTGTGTATTATTATCATCTAAACACTGCCTTTTAAGCATATGGAACACATTACTATTTCCTTTATTATTTATTTTTTATTTATTACAGAGAAAGAATGGGTGTACCAGGGCCTTAACTGCTAAGCCCTCTCTTCATCCCACTTGTTACTATTTTCTTGTTTTAAGATTATTTACTTATTTATTTATTTTGGTTTTTTGAGGTGGGGTCTCATTGTGGCCCAGGCTGACCTGGAATTAACGTTGTAGTCTCAGGGTGGCCTCGAACTCACCACGCCTGGCTTATTTATTTATTTATTTATTTATTGGAGACAGAGAAAGAGGCAGGAAGAAGAAAAGAGCACCAGGGAACCCAGCCACTGCAAACTAACTCCAGACACATGCGCCACCTTGTACATCCAGCATATGTGGGTCCTGGGGAAACAAAACTGGGTCCCCTTTGGCTTTGCAGGCTCGTGCCTTAACTGCTAAGCCATCTCTCCAGCCCTTCTTACTATTTTCAAATGCAGTATCATTTTAATGGGCTTTACCCTACAGAATAACAAACTAAAAGTTAGCAAAAAGCCCAGATGGATAAAAGGTGGGAAGATGGCCTTACCGCTTTTTGCTCCACTTGTGCTAACTGGTACTCTTCTTTGTGTTGATAGAAGCAGATGCAGACCCCTGTTCTCCCAGCACGCCCTGTCCGCCCAGAACGATGAATGTAGGATTCCACATCCTGTCCAAATGAAATACGTGAGTGACACACCCAAAGTGGCCCACGCACAGCCAAAGTGGAGGTAAGGAAATAGAATCAAATATGATTAAGTTCTAAAACTTCTATAACGAGCCAGGCATGGTGCTGCACATCTTTAATCCCAGCACTGGGGAGGCAGAAGTAGGAGGATCACTGTGAGTTCGAGGCCACCTTGAGACTACATAGTGAATTCAGGTCAGTATGGGCTAGAGTGAAATCTTACCTCGAAAACCCAAAACTAAATAAACAAATAAAACCTCTAAAGCGCTGATCCATGTCCTACAAACAAATCTCCAAAGGGCATTTTTCAATAAAGACGCATGGGAGTGCATGCATCTGGAGTTTGTTTGCAGCCACCGAGGCCCTAGCTCAACCATTCTCTCTTCCTTTTTCTCTCAAATAAATAATAAAATATTTAAGATATGTATTTTATTCTATTTATTTACTTATAAGAGTGAGAATGGACATGCAGGGTCTCTAATCACTGCAAACCAAGTTCAGACACATGTGCCACGTACATCTGGCTTACATGAGTTCTGGGAAATTGAATCTGGGTCCTTAGGTGTCACAGGCAAGTGCCTTCACCACTAAGTTCAATAACCATATTTTAAAAAAACATTTTAAGGCTGGAGAGATGGCTTAGCGTTTAAGCACTTGCCTGTGAAGCCTAAGGACCCCAGTTCAAGGCTCGATTCTCCAGGACCCATGTAAGCCAGATGCACAAGGTGGCGCACAAATCTGGAGTTCGTTTGTAGTGGCTGGAGGCCCTGGCATGACCTTTCTCTCTCTCTCTCTCTCTCTCTCTCTCTCTCTCTCCTATTTCTGTATCTCTCAAATAAATAAATAATAAAAATATTTTTAAAAAAATTTTCTTAAACTGGGCGTGGTGGTGCATGCCTTCCAGCACTTGGGAGGCAGAGGTAGGAGGATCACTGTGAGTTCAAGGCTACTCTGAGACTATAGTGAATTCCAGGTCAGCCTGAGCTACAGTGAGACCCTACCTTGAAAAACAAAAACAAAAAAAAATTTTCTTAGCCAGGCATGGTGATGCATGCCTTTAATCCCAGCACTCAGGAAGCAGAGGTAGGAGGATCACCATGAGTTTGAGGCCAACCTGAGACTACATAGTGAATTCCAGGTCAGCCTGGACTAGAGTGAAACCGTACCTTGAAAAACCAAAAATAAATAAATAAAATACATACAAATTTTTCTTATATTTTTCCACCTATTTCTCACAAACAAACAATAACACTCACCAAACTGCCCAGTAAGCACTTCTCTTAATGTTATCCCTGTATTAATGCTACTCTCACTTTTGGTTATAGAAGTTTCTCTTTGGAGATGGTGGTGACCTCTGGGATGACTCAGAAGGCAACATCCATACATCTCTATTACACCTTACAAGGCTCAGGGTCCATTGCAGAAGAGGTGGTGGGAAGAATATAAGAGCCAAAGGAAGAGTAGCAATTCTTACAGTACACAAGACCAGTATAGTCGGAGGAAAGAACGACGACATCGAAATAAGAGACTAATGGAGAGAGGGAGGGACATGATGGAGAGTGGATTTGTGAAGGGGAAAGTGGTGGGGGAGAGGAGGGAATTGTCATGGTTTATTGTCTGTAATTATAGAACTTGTCAATAATAAAATAATATTAAAAAACCTGCCAGGCGTGGTGGCGCACGCCTTTAATCCCAGCACTCGGGAGGCAGAAGTAGGAGGATCGCCAAGAGTTCGAGGCCACCCTGAGAGTACATAGTTAATTCCAGGTCAGCCTGGACCAGAGTGAGACCCTACCTCACAAAACATACACACACACACACACACACACACACACACACAAACCTTACCTTTGGTGGACAGCTCTGTACAACCAAATCAACCTCAGGGATGTCCAACCCACGTGCAGCAACGTTGGTCGCCACCAAAACTCCAAAATCGCCATTTCGGAAACCTTTCAGGGTGATTTCCCTTTGCTTCTGTGGAATATCTCCATGTAATGATTGGGCATCCTGCCAGAGAAACACTGGCCTAAGAAAACTGTATATAACCACACAGTCCCAGTTAGGCCTAAGAAAACCGTAATTACACTCTCCCAGTTTGCCTTAGGGGTTCATATTTTTGTGCCATTCCTGTGAAATCATTCAGAAGTGGAAAACAGAACCTTCTTACATGCAAATACCTCCAACTGTTTCCGCATCCTCAGGTTCAGCTGTATCTCACTACATTCATCAAGGTAGAGAACACTGCATACAAGTGATCCCACCTCCGTGTACATGTGAGCCACTCTTTCCCCTGTGAGGTGTGACTGACAGGTAAGCTCAAAGACATCCCCTCTCATTTCCAACATGATATAAGGAGGATGTCAGGAGAGGAAGGGAACCCAGACTGAGATCAGGCATGTCGGTGGTGAAGACTGGAGCCCCAGCTCTGCAGCCAGAAGGACTGACCTGCTTTATGGATGTGTTCTGTGACAGCTCCTGGGCATCTTTCTTGGTTTCACAGAAGATGATCGTGCGTCCTTGATGACCACTGTACACTCGGATCACATCCCCAATCACTGCTGCCCTCTGAGTCCAGTGGCATTTAATAGCCAAATGCTTGTGAGAGACGAAAAGGCACTTAGTAAACCCTTCCCATAACCTTCTCAACTCTTAACCAGATGCTCAGGCTTGACAGAGATGTCTGCTGCCACCACTGCTGAGAGAAGACCACAGCTCAATACACCCTAAGTAGACATCACCATGGCTTGTCCCTATGCCCGTCCATGTCCCAAACATCATCTGACTTCACAAAACACATAGGACATGGAACGTCATTCTCCAGATTACTACAGGAAACCAAGTTACTGACAGCAAAGTTTCTGTATGTTCTGCCCTTCTAGTCACGTGAAAGTACAGTCTGCTTCCAGTGACTCTACGGGTCTGTTTCTTGGGTGAAATGAATTCATCTAGGTACCGGAGCCTAAGATGAAAGCAGGTTTAAGATACAGCAGCAGACTGCTCTGCTGCCCTCTGGTGGTTAGATTACAAGTGTAATTTGTTTACATAATTCAGGCATATTTATTTAGGTTCCAAATGATTCTGAAATTAGGCTACCAAAATGATGAAATTTAGGTAACACAGACACCATACACAAAGAAGAAATATGTATTTACTTGGCTCTTCTCATGGCTTTAGTAGTAAAAGAGCTTGTATTTGCAACTTTTAATACTATCAGACAGGCAACAAATGATAGACATTTTAATACTAATTCCGGCAACTAAATGAATCATTTACCTCCACAGTTATTGCTGCTTTCTGAGTCTTTTTACCAATCAGGTCCACCTGTTCATATGTAGATTTCATGTATTTCTTAGCAACATTAAATACCCAGTGAGGGCAAGTTGCAGAGAAAAGCAATGTTTGGGGATTGTCTTCAGAATCTTTAGGGGAAAAAAAAGTCAGTATGAATAATCCAAACAAGCCTACATAGCACTCCACCTCACTCAGTCCTTCCAGGTCCACAGTCACAGCACCACCGAGGCCAGCCATGCACTAAGGACAGAAGTGACAGCGAGACATGGCAAATAATGTAATCTAGGTTAGGGACGCCCGAGAAGATGACAGCGCTCTAAAATTTACTTAAAATCACAGCTCACACTATTAGCCCTGTACAACCATGGTAACCAGCAAGTACAGTTTCCTGCGCAAATACTTCAAATAATGTAATCTGGGTTAGGGACCCTGGACTGACAGCGCTCTAAAATTTACCAAAATCACAGCTCACAGTTAGCCCTGGACTAAATACCTCACAGTTCCCTAAAATACCAAAAACCAACAACCGATTAGTATTCTATACAGCACTGGCCTAGAACGTCAAAGCCCTGAACTCAATCCCAGCATCACCACCCCAAACCCCACAATTGGTTCTTCAGGTTCAGCTACTACTTTATTACTCTTCTCATCATTGGAATGGACAGTGTGAGCTTGCAGAACCATATAGATAGATTTTTTTTTTTTTTTGGTTTTTTCAAGGTAGGGTTTCACTCTAGCCCAGGATGACCTGGAATTCATTATGTAGCCTCAGGGTGGCCTTGAACTCAAGACAATCCTCCTACATCTGCCTCTTGAGTACTGGGATTAAAGCTTGGGGGGGGCGGTGGGGCTGATAAAGATAATTTATATATCTTTATATACCCTGAGACTACATAGTGAATTCCAGGTCAATCTGACCTAGAGTGAAACCCTACCTCAAAAAAAAAAAAAAAAAAAAAAAAAAAAGCTGGGCATGGTGGCACACGTCTTTAATCGGGAGGCAGAGTTAGGAGGATCACCATGAGCTCAAGGCCACCTTGAGACTACATAGTGAATTCCAGGTAGCCTGAACTAGAGTGAAATCCTGCCTCGAAAAACAAAAACAAACAAAAACAACAACGGGCTGGAGAGATGGTTTAGCTGTTAAACACTTGCTTGTGAAGCCTAAGAACCCCAGTTCAAGACTCGATTCCCCAGGACCCATGTAAGCCAGATGCACAAGGTGGCACATGCATCTGGAGTTCGTTTGCCATGGCTGGAAGCCCTGGAGTGCCCATTCTCTCTCTCTCATATAAATAAATCCTCCTACATCCTCCTATATTTATATAAATAAATAAATAAATAATAAAATCTTAAAAAAAAAAAGACTGGAGATGCCTTAAACAGTTAAGGTGCTTACCTGAAAAGCCAAAGGACTCAGGTTTGATTCCCCAGGACCCACATAAGCCAGATACTGTGTGCACATACGTTTGGAATTCATTTGGAGTGGTTGAAGACCCTGTTGCATCCATCCTCTATCTGCCTCTTTCTTTCTGTCTCTCTCTCTGGGACTAAAGGCATGCTCCACCACACCTGGCCTTAATTTACAAGTTTTAATTCAGTAGTCCTAAGTACAAAATTTGTCCTGAAGTATTGACTCCAGATACCAAGGAAATCTACTGCACAAAAGCAACTGTAGACAGGATTATTTAGAAGAAACAAAAGTGAAAGTGATAGATGGCAGAATTAAGTAATGGCCAATCACTCCATGGATTAATTTTTTTTTTAACTATTTGGGTGGGCTGGGGAGATGACTTAGCAGTTAAAAGGTCTTGCTTGCAAGCCTGCTGACCCAGGTTTGATTCCCCACTATCCACATAAAGCCAGACACAGAAAAAGTGGTGTATCTGTTTGTAGCAGCAAGCCTTGGTGCACACAACACATGTAACTGAAGTGCATGTGTGGAGGTCAAAAGACAACTTTGAGGTAGGCCCTCGCCTGTCCTTCATTGAAGCAGGGTTTCTAGCTGTGGCTTCTTTGCTGTACTTTGCCACAAGCTTCTGGGAAATCCTACTTCGGCCTCACATTTTGCCTTCTGAGTACTGGTTTCAAAGAAGCCTACTATGGCTTCCTGGTTTTGTTTGGGGTCTGTGGACTCAACTCCAGCTTGAGCTGTGAGCGCCACATCATGAAGTTTCAATGCTGAATTTTAAAACGTACAATTAATTTGTAATTGGCATGCACACACATACAACATTTAGAACATCGGGCATACTATAAAAATTACATATTGAGAAGGTACAGTAGGTTATTTTTTTAAAATGTTTTTCCCAAGTCTTCACCATTATAGTTATGTGACAAATGGTGATCATTTATAAAAATTCTAAGTTATCTTAAGTCTGCTTCTACTTTCCCAATGCTTTACTATCTTCTAGAAAACTACTACCCTTCCTCTGGCCACTTTTGTCCTTCTTCAAATGTGGGGTTTACCTTTCTTGTATGCCACACATAAAATCTCTTCCACTTGATCAGCAAAGCCCATATCCAACATCTGGTCAACTTCATCCAGGACAACGTGTTTAAGTTTGCTGAGATCCAGCTTTCCACTCTGTAGGTGGTCTTTGATTCGACCTGGTGTCCCAACCAGGATATCAATCCCATTCCGCATTCGTTCAACTACAGAGAATATCAACAAAAAGATGTGTTGTTTTAAAATAAGTTCCGTTACCAGTGTGGGGTAACCATTTCAATGTATCTGCATCCTAAACTATTTACTAGGTAGCTCCAAAGTAATGCATTAAGCACAGTATTCAGGGTACTCCTACTCCAGAGTATTAAGTGACACAGAGGAAAACGGAACCATTAGGGGAAGGGAGTACAATACAAGACCGATACAAGACTTCTTGCTTGGCTGGCACAAAATGCCAATATTTCAAAGAACCAAAGTGAGAATCTCAAACAGGAATTCTTGTTTTTGTTGAGACAGGGTCTCGCTATACAGCCTAGTCTGCCCTAGAACTCCCAATCCTCCTGCTACAGCCTCACAGCTGGGATTATGTCTAGCTAAGAAACAGGAACACCGTATAAAGGAAGTGGGTATGGGGAGGATGACACCCCATGGAAGGGCAACATTCTACAACACATGGAAACCTTACATGTTTAATATGACTGGGGTGAGATGGTGATGAGGATTTTTCCTAAAGGGCCACCGAGTGCCACCTTACATACATCACTCAAGTCTATCCTCACAAAAAAATTAAGTAACTTGAGCATGAAGTCCCACAGTTCATGCGTGAGCAGTCTTCTAGGCCTTTCTGTTGCCACAGCCTACAACAGTTCCAAAGAAGGAAATCACAAGCTTTGTGCGCCAGTGCTGACACTCAATGTGCTCCAAATCCTTTCAGCTCAGCTCTACCTTAAAAGGCTGCAAGACCCTGACTGGAAAGTAATGGAACGGAGCAAACATACATGAACCTTGGGCCCTGTGAACAGAATCCCATCTGCAAAACAAACAAAAGGAGACAAACTGGGTGTAGTCTTTACAAGATCTAGACAAATAACACAAAACTCTAGGAACCATCACTACTCGGACCCTGTTCTTAGCCATCTTTAAACAACAGTGACAATGATGAGATGAGACAAGGAATAGACATCAGGTTCAGGAAGCATCCAATAAGGCCACCCAGAAATGGCTGCTTTGGAATTTACTTACTCTGTCCTCCATAGGGAGTCCCGCCATAAAAACAAGCCACTGACAACGTCTTTGTGATGTCACTGAAGTCTCTGCTTACTTGACTCGCTAACTCTCTTGTAGGTGCAAGAACCAGGACCTGAAAGGGAAAAAGACACCGACTTCAAAGCACTGCGTGCGTGATACATGCCTTACTCTAGAATTTGCCAGAAAGCTCAACTCACCCTACCTTGCTTTGTTTGTTTGTTTTTTCGAGGTAAGGTCTTGCTCTAGCCCAGGCTAACCTGAAATGCACTCAAGCTGGCCCTGAACTCACAGAGATCCTACCTCAGTCTCCTTAATGCTGGGATGAAAGGCATGTGCCATCATGCCTGGCCCCACTGTCTCTCTGCTAACACACACCCACACACACACACACGCACGCACGAAGTAGGTACCTAAATGAACAACACTCCAGAAGTTACATGTGGCTGTTTGGAGCTGCAGAAAATGCCACAAAGCATCAGTCCAGAGAGAACCACCTGGGCAAGGAGCTACACTGGTAACACTATAATTCTGCTTTGATTTATGCCTTAGGATCTCTTAAGTACTTTCTATACATTATAATGATTTAATTCTTTTTTTGTTTTGTTTTGTTTTTCCGAGGTAGGGTTTCACTCTAGCTCAGGCTGATCTGGAATTCACTATGTAGTCTCAGGGTGGCCTCGACCTCAGTGATCCTCCAACCTCTGCCTCCCGAGTGCTGGGATTGAAGATGTGCGCCACCACACCCGGCCTGATTTAATTCTCATAACATTTGGCCTAGATGTTTAAGGGTAAATGACTAAAGCCAAAAGGCTAGTTTGGAGGCCAAGCCCGAATTAACTCAGGCAGCCAGTCCAAAACAAGCTCCTCTACTAAAAATACACTCTTAAGCCGGGCGTGGTGGCGCACGCCTTTAATCCCAGCACTCGGGAGGCAGAGGTAGGAGGATCGCTGAGAGTTCGAGGCCACCCTGAGACTACATAGTGAATTCCAGGTCAGCCTGGACCAGAGTGAGACCCTACCTCGAAAAACCAAAAAAAAAAAAAAAAAAAACACTCTTTGGGTTGGAGAGATGGCTCAGTGGTTAAAGGTGCTTGCTTGAAAGCCTAACACCTGGGTTCTTCAGGACCCATGTAAGGCCAGATGCACAAAGTGGTACATGTGTCTGGAGTTTGTTTGCAGAGGTTAGAGGCCCTAGAGCACCCATATGTACTCTTTCTCCCCCCTTGCAAATTAATAAATAAAATATTTTGAAATAAATAAAAATACATTCTCCATTTAGCAAAAATCACCAGATATTTAACAAAGTCTGTGAGCCACAGCACAGCCAACAGTTTAAAGGGACCATGGTGAACATTAATACTGATGACCACAACCGTGTACAGGGTTTGTGGGCGACAGGATTGTGGTTTAGGGTCAATCAAGGTCCAGTGTGCGCAGTCGGCAGGTCATGGGGACTCCATATGAAACAGGACATGGAAGCTATGTCTATGTTTCTTCTGTGTTCGTTCAGAGCTTAACGTCTGGGTCTAAATAGTTACCTGGGGGGCACGACCTCGTTTTCTGACTTGAAGTGTGCCCTGGAGTTTCTCAATCAACGGGATGGCAAATGAGAACGTCTTCCCAGTTCCTGTGCGTGCCTGGGCAATAAGGTCTTTTCCACTGTACACATGGTGGAATGTCTTTGCTTGTACAGGAAACAGGAAGCTCACCCCACGAGCTGTGAACAAATCAACTACGTTACCAGCCATTGTGCCACTGTTTTTGGTTGGTGGTAATGTTGGGGACCAAACCTGGAGGCCTTGCACACACTAAGCATATAGCTGACATTCTATCAAAATAATAGCCACAGCCAAGGACTGAAATGAGTACACACTGTCAGTCATTCTACTTCTGAATGCAGACTACCATGCAGTCACTTGATCAAAATAGCAGTCTTGCATTTTTAACACACAGGTTTACTTCCATTGTATGGCTGCAATTATTACCCTATAGTGACACTATGTCCTATCATCTCAACAATGCAAGAGTACTTCCAAATAATGTTTTAACATTAGATAGCATTCAAAATTATTACCTTTGAGAAGCTTAATCGTCTCTTCAGATATAGGAAAATTAGAGAAAGCGCCTTCTTTTTGTTCCACACTTATTTCCTGATAAAAGACCACAGAAGGAAATCAGTAACTCACATACACAAGTTAATACCGAGAAGCCATCCAAGACAGAACTGATTCTAAAGCTACTCTTCCAAGCACACTGATTTAAAATAAACCAAAGAAAGCAGGTTACAGTGGCACACACTTGGCATCCCAGCACTCAAGAAGCTGAGGCAAGAAATCATTAATTCTGAACTATCTCAAGTTGACAGGGCAAGGCCCTGACTCAAAAAAAGCCAAAAGGCTAGGGAAGAACTCTAGCGATAAAGCACTTTTCCTTTACACAACAGCAGCCTTGCCATTTCCATACAACTAAGAGGCAGTACATGTCTGTAATTCCAGCATGTGAGTCTGAAGCAGAGGACCACAGTTCCAAGCCCATCCTGGACTACACAGTAAGACGTTGTCTTTAAAAATAAGTGTGTGGCCAGGTGTGGTGGCGCACGCCTTTAATCCCAGCACTCGGGAGGCAGAGGTAGGAGGATCGCCGAGAGTTCGAGGCCACCCTGAGACTACATAGTTAATTCCAGGTCAGCCTGGACCACAGTGAGACCCTACCTCGAAAAACCAAAAATAAATAAAAATAAAAATAAGTGTTGTGTGGGGGGGCTGGAGAGATGGCTTAGCCGTTAAGGCACCTGCCTCCTAAGCCTAAGAACCCAGTTCCAATCTCCAGGTCCCACGTTTAGCCAGATGCAAAGTGACGCAAGGGTGCAATGCCACACTTGACCACAAGGGGGCGCACACATCTGGATTTCATTCACAGCAGCTGAGAGGCTGCTGGCATGCCCATCTCTATCTGTCTTCCTCTCCCTCTCTCTCTGTTTCTCTCTCCAAAAAAAAAATAATAATAATAAGTGGGGGTAGGGGAGCAGATGGCTCAAAAAATAAGGGTGGGGAGCCGGGCGTGGTGGCGCATGCCTTTAATCCCCGCACTCGGGAGGCAGAGGTAGGAGGATCACTGTGAGCTCGAGGCCACCCTGAAACAACAGAGTGAATTCCAGGTCAGCCTGGGCTGGAGTGGTTAAGGCACCTGCCTGCTAGGCCTAAGAACGCTGGTTCCAATCTCCAGGTCCCATGTTTAGCCAGATGGAAAGTGACGTAAGGGCGTAATGCCGCACTTGCCCACAAGGGGGCAAACACATCTGGATTTCGTTCACAGCAGCTGAGACTGCTGGCATGCCCATCTCTGTCTCCCTCTCCCTCTGTCTCTCTCCAAAAATAAATTTAAAAAAAAATGAGTAAGATTATATATATATTGTGTTGATCATAATCTAAGGCAAACAGAACATTAATCCCAGCACTCGGGAGGCAGAGGCAGGAGGATCACCTGAGACTATGTAGTTAATTCCAGGTCAGCCTGGGCCAGAGTGAAACCCTACCTCAAAAAACAAAAACAAAACAAAAATTATTTATTTGAGAGAAAGAGGCAGAGAGAGAGAGAGAGAGAGAGAATATGGGTGTGCCAGGGCCTCCAGCCACTGCAAACGAATTCCAGATGCATGTGCCACTTTGTGCATCTGGCTTACGTGGGTCATGGAGAGTCAACAGGGATCCTTTGGCTTTGCTGGCAAACGCCTTAACCACTAAATCATCTCTCCAGCCCCCACATGATACCATTTTTAACATGAGACCCCACCCCGCAGTCCAAAGTCACTGCTTCATGAAGTGCAAGTGTATACAAAAGGCCCTGGATTCAATCCCTGTCACCAACACAGTTTAATTTTTTTAAGTGTATGTACCAATTACCTATAATTCTGAAGCAATAACAAACATACAATATACTTCTCAAAGAGCAACTTTACCTGCTCTGCTTCACTACTTTCTTCGCCTGTGGCGTCACTGGAGTCAGATTCAGAAGGAGAGACTCCATTCTTCAATTTGGGGCTTTTCCCTCCGATTCCTCCATTCACTTCCTTTTCTTTCTTCATCTTCTTAGGCTTAGGAGCACCTACATCTTCTTCGGAAGGCTCCTCACTTTTTATTATTTTTTTGGTTTTAACAGTAACACCTTTCTCCTCAAGGGACTCCTTTTTCTTTTTGGCAGGTTTGGTTTTAGGAGAGATGTCATCTTGAGATGACTCTTCTTGCTTCTTTACCTTTTTGGACTTAGGAGAATCCGTATCACCTTCAGGCTGCCGTGCTTTCTTTTTAGCTGTCTTAGCTTTGGGGACAGTGGTTTCTTCAAACCCTTCTGTTGGCTCTTCAGTCTTAGATTTTGTCTTCTCTTTTCTGGATTTCTGAAAAAAATAGTAAGACACAAGCAATGAACATGTATACAGCAGATGAATCCATCCATTCTTATTACAAGACTATTTGCAATTATAAGGAATACAATTTTGGGCATTTCAACATTTGTTATCGTCAGCTTGCAATAAGGTAAAAATATACATGTATACACAGTATCATTTCTTGGTTATATGGAGATAACTACATATGAATACCCATACTAGCATAGAAAACATTGTGCCTTCTGGTAACTTTTCAATTCATATTGGTGAAAGCATTGTAAAACTGATTTTTTATGAGCTATCAAGTGGCGCAGGCTCTAAGACCCAAGTGATCAAGCTGTCCAAATGTCATTCCAAGAGAAATCAGGCCTTCTATGTTGACAGATTAAATAATAGGCAGATTTCTTTTTTACTTCCTGCTAAAATTCCTATGCAGTTAAAACACTGTAGCCACCCCATCAGACCCTCTCTAGCAGACCCCAGGCAAGTCTGTGTCCTGAAACTTGAGGCCTAGCCTCCATTCTCAAATCATGGATTAAGGATGGGGGTATATGCTCCATGGGAAAGCACGTGCTGGACTGAACCACCACACTGAGCCATCTGTCCCATAAGGGAAAAGTGACCTAGTAACGACCTAGGATTGAAGAGCCCAAGCTTTGGAATACACGGGCGCAGTGAGTACACGAGGACCCTCTCCTTCCCAAACACCATCAAGTCTGCTGGGGAGGGAGGGTTCCTACTCGGGCCACAACTCTGCTGCTTTTAAAACTTCCCGCATAACAAGACCCAGACAGCCAAGAAAGGAGAGTCCCAGTCCCACATACAATAGGGCGTTCAGGGCCAACCTTTGCGCACTCATCTAATCAGAAGCCACAAGTGAAATCACTACAAGAGGAAGCCACAGATGGATGGCACGGCAGTGTGACACTGTGGCACCCCGCTCCCCTGTGTGTGCGGTGAGGACATGGAACTACTAGGATCTGAATGTTTTTTGCAAAGGCTGCTTAAGGGAAAATAATCGGTATTTATCTTACTAGACGGGTTTAAAAAAATAATAATAGCCGGGCGTGGCGGCGCACGACTTTAATCCCAGCACTCGGGAGGCAGAGGTAGGAGGATCGCCGTGAGTTCGAGGCCACCCTGAAACTACATAGTTAATTCCAGGTCAGCCTGGACCAGAGAGAGACCCTACCTCGAAAAACCAAAAAATAATAATAAATTAATAAATAAATAATAATAATAATAATAATAAGAGCGTCGGGCTGGAGACACGGCTTAGCGGTTAAGGCACTTGCCTGCGATTCTCCAGGACCTAAGTTAGCCAGACGCACAAGGAGCACATGCAACTGGACTTCGTTAGCAGTGGCTGGAGGCCCTGGCGCGCCCGTTCTCTCTGTCCTGTATGTATGTATGTATGTATGTATGTATGTATGTATGTATGTATGTATGTATGTGTGTATGTGTGTATGTGTGTATGTGTGTATGTGTGTATGTGTGTATGTGTGTATGTATGTATGTGTATGTGTGTATGTGTGTATGTGAGGCCCTGCGGACGCCGCCGGCGCGTGTCTGAAGCGGGCGCACGCGGCCTCCCCGCCCGGCGACCGCCGTCCGCCGTCCGCGTCCCCAGCGCGGCCCGAACCCTGGGCATCACCTTGTCGCTGGGCCTGGGCGGCGTCCCCATGTCCTCCGCGGCCGCGTCGCGCCCCGACCCGGCGTCACTGCGGAGCTTTCCCGGCATAGCTCAGCGCACCCGCGCAGCCGACCGCTCTCGTCCACCGCGTGCGCAGCAAGGGCCGCCACGGAACTCTGGAGCCTCGCTGCCTCCGTCACTTCCGGGGCGAGGCGTTTCCGGCGGAAGTAGCGCGCTCCGGGCGCAGTTTCCGCAGTTTCCCGAGGGTGCTCGTGGAGAAGTAGCAGTGCGGAGTATTCTTGTCTTTCTGCTTTTGTATTTTTATTTATTTGTAGAGACAGCCGTTGCAAACGAACTCCGTATGCGCCACCTTGTGCAGCTGGCTTATTGGGTTCTGGGGAATCCAACCTGAGCCATCTCCCCAGCTTTGTATTTTCTTTCTTCTTTTTTTTTGTTTTTTTATTTGCAAACAGAGAGATAGAAGAGAGGCAGACAGAGAGAGAATGGGCGCACCAGGGCCTCCAGCCACTGCAAATGAACTCCAGATGCATGTGCCCCTTGTGCATCTGGCTTAGGTGGGTCCTGGAGAATCGAACCTGGGTCCTTTGGCTTTGCAGGCAAATGCCTTAACCTCTAAGCCGTCTCTCCAGCCCAGCTTTGTATTCTTGAACAGTGGCCAGATTCTCTCCAGCTCTGCCTGGTAAATGGTCTACCTTTTTGTTATTGATTGTGTTGAGACAGGTAGCTCATGCCTTTAATCCTAGTCCTCAGGAGGCAAAAGTAGGTGGATCTTTATGAGCTGGAGGCCACCCTGAGACTCATGGTGAATTCCAGGTCAGTCTGGGCTAGAGTAAGACCCTACCTCGAAAACCCAAATAAATAAATAATAAAATTGAAAAAACAATGAAGCCCAGTGTGGTGGCGCCTGCCTTCAATTCCAGCACTTGGGAGGCTGAGGTAGGAGGACATACCCTGGGTTAGTGTCAGTGTCCCCTTCGTCCTCAAACCCAGTTCTTCTTTTTGGTTTTTCGAGGAAGGGTCTCACTCTAGCTGAGGCTGACCTGGAATTTACTCTGTAGTCTCAGGGTGGCCTTGAACTCATGGTGATCCTCCTACCTCTGCCTCCTGAGTGCAGGGAATAAAGGCGTGCGCCACCACGGCCGGCTCTCCTTTCTAAACCATCACGCCTTCACTCTGATGTAAAATTGTGAAGATGTGTGGTACTATTGCCTTTACCCTTCTTCATTCAGGTAATTTCATCGACATTTTGAAATCTGGTGTGTTCTGTATAGTATGACTTCTCAGCCCTTTCAACAGAAATAACCTTTGTCGTGCTGGAGGGATGGCTTAGTGGTTAAGGCACTTGCCTGCAAAGCCAAAGAACCTTGGTTTGATTCTCCAGGACCCACGTAAGATACACAATGTGGCACATGCATCTGGAGTTCGTATGCAGTGGCTGGAAGCCCTGGCATACCCATTCTCACTCTCTCTGCCTCTTTCCCTCTCTTAAATAAATAAATAAAAATTTTTAAAAAGAAATAACCTTTGTCCCCAGTAGGCCTCCTAACACACCCCACAATTGTCTTCTCTGCCGTTGTTCCGTTCAGATCCCAAATTCAGCCAGCTGTGGAGACCTTCAGTCCTCTGCCCCTCTACACTGTATTCACTTCTATTCCCATGCAGCCTAGACTCCACAGACACCTTTTTGTCTCTCTCATAAATAAATTTTTTTTAAAGAAAATTCTTAAAACAGTGAAAAGAGAATAAAAGGAGAATTTTTTTTATTCAAAGGTATAGCTGGATAAGTAGATTTGTTTACAACCATTCTTGGAAATTCTTTTTATAAAAATACAACCAACTTCTTTGCAAATTACAGACACATACCTCAACTGTGATGACCTAATTTGTGGTGGATAATGTACATGATTAGGCAGAAATGGGCAAGCTCACACTGGCATAGAACTGTCGAACGCTTAGTCAAAGCTCCGCTTGTGGCCCCCACTTCTTGATCGGTTTCTGTTCGCACTTCTTCTTCTACCATCTTGCCGACTTCCTGACCGGCTCCCCTGTCGACTTTGTCTACCCGATCGGCCACCAGATCGACCAGATCTTCCCGAACGGCCTGACCTGCCACTTGACCAGCCACTCCTCTGTCTGGAATTAGCAGACGTGTTCCCATCATAGTATTCTTCAATTTCAGGTAATTTGGCTGGTACTGAAAGTATCCAGTCTGAATCATGCCATTCTGCCTATTAAGAAGAATTACAGGATTAGTACAAATGCAAAATAGAAAAGTACAGACAAACAAATGAGGAGATCCTTTTTCACATAACTGTATCTATTAGCGAAGGCCATTCATCACTTAAAGTATCTGAAACAAACAGAAAAACCACAAAACAAAACAAAACAAAATAAACTTGTTTTATTTTTCGAGGCAGGTTCTCACTCTAGCCCAGGCTGTCCTGGAACTCACTCTGTAGTTATAGGCTGTCCTTGAACTCATGGCACTACTCCTACCTTTGCCTCTGAAGTGCTAGAATTAAAGGCGTACACCACCACACCTGGCAAAAAAATGTTCAAGATGTTTTTTCAGTAGAACTCTGAGACCCATCTCAATACTCATGAATGTATACAGCAATACCATCGATCTCAGCAAAAAAGAGCCCATTAATAAGTTATGAAGTACTCTGAGCAGATGCATTAACAGATCCATAAGTCAAGTCAGCATGGTGGTGTCAGCTCTAATCCTCAAGCAGGAGGATCCCAAGTTTAAGGCTTGCTGAGGCTAAGTTCATGGTCCATCTAGCAATTTAGTGAAACCTTGTCTCAAAATAAACCAAACATAAAGAGGCCTGGGGATATAACACAGCAGTACAGACAGCACTTGACTACCATGCATGAAGCCCTAGGTTTACTCCCCAGTAAATAGATATACACAGTATTTTATGCTTTTTAAACAATATATTTTATATTTATTTATTTTAGAGAGAGAATATGGGCACACCAAGGTCTCCAGCCGCTGCAAACAAACTCCAGACACATGTGCCATCTTGTGCACCTGGCTTACATGGGTCCAGGGGAATCGAACCTGGGTCCTTTGGCTTTGCAGGCAAGTGCCTTTACCCACTAAGCCATCCCTCCAGCCCTTATTTTTATTTTTTGAAGCAGGGTCAAACTGTAGCCCAGACTGACCAGGAATTCACTATGTAGTTTCAGGCTGGCCTTGCACTCACAGCAATCCTGCCACCTCTACCTCCTAAGTACTGGGATTAAAGGTGTGTATATCACTATGCCTGTCTATTTTATGAAATTTTTATTTATTTATTTATTTATTTATTTATTTATTTATTTATTTATTTATTTTTAGGTTTTTCGAGGTAGGGTGTCACTCTAGCTCAGGCTGACCTGGAATTCACTATGTAGTCTCAGGGTAGCCTTGAACTCATTACGATCCTCCTACCTCTGCCTCCCAAGTGCTGGGATTAAAGGCGTGCGCCACTACGCCCAGCTTATTTTATGAAATTTTTATAGGGGGCTGGAGAGATGGCTTAGCGGTTAAGGCCCATGCCTGCGAAGTCTAAGGACCCTGGTTCAATTCTCTAGGTCCTACATAAGCCAGATGCACATGATGGCACATTCGTCTGTAGTATGTCTGCAGTGGCTAGAGGCCCTGGCACACCCATTCCCACTCTCTCTCCCCCTGTCTGTCTGTCTCTAATAAATAAAAATCTTTTAAAAAATCTTAAAAGAAGAACCCCCCCCCCAAAAAAAGATACTTTTATAGACTAAAAGTAGTATAAACTGGTTTGGTGGTGCACACCTCTACTCCCAGCACTAGGAGGGCTGAGGTATAAGGATCCCAGTGAATTTGAGACCAGCCTGGGGCTAGCTTGAGCTACAGTGAGAACAACCATCCAAAAAAAAAAAAAACCTAAAAAATAAAGAGAAGCCAGGTGTAGTATCATACATCTTCAGTCCCAACAACTAGGGAGGCTGAGGTGGGAGGATCACTGAGTTCGAGGACACCCTGAGACTACATAGTGAATTCCAGGTTATCCTGGGCTAGAGTGAGACCCTATCTTGTAAAACCAAAAAAAAATAAAAATAAAAAATATATAAACTTTTTAAATACCTGTAACCTTTCCGACTCAGTTGTGGGAACATCAAAGCAAACACCCTAAAAGCAAAATAAAAGAGGATGATTTAGATGAATGAATTAATTTTTACTAATAAATTAAACTTATTAAATATCTAATATATTTTCTGTAATTTTAAAAAGATTTTTAAATTTATTTATTAAAGACAGAGAGATGTAGTATGCCATCTTGTGCACCTGGCTTACATGGGTCCAGGGGAATTGAACCTGGGTCCTTTGGCTTTGCAGGCAAGTGCCTTTACCCACTAAGCCATCCCTCCAGCCCTTATTTTTATTTTTTGAAGCAGGGTCAAACTGTAGCCCAGACTGACCAGGAATTCACTATGTAGTTTCAGGCTGGCCTTGCACTCACAGCAATCCTGCCACCTCTACCTCCTAAGTACTGGGATTAAAGGTGTGTATATCACTATGCCTGTCTATTTTATGAAATTTTTATTTATTTATTTATTTATTTATTTATTTATTTATTTATTTATTTATTTTTAGGTTTTTCGAGGTAGGGTGTCACTCTAGCTCAGGCTGACCTGGAATTCACTATGTAGTCTCAGGGTAGCCTTGAACTCATGGCGATCCTCCTACCTCTGCCTCCCAAGTGCTGGGATTAAAGGCGTGCGCCACTACGCCCAGCTTATTTTATGAAATTTTTATAGAGGGCTGGAGAGATGGCTTAGCGGTTAAGGCCCATGCCTGCGAAGTCTAAGGACCCTGGTTCAATTCTCTAGGTCCTACATAAGCCAGATGCACATGATGGCACATTCGTCTGTAGTATGTCTGCAGTGGCTAGAGGCCCTGGCACACCCATTCCCACTCTCTCTCCCCCTGTCTGTCTGTCTCTAATAAATAAAAATCTTTTAAAAAATCTTAAAAGAAGAACCCCCCCCAAAAAAAGATACTTTTATAGACTAAAAGTAGTATAAACTGGGTATGGTGGTGCACACCTCTAATCCCAGCACTAGGAGGGCTGAGGTATGAGGATCCCAGTGAATTTGAGACCAGCCTGGGGCTAGCTTGAGCTACAGTGAGAACAACCATCAAAAAAAAAAAAAAAAAAAAAAAACCTAAAAAATAAAGAGAAGCCAGGTGTAGTATCATACATCTTCAGTCCCAACACTAGGGAGGCTGAGGTGGGAGGATCACTGAGTTCGAGGACACCCTGAGACTACATAGTGAATTCCAGGTTATCCTGGGCTAGAGTGAGACCCTATCTTGTAAAACCAAAAAAAATAAAAATAAAAAATATATAAACTTTTTAAATACCTGTAACCTTTCCGACTCAGTTGTGGGAACATCAAAGCAAACACCCTAAAAGCAAAATAAAAGAGGATGATTTAGATGAATGAATTAATTTTTACTAATAAATTAAACTTATTAAATATCTAATATATTTTCTGTAATTTTAAAAAAGATTTTTAAAATTTATTTATTAAAGACAGAGAGAGGGAAAGAGGGAGAGTGAGAATAGGCACACCAGGGCCTCTAGCCACTGCAAACAAACTCCAGATGCGTGCGCCCCCTTGTGCATCTGTTTTATGTGGGACCAGAAGAACTGAACCGTGGTCCTTAGACTTCGCAGGCAAATGCCTTAACTGCTAAGCCATCTCTCCAGCCATTGTAATTTTTTTTATGAGAGAGACAATTGGCATGTCAGAGCCTCCTGCCACTATAATTGAATTCCAGATGCATGTGCCTTTTTGTGCACATGTATGACCTTGCATCCCCTTGTGCATCTGGCTTATAGCTTACATAGGGACCTGGAGAGTCAAACACGGGTCCTTAGGCTTCTCAGGCAAGTGCCTTAACCACTAAGCCATCTCTCCAGTATAAATATATATTTAAAAGTATTGTATTCCATCATTGTTTATGTGAGCAAAATAGAAGATCAATAATAATATATGACATACAGTATTTGTTTAATGTATTTTCCTTCTGGGTATTTTTTGAGGGGAGGGAAACAAGGTCTTAGGTAGTTCAAGGTTGTCTCAAGCTCACTATTTAGATAATATCACTAAACTGTTGGATCTTCCTGTCCATACCCCCAAGTGCTGAGATTCCAGGCTCTGGCACCATGCCTAGTTAATGTCATGCTGGAGCTTGAACCAGGGCTTCGTGCATGCAAGGCTCCACTCCACCAGCTACATCCCCAGCCATGTTCATGTATTTTCTAGTCTGTATCTAAGTAACTAGCATAAAAACTAAGAAAATAGCCAGACGTGGGGGTGCACGCCTTTACTTCCAGCAATAGGGAGGCTGAGGTTAGAGGAGCACTGTGAGTTCGAGGCCACCCTGAGACTACATAGTAAATCCCAGGTCAGCCTGGGCTGGACAGAGTGAGACCCTACCTTGGGAGTGGGGGTGTGGGAACTACTAATAAAATAAATTTTAAAACTAAAAGTTTGGTAAATGCCTGTATTTGTCACATACTTGCTTCAATCTTTGTTGAGGGTAATTTTAACTTTGAGAGAGATGACTATTTCCAACAATCTAGTTAATAAATTGTAGGCTAAAATGAACTTGGGAAGTTAAGTTAGACAAAAACCACAAACTTTATTTTTTTTAATATGTATGTATGTATTTGAGGTAGGGTCTCCCTCTGGTCCAGGCTTACCTGGAGTTAACTATGTAGTCTCAGGGTGGCCTCAAACTCACGGTGATCCTCCCACCTCTGCCTCCCAAGTGCTGGGATTAAAGGTGTGTGCCACCACACCTGGCTATTTTTTGTTTTATTGGGGTAGGGTCTTGCTCTAGCCTAGGCTGACCTGGAATTCACTCTATAGTCTCAGGGTAGCCTTGAATCACGGTGATCCTCCTACCTCTGCCTCCTGAATGCAAGGATTAAAGAAAAATGTGCCACCATGCCAAGCTCTATTTTTAAAATGTTTTTATTTATTTATAGGCAGAGAGTGAAAGAATTAGTACACCAGAGCTACCTACTGCTACAGATGAACTCTAAATGCATATGGCACTTTTGTGCACACCTGAGTAAACAGGATGTTATCAAGTGCTTTTAACCACTGAGCCATTTCCCCGCTCACAAAACTTATTTAATTAATTCATGTTATTCTCACTAACAATCAAGACAAGACAATATCAAGCCAATTAAAAAAAATAGTGAGGGCCGGGCATGGTGGCACATGCCTTTAATCCTAGCACTTGGGAGGCAGAGCTAGAAGGATCACTGTGAGTTCAAGGCCACCCTGACCTAGAGCAAGACCTTACGGGGGATAGTGAGGGCTGGAGAGATGGCTCAGTAGTTAAGGCATTTGCCTGTAAGCCCTAAGGACCCAGGTTCAATTCCCCAGTATGCTCAAGATGGCACATATATCTGGAGTTCGTTTGCAGCAGCTAGAGGCCCTAGCATACCCAATCTCTTTTTTCTCACCTTTCTCTCAAATAAATAAATTAAATAAATAAATAAATAAATAAATAAATAAATAAATAAAAAAAAATAGTGAGCCAGGCATGGTGATTCAGCTTTTAATCCTAGCACTAGAGAGGCAGGGGTGGGAAGATAGCAGTGAGGCAGACCTGGGACTACACAGTGAGTTCCAGGTTAGCCTGGGCTAGAGTGAGACCCCACCTTAACCCTCTCCTGCCATGTGTATAAACAAGTAAACAAACAATAGTGCATTCTCCAACATGGATTACTTACCCTTAGAAAACATACACACAACCATTCCTGCTGGGTAGACCATGGCAGATCACTTAAGTTTCTGCAGGGCGCACGCCTTTAATCCCAGTACTTGAGGGGCTGAGGTAGGAGGATCACTGAGTTTAAGGCCACCCTGGGACTATATAGTGAATTCCAGGTCAGTCTGGGCTACAGCGAGACCCCACCTCACAAAATAAATAAATGAAAATTTAAAAAAAGACTCCAGGTGTGTTGTGACACACCTGCAATCCCAACATTAATAGGCTGAAGCAGGGGATTAATAAGTTCAAGGTCATCCTGGGCTACATTGCGATACTGTCTTGGGTATTAAGAACTTTGGTATTAATTAGCAAAAAGAAGCCGGGTGTGGTGGCACACACCTTTAATCCCAGCATTTGGGAGGCATAGGTATGAGGATTGCTGTGAGTTCGAGGCCACCCTGAAACTATATAGTGAATTCCAGGTCAGCCTGGGCTAGAAACAAAAAAAAGAAAGAAAGAAAGAAAAAAGAAACAAAAAGAAGCAAGGTGGGGTGGTGCATGCCTTTAATCCCCAGCACTCGTGAGGGAGAGGTAGGAGGACTGCCGTGAGTTCAAGCTCACCCTGGGACTACATAGTGAATTCCAGGTCAGCCAGGGCTAGCGTGAGACCCTCAAAAAAAAAAAAAAAGAAAGAAAAGAAAAGAAAAGAAAAGAAAAGAAAAGAAAAGAAAAGGAAAGAAAAGAAACAAAAAGGAATGGGTCATTTATATAATTCCTCAAAAATTTTTAAAGATTTTATTTATTTATTTTTCTTTTTTCGTTTGTTTGTTTTTTAAGGTAGGGTCTCACTCTGGCCCAGGCTGACCTGGAATTCATTTTGTAATCTCAGGGTGGCTTCGAACTCACAGTGATCCTCCTACCTCTGCCTCCCGAGTGCTGGGATTAAAGGTGTGTGCCACCACACCCGGCTTATTTATTTATTTTTTAATATATTTTACTTATTTATTTATTTGAGAGAAAGAGGCAGAGAGAGAGAGAGAGAGATAGAGAGGGAGGGAGAGTGGGCGCACCAGGGCCTCCAGCTACTGCAAAGGAACTCTAGATGCATGCATCCCCTTGTGCATCTGGCTTACATGGGTCCTGGAGAATTGAACTGGGATCCTTGGCTTTGCAGGCAAATGCCTTAACCACTAAGCCATCTCTCCAGCCCCAAAGATTTTATTTCAATTTATTTATTAGAGAGAGAGAGAGAGAGAAGGAGCACGCCAGGGCCTCTAACCACTGCAAGTAAACTCCAGATGCATGCGCCCCCTTGTGCATCTGGCTTATGTGGGACCTGGAGAATTGAACCGGTGTCCTTAGGCTTCGCAGGCATGCGCCTTAACTGCTAAGCCATCTCTCCACGCCCAGTTCCTCAAATTTTTAAGTGTAACCAAACCAAGACTCAGATAAAACAGTAATATTCATCCCACAGGGCTTTAAAAAAAGAAAAAAGAAACAAAACTTGGCTTAGCTGTCTTTATAAACATTTATAGTAGCTGATTTGAAAGTTTAATTGTCTAGAAAAACCTACCATATTTCCTTTCAGGAGGCACATTCTGGTTATTTGAGACGCAGCATTACTACTCAGTTTTCTATTAATTTCCTTCCAAGCACAGCTGACATCCTGTATTTCTTCTGGGCTTTCCAGAGTCAGGGTCACAAATCCCTTAAGAAATCAAAGTCATATCATGTTTGTGAAAAATTAGAAGCAGGACACTAAAATTCTAACAATATGTCCCTTACTCATGTCGTAGCTGCAGTTCTTTTTTAAAAAAAAAAATTTAATTTTTATTTATTTGAGAAAGAGGGAGGGAGGGAAAAACGGAAGGAAAAGAGAGAGAATGGGTGCACCAGGGCCTACAGCCACTGCAAATAAACTCCAGATTCATGCACCACTTTATGCATCTGGCTTATGTGGGTCCTGAGCAATCAAACTGAGGTCCTTTGGTTTTGCAGGAAAGCACCTTAACCCCTAAGCCATCTCTTCAGCCCTCAGCTGCACAATTCTTATGTGCCAATTGTCTAATAGGGCTGCTAAAAAAAGATCTTCTTTGGGACTATATGAAAACATAATATTAAAACATGCTGCTTGAGCCGGGTGTGGTGGCGCACGCCTTTAATCCCAGCACTCAGGAGGCAGAGGTAGGAGGATTGCCAGAGGCCACCCTGAGACTACATAGTTAATTCCAGGTCAGCCTGGACTAGAGTGAGACCTTATCTAGAAAAACCAAAAACCAACAACAACAACAAAAAAAAATAATAATAAGTGGGAATTGATAAAAATAAATGAATGTTTTTACTCCAGAATGGTGGCACACACATATAATCTCAACATGCAAGAGCCTGAGGCAGAAGGACAGCTGTCAGCCTGGTCTACATAGAAAGAGTCTGCCTCAAAAGAATATATATATGTAAATTTTTTTTTGGAGGGGGGGTTCAAGGTAGGGTCTCAGGGTGGCCTCGAACTCATACTGATCCTCTTTCCACTGCCTCCCAAGTGCTGGGATTAAAGGCAAGAGACACCACACCTGGCTGAAAACAGTAAATATCTTTGAGGTGGGTTTTTTTCTTGTTTTATTGAGACAGGGTCTTACTATGTAGCCCTGGCTGGTTTAGAACTTGCTGTGTAGACCAAAAAAGCTTGAATTTGTAGTGAATTTATTGCCTCTGCCTCTCAAGTGCTGGAATTACAGGCATGCTGTTCTACCACACCTGGCTTTGGTTTGGTTTCAAGACAGGACTTGCTATGTAGCTCAGGCTAGCCTAGAAATTATTATCTTCCTACCTTAACCTTCTGAGGGCTAGGATTAGTCATGGGGCATAACTCCCAGCTAAATACTATTTTAAGAGTTGGAGGGATGGCTTAGTGGTTAAGGCATTTGCCTGCAAAGCCAAAGGACCCACGTTCGATTCCCTAGGACCCACGATAGCCAGATGCACAAAGTAACACATGCATCTGGAGTTCGTCTGCAATGGCTGGAGGCCCTGGCGTGCCCATTCTCTCTCTGTCTCTCTCTGTCAGATAAATAAATGAATATAAATACTGTTTTAAGAAGCATTTGATAAGGTGTTAGGAACAGAATATCTGATCAGCGCTGAAGAGACACCTGACACGTTACTAGAGAAGTAAAATTATTTTTAACAACCTGGCAGCAATCCACGTGAGTGTTTACATATATGCCCATGACATACAAACACATCCACCCATACATACAGGCAGTCCGTATTTTGCATGCTACTGTATTTACTGTACAGAATCTAGTTCTCCCTTTTTTTTGTTTTTTCAAGGTAGGGTTTCACTCTAACCCAGGCTGACCTGGAATTCACTAGGTAGTCTCAGGGTGGCCTTGAATGCACAGTGATCCTCCTACCTCTGCCTCCTGAGTGCTGGGATTACAGATGTGTGTTACCACATCCAGCTCCTAATTCTCACATTGTCGCTTCCTGGTGACTAACAAAATGAAGAATAGGTGAGGTGCGGTGGTGCACACCTTTAACCCCAGCACGTGGGAGGCAGAGGTTTGAGGCCATCCTGAGACAACACAGTGAATTCTAGGTCAGCCGGGATAGATTAAGACCCTACCTCAAAAAAAGAAAGAAAGAAAGGAAGAAAGGAAGAAAGGAAGAAAGAAAGAAAGAAGGAAGGAAGGAAGGAAGGAAGGAAAGAAAGAAAGAAGAAAGAGAGAGAGAGTGAAAGAAAGAAAGAAAGGAAGGGAGAAAAAAAAAGGAAAGAAAAATTATTTTGGGCTGTTGTTAATCCCCTTAATAGATACTTACTGCCACCTCTGTATCTCACCTAACGTGCTCCTGACTATTAGGTAAAACCTCTGGAACGTAGACCACTAAGCTAAGAATCTCAGCCCAGAACATCTAAAACCTAGAACACATTTCCCTGATTCTCTATAACCCACCCCCTGATGTCTCCACAATGTACTCGAATGTACTTGAATCTCTTTTGTACTGTTACTAACTGCTTCTAAAGAGGAATATGGCATTTAGAGCAATGTGAATCCATGATCCTGAGCCATGGTAACGCAATATTTGCCTCAGAATAAACTGTGTCTCATTCTCTTTGGAGTAAGAACTGTGTTTGGTGTCCACAGGAGCAAATATGAGTATGAATTACATATTACATGATTAATGTAGGAGCATTATAAAACTGAATACATGAGATTATGATATTGTGCAGGAGAATATCCTTCTTGGAAGATGCAGGTTGAACTATTCAGGAATGCTCTAATGATTTTTCAACTTTCTTTCAACTACATTTAGAAAAAAAGTACATTTAACATAAAGCAAATGTAACAGTATTAACAATTGCTGAGCTTATGTGGATCACCTTTTTTTATTTTTTTTAATATTTTATTTTATTTATTTTTTCTGCCCAGGCTGACCTGGAACTCACTCTGTAGTCTCAGGGTGGCCTTGAACTCACAGCAATCCTCCTACCTCTGCCTCTCAAGTACTAAATATTTTATTTTAATAAATTTATTTGAGAGAGGGAAAGAGGCAGAGAGAGAATGGGTGTACCAGGGCCTTCAGCCACTGCAAATGAACTCGATATGCATGTGCTACCTAGTGCATCTGGCTTACGTGGGTCCTGGGGAATTGAACCAAGGTCCTTTAGCTTTGTAGGCAAACATCTTAATAGCTAAGCCATCTCTCCAGACCCATAAATGATTAATGACACCACACCCAGATAAGGTGACCAATTTTTAATAAAGCAAAGCAGCTGGGCAAGGTGGTGTGCACCTTTAATCCCAATACTCAGGAGGCAGAGGTAGGAGGATCACCGTGAGTTCAAGGCCAGCCTGAGACTACATAGTGAATTCCAGGTCAGCCTGAATTAGAGTGAGACCCTACCTCAACAACACCCCCCCCCAAAAAAAAAAATCAAAGCAATTTTCTTCACAGGGGAAAAAAAAACATATTAAAGGAATTAAATGCAGCATTCAATAATTAATTATACAACATTGTACTCAAATTTTTTTTTTCTAACCAAATAGAATGGTTTCATACTTTTCTACCTTATCAGAAGTGATCAAAGATCGTGGTTCAAAGCTTGATGCACCAGAAATGTGGGCTAATGCTGCAGCCAATGCATCCACCGCCCCTTTCTCTTCTATCAGTCTCTGAGCTGATGGTCGGAAAAAATCAACAGCAGCGTAAGAAACAGAAGCCAGAGACCTACGGTTTAAAAATAATAAATGTTCTTGGTCAAGACCAGGGAATAAGAAAAGGGAAAAGAATGGGAAAAGAAAGTAACATTTGCATATTTTAGTATAACTAAATGTCTTCTGGTAAACTCGTGATTAAAAATTTCTCGTATTTGAACTAGGAGAGCTTAGAGATGAACAGCCTAATACAAAAGAAACAATCATCCAGCAAGGTCAGAAAGCATACCTGATGGCATCCATGCTTTTAGATTTAACTAAATCCATTGTAGAAGGAACACCTACACGTTTAAAAGTAATTCCCTGAAAATGAAAGAATTACATTAAAGAAAAATGGAAGTCGTTACAATTAATTCCTAAATTAATATAGCTTGTTGAATTTCCTTTTCTTGGACTTAAAAAGATTTCCAGGCCCTAGCAGATGAAAAGATCTTCTTTTTCTAATAAATCATCTATTATCAATTCTAAAAAGAGAAATTTTAATTGTCCCTTAGTTATATAATTACATTTGTAAAACAAAGCAGATTTTTTTAAAGAAAAAAAGATGGCCACACCTTTGTTTTACAAGGTATATGAGATAGCATATAACAACAAACAAAAATGTCAGGAAGTTGGGCAAAGCTGGGCATGGTGGCACACGCCTTTAACCCGCAAGCACTGGAGAGACAGAGGTAGGAGGATTGCTATGAGTTCAAGGCCAACCTGGATATAGTGAGAGCATAAGGTCAACTTTGGCAAAAGTGTGACCCTATCTCGAAAAAACCAAAAACCACCAAAATTGAATTTTAGCCAGCTGTAGTAGCACACACTTTTAATTCCAACACTCAGGAGGCTGAGGAAGGAGGAGTTCCAGGCCAGCCTGGGAGTACACACTGAGTTCCAGGTCAACATGGGGTAGAGTGAGACCCCTACCTCCAAAACAATACCAAAAAAAAAAAAAAAAAAAAAGTTAACTAAATAAATAAAGAAAGAAAAAGAGGAAGGTAGGGAAAATGTGAAACACTACAATGTGTAGATCACAGAAAACATTTTTTATAGAAACTGACTATTATATCAATATAACTTAAATAGTAATGCCAAAACAATGTCACAAGTCACCCATTTACAATGGCAGGCTGAGACACAGAAATCACAACACACTTCTAAATTTAGTGCCAAGGAAGAAATTCAAAGGGAAAACAAGCATGTCAGATCTTCTGTCTTCACAATAAAAGCTGTATAAAACAAAGTCTTGAAACTAATATAAATTATGCTCTCCAAAGGCTTCATATCCAAATGCAGCTTAAACTAAAAAAAGTTAGATCTATTTGTGAGAATAAATATAAAAAGAATTATATTCTAAGGCATCATTTAGATAATAAGGCTTAATTAAGTAATTCAACTTTACTTACTGCTTTTTGTTCCACATATCTCAGTTGTCCTCTTTCTCTTGGCTGATAAAAACATACACAAATCCCTGTTCGACCAGCTCTACCTGTGCGTCCAGAACGATGGATGTAGGACTCAACATCCTAAGAGTAAATAAACGCATAAATATTAAAACCTTGCCACGTCCCATATGTGGCAGTGCATACCCTTAATGGCAGCACTCAGGAGGCAGAGATAGTAGGATCAGTGTGAGTCTGAGGCCAGCCTGGAACTATAGAGTGAGTTACAGGTCAGCCTGAACTGGAATGAGACCCTACCTTGGAGGGGAAAAAAAAAAACGTGACAGGGGCCGGGCGTGGTGGCGCACGCCTTTAATCCCACCACTCGGGAGGCAGAGGTAGGAGGATCGCCAAGAGTTCAAGGCCACCCTGAGACTACATAGTTAATTCCAGGTCAGCCTGGACCAGAGTGAGACCCTACCTCGAAAAACCAAAAAAAAAAAAAAAAAAAAAAAAAAAGACAAGTGAGCCAGGCATACAACTTTAATCCCAGCACTAGGAAGGCTAAAGGATATATAGTTTCAGGTTCAAGGCAAGCTACATGACAAGTACCAGGATAGCCTGAACTAACAGACCCTGTCTTAATCATTTAAAAGAAAAGAAGGGCTGAAAGATGGCTTAGCGGGTAAAGCACATGCCTGCAAAGCCTAACGACCCAAGTTTGATTCTCCAGGTCCCATGGAAACCTGATGTACATGGTAGTGCAAGCATTTGGAGTTTGTTTGCAGTGAGTAGAGGCCCTGGAGTGCCCATTCTCTTCCTGCCCACCCCCAACGTCTCTAATAAATAAATAAATAAATAAATAAATAAATAAATAAATAAATAAATATAAATCTTAAAAAAAAAAAAAAAGGAAAGCCGGGCATGGTGGCACACGCCTTTAATCCCAGCACTTGGGAGGCAGAAGTAGGAGAATCACCGTGAGTTCAAGGCCACCCTGAGACTACATAGTTAATTCCAGGTCAGCCTGGGCCAGAGTGAGACCCTACCTCGAAAAACCAAAAAAAAAAAAAAAAAAAAAGAAAGAAAAATAGAAAAATAAGCACGGAGGTGGCATAGGCCTGTAATCACAGCACTCAGAAGCTGAGGCAGATTTGCAAATTCAAGCCAGCCCTGGGCTACATAGCAAGTTTCAGAACAATCCGGTCTATGAGATCCTATCTCAGAAAAAGCAAAAATAAATGTTTTTGTTAATATTTTCTTTATTTATTTTCAAATGGAGAGGTTCAGGCCGGGCGTGGTGGCGCACGCCTTTAATCCCAGCACTCGGGAGGCAGAGGTAGGAGGATTACTGTGAGTTCAAGGCCACCCTGAGACTACATAGTTAATTCCAGGTCAGCCTGGGCCAGAGTGAGACCCTGCCTTGCAAAACCAAAAAAAAAAAAAAAAAAAAAAAAAAAAATCAAATGGAGAGGTTCAGAAACAGAGAAAAATAGACAGAGAGGGACGGAGGGAAAAAGGGAGGAAGTGAGGGGTAGAGAATGGGCACACCAGGGCCTCTAGCCCTGTAAAGGAATTCCAGATGCTAGCACCACTCTGCACATCTGGCTTACCTAAGTACTAGGGAACTGAACCCAAGTCATTAGGCTTTACAGGCAAGTGCCTTAACCATTAGGCAATCTCTCCAGCCCCCAAAATAAATGTTCCTTTATTCTCACTTTTTATTTCCTTATTTGAGAGAGAAAGAGACAGATGGAGAGACAGAGAGAATGGAAGCACCAGGGCCTCCAGCCACTGCACATGAAGTACAGACACATGCACCACCTTGTGCATCTGGCTTACGTGGGTCCTGGGGAATCAAACCTGAGTCCCTTTGGCTTTGCAAGCAAGTGCCTTAACTGCTAGGCCATCTCTCCAGCCCCCAAAATAAATGTTTTCAAATATTTATTTTTATTTGTTTGCATGTGTTGGTTGAACCCAGGGTCTTACTACTACAAAGGACTGCCCATCCAGCTTTTTACATTATAAGCTTGGGAAATGAATCTAGGTCTATAAGCTAGCTTTGCAATCAAGCACCTTTAACTGCTGCCACCTGCCCATCCCCCACAAGAATAAATTAATTTAAATAAAAACTGACGAGCCAGGGTGGCGCATGCCTTTAATCCCAGCACTTGGAAGGCAGAGGTAGGAGGATTGCTATAAATTCAAGGCCACCCTGAGACTACATAGTGAATTCCAGGTCAGCCTGAGCTAGAGTGAAATTCTATCTCAAAAAAAAAAAAAAAAAAAAAGGGCTGGAGAGATGGCTTAGCAGTTAAGACACCTTTAATCCCAGCACAAAGGACAGTTCGGTAGTACCCATTGCCAGATGCACAAGGCCACCATCTGAGTTCTACACAGTGGCTGGAAGCCAGGTCAGCCTGGACTCATTCTGAGACCCTCTCCTTGCAAAAAATAAAAAAAAAAAAAAAAAAAGAAAAGCCGGGGGCTGGGACACCTTTAATCCCAGCACTGGAGGCAGAGGTAGGAGGATTGCCAAGGTGAGCTTTAATTCCAGGTCAGCCTGGACCAGAGTGAGACCCTACCTTGCAAAACCAAAAAAAAAAAAGGGCTGGGGGAATGGCTTAGCAGTTAAGGTGTTTGCCTGCGAAGCCTAAGGACCCCATTTTGATTCCCCAGGACCCACGTAAACCAGATGCGTAGGGGGTGCATGTATCTGGTGTTCGTTTGCAGTGGCTAGAGGCCCTGGCATGCCCATTCTCTCTCTCTATCTGCCTCTTTCTCTCTCAAATAAATAATTAAATTAAATATTTTTTTTAAATTATTGCTTCAATCCTGTTGTATTCTACTATGTCCCAAATAATTTATATGTGAGAATTTTGGAGTAAAGGGAATATGATTTAAAAGCTTTTTTATCCACCTGTCCCAGAGTTTTGTATATGTGGTTTTATAAAATACCCTTGTATGATATTTTTGCTGTTTTCTTTTCCCTTTTTCTTTTTTGAGACAGCATCTTACTGGAATTTGCTAATTGGCATTGAACTTTTGGCAACTCTCCTCCCACTTCTGCCCTTTGAGTGCTCAGACTATAGGCACGTACTATCATTTGTCAATCCAAGCTTTCGATCTCAACAGTAAAGTAACTTATCCACAAAAGTGTAGCACTTGCTGATTATTTTATTTTATTATTTATTTATTTATTTATTTATTGGTTTTGCGAGGTAGGGTCTCACTCTGGTCCTCCAGGCTGACCTGGAATTAACTATGCGGTCTCAGGGTGGCCTCGAATTCTCGGCGATCCTCCTACCTCTGCCTCCCGAGTGCTGGGATTAAAGGCATGCGCCACCACGCCCAGCATTGCTGATTATTTTAAAGCCATGCTAACAAAAATAGTTATGATAAAGAACCCAAAGTAACACTTTGTAAGTAAAGAGGCATTTTTTTTAAAAGGACACAGTTTTTTTTTTAGATAAACCATTTATTGTTTATTTATTTAAGAGAGGAAGAGAGAAAGACAGAATGGGTGCTCCAGGGCCTCCAGCCACTGCAAACGAACTCCAGATGCATATGCCCCCTTGTGCATCTGGCTTATGTGGGGTCTGGGAAATCGAACCGGGGTCCTTCAGCTTTGCAAGCAAACACCTTAACCACTAAGCCATTTTCCCAGCCCAGTAAAGAGGCATTTTTAAAACTCTGTATTTTGCCCAGTTCAAATCCCATTTCTTACCTGCGGAGGAGAGCTCTGAATCACCAGGTCAACCTCAGGAATGTCCAAACCACGGGCAGCTACGTTGGTTGCCACCAAAACTTTGAAACTACCTTCTCTGAAGCCTTTCAGGGTAATTTCTCTTTGTGATTGTGCAATGTCCCCATGCAAACATTGGGCATTCTATTTGAAAAAAGGAGAAAATTAACTGCACAGCTCATCTTTGCAACTGATACCCCAACATCACACAGTCTTTGTTTTTTGTTTTGTTTTGTTTTTTTCAATCTGTGCCTTTCCAAGATTCTCAGGCTCCACGGACTGTACAAGCTGGGCATCCTAAACTGTGCCTTTTTAAAATATTTTACTTATTTATTTGAGAGAGAGAAGGGGGGCGAATTGGCATGCCAGGGCCTCCAGCTATTGCAAACGAACTCCAGATGCATGTGCCACCTTGTGCATCTGGCTTATGCAGGAATTGGGGAATTGAACCTGGGTCCTTAGGCTTCGCAGGCAAGCACCTTAACTACTAGACCATCTCTGCAATCCCATTTGTGCCTTTTTAAACCATTTATTCACTTACTTGTACTTGTGTGTGTGTGGGCGTATGTGTATGGGCATGCCAGAGCATCTAGCCGCAGAAAACAAACTCCAGATGCATGTGTCACACTGTACATCTGGCTTTACATGGATATTGGTAAATCAAACCCAGAACATCAGGCTTTGCAAGCAAGTGCCTTTAACTACTAAACAATCTCTTCAACTCCAGCTGGAATTTTTAAAAACTGTGTACACAAATCCTTTCATTCAATTCATATGTACTAGTATGTACTACAATTTTGTTTGTGAACATGAAAAGTCACAAGAAGTGACAGAGGAGTATTCAGCACTAAGTGAAACATCTCTATCACACCCTCCAAGGCTCAGGCACCATTTCAGAAGAGGTGGTGGAAAGAAAGTAAGAGCCAAAGAAAGGGGAAGAGTGCTTACAATGCTGTCATCCAGATATAAAGTGGCCTTGATTTTCATGACCTCAGAGGCCAATGCTACCTATACACGACCTGCACAAGAGGAGGGGAAAAAATGACCACATCAAAATAGAAAAGAGTGGTTGGAAAGAAGAGATTCAGCGGAGGAAGATTTGGAAGGGGGGAAGGGAGAGTTTTGGGAGGGGATTATGATCATAGTATATTATCTATATTTATGGAAGTTGTCAATAAAAAGTGAAAAAAGCTGGGTACAGTGGTACACAACTTTAATCCCAGCACTGAGGAGGCAGAGGTAGGAAGCTCACTGTGAGTTTGAAGCCAGCCTGGGACTACAAAGTTAGTTCCAGGTCAGCCTGGGCCAGTCTACAATGAGACCGCACCTGGAAAACAAAACAAAACAAAACAAAACAAAACAAAACAAAACAAAACAAAACAAAACAAAACAAAGTAACTTTCTAAAAGGAAAAAAATTAACAAAACTTCTAATAAAAACTGACAGAATTTCATTAAAAAACAGTAAAACTTATTACGGGGCAGGAGAGATGGCTCAGTTGAAAAAATGCTTGCTGTGGAGGCATGAAGACCTGAGACTGGATCACTAGTACCCATGTAAAAGCAGGTATGGTGGCACACATTTGTAATCCCAGTGCTGGGGAGGCAGGACAGGAGGGTCCATAGGGCATGTTGGATAGCTAGTCTAGCCAAATTTGTGAGCTCTGGGTTCAATGAGAGATTGTGTCTTAAACATAATAATGTGCAGGGTTGGACAGATGGCAGTAAAGGCACTTATCTGCAAAACCTAAGGACCCAGGTTCGATTCCCCAGTACCCATGTGGCACGTGCATCTGGAGTGGCACTGGCACACTAGTTCTCTCTCTTTCAAATAAATAAATAAAAATTTTAAAAAGTATGGTGCACAATGATTGACAAAAATATTGGACATCGCCAGTGTGGTGGTGCACACCTTTAATCCCAGCACTCGGGAGGCAGAGGTAGGAGAATTACCTTGAGTTTGAGGCCACCCTGAGACTACACAGTGAATTCCAGGTGAGCCTGGGCTAGAGCAAGACTCTACCTCAAAAAAAAAAAAAAAAAAAAAAAAAAAAAAAAAAAAAAAAAAAAAATTGGACATCAACCTCTGGTCTCCACAGTCATACACGGAAAACCACATGTATATGAACATATACAAACACATACTCAAAGATAAAATGTATTATGATTGAAAATTTAGCTGGGCATTGGTGGCGCACGCCTTTAATCCCAGCACTTGGGAGGCAGAGATAGGAGGATCACCATGAGTTTGAGGCCACCCTGAGACTACATATGAATTCCAGGTCAGACTGGGGCTAAAATAAGACCCTACCTCGAAAAAAAAAAAATCCTGGGGTTGGGGTGTAACTCAGTGGTAGGCCCAGGTTTGGTTTTTTGTTTTTTTTTTTAAATTTTATTTATTATTTATTTATTTATTTGAGAGAGAGAGAGAGAGAGATACAGAAATAGGCAGGTAGAGAGAGAAAGAGAATGGGTGCACCAGGGCCTCCAGCCACCGCAAACGAACTCCAGATGCACGCACCCCCTTGTGCATCTGGCTTACGTGGGTCCTGGAGAATCAAGCCTTGAACCGGGGTCCTTAGGCTCCACAGGCAAGCGTTTAACCGCTAAGCCATCTCTCCAGCCCCCAGGTTTGGTTTTAATAACACAAACAACAACAACAACAAAAACTATCCTGGCTTAACATGTCATAAGCAGTTGGCTAAAACCTTTTTCTGGTTGTTTTTTTTTGTTGGGTTTTGTTTGTTTGTTTTTTCGAGGTAGGGTCTCCCTCTAGCCCAGGCTGACCTAGAATTCACTATGTAGTCTCAGGGTGGCCTCGAACTCATGATGATCCTCCTAGCTCTGCCTCCCGAGTGCTGGGATTAAAGGCGTGTGCCACCATGCCTGGTACCTTCTTCCTTTTTTTTTTTTTTTTTTTTTTAATATTTTTTTTTAATTTATTTGAGACAGAGAGGGAGAAATACAAGGAATGGGCATGCCAGGGCCTCCAGCCACTGCAAACGAACTCCAGATGCATGCGCCACCTTGTGCATCTGGTTTACGTGGGTCCTGTGTAATAGAACCTGGGTCATTTGGCTTTGCAGGCAAGTGCCTTAACCACTAAGCCATTCCTCCAGCCTCACCTTTTTTAAATATATAACTTATTTGTATTAGACTCCATTGTAAGAATGACTATCAAGTTCAGTCCACAAGTGACCGTGGTCCTAGGCATCATCTCCATAATCCAAACTAGGGACAGAATGCTGACCAGGCTTACCTGCTTTATGTGTGGATTCATGGCCATTTCAGTGACATTCTTCTTGGTTTCACAGAAGATGATGGCCCTCCCTTCAGATCCACTGTAGACTTGAAGGACATCTCCAATAACTGCTGGCCTCTGAGACCAATGGCATTGTATGGCCAAATGCTTTGAGGGAAGAAATGGCAACATGTATCTGTTTTGTCAAAATTATTTTAAAAAGGTTCTTCTTATACATTTTTTCTTTCTGATTGAATTGGCCTGCATGGGAGATTATAAAACAGAGAATCTCCTCAATCCCATTTAAAAGCAATAAATGGCCACTAATATGTGAAAGGGTAAACAAATTGTAGTATATTCTAAACAAAAGAGTACTTCTCAGCCCAGCATGGTGGCACACCTCTTTAATTCCAGCACTCACTTGGGAAGCTGAGGTAGGAGGATTGCTGTGTGTTCAGGTCAGCCTAAGCTAGAGCAAGACTCTACCTCAAAAAAACAAAAAAAATAAAAATACTATCCAGCAATCAAAAGGAATCAGCAACTGATAATACAAAAAAATATAGATGTACCTCAAAAAAACATTCCAAAGGAGTGGAGTATGAAAAAGAGGTTTCACTTACATGAAACTCTAGAATAGGCAGAACTAGTCTTTGGTGGGAAAATATCACAGCAGTGGTTCTCTCTAGATGGTAGGAGGATTTCTGTGAGTTCAAGGCCACCCTGAGACTACATAGAGAATTCCAAGGTTAGCCTGGGCTGCAGCAAAAACCTCTCTCAAAAAAAGGGGGGAGTGGCTGGAGAGATGGCATGGAGGTTAAGACACTTGTCTGCAGAGCCTAAGGATCCATGTCCGACTCTTCAGATCCCAGGTCAGCCAGACCTTTAACTGCTGCCATCTGCCCATCCCCCACAAGAATAAATTAATTTAAATTAAAATAAAAACTGATGATCCAGGGTGGCGCATGCCTTTAATCCCAGCACTCGGGAAGCAGAGGAAGGAGGATAGCCATGAGTTCAAGGCCACCCTGAGCTAAAATGAGACCCTTGACATCTTGATAAAGATTTGGATTACAAATGTAAGAATTCATCAAAACAGAGCAACTACAAACATATTTTATTATTTGTTTTGGTTTTTCAAGGCAGGGTCTCAGTCTAGCCCCAGATGACCTAGAACTCACTCTGTAGTCCCAGGACGGCCTCAACTAAAAGCTGGGCCTGGTGGAGCAGGGATATAATCCCAAGTATGCAAGGGTGATAGAAAGACCACAGGTTCAATTCCTGTCTGGGCTAGAATAAGGTTAAGGACAGAATGAGAAATTTAGTGAGACCTTCCCTAAAAATAACAAATAAAGAGAGCTAAGAGCTGAGTATGGGGGTGCATGGCTTTAATCCCAGCACTTGAGCTGCTGAGGAAGATGGATTATCATGAGTTCAAGACTACCTTGGGCTACAAAATGAGCACCAGGTCAGCCTGGGTTAGGGTGAGACCAAGAAGAGCTGAGGGTAGGGCATAGCTCAGTTAACAAGCGCTTGCTTAACATGCACAAAATTCTGGGTTCAATGTCCAGAGAAAATCAGCAAACAAAAGTAAAACATGTAGCTAGGCGTGGTAGTGCATGCCTTTAATCACAGCACTCTGGAGGCAGAGGTAAGAGGATCACCATACCTCGAAAAACCAATAAATAAATAAAACATGTAAATATTATATATGAATGCAACAGGCACAAAACATGGCATATTGCATAATTACATTCATACAAAATGTCCAAAAAAAGATATAAAAACAAGACTAGTGGTTACCATGGGATACCAGAAAAAAATTCACTAAGGTTCAAGGTTGTCTTGTGGAGTGATGACAACTTTTTTTTAAATTTTTTGGTTTTTTGAGGTAGCTCTCACTCTAGCTCAGGCTGACCTGGAATTCACTACATAGTCTCAGGATGGCCTCAAATTCACAGTGATCCTTCTACCTCTGCTTCCTGAGTGATGGGATTAAAGGTGGATCCCACCATGCCCAACCGGAAAATGGTTTTTACATTCATTCATTCATTCATTCATTTATTTATTTATTTATTTATTTATTTATTTATTTATTTTTGGAGAGCGACACAAAGAGAGATAGACAGACAGAGTGGGAGAGAGAGACAGATAGAGAATGGGCGCACCAGCAGTCTCTCAGCTGCTGTGAACGAAATCCAGATGTGTGCGCCCCCTTGTGGGCAAGTGCGGCATTGCGCCCTTGCGTCACTTTGCATCTGGATAAACGTGGGACCTGGACATTGGAACAGGGTTGTTAGGCTTAGCAGGCAGGCGCCTTAACCGCTAAGCCATCTCTCCAGCCCCGGAAAATGTTTTTACACTAGATAGAAGTATACATCATAAATGAAATAGATTATAATGAGTTAAGTATTTTTTATTTATGTTTATTTATTTGAGAGAAAAATAGGCAGAGAGAAGGAGAGAGAGAAAATGGGCACACCAGGGTATCCAGCCACTGCAAACAAACTACAGACACATGTGCCATCTTGCGCATCTGGCTTAAGTGGGTCCTGTGGAATCAAACCTGTGTCCTTTGGCTTTGCAGGCAAGTACCTTAACTGCTAAGCCATCTCTCTAGTCCCCTGAGTTATGTATTTTAAATGTTTTCTTTTAATTTTTTTAAATTTATTTTTATTTGAGGCAGAGAGAGAAAGAGAGAATGGGCATATCTGGGCCTCTAGGCCCTGCAAACAAACCTCACATGCATGTACCACTTTGTGCATCTGTCTTACATGGGACCTAGAGAATTGAACCTGGCTCCTTAAGCTTCATCAGGCAAGTGCCTTAACGGCTAAGCTGTCTCTCCAGCCCTGAATTACATATTTTAATAAAGCTCTTGCCAAGCATGCACACATGAGACCGCCAACATCCATGTCAAACTACTGCTCGCATCTGGAATCCTACTCCTCCTAGAGAAGCGAGGCCAAGTGAGAGAATCACAGAAAGCTCTCGGGCCAGCTGGCCTGACGCACACAGTGGTGAACAGAAGACTGCATCAAACGAGATGAAGGTGAGGACAACACACCCAAGCTTGTCCTTTGGCCACATGTGCATGCCTGCACTCATACACACAACACACACGCGAGAAAATAAAAATAAATGAATTTTTTAAACATTGAAAGTATTAAATGCCAGAGCTAAGATGATGGCTCAGCCAACAAACCACTCACTTACCATGCAAGCAGAAGGTCCTGCACTCAACCCCCAAAGCCCATGACAATGCCACACAGGCATGATGGCAGATCTATAATGCTAACACGGGGACAGTAGAGACAAGGTACCCCACAGCAAGCTGGTGAGCTAGACAAGACAAACTAGCAAAGTCTGGGTTCTAGTGAGAGACCTTGCTTCAATAAATAAGGTGAAGAACAATCAAGGAAGACACCAAATCCAACTTTTCTGCCTCTAAGCACATGCACACATAGCAACATGCATACACCATAGGTACACACACCACAGTTGTACCCTGAAGTTATGCCTGCTAAAATATTTATAGGGCTGGGTATGGTGGCACAAGCCTTTAATCCCAACACTCAGGGAGGCAGAGGTAAGACTTTGAGGCCAGTCTGAGCTAGAGTTAGAACATACTTAGAAAAGAACAGTAACGGGCTGGAGAGATGGCTTAGTGGTTAAACGCTTGCCTGTGAAGCCTAAGGATCCTGGTTCGAGGCTTGATTCTCCAGGACCCACGTAAGCCAGATGCATAAGGGGGCGCATGCATCTGGAGTTCGTTTGCAGTGGCTAGAGGCCCTGGCGTGCCCATTCTCTCTCTCTCTCTACCTGCCTATTTCTGTATCTCTCTCTCTCTCAAATTAATAAATAAAATATTTAAAAAAAAAAAAAAAAAAGAAAAGAAAAGAACAGTAACAATAAAAAATTATTCAGGGTTTGACTGGGCTTGGTGCTGCACGCCTTTAGTCCCAGCACTTGGGAAGTAGAGGTAGGAGGATCGCCATGAATTCGAGGCCAGCCTAAGACTACATAGTGAATTCTAGGTTAGCCTGTACTATAGCGAGATCACACCTCGAACCCCCCCACACACACACAGCTGAAGAGATAGTTTATTGGTTAAGGTGCTTGCCGGCAAAGCCAAAGGACTCAGGTTTGATTCCCAAGAACCCACGTAAAGTCAGATGCACAAGGTGGCGTACCTGACGTTTGGCTGCACTGGCTGGAGGCCCTGGCATAACCATCATCTCTTTCAAATAAATAAAATACTTTACAAAAATTATACTGAAAATTATAAAGCTGGATGTAGTGACAGACACCTTTAATCCCAGCACTCAGGAGGCAGAGGTAGGAGGATCGTCATGAGTTCGAGGGCACCCTGAGAATACAGAGTGAATTCCAGGTCAGCCTGGGCTACAGTGAGACCTACCCAGAAAAATCAAAAAAAAAAAAAAAGGAAAAAAGAAAAAAAAAAAGAGTTTGGGAATGCCAGAGTAAGGCACAAACATGCTTAGTATGAATAAGATCCTAGGTTCACCCTACAGCACCAAAAACAATTGATAAAATAAAAACAAGAGGGCTACAGAGGTGAATAGATATATTAATAAAGAAAATATATAAAACATTAAACCAGGTATGGGGATGTATGCCTATAATCTTAGACTTAGGAAAATGGGACTATTAGTTCAAAGTCATACCAGAGTATATAGTGAGACTCATTCTAAAAAACATAACTGGAGCCAGGCGTGGTGGTGCACGCCTTTAATCCCAGCACTCGGGAGGCAGAGGTAGGAGGATTGCCATGAGCTCAAGACCACCCTGAAACTACAGAGTGAGTTCCTGGCCAGCCCGGGCTAGAGTAAGACCCTACCTCAAAAACACCAAAAAATAACTGCGTTGGAGAGATGGCTTAGCCGTTAAGGCATTTACCTGCACACAAGACAGACGTAGAAGGTGACAGAAGCGTGCAAACTTACACATGCACACAAGATGGCACACATGTCTGGAGTTTGATTACAGTGGCTGAGGCCCTGGCATGCCAATTCTGTCTTTTGCATTGAAAAACATAAACAAAACAGGCCTGTCTGTTGGGCTTGTCTAAGAAAAATAAAATAAAATAAAAAAGATAACCAAACAGACAAACAAAAGACAGAGGCTAGAAGGGTGTGGTGGCACATGTCTTTAATCTCAGCACTCCAGGAGGCAGAGGCAGGAGGATCGCTGTGAGTTCAAGGTCAGCGTGAGACTACATAGTGAATTCCAGGTCAGCCTAAGCTAGAATGAGACCCTACCTTAGGAAAAGGAATAAAAATGAAATAAAAATTAAAAAAATAAATAAAAAGACAGGGGCTGAGAAAAAGACTCAGTGAATAAATGGTGCTTTGTTGCAATACCTGTAAGCCTGGGTTCAATTCCCCAACTCATATAAAGCAAGATGCAAAAAGTGACATGTCAGGCCGGGCGTGGTGGCGCACGCCTTTAATCCCAGCACTCGGGAGGCAGAGGTAGGAGGATCGCCAAGAGTTCGAGGCCACCCTGAGACTACATAGTTAATTCCAGGTCAGCCTGGACCAGAGCGAGACCCTATCTCGCAAAACCAAAAAAAAAAAAAAAAAAAAACATGTCTGGCATTCATCTATAGTGGCAAGAGATCCTGGTGTCCATTTTCTCACATGTATGCAAATAATGTTTTAGTTTTTGTTTTTTGTTTTTTCAAGGCAGTTGTCTCACTATAGCCAGGTTGACCTGGAATTCACTATGTAGTCTCAGACTGGCCTTGAACTCACAGCGATCCTCCTACCTTGGTCTCCCAAGTGCTAGTATTAAAGGCGTGGACCACCATGCTTGGCTTTTTTCAATCTTTTAGGAATCTTCTTTTCAGGGGTGAGGTCCAAACCCAGGGCCTTATACTTGCTAGGTATTACGCATGCACACTTCCACTAAGCTAAAATCCAAACCAGATTTTTTTTTTCCTGATAGAGTATGAGATGAGGATCTGATTTTCTTCAGCTAAGCTTCAATTATCTCAGCACTATTCTAGTTATAAGAATTGTCTTCTGTTAGCTTTCTTTCACGCTCTGGCTCTCGACAGGGTCTTAAACTGTAGTCTACGCTGGTTTGGAACAATGTAGCCCATGCTGGTCTCAAACTCACAGTGACCCTCCTACTATTTTGATGACAGGTGTGCCACCATGCCTGGCCTCTGGAGTAGCCTAAATGCTGCCAGTCTGTCTCTATGGCTGCTTGTAAATTCTCCTGTGAGGACTTCCTGTTCACATACTTTGCATTCCCCCATCTATTCTATTCTGCTCCTCAGTTTCAGACTATAGAAACACATATTGACTAAGGGCAGAAAGAGAGCTTAGGTCTCAATAGGTATTCAATAGTTGAGTTTAGCTTCAATGAATTTCAAAAGTAAACACCAACTAAATGCTAAAATCTATCATGCTAGAAATCTACTTACTTCCACAGTGGTTGCAGCCTTTTGAGTCATTTTTCCAACAAGGTCAACCTGTTCATATCTGGATTTCATGTATTTTTTTGCAACTTTGTATACCCACTGTGGGCAAGTTGCAGAAAAAAGTAAAGTCTGAGGATTGTCTTCAGAATCTTAAATAAACAAAAAGAGTTCAAATGTTTTCTTAATATCCCATGCAGCCAGCTTTTAAAAATCACCCCAAGCTTCAGTGAAATAAAACTTCAATACATGGGATGAGTTAACATACAGACTTCATTGCAACTATTAAAGCTTTCAACTTTCACAGCTGGGGCAAAATGAAGAAAAGTGAACTCAGAAGAAAGAAAGAATTTAAGAAAGAAATCAGTAAAACCAATTAGTAAATCTAATGACTACAAAAGTACTACACACACAAAAAAGCTAAGAAAATATTTAAAGTTTCCTGTTGTCCTTTCCATTTCTGGGAAAGAACAGACACCAAATAACTTTAATTTTGTTAGAATATTAGAGGACAATGTAATAAATATCATGAAATGAAAACATCATAAACTCTTCTGATCAAAGAATAACAGTTAATATACTTATTTCAATTAGAATATACCAGTTTTGTAGGATTTGTGGATAATATCTTCAACTTGTTCAGCAAAACCTAAATCTAACATTTGATCCACTTCATCGAGAACAACATGACGCAGCTTAGAAAGATCCAAACGGCCACTCTGTAGATGGTCTTTGATGCGACCAGGGGTCCCAACCAGGATGTCGATGCCATTTCGAATCAGATTAACTGTGAAGAAAGAAATCCCAGGAATACGTAGAATTCAGATAAATGATTTCACACAACTCAGATTTAAGCAGCAAATCCATGTTTGCTCTATTATACATATTCACTCACTTTGGCTTTGGTACGATGTTCCACCATAAAAACAAGCCACGCTGAGTTTTCTAGTTATATCTTTGAAATCTTTGGCTACTTGGTTTGCTAATTCCCTTGTTGGAGCCAAAACAAGTACCTGAAAAATAAATTTAAAAAAACCAAAAAACCCTTTTTAAAGATTATGTAAGTTCAACCTGAGAAGACATTTTTGTAATAACATCACTATTAATATTATAAGCACTTAAAGACATTGCGGGGCCAGGGGTGTGGCTTCTGGTTGAACAATTATCTAACATGAATAAAGCCCTAGGTTTGACCCCAAGATGGGGGAGAGGAGATAACACAAATAGCAACACTAAAAACAACTAAAACTTATGATAATCTTCTTATGGCAGATTTCACAAAAAGTCAGGGGCTGAAGAAATGGCTTAGCAGTTAAAGCACTTGCCTGTGAAGCCAAAGGACCCAGGTTTGATTCCCCAAGACCCACATAAGCCAGATGCGCAAGGTGGCGCATGCATCTGGAGTTCATTTGCAGTGGCTGGAGGCCCTGACAAACCCACTCTCTCTCTCTCTGTATCTGCTTTTCACTCTCTCTCATAAATAAAAAAAGTTTTTTTAAGTCAATTTCTCGGTCAAGTTCCCAAGCCTATTTTCATATCCTCCTGCCCCTTTAATCGAATCTCTTCAGCTTTAACACTGCCCAAAATATTTGTAGTTGGGCTGGAGAGATGGCCTAGCAATTAAGGGGGCTTTCCTACAAAGCCAAAGGACCAAGGTTCAATTTCCCAGGACCCATGTAAGCCATATGCATAAGGTAATGCATGCATTTGGAATTTGCTTGCAGCAGCTAGAGGCCCTAGAACACCCATTCTCTCTCTCAAATAAACAAATAAAGATTTTAAAATATTTATAGTTTATTTATTTACTGTGTAGCTCATCCAGTGTAATGTAAGCCCCAGGAAAGTATATTTATATCAGCTGGATCACTTGTTCTTTAGACAGTGCTGGATACAGAAAAATAACTGAAAACATATTTGTCAGGCTGCAGAGATGGCTTAGTCGTTAAGGCACTTGGCTGCAAAGCCTCAGGACTCAGGCTCAATTCTGTAGTTACCACATAAGCCTGACACACAGTGACGTAAGCATGCAAAGTCACACATGTGGGCAAGGGGGCACATGCATCTGGAGTTCAACTGCAGTGGCTGGAGGCCCTGGTGTACCAATTCTCTTTCTCTCTCTCTCTCTCTCACAAAATAATAATAATAATAATAATAATAATAATAATAATAATAATGTATCAGTGGGCTGGAGAAATGGCTTAACGGCTAAGGCATTTACCTGTGAAGCCAAAGGATCCCGGTTTGATTCTCCAGAACCCACGTAAGCCAAATGCACAAGAGACAAACACATCTGGAGTTCATTTGCACTGCTAGATGCCCTGGCATGCCCATTCTCTATCTGTCTGCCCCTCTTCTCTCTCTGCTTACAAATCAATAAATAAAAAAATAATAATAATAATAATAATAATGTATCAGTGCTGGGCGTGGTGGTGCACGCCTTTAATCCCAGCACTCGGGAGGCAGAGGTAGGAGGATTGCCATGAGTTCAAGGCCACCCTGAGACTACATAGTGAATTCCAGGTCAGCCTGGGGTAGAGTGAGACCTTACCTCAAAAAACAAAAACAAAGTATTAAGGTGTGGCAATGCACACCTTTGTGGGGGTAGTCAAGAGTTATTGGGGATAGGCCAAGTCTCTGTGCATAATGTCCCAACTTGTGGCTCTAACATTCTTTCTGCCCCCTCTTATGCAAATTTCCCTGAGCCACATTGGGGTCATTTTAGTTCTACTTCAGTGATGAGGTTTTGGGAGCCTCTGTGTCTCTGGATATCTGGCTTAGTAGGAGTTGGATGTTCTCTGTGTTTATCTCCTTCAGCCTTTTTCTGGTGTCGTGATCCCCAAGAACGCTGTACTCTTGCCCTTCCCCCGCAAAATTGCTTTTAAAGCAGGGCTGGAATTGTTTCCTGTTTGTATTAGTTGCTGTTTTCCCTAATATCATCAAAGAAAAAAGATTTATGAGCTGGAGGGATGGCTTAGGGGTTAAGGCGCTTGTCTGAGAAGCCTAAGGACCCAGGTTCAAGTCCCCAGTAACCATGTAAGCCAGATGCACAAGATGGCGCATGCATATGGAAGTCATTTGCAGTGGCTGGAGGCCTTTGTGCACCCATTCTCTCTCTCTCTCTTTCTGCCCTTCTCTTTCTCTCAGGTAAATAAATTATTTAAAAATAAAAGAAAAAAAGGGCTGGAGAGATGGCTTAGTGATTAAGGTGCCTGCCTCCTAAGCCTAAGAACGCTGGTTCTAATCTCCAGGTCCCACATTTAGCCAGATGCAAAGTGATGCAAGGGCGCAATGCCGCACTTGACCACAAGGGTGTGCATGCATCTGGATTTCATTCGTAGCAGCTGAGAGGCTGCTAGCATGCCCATCTCTGTCTTTGTCTCCCTCTGTCTCTCTCTCCAAAAAAATAAAATAAAATAAAATAAAATAAAAAGAAAAGAAAAAAGATTTATATCAGAGGAGTGCTCAGCACTGAAACATCTCTATGACATCTTCCAAGGCTCAGGGACCATTGTGGAAGACATGGTGGAAAGACTGTAAGAGCCAAAAGAAGGGTATGACTCCTTACAATGCACTCTTCCAAACACATAATGGCCTGGATTATCTATGACCTCACAGTGTCTGACAATACCTATGTAAGACCACCATAACAGGAGGAAAAGATATTGACATCAAAATAAAAGACAGTGAAGTGGGCAAGGGGAAAGTGGTGGGGGAGGGCATTACCATGATTTACTGTTATAATTATGTTGTCAATAAAAATAAAGATTTATCCTGTCAGCCAACATAATGTGAGATAGCTGATCCAAAACCATTATGATTTGTTATATTTATACACATGTGAACATGCTTCCATACTGAAATATCATTTAGAAATCTTTCAAGGAACATACCTATTCAAGTTATTATGCTCATTTTTTTCTTCTTCACTTTTATAAGTCTTAAAGTAGTTTCTAAAATGGTCAAATTTTAGACTAATATTTTACTAGTACTCTGTTAATTGATTACTATTAAAAAACAGATCACTGATATTCCATTAATACAGACTAGTAACATTATTTTGATAATATTCTTCACAAAAAGTCAATTCAAATAAAGTTGAAAATTTATGGAATGACCAAATAAATGAAAACTCACTTTGTTTATGGCTGGGGATGGAGTTCAGTTGGTAGTGTTTGCCTAACAGGCAGGAAACCCTGGGTCTGATCCCCAGGCACCAAGTCATATGGGTGTGGGGGTGCATGCCTATAATCCTAGCACTCGAGCTTGAAGTAGGAAGATCAGGAGCACAAGGTCATCCTCAGTTACACAGAAAACTCAAGACCAGGGCTGGAGAGATGGTTTAGTGGTTAAGGCATTTGCCTGTGAAGCCTAAGGACCCATGTTAGATTCTCCAGATCCCACATAAACCAGACCCACAAAGATGAGGCAAGTGCAAGGTCGCTCACACATGCCCACTAGGTAGCGCAAGTGCCTGGAGTTTTACTGCAGTGGCTGAGGCCCTGTTGCGCCAATTCTCTCTCTCTCTAAAAATAAAATAAGCCAGGCATGGTGGCACACACCTTTAATCCCAGCACTTGGGAGGCAGAGGTATGAAGATTGTCAAGAGTTTGAGACCACCCTGAGACTACATAGTGAATTCCAGGACAGCCTGGGCTAGAGCGAGATACTACCTTGAAAAACCAAATAAACAGGTAGATAAATAAATAAATAAAACAGAAAATTTAAGACCAGCCTGGGCAACATAAGACCCTAAGGGTGGAAAAAAGAGACTAGTATATTATATTATCTGTCTCTATCCATTAATGTCTAGAGTTTACTCCCTTAATAACTATTACCTTTGGTGAGCGGCTTTTCTTAATTGTTTCTTGATTTCTTTGGAGCCTTTCAATCAAGGGTATGGCAAAAGAAAATGTCTTCCCTGTTCCTGTCCGTGCTTGAGCAATTAAATCTTTTCCTTCATATACAGGATCAAAGGTTTTAACTTGAATAGGAAAAAGATAGGTTACCCCTCGACCTGTAAAATGAGATTTCATTAAAATATTTCTTTATGACTAACATTAGAAAAAAAGTGAATTAATTTTAAAATGACAATTCTGCAGTTGGGGATTTAGTTCAGTGGAAGAGTACTTGCTAGGCAAGTTCAAGGTACTGGGCTCAGGCCTTGCATGGAAGAGGAGGCAATGATGAGATTCCTCCATGTCTATCTAATAATACGTACAGTTATTCCTACCTCAAACAGAAGCTTCTAACAACTGGTCTGAGCTGGGCATGGCAACGAACGCCATTAATCCCAGCACTTGGGTAGGAGGATCGCCATGAGTTCAAGGCCACTCTGAGAATACATAGTGAGTTCCAGGTCAGCCTAGCCTAGAGTGAGATCCTACCTCAAAAAAACAAAAAACAAAAAAAGGTCTGAAATTTGAAAAACATGTTCTTAGGGTTAAAATAGGTCTAAATACTGAAAAGGATGATGTAGAAATAATTGCAATTAAAGAACTATTTCTAAGCTGGGCGTGGTGGCACACGCCTTTAATCCCAGCACTTGGGAGGCAGAGGTAGGAGGATCACTGTGAGTTTGAGGCCACCCTGAGACTACAAAGTAAATTCCAGGTCAGCCTGGACTAGAGCAAGACCCTATCTCAAAAAAAAGAGAGAGAACTACTTCTGAGGCTGGAAAAATGGCTCAACAGTTAAAAGCACTTGCTTGCAAAGCCTGCTGTTTTCAATTCCCCAGCAACCACAAAAACCCAGATGAACAAAGTAGTGCATGCATCCGGAGTTTGTTTATCTGCAAGAGGCCCTAGTAGCCAGTCAACCTCTTAGACTCTGCTTATAATAAACAAAAAAAAAACTTAATTTAAAAAAAAAAAAAAAAGAAAAGCTATTTATCTTTCATATTCTCCCAGGTAGATTTCTAGGTTCATATTCATTAAAATCACAGTACCTTTCAGAAGCTTTATAGTTTCTTCAGAAATGGGGAAATTGGAGAATGCTCCTTCTTTTTGTTCACGTGTTAGAGACTGTCAAAATGAAATCAAAGTTCTCAATAATACAATTTAGATTTGAAGTTACTATACACAGGAGCAAAGAATGATCTTGATTATTCCTGCCTCTATCTCCAAAGTGTTGGTGGCAACCATGCATGCACAAATATATCATTTTATTATTTGTTTGTATTTTTTAATTTTTACTTTAGAGAGAGAAAGAGGCAGAGAGAGAGAATGGATCAGCCAAGGCCTTCAGCCACTGCAAACGAACTCCAGGAGCATGCACCACCTCATGCATTTGGCTTACGTGGGTCCTGGGGAATTGAACCTGGGTCCTTTAGCTTTGCAAGCTAGTACCTTAACCGCTAAGCCATCCCTCCAGTCCAACATATCCTTCTAAGTGGTAAGCTTATTTAGTTTTCATAAGACATTTTAAAATGTTTAATTCACTGATAAAACTCCCTTTAAAAATTTATCTGGGCTGGAGCCGGGTGTGGTGGCACACGCCTTTAATCCCAGCACTTGGGAGGCCGAGGTAGGAGGGTTGCCGAGAGTTTGAGGCCACCCTGAGACTACATAGTTAATTCCAGGTCAGCCTGGACCAGAGTGAAACCCTACCTCGAAAAAAAAAAAAATTCTGGGCTGGAGAGATGGCTTAATGGTTAAGGCACATGCCTGTGAAGCCTAAGGACCCTGGTTCCATGTAAGCCAGATGCACAAGGGGGCACATGCATCTGGAGTTTGTTTGCAGCGGCTAGAGGCCCTGGTGCTCCCATTCTCACTCTTTCTCTGTCTCTAATAAACATATAAATAAAAATAAAAAAATCTTTAAGGGCTAGAGAAATGGCTTAGCAGTTAAGGCACCCGCCTGCAAAGCCTAGGAACACCCGTTCGATTCTCCAGGTCTAACATTTAGCCAGAGGCAGTGACGCAAGGGCACAATGCCGCACTTGCCCACAAGAAGGTGCACATGTCTGGAATTCATTCATAGCGGCTAAAAGGCTGCTGGCGTGCCCATTCTCTATCTGTCCCTCTCTGTCTCTCTCCAAAAATAAAAAATAAAAAAGTAATAATAAAAATAAAAAATCTTTAAAAAACAATGTATGAGTGGGGCATGGTAGCACACACTTTTTTTTTCTCTGCACACTTTTGATCCCAGCACTCAGGAAGCAGAGGTAGGAGGATCACCATGAGTTCAAGGCCACCCTGAGACTACATAGTGAATTCCAGGTTATCCTGGGCTAGAGCAATACCCTACCTTGAAACACCAAAAAAAAAAAAAAGAAAAGAAAAAAAGTATCTATGAGCTGGGTGTGGTGGTGGCCGCCTTAGATCTCAGCACTTGGGAGGCAGAGGTAAGAGGATCATCGTGAGCTCAGTTTGAGGCCACCCCAAGACTACATAGTGAATTCCAATAAACCTGGGCTAGAGTGAGACCCTACCTTGAAAAAAAAAAAAAAAAAAGTAGCTATGGCCGGAGAGAATGCTTAGAAATTAAAGCTCCTGCCTGCAAAGCCTAGAAACCAGAGTAAGATTCCCCAGTAACCACGTAAAGGCAGATGCACAAAGTGGTGCATGCATCTGGAGTCCATTTGCAGTGGTTGGAGGCCCTGACATGCCCATTCTATCTGTCTCTCCTCTATCTCTCTCTGCTTGCAAACAAATAGAAATTTAAAAATAAATAGCTTTGAAGCTGGAGAGCAGCATAGTGGCAGGATGGTTGTCTAGCATGTGGAAAAGCCCTAGGTTCAATCCCTAGTACCAATAAGAAAATAAAAATCAAAAAATAGCTTGAGCTGGGTGTGGTGGCACACACCTTTAATCACAACACTCAGGAAGCAGAGGCAGGAGGATCACAGTAAGTTTAAGGCCACCCTGAGAATAAATAGTGAATTCCAGGTTATGAAGCAAAGCAGAACTCCAAAAGTTGCTGAGAGCTTAACACTAAACTTTTTCTTTCTTTCTTTCTTTTTTTGTTTTTTCAACATAGGGTCTCATTCTAGCTCACGCTGACCTGGAATTCACTATGTATTCTCAGGTTGGCCTTGAACTCAGGTGATCCTAGCTCTGTCTCCCAAGTGCTAGGATTAAAGGCGTGCACCACCATGCCCAGCTCTAACACTTTTTTTTTTGTTTTTTGTTGTTTTTGAGGTAAGTTATCAGTCTGGCCCAGGCTGGCCTTGAACTCACAGCAATCCTCCTACCTTTGCTTCCCAACTGCTGGGATTAAAGGTGCCACCACACCTGGCTAAAGTAGATTTTAACACATCCAACAAGGCTCAGGGAACAATGGAGAAGAGCGGGCAGAAATCTGTAAGAGCCACAGGGTAGGAAGGAGTATCCAGAGGCACTGCCCCTCCCCACAATGACTTGCTCTCACAACTCATAACCCCATAGCCCTCAGTGGAATGGGGGCAGGGAGGAGTAATGATGGTAGCAACACATGATTTGTTGATACAAAGGTTCTACTTAATTAACACACACACACACACACACACACACACACACACACACACAGCCAGGCTTTAACCCAAGCAATTGGGAGACAGAGGGAAGAGGATCACTATGAGTCAAGGGCAGCCTGGGATGAAAGAGCAAGATCCAGGTCAGCCTGGGCTAGAGTGAGACCCTTCCTCAAAAAACAAAAAAAAAAAAAAAGCCGGGCGTGGTGGCGCATGCATTTAATCCCAGCACTCGGGAGGCAGAGGTAGGAGGATCACAGTGAGTTCAAGGCCACCCTGAGACTACATAGTTAATTCCAGGTCAGCCTGGGCCAGAATGAGACCCTACCTCGAAAAACCAAAAAAAAAAAAAAACATAACAATGCAACCGCCCAGACAGAAATTGGCCTCGATATCCATGACCTTGCAGTGCCTAGCAATACCTTTGCAGGACCCTCAAAAACAGAAGAAAAAGATGATGACATCAAATTAAAAGAGAGACTAATGGAGAGAGGGAGGGGATATGATGGAGATTGGAGTTCTAAAGTGGAATGGGGGAAGGGGAGGGAAATATGTGTTTTTTGTATGTAAGTATAGAAGTTGTCAATAAAATAACAATAATTTTTTTTAAAAACATAAATAATAACTATCTCTACAGCCAAGTACGGTGACATGGCTCAGTGATTAAAGGCACTTGCTTGCAAATCCTGATGACCCAAGTTCAATTCCACAGCACCCACATAAATTCAAAGTGGCACATACATCTGGAGTTCGTTTGCAGTGGCTACAGGCCTTGGCGTGCCCATTTTTTCTTTATCTCTATCTTCCTCTCTCTCTCTCTCTCTCTCTCTCTCTCTCAAATAAATAAAATATTAGAAAATAAAAGAAAGAAAAGAAACATAAAAGAACAAAAAAGAAAAGAAAAGAAAGGAAAAGAAACAGGCAATATGAAGGAAATAAGGGCCAAAGGGGAAAAAAGCTGATTTCAGATATACTGACTTTCCAGTCCAAATAAGTACTGGACATGAAGTAGGAACCGTTTATTACACAATCAATTCTAATTGCCATAAAATAGCCAATCAGCCTATACTGCAAGGATGATGTCAAATACTGAGTAAGCGTATCCATACCTCCTCTAGTTTATTTTCACTTGGCTTATGAGTAATACTTTCTAAGGAAGACACTCGCTTGGGTTTCTTTTCATAGTCATCAGTATCTCCATTGAGTACATCTTTTCTTCGTGACTTGTGAGATGTGGAGAGTTCATCTGAAAGTCTAAGTCTTTCTTCAGTGTCTCCATTTAGTTTTTCTTTCGTTTTAGCTTTTTTGGGCTTGGGAGAAGCCAGGTCATCTGTAACGCCATTTTCCCTGGTGTCTGTTTTCTCATCTGATTCATAATGGTGCCTTGACTTCCTTCTATCTCTCTGTGGACAAAGAAAAAGACAGTGAAAAGGGAATCACAGTTGTGCTTTAAGAGTCTAGAGAAGTTAAAGCACAAGTCTTCACACAGGTAAACTCAGCCTGTACTCACGCTGACAAACCTACCTGGACAAAAATCCAGACTGGTCATTAATTCCAAACTCTGCACTTACCTGTTTCGATTTTTGTCAGTCCATTTCTTGTGTTCTCAAGACTCAGCCTCTAGTCCAGCTCTAATACCATCATAAGATTTTTAGGGGAGTTTAAAGAGCTCTTAGGAAAGAATGAAACCTCAAAATTATAAATTACAAACAAAAGCTCCCAATATCTCAAAGAAAAATAGTATTTATTGGGTACCTACCCAGCATTGTGTAATGTTTTCGGCTTATCTTGTTTAAATCTTCATAACAACCCTATAAAGGGAGGTACAGGTCCATAATCCCTTATCCGAAATTCCGATATCCATAAAGCTCTGAAAACCGAAAGTTTTTTGGTAACTTATTTGGAGATAAAAATCTTATCTGATCTGAACTCATTTGATGACAAAATTTGACTAAAGCTATTTATACTCTTTATCCCATTTAATATGACTATATTTAATATGAAGGTACTTAATTATAGGCTGCAAGTCGTCAACCTTATTGGATAGTTATCATTCGTTATGTTCCCAGAATTCTGAATTCCACCACCTGATTTTGGATAAGGGATGGTGAACCTGTATTATCGCGGAAACGTCACAGATGAAGAAACAGAACTGTCAAGTTCTACCAAAAACCCAAATGTGGGATTTCCTACAGGTCCAAGTGCTAGAAATGCTCTAGCCCTATCTGAGCTGAAAACCTGGGCTCTTTTCACATCATGTTTCCTCTCTGAACAATATCATATAGCCTTAAGTGGCTTTGAACCGGTCCCCCGGCTCCCATCTCCTAAATGCTAGGATTACAGGCCTGTAACACCATGCCCAGCTCTCCCTGAATTTTGACAATTAAAAGATTAATGAAAAACAAAACCACATAACTTACATAAAACTCAGTTGTAGGGATTTACCGACCTCCTGCCTTCTCATGGGCCGGAGCCCTCTACACTCTCTTCTCATAAGTACTCTGTCTCTTCTTTGTTAGAGGCCAGAGGAAGATCTAGTTTCTCCTAATCTCTTTCTGCCAAACGTTTCAGTTTGGGTCTTTAGGTAGGCTTTATTCCTGAACTGCCTTCTCACAGGAAGGAGCTCTCTATCTGCTCCCTTTATCCTTCTCTTAAGCGCTTTAAGTTCTATCTATAACCTAATAAACTTAAAAAAAAAAAAAAATTGCCTGTGAAGACTAAGGACACAGGTTTAATTCTGCAGTACCCATGTAAGTCAGATGCACAAGATGGCACAAGTGTTTGGAGTTCGTCTGCAGTGGCTAGAGGCCCTACTGTACCCTAACCCCCCAGTCTCAAATAAAATTTTTAAAAAATAAAAATAAAGCCGGGCGTGGTGGTGCACGCCTTTAATCCCAGGACTCGGGAGGCAGAGGTAGAAGAATCACTGTGAGTTTGAGGCCACCATGTGAATACAGAATGAACTCCAGGGTAGCCTGGGGTAGAGTGAGAACCTACCTCAAAAAAAAAAAAAAAAAGGCCAGGTGAGGTAGCACACACCTTTAATCTTAATTTAGAAACCCTACAAAAGGACTCAGTGATTACAGGTGCTTGCTTGCAAACTCTGATGGCCTGGCCAGGCTTGGTGGTGCACACCTTTAATCCCAACACTCGGGAGCTAAGGTAGGAGAATCGCTGAGTTCAAGGCCAGGCTGAGATTAATCCCCTGTCATCCTGGGATAGAGCATGACCCTACCTTGAAAAAAAACAATCTGATGACCTGGGTTCAATTCCCCAGTACCCATATAAAGCCAGAGGCACAAAGTGGCACATGTGTCTGGAGTTTGTTTACAGTGCCAAGAGGCCCTAGTGTGCCCCCATTCTCATTCTATCTGCTTTCAAGTAAGTAATATAAAAATAAAATTTAACCCAGCACTCGGGAGGCAGAGGTAGGAGGATCACTGTAAGTTCAAGGCCACCCTGAGACTACATAGTGAATTCCAGGTCAGCCTGGGCCAGAATGAGACCCTACCTCGAAAAACCAAAAAATAAATAAAATTAATTAAATTAAATTAAATTAAATTAAATTACACACACACACACACAAAAACAGCTGGGTGTGGTGGGGCATGCCTTTAATCCCAGCACTTGGGAGGCAGAGGTAGCAGGATCCCCATGAGTTTGAGGCCACCCTAAGACTACATAGTGAATTCCAGGTCAGCCGGAGCTGGAACGAGACCCTTCCTCAAAAAAACAAAAAAAAACCCCAAACCACTATTCTGCACTATTCTGTACGTGTGTGGGTATGGGGAAGCCACAAGTTGCTGTTGGCTGTCTTCCTCAATCACTCACCACCTTGTTTATCGAGACAGGGTCTATCACTTGAACCCAGAACGCGCCAATTCAGCTGTTCAGCTTGCCTTGAGGACCCCACCTCTGCCTCAAGAGCACTAGGATTCCAAGCCAGCTTTAAAGGGGTGCTGACAGTCCATCTCAGGTCGTATGATCGCATGGCAAGTGCTCTACCAACTAAGCCATGGCCAAACCAGCCTGCAACTTTAGTTCTTGATTGTTTGTTTGTTTGTTTGTTTGTTTGTTTGTTTGTTTGGAGACTGGGTCTCAGTCTAGCCCAGGCTGACTTGGAACTCACTCTGCAATCCCAGGCTGGCCTAAATTTCACAGCAGTACCTCCTACCTCAGCCTCCCAAATGCTGGGATTAAAGATGTATGCCACAATCCCAAACTCAACTTCAGTTTTAAAATACCAAACTGGGGGGGGGGGGAGGGAGGCTGGAGAGCGGTTAAGATGCTCGGATGCCCTGGTACGCCCTGGTACGCCCATTTGCTTGCTCTCTCTTTACCTCTCTGTCCCTCTCTCTCTCAACTAAATAAATAAAAATAAATAAAAATTAAAAAGAAATAAATAATAATAATTTTTTAAAAACTGGGGCTGGAGAGGTGGCTTAGCAGTTAAGGCACTCACATACAAGACCTAAGGACCCAGGTTCTATTCCCCAGGACCTACATAAGCCAGATGCACTAGGTGGCTCATGTATCTAGAGTTCATTTGCAGCAGCTAGAGGCCCTGGCACGTCCATATTCTCTCTCTCCTGTCTCTCTCTCTCAAATAAATAAATAAATAAATATATATATATATATATATATATATTCATATGCTCTATAAAATAACAAACTGATGATAAGTTTAATGTTTGCAGACCACAAGAAACGACTGGGATGCTTAGCACTTCTTCAGAATCATTTGATCAAATATTCAAAAATAAATCAGATAGCCAGGCATGGTGGCGCACGCCTTTAATCCCAGCACTTGGGAGGCAGAGGTAGGAGGCTCACCATGAGTTCGAGGCCACCCTAAGACTACATAGTAAATTCCAGGTCAGCCTAGACCAGAGTGAGACCCTACCTCGAAAAACTAAATAAATAACTAAATAAATAAATAAGATAGCAGTAGTTAGTGCTAGTAAAAACTATAGATACCAAAATCTTTACCATAACTAATACACGTGCAATTTTTAGTTCATGTCAGCATATAATTTTCTCATCCATAAAATAGCTGTGAAAACTGAGGAATGTGTGAAAATGCATTGACATTACACGTTACATCGTTTGATCTTTAGTTAATTGCACTAACATCTCCCAAGCGAGTAAACCGTATAGAACAACAAGATTATTTATAGAGTCAGCCTTGGGGTTTGAATTGCTCCTGGGTCCTGTACTCCACAGAAAAGATGAAGCAAGGTAAAGTGAGACCTTTAAGTCCAGACCCAAAAACATCTTTTTGTGTGTGTGTGTGTGTGTGGTTTTTCAAGGTAGGGTCTCACTCTCTAGCCAAGGGTAATCTGCAATTCACTATGTAGTCTCAGGGTGGCCACGAACTCACTGTGATCCTCCTACCTCTGCCTCCCACCTGCTGAGATTAAAGCTGTGCACCACCATAGCAGACCCAAAAACATCTTAAAGTGATAAAAGATATTAGTGTACTTTGAATCTACAGTGGGTAGCACTGTTTGGCTTAAATCACTCCCTACGCCCTTCCTATCCTTTGACCTCTCATCTTCAACAGTTCCTCTCACTCACCCTTCAGTGGATACTTGTCTTTGCCATGCAATGGCGTCAATGCACACCTTAGACTCGTTTCTCAATCTGCGTGCCTGTCCTGCTCCAAGAACACCAAGTGCAGGAGCTTCTGGCTTTTAGATGGATGCTGAGGAATCAAACTGAAGCCAACGGGTTTTGTAAATAAATACAATCTCCCTAGTCCCCTGCATTCCTGTTCTAAGAATCTATATCTCAGATCCATATCCAAACATATCCAAACCAAAATTATCCTCATCTCAATGCCAAACCTAGCCTAATGTTCTAATTCTATTAGCTGATATTCCAATTCATTTCTAAATCTCTAGTTATCTTTCATAAAGAACAATCAGCCAGGCGTGGTGGCGCACGCCTTTAATACCAGTACTTGGGAGGCAGAGGTAGGAGGATCGCTGAGAGTTCGAGGCCACCCTGAGACTACATAGTTAATTCCAGGTCAGCCTGGACCAGAGTGAAACCCTACCTCGCAAAACCAAAAAATAAAAAATAAAAATAAAAGAACAATTAATAATTATTTCTGGAGAATTTACAATGTAAAAGTCACCAACTTTCAAGAACATAATGCAATGTAAAGGACAAAGTTCTGGTCATTTTCCTGAAGAATCTTTTAGAAATATTTAGGATCCATAAGAAAAAAACTAACTTTATAAGGAAGTACATAATAAATGCCAGCCACATGACAGAGATAACACTGGAGGCCGGACGAATGGCGCATGCACGCCTTGAATCCCAGCACTTGGGAGGCAGAGGTAGGAGAATCACCATGAGTTCGAGACCACCCTGAGACTACACAGTGAATTCCAGGTTAGCCTGGGCTAGAGTGAGATCCTACCTAAACTAAACAACGAACTATATATATATAAATTTTAGGGACTGGAGAGATGGCTCAGTGGTTAAAGGTGCTTGCTTGCCTGCAAAGCTTGACAGCCCAGGTTCAGTTCTGCAGTATCCACATAAAGCCAGACACACAAAGGTAGTGCACACATCTGGATATCACTTGCAATGGCAGGAGGCCCTAGCATATTCTCTCTCTCTGCTTTATGTTAATAGAACATTTAAAAAAATGGGCTATGCCAGGTGTGGTGGTGCACACCTTTAATGCCAGCACTCCAGAGACAGAGGTTTGAGGATCACTGAGTTGGAGGCCAGCCAGAGACTACATAGTGAGTTCCAGGTCAGCCTGAGCTAGAGACTCTACCTCACAAAACCAAAAAAAAAAAGTATAGATATTAATTACACCACAATAACAATAAACTGTGGTTGGGATATAGTTTAATGCCAAGCGTTTTCCAAATATGCTTCAATCTCCATTGAAGGTAGAAAGCAAGGAGGGAGGAAGAAAGTTGGGGAATGGGGGAGGAGATGAAGGAAACCTAGTAGGCTGGAATGCTACAGTTTACCTTAGTGATAACCTGGAGGGTTATTTTATGCTCTCAAGCACTATAGAGTATCTTATTAAATTTCAGATGTCAAACACTGCCATTCTGAACCTCCTCATCTTATTTTCTTTACTCTAGGACAAATGTCTCCAGTAAGGTTTTTCAAGGTAGAGTTTCACACTAGCCCAGGCTGACCTGGAACTCACTAGGTAGTAGTCTCAGGGTTGGCCTCCAACTCATTGCGATCCTCCTACCTCTGCCTCCCCAGTCTCACCAGTGCTGGGATTAAAGGTGTGTGCCACCACACCTGGGTTTCCAGGAAAAATTTTACCTGTACATTTTCATAGCACCTTGAAAGATCTTCTATTTCTATGGTTTCAGGAGGGGTTTTCTCTTTTAAATATTTATTTATTTATTTATTTATTTATTTATTTGACAAAGAGGAAGAGAGAGACAGAATGGGCATGCCAGGGGCTCTAGCCACTGCAAATGAACTCCAGACTGACGCATGTGCCCCTTGTGCATCTGGCTAACGTGGGTCCTGGGGAATCGAACCTGGGTCCTTTGGCTTTGCAGGTAAATGCCTTAACCGCTAAGCTATCCCTCCAGACCAGGAGTTTTTTTTTTTTTTTTTTTTTTTCTTCCTTTTTGTTCTTTGGACTAGGGTATGTGGGAGGGAGAGTCACTAAAAATCCCTGTACACAGGTTCCTTGAGGGCAGGGACCATTTGGCATATTTAATGAGTTTAAACTCGTCCGTAATCAGCAAAGAATCTGGCACAAATCAGGATCAATAAATACCTGCGGGTTTTAAACAGTGATGTTAAGGACAGGAGCCATCTCCGCCACAGCCCCATCCCAACAACGCTGGCTGTGGCATTTATTCCTTAAGCCGCTATAAACCAGTTATCGCTTTCCCCCAGCACTGCTGCACACAGGACACGGTGACAGAAGGGACACAGTCAAGGCCATCATCTATGTATATATGTATGTATCATCTATGTATATATGTATCACCCATATATATATGCATCTATCTACGTATCATCTATATGTATATATGTATAATCTATATGTGCATGTATGTGTATATATACATATATACATGTGTGTATGTGTGTGTATATATATATTATATATTATATATATATAAAATCTCCAGACGAACGGTCCACGCAGCACCCTGAGAGGGCCGAGGACAGCGCGAGGGGGATGGAAACGCTGGGATGCCACGGCCGGGTCCAGACAGACGGCCATCGCCATCTCCATCACCATCATCTCCATCATCATCTTCAAGGGACAGCTCGCCTCCCCGCCCAAGCCGGCGCAGCCCAGCAGGAGGCGCGGCCCACCCTCCAGCGCACCTTCTGCCGCTCCTTTCTTTGGCTCTCGGACTCTTCCAAGGGTGCCTCCAGCTCCATGATGTCGCCCCACAGGAGTTTCCCAGGCATCACTGGCCGCCGCCGCCGCGCCGCGCCGCCTCCCTCCGGGCCCCGGGGCCGCAAGCACCTTACGAGCCCAGCGACAGCATGAAAGGACTCGGGGGCAGGGCGGCCGCCGCTCAGAGCCGTGCGTCACATCCGGGACACGCACCCGCCGCGCGCGGGCGGAAGTGGATCCAGGATATTCTGGGAATAAGCTCTTCCCCCTAGGGGGTGGGCGTAACCACTCGGCCAATGAGCGTGAGCGCTCCCCAGCTAAGCCCGCCCTTGCTCTGAAGTGATTGGCTCCTACCAAAAAAAAAAAACCTGGCCAATCTCCAGAAAGGACGCGCGCCCCGATCAGAGTGAAGGATCCCGTTTCCCTCCCTTTCCCAGGCCCATCCCGCACACTTTCCCTCAGGACGTCGGAGACTCGGTCCCCGAGGGCGCTTCCCGTCATGCACCGCTGGCGCCGGGACGCCTCCCCGCCCGCTCGCCCCTCAGCGGAGAGAGTGAAGGGGCGCGCAGGCGCACAGCGACCAGGCTCCCCGGGCTCTCCTGTCCGCCGGCGGCTGGGGGCGCCACGCGGAGCGTCGCCATTCGCTGCCGGAAGCTGCGGCCCTGCGCCCCGCCCACTGCGGCGGACGGGCGGGGCGTTGAGCCGCTGCCGCGGCGCGCGTGTTGCCGGCCGTCGGAGGTCCGGAGCGGCGCTCTTTTTTTTTTTTTTTTTGGATGCTTTTGAGATGAAGATGAGGACGACGTCATCCGTGGCGTCACGCTCTCCGGAGGAAACCAGACCCAGCGGGGAAGGACTGCGCCCTGAAGCCACACCGTCAGTTAGTAGCCAGCAGACTGGAGACTCGAACTCGTGCCTTCGAGGCACACCGGGCCGGAAGCTACGGCTTCGTAAATGTTTGCAGCAAGGTCGTCCCGTGAGGAAGAACGAGGAGGAAAACAAACAAAAAAAAAGCTATTTTTTTTTTCTAGTTTTCCGTAACGGCCTCTGGACAGGTGATGCTCTCGGAATAAAGGAGCATTTTACTGGTGGGCATCAGCTGTCTGCGCAGCTGCACACTATGGGAATCTTGGAACTTCCCCGAAACCGTGCTACTACGCCGCCACTCCCCAGTCTTGCTGCAAAGGCAAGAAGCCGCAGAGGTGGGGGACACTCGCTCACTCACCACTGGACAGTGGTCACCTAGGAGCACCCGACGTGGGTTTCGGCAAAATCAAAAATTGCTTCGGGTCTTGAGTGTGCGGATCAGGCCTGGGTCACTGGGGACGCGAATGTTAAATAAGGGGGGGACTGATGGCTGCGGAACTTGTGCGTAATTCTGGATTGATGAAGTCGAGGACTGTGGGACCCTGGTAAATGCAATCGTGGGTGGTAGAAAAATGGACCATCGTTCCATGAGCCTCTTCACATCTGCAGGGTTCCGAACGTTCATTGTTGTTCCTTGCACCCCACAGGTAGTTGTACTGTGTCCCTGCAACAGCTGATGAGCTGTGTGCAGGAGCACGGAGAAGCTGGGGCTAAGGATGTCACACGCAAAGCTGGGGAGGTCACACACAGTGGCGAAGTAAAATTTTAGCTCCCTTGGACTCTTGAAATCCGTTTGTGTGCCAAAGCTTGTAGCAGCGAGTCTGAAAAGGGAAGAGACAGTACACTGTTCTGTGTCACCCTACTCAAGGGACTGTTTTCAGAATGACCGTCTGAGGCTACTCTGCAAAGACTTCCTTTCCAAGTCCTGAACTGACTGAAACCAATCTGGGGGATCTATGTGAACCTACACATAAGTAACTTCCCAAGCAGTTGTTTAATTGGAAAATATTGGAGCATTATATATATGTACTCAATAGATACAATTTTGGGCCAGTGAATTAGAAAATGTGGGAATAAAGCCGGGCGTGGTGGCGCACACCTTTAATCCCAGCACTCGGGAGGCAGAGGTAGGAGGATCTCCGAGAGTTCGAGACCACCCTGAGACTACATAGTTAATTCCAGGTCAGCCTGGACCAGAGTGAGACCCTACCTTGCAAAACCAAAAAGAAAAAAAAAAAAAAAAAAAAAATGTGGGAATAGGGAACTTATTTCTCATTTAAAACTCAAGAGATTTATGTGATGTTTGTTACCAAGCATATCATAAGTTAATTAAAGTGGACAGAGATTGAAAAATCCTGAGATGAAGTGATCTTCCTGCCCCAGCCTCACTACAAACGCGAGCTACAGGAATGGACCAGGCAGGGTGCTTGTCTCCAAAATATAATTTTATCAGAACATCTTTATTTTCCAGATATGTTAACAGAGTCACTGTTTGCAAAAATAAAAACCAGGGGCTGGGTGTGGTGGCGCACGCCTTTAATCCTAGCACTTGGGAGGCAGAGGTAGGAGGATCACCATGAGTTCAAGGCCACCCTGAGACTACATAGTGAATTCCAGGTCAGTCTGGGCTAGAGTGAGACCCTATCTCAAAAAAAAAAAAAAAAAAAAGAAAAAGATAAATAAATAAATAAATAAACCAGGGTGCTGGGGAGATGGCTCAGCAGTTAAAGGCAAGCTTGTGCACAAAGACTGCCAACCCAGATTCATGTTCTTTCTTATTTTCTCTGCTTACAAATAAAAAAAAATTTTAAAAATAAAAAGTTGCCTGGACATGGTGGCACATGCCTTTAATCCCAGCACTCGGGAGGCAGAGGTAGGAGGATGGCCATGAGTTCTAGGCCACCCTGAGACTACAGACTGAATTGCAGATCAGTCTAGCTAGAGTGAGACCCTACCTCGGAAAAAAAAAAAAAAAGTTGGGTTTGGAGAGATGGTTTAGCAGTTAAGGTGCTTGCCTACTAAGCCTTAAGGACCCAGGTTCGATTACCCAGGACCCATGTAAGCCAGATGCCCAAGGGGCACATGTGTCTGGAGTTCATTTGCAGTGGCTGGAGGTCCTGGTGTGCCCATTGTCTCTCTCTCTCTGTCTCTTGTCCCTCTATCTTTCTCTGTGAATTCCAGGTCAGCCTGAGCTAGAGTGAGACCCTACCTCAAAAAAACCAAAAAAAAAAAAAAAAAGTGGGCTGGGGAGATGGCTCACTGTTGAAAGGCCCTTGCTTGTAAAGCTCAGTGTTGAAAGGCCCTTGCTTGTAAAGCTCACTGTTGAAAGGCCCTTGCTTGTAAAGCTCACTGTTGAAAGGCCCTTGCTTGTAAAGCCTGTTGGCCCAGGTAAAGCAGATGAGACGCACAGCACAGTGCCTGTGTCTGGAGTTCCTTTGCAGTGTCAAGAGACCTGGTGCACACATACTCATTCTCTATCTCTGTCTCTCTCAAAGATATCAAAACAGGGCTAAAGAAATGACTTAGAAGTTAAAGCACTTGCCTGCAAAGCCTAAGGACCCCAGTTTGATTCCCCAGGACCCATGTAAGCCAGATGCACAAAGGGGCACATATTTCTGGAGTTTGTTTGCAGTGGCTGGAGGCCCTGGCATGTGCATTCTCTCTCTATCTGCCTCTTCCTCTCTCTCTCTCTCTCTCTCAAATAAATTAATTAAACATTAAAAAGTATTTTAAAAATAAGGGCTGGAGAGATGGCTTAGTGGTTAAGCACTTGACTGTGAAGCCTAAGGACCCCAGTTCGAGGCTCAATTCCTCAGGACCCATGTAAGCCAGATGCACAAGATGGTGCATGCATCTGAAGTTTGTTTGCAGTGGCTGGAGGCCCTGGTGTGCCCATTCTCTCTCTGCCTCTTTCTCTCTCTGTCTGTTCCTAATAGATAAATAAAAATAAAACAAAAAAATTAAAAATATATTTAAAAATAATAATTTCAAAAAATTAAAAAGAAAAAAGTAAGATAAGAAAAACCTCCCACCAGTCAGCACCATCACCTGATACACTGAGACCAGTGCGGATTCTTACTCTCTGTTATCATCAGAGTAAGACTGACTGTTCCTCCATGTAGGCTGACAAAAAAATCTCATAAATGACTCTTGAAAAGCCACCTTGCCAACTGTGGTGTACACACTTATGATCCCTGAATCTGGGAGGGTGAGGCAGGAGGAGTTGATGAGTTCAAGGCCAGCTTGGAAAAGCAATCAAGACTTATGAGCACAAATGGATCACAATGTAAACAAGTTGCTGAATTCCCCAAAAACCGGAATTCAGAACTCCCTGTCACAAGCCACGTGGCCACCAGTCTGCTTTCCTTCCCTCAGCTACGACCTCTCACTGCCATGTCAGGGAGCCTGAAATGCAGGGAGGAGCCGCGCTTCACTCATCATTCAAGCTGGTCATAAGGACTGGATGAAAGGACTGTCCCTGCAAAGCAGGCACCACGTTATAAATTATTTGTGAAAATGACAAAGACTTTAATTGTACTGGATCTATGCAACCTTTACAACATACATTTGTTTTTTTTGTTTTGTTTTGTTTTGGGTTGGTTTTGGTTTTGCGAGGTAGGGTCTCACTCTGGTCCAGGCTGACTGGATCTAGGGTGGCCTGCAATCCTCCTACCTCTGCCTCCCGAGTGCTGGGATTACAACATACATTTGTTTTCTGGGTTTTGTGTGAAATCTGGTGTGGTAGAAGAAATTTAACAAAACAAACAAACAACAACAAAAAGAAACAGACCCAGATGATATCCTAAAAGAGCTTCTATCATACAAGCCTGTAGCATGACCCTGAGTCTCCTCCCTATACAGCTGCACCCTGCTTGTACACTACCTGATTAGAGTAGCCACAGGCACAGATACCCCTGAAAAAACAGCTTTCTGGCCGGATGTGGTGGCGCACGCCTTTAACCCCAGCACTCAGGAGGCAGAGGCAGGGGGATTGCCATGAGCAGGCATGGTGATGCACGCCTTTAACCCCAGCACTCAGGAGGCAGAGGTAGGGGGATCGCCATGAGTTCAAGACAACCCTGAATACAGAATTCCAGGTCTGCCTGAGCTAGAATGAGACCTACCTCGAAAAACCAAAAAACAAAAAAAACCCAGCTGACGTGGAATTCACTATGTAGTCTCAGGGTGGCCCCAAACTCACGGAGATCTTCCTACCCCTGCTTCTGGGATTAAAGGCGTGCGCCACCACACCTGGCTACATTTGTACTTTTGTTTTTTCCTTTTGATTTTTTTTTTTTTTTTTTTTTTGGTTTTTCGAGGTAGGGTCTCACTCTGGTCCAGGCTGACCTGGAATTCACTATGTAGTCTCAGAGTGGCCTCAAACTCATGACGATCCTCCTACCTCTGCCTCCCGAGTGCTGGGATTAAAGGTGTGCGCCACCATGCCCGGCTTATTGTACTTTCTTATCATTGGTTTATTGCTAAGGAATTTTCTATTTGTGCCCCCAAATCATGTAACCTTAGAAACTTGTAACCCACCAATAATATAACAAACTCAAGATAATGTCAAATTGCCTGCTATACAGTTCATAAAACCCCAAGCTTTCAGAGCTCAGTACTCACATTTTGGAAGTTATTCCCCTGGGTCCATGTCAACATGAATAAATTTTCTGATTCTCCACTCTCTCTAGTGCCAGTTCTATGAGCCTTAGTTTCCCATATCATAGTGACAGCCATTGAACCTAAGAATTGACTGTGAGTGTTGATAAAGTCACTAGCTACTGGGTAGTGAATTTAGCATCCTGTGCATTTGAGAAAATAATGAAGGAAGGTCAAGGTACTGATATTTAATTGGAAAAGAATCAATGATTCCATTTTTTATTTCAATATATTCCCAATACATGCCTACTAAAATATACTAAACATAGAAAAAGGTGGAAAGCTAGTAATTAAAATATAGTGCAATATGTAATGAGGTTAATAGCATATATATAATATATATCTCCTTGGCTTTAGGAGGTCCTTACATATCCCTGTTTTGAAGGGCTCTATACTAATGTATATTCCCTCTCTCTTTCTCACGCACACACACACACAAACACACACACACACACACGTTTTCAAAAGGCAAACATTTAACCCTGGAATGGTGGCTCATTTGCGTAGTCCTCAGCACTCAAGAGGCTGAGTCAGGAGGAATACATGAATTCAAAGCCAACCTGTGCTACAGTTTTAAGACCCTGCGTCAACAAACCAAATTAAACATTTATGACTGGAGTTAGTTGTAGTAATGAATTAGACCCGAGTGTTGGACTGTTCTTTGTGCTTTCAAAGCTCTGAGGAAAATTCTGTCTTCTTTTAAGTCCATCCAAAATGATTGAATTATTAGAAGCCAGACTCTGTGTCCTAAAGATGAAAAAAAAAAAAGAAAAAGAAAGAATTATTATCTTCAAAAGGTACCTGGAAAGCTGGGCATGGTGACACAAGCCTTTAATCCCAGCACAGCACTCGGGAGACAGAGGTAGGAGATGGCCGTGAATCTGAGGACACCCTGAGGCTACATAGTGAATTCCAGGTGAGCCTCAGTGAGACCCTACTTGAAAAACAAAACAAAAAGTACTGGGAAGTGAATCAAGGCATCTTTTCACTTGTTATTTTTACTTTGAAGCAGTATTAACACTAAGGTATATTTATCAAATATTAACCATTTAAGAACTAATGTGCTTCTTTTTTTTTTTTTTTTTTTTTTTTAGGTTTTCAAGGTAGGGTTTCACTATGGTCCAGGCTGACCTGGAATTCGCTATGTAGTTCAGGCTGGCCTCAAACTCACAGCCATCCTCCTACCTCTGCCTCTCAAGTGCTGGGATTAAAGGCGTGCACCACCACACCTGGTACCTTTTTCTTGCATAGATCCAAGTCTACGTTCTGAAAGTCCTTAGTTTTTTTTTGTTGTTGTTGTTGTTTTGTTTTTGAGGTAGGGTCTCACTCTGGCCCAGGCTGACCTGGAATTCACTAGGTAGTCTCAGGTGACCCCGAACTCACAGTGATCCTCCTACCTCTGCCTCCCGAGTGCTGGGATTAAAGGGGTGTGCCTTAAGGACAGGCCTGGTGTCCTTCGTTTTTATCTGTTCCTTTCTGGCTTTAAAAATAATTTTTTAAAAAGCACCAAAAAACTAAAAATAAATAAATGTTATCATATTATATGAGATCACAAGCCGGGCATGGTGGTGCATGCCTTTAATACCAGCACTCGGGAGGCAGAGGTAGGAGGATCGCTGTGAGTTCAAGGCCACCCTGAGACTATAGTGAATTCCAGGTCAGCCTGGGCCAGCGTGAGACCCTACCTCAAAAAAAAAAAAAAAAAACAAAACAAAAAAAAAAAAACTATGTGAGATCACATCTTAACTTTTGTTTGTTTGGTTTTTGTTTTTTTGAGGTAGGGTGTCACACTAGCTCAGGTTGACCTGGAATTCACTCTGTATTCTCAGGGTGCCTCAACTCCTCGCTTACTCTGCCTCCCGAGTGCTGGGATTAAAGGCGAGCGCCACCACGCCCGGCTCACGCTGATTTCTATGAATAACTTCTGTGGGATTGTAGCTGGCCGGATGCGTTTGTGCACATGTACCGTGGCGAGTCTATCCCGCTATCTCCTGCCACACTGTGATATTCTGTTCCTTCCAAGTGGCTGTGTTCACGCTGGATTTCTTGGGCCAGTGCTGGCCTACGTGAAGTGTGGAAAAGTTCTGACTTTTCTGTGAAATGTTTTCTCACGTCCAGATTTGGAGGGTTCTGATTCCAGCTAAGTGGTTTGTGTCCTGTGTCACCAGTGAGATCTTGCAGGATTTTGACCTCAGGACCACATTTTCTTGCACCAGGAGAACCAGATAAAGTGATATCAGCGGGGGCTGAGGCCTGCGCACACGCGGCAACACTGGGCTCTTCACAGCTAAAACTAAACTGGCTTCCTGGATTGAGGCCATAGCTTTCAGGAGGGAGATTGGGGTTTTGGCCTTCCTCTTGATGTGAAAGCAAATCGGTGGGTCTGTAAGGACGATTTCTTTTAAGCACCTGAGACTCAAAGCTATCCTTTTGGTTGTTACACTCAGTGGGAGATCTTTCAGTCCCTTTTGGTTTTCCTCCATGATTCCACCTGCTTGCACCTGCAGGGAAGTACTGACTGTGTGCAGGCAGCATTTGACATACGTCACTGTTGTCAGAAAAGTCATCATCCTCCAGACACAACGAACTACAGGCCTCGTCATCGTCCTCCCCTTCGTCCTGACACGAGGCCTGACCACCAGCACAGAAGCCTTGGTTTTCTAGATTCACAACCTCTGTCTCCCGGACCAGCGCCTTCCTGATCAGCTCTTCAGAGTCCCTGTCTTGTCTCTCATGTCGCCTCAAACACTTTGTACCAACTGAATAATCTAGAAGGCCAAGGTTTTGAAACTGGTGTATTGTGCTCTCCAGTAACCTGCAAGCCGAGGACGCGGGGTCTACAGAGGAGCACCCTTGGGACAAAAGGGTCTCCACTAATCTGTCCGAGCGAGAGTGGCTTTTCCTCGAGGCTTCGGGCATCCTCTTGTTTTCTTCACAGCACCCGTGGTCACCTGTCAACTTACTGTCCCTAAGGGGACAGCACTGCCTGCCCGGCTGCAGAATCCTACCCGGAGGGTCATGTGTGCAGCCCTCTCGGAGGGTGTCATCGGCAGGATGGACAGTGCAGTTAGTCTCATAAATGGACTCTGTGTTGAGTTTATCGTGACACTGTCCCACGAATGGTCGTCGGGCTTCCCCATTAAGGGCTCCTACGGGCTTGGAAGACCTCGACCTTTGGGAAGACTTTTCCTCTGGTTCCATCTGGCTGGGTTTCGGATGGCGAGTCTTGCCAAGGCTGTGCCCCTTGGATCCTGGGCTCCCTGGGAGAGACAAGCCCTGGAAAGGGTTAGTGATTTGCTTTTTGTAAATCAAGTGGGAACCGAGCACAGCTGGATTCTCAGCGAGCCGCTTCGGACCGTCCTCTTCTTTGAGGCTTTTCGTTCTGGGAGGAGGCTGTGCCACGGGGACCTGGGCATTCTTTTCCAGTCTGATGCTGCCTGGGCCAAGCTCACCCCGGCCACCCCGAGCCTGGTGCCTGTCCCTGGGAGAGTGGCCCCGCCGGTGCGGCTGCGCAGAGCGGGCCTGCCTCTTCCTAAGTCCCTCTTTGGAGGGACACTTACGACGCCCGGCGGCCAGTGTGCGGGTGGACGTGCCCTGGCTAGTGTGTCTTCTCTGTTCTTCGTATTTTTGCATGAGGACAGTGTGTTTGATCAAGTTGTCGACAGTCAGCACAGGGTTGACTCTCTTGATGATCTCATGTTCCACGTCTCGGGGGATGCTGTCCAGGTCCTCTTCGTCGCGGACAGGCCACTCTTCAGGCGGGAACTGCGCACAGAAACTTCGGTGCTCTGTTTTGGGCTTTTCCTTTCTAGAGATGCTGCGCCACAGGAAACTAAAACCAAACTTCTTGCCTTTTTCTTTGTCCTTTGTGTCTGGCAAAGGTTTGGCGCCCACACATTTGTGAGTCTCTCCAGATGGTGAAACTGCCCGATCCTGAGCCGAAGACGCCCCGAGAGTGACCCCTGGAGCCGCGGGCGGGTCCCCGATGTCAGGGAAACACCGACAGGACGGACAGTGGCAGACAGGGGCACTGCCCTCCTCGGCCACCTCTGCACAGCCCTCCACGCTCACCAAATAGGTCGCAGCCGTGGGCACCAGCGGATCTGCGGGTGGCTGCAGGGCTCTCTTGTGCTCGCGTGCGGAGGTATTTGTGATGAAGTAAGTCTCAGGAGTAAGGATGAAGTAACCCTCGCCCGTGTGATAAATCTTCCGCTCTTTAATCAGAGTTCCCAGACAGGTGAAGAGGATGTCTTGAGATGGTACTGCGATGCCTACAACAGACAAGAATTGTTTTGTTTTGTTTTTCGAGGTAGGGTCTCACTCTAGCTCAGGCTGACCTGGAATTCACTATGTAGTCTCAGGGTGGCCTTGAATTCACAGCGATCCTCCTACCTCTGCCTCCCAAGTGCTGGGATTAAAGGTGTGCACCATTATGTCTGGCTAATAAATAATTTTTGTGATTTTTTTCAAGGTAGGGTCACATTAGCCCAGGCTGACCTGGAACTCACTCTGTAATCTCAGGTGGACTCAAACTCACAGCAATCCCCCTACCTCTGCCTCCCGAGTGCTGGAATAAAAGGTATGTGCCATCATCCCTGGCTAAAAAAAATTTTTTGAGGTAGGGTTTCACTCTAGCCCAGGCTGACCTGCAGTTCACTATGTAGTCTCAGGCTGGACTCGAATTTACAGAGAGCCTCCTACCTTGGCCTCCCAACTGCTGAGATTAAATGTGTGCGCCACCATGCCCGGCTAAATAAAATATCTTTTAAAAAATTTTATCAGCCAGGCATGGTGATGCACACCTTTAATCCCAGCACTTGGGAGGCCGAGGTAGGAGGATTGCCGAGAGTTCGAGACCACCCTGAGACTACATAGTTAATTCCAGGTCAGCCTGGACCAGAGTGAGACCCTACCTTGAAAAATCAAAAAAAAAAAAAAAAAAAAAAAGATATTTTATTTTATCTATTAGAGAGAGACAGAGAGGCAGACACAGAGAGAGAATGGGCGTGCCAGAGCCTTCAGCCACTGCAAACAAACTCCAGAAGCATGGACCAACACGTGCATCTGGCTTACATGGGTCCTAGGGAATTGAACCTTGGTTCTTTGACTTTGCAGGCTAGTGCCCCTTAACCACTAAGCTATTCCTCCACAGCCGCAATAAAATATTTTAAAAAAATAAAGGAAAATGGGGCTGGAGAAATAGCTTAGCAATTAAGGTGCTTGCCTGCAAAGTCAAAGGACCCAGGTTCGATTCCCCAGGACCTACATAAGCCAGATCCACAAGGTGGCATATGCATCTGGAGTTCATGTGCAGCGGCTGGAGGCTCTAGACTGCCCATTCTCTCTTTCTCTCTGCACCTCTCTCTCAAATAAATAAATAAATAAAAATAAAATATTTAAAAAAATAAAGGGGGCTGGGGAAATGGCTTAGCAGTTAAGGCATTTGCCTGGGAAGCCTAAGGACCTTGGTTCAATTCCCCAGGACCCACATAAGCCAGATGCACAAGGAGGCATATGCATCTGGAGTTTGTTTGTAGTGGTTAAGAGGCCCTGGCGTGCCCATTCTCTCTCTAGCTACCTCATCCTTTCTCTCTCTCTCTCAAATAAATAAATAAAATATTTTTTTAAAAAACTTAAAAAAATAAATAAATAGGGCTGGAGAAATGGCTTAGCAGTTAAGGTGCTTGCCTGCAAAGCCAAAGGACCCAGGTTCGATTCCCCAGGACCCATATAAACCAGATACACAAGGTGGCGCATGCATCTGGAGTTCATTTGCAGTGGGGCTGGAAGCCTTGGTGTGCCTATTCTCTCTCTCTCTTTCTCTCAAATAAATAAATATTAAAAATATTTAAAAATAAATAAATAAATAAATAAATAAATAAATAAATAAAGGAAAATGGGCTGGGTGTGGTGGCACATGCCTTTAATCCCAGCACTCAAGAGGCAGAGGCAGGAGGATCACTGTGAGTTCGAGGCCACCCTGAGACTACATAGTGAATTCCAGGTCAGCCTGGGCTACAGTGAGACCCTACCTTGAAAACCAAAATAAATAAATAAATAAATAAATAAATAAATAAATAAATATAAAATAAAGGAAAATGGGGCTGGAAAGATGGCTAAGCAGTTAAGGTGCTTACCTGAAAAGCCAAAGGACCCAGGTTTGATTCCCTAGGACCCTTGAAAGCCAGATGCACAAGGTGGCACATGGCACATGCATTTGGCGTTCATTTGCAGTATCTAGAGGCCCTGGCACGGGCATTCTCTCTTTCTCTCTTTCTTTCTCTCTGTTTCTCTCATAAATAAATAAATAAATAAATAAATAAATAAATAAATAAATAAATAAATAAATAAAATGAGCCAGTCATGGTTGTGCATGCCTTTAATCCCAGCACTTGGGAGGCAAAGGTAGGAGGATCGCTATGAGTTCAAGGCCACCCTGAGAGTACATAGCAAATTGCAGGTCATCCTGGACTAGAGTAAGACTCTACCTCAAAAAAAGGGGAAAAAATCATCCACAAACAGACAGCAGATGCATTCTATGAACTGGAAAGAGGGGAAACAGATTACCTGGATGATATTTCACCAAGTGCTCCAGAAGTGATTCTTGGGTCACAACAACCTGTGCTGCATTCATGTCGGAGATGGCACAGCAGAGGACTTCAGCCAAGGGCACAAACTGAGACTGAGCTATGGGGCTCATTTCCACTGGGAAGACATCACCTAAGATGGACAGCAGACGGAGGAGGGGATAAATCTGCTACAGCACAAAATGGTTTCTGAAGCCAGGGAGTGGTGGCGCACGCCTTTAATCCCAGCACTCGGGAGGCAGAGGTAGGAGGATCGCCATGAGTTCAAGGCCACCCTGAGATCACACAGCGAATTCCAGGTCAGCCTGAGCTAAAGCAAGACCCTACCTCGAAAAACCAAAACAACAACAACAACAACAAAATAGTTTCTGAGTCAGTGAACTAAGAATAGCTCCAAAGACTAAGGATGGATCTGTTCTTCTTCGCCTGTTTTTACTTGGATTCTGTTAAATTCTGTTAACATGGCACGTGCAATGACATAAGCTTGCATTAGGGTGTCAGCTTTTAGTTAACTTTTAAGAAATCTGTCATGTGAGCCGGACGTGGTGGTGTACCCCTTTAATCCCAGCACTTGGGAGGCAGAGGTAGGAGGATCTCCATGAGTTCAAGGCACCCTGAGATCACACAGCAAATTCCAGGTCAGCCTGAGCTAGAGCAAGACCCTACCTCGAAAAACCAAAAGAAAAGGAAAAGAAAAGAAAAGAATTTGTCATGTAGGTGTCAAATTTTGGTTGACTTTTCAGAAATTTGTCATGTCTGAGTAGTGACAAGGAAATAACAGGAAATTTCCATGGGAAAGGCACCAAACACTGTCAGATTCAGGAGGTCACGCATACTTATACATGGGTTCACATTTTTCAAAGCACACATTCATATTAGCTGCCTGAGAAAGGCAGAGATAAAGCCAGGTGTGATGGCACACGCCTTTAATCCCAGCACTCGGGAGGCAGAGGTAGGAGGATCGCCGTGAGTTCGAGGCCACCCTGAGACTACAGAGTTAATTCCAGGTCAGCCTGGACCAGACTGATAATAAAAAAAAAAAAAAAAAAAAAAAATTTATTTATTTATTTGATAGAGAAAGAGGGAGAGAGAGAGAGAAAGGGCATGCCATATATATAAACTATATAATAATATATAAGCCAATATCCTAGGGAATCAAACCTGGGTCCTTTGGCTTGCAGGTAAATGCCTAACCACTATAATCCCTCCAGCCTTATGAATATTTAAAAATATATTTTATTTATTTATTTGAGTGAGAGAGAGAGAGAGAGGCAGAGCGAAAGAAGAGCCTCGAGCCATAAATGAGATGGGTGCCCCCTTGTGCATCTGGCTTATGTAGGTCCTGAGCTGCTGTCCTTAGGTTTCACAGGCAAAAGCCTTAACAGATGCATTTCACCCCCCTTTTTGGTTTTTCCAAGGAGTCAGCCCAGGCTGACCTGGAATTCACTATGTAGTCTCAGGGTGGGCTCTGCAGATCACCTTCTGCATCCTGGCTAAACATGGGACCTGGAGATTGGAACCGCTGGAGATTGGAAGGTAGGGTCTCACTCTGGCTCAGGCTGACCTGGAATTCATTATGTAGTCTCAGGGCCTCGAACTGCTGAGCCATCCTCTCCAGCCTCCCAAATGCTGGGATTAAAGGCGGCCACCACGCTGGAGAAAATGGTTGCTTGTTTTTCAAGGTAGGGTCTCACACTAGCTTGCCTGGAAACCTCAGGGTGGCCTTGAACTCATTGGTACCTCTGCCTCCCGAGTGCTGGGATTAAAGGCTCCAGCCACCACGCCCATCATATATATAACTTTTTGGAGAGAGACAGAGAGAGGGAGAGGAAGACAGATAGAGATGTACATGTATCTGGAATTTGTTTGAACAAAATCCAGATGGAGGCCCTGTGGTCATGCCCATTGCGCCCTTTCTCTTTCTTTCTGCCTCTGGCTAACTGGGACCTGGAGATGTTCCGCTGGAGATCCCCGCTGGAGATTGGAACCAGTGTTCTTAGTTTATAGGCAGGCACCTTAAAAGGAGCCATCTCTCCAGCCTAAAATATGGGTTTAAGTGGGCTGGAGAGATGGCTTTAATCCCAGCCTGCAAAACCTAGGACCTTGGTTCAATTAGGTAGGAGGATAGCCAGATGTTCAAGGTGGTACATGTATCTGAGATGTTTGCATAGTGATGCCCATTCTCTTTCTTTCTGCCTTTTCGAGTGAAACCCCTTGTTCTCTCTCCCTCCAAAAGAAAAAAAAAGGCTTTTAAAGAAACCAAAAGCTGGCTATGGTGGCACATATCTTTAATCCCAGCACTTAGGAGGCATAGGTAGGAGGATAGCCATGAGTTCAAGGCTACCCTGAGATGACATAGTGAATTCTAGGTCAGTCTGAGCTAGAGTGAAACCCTACCTCGAAAAACAAAAGAAAAAAAAAAACTTAAAAAAGAAACCAAACTAAGCCAGGTGTGGTGGTGCATGCCTTTAATCCCAGCATTTGAGAGGCAGAGGTAGGAGGATCACCTTGAGTTCAAGGCCAGCCTCAGACTGTGAATTCCAGGTCAGCCTGGACTAGAAGGAGACCCTACCTTGAAAAAAATAATAAAATTTTAAAATTTTAAAAAAGAAGAAAGGGGCTGGAGAGATGGCTAGTGGTTAAGGTGTTTGCCTACGAAGCCTAAGGACCCAGGCTCAGTTCTCCAGGTCCCACATTAGCCAGATGCACAACGTGGTGCATGAATCTGGAGTTTGTATGCAGTGGCTAGAGGCCCTGGCATGCCCATTCTCTCTCTCTCCCTCTGTCCCTCTGTATTTAATAAATAAAGAAACAAAAATGATAAAAAAGAAGAAGAAGAAGAAAGAAGCTGGGTGTGGTGGCACATGCCTTTAACCCCAGTACTCCAGAGGCAGAGGTAGGAGGATTGCCATGAGTTCAAGGCCACCCTGAGACTACAGAGTGAATTCCAGGTCAGTCTGGACTAGAGTGAACCCTACCTTGAAAAACCAAAAGAAGTAAAAAAAAAGAAAGAGAGAGAGAGAGACAAAGAAAAAGAGATTAACAAATCTATTACCAATTTATTTCTTCCTCTTTACAATGAATACAGCTATGTTAATCTGTGCCACAGAGAACATTGTAAGTGGTTTTATTCTCCCTCTAGACAAAGCCCAGAGAATGTTTGAGTACATTTCCTTCACGACCGTTGCTAAGATACGTCCTGCAGGTGCATAAATCAAGTTTTCTGTGTGGGGGAACATGGAGTGAACCCTAACACAGGAACTTTTGTGACAGATGTGGGGATCAGTTCCAAGCTACAGCACCGGTCTGCTTCAGTTATTGCTGCTCCTTTGGTTTTTGGAATGCAGCTGATTGTGCAGAAGCCCCCACTCCCCTATGTGACCAGATTTCACAGTAAGAAAAAGCCAGACTACAGGAGCCATTAAAGAATACCTGTGGGGGCTGGGAGGCAGAGGCAGGAGGATCACTGTGAGTTCCAGACCACCCTGAGAATAGAGTGAATTCCAGGTCAGCCTGGGCTAGAGTGAGACCCTACCTCGAAAAACCAAAAAGAAAAAGAGCACCCATGGGGCTGGCGAGATGGCTCAGCGGTTAAGGTGCTTGCCTGCAAAGCCTAACAACCTGAGTTTGATTACCCAGAACCCACGTAAAGCTAGATGCAGAGGGTGGCTCATGCATCTGGAGTTCATTTGCAGTGGCTAGAGGCCCTGGAGCACCCATTTTCTCTCTCTCTTTCTCCTTGGAAATAAATATTAAAAACAAAAAAAAAAATTTGTTATTGTTTTTCGAGGTAGGGTCTCACTCTAGCCCAGGCTGATTTGGAAATCACTATGTAGTCTCAGGGTGGCTTTGAACTCACAGTGATCCTCCTACCTCTTCCTCTCAAGTGCTGGGATTAAAAGTGGGCACCACCACACCTGGCTATATATATATGTGTGTGTATATATATATTTTTAGTTTTTTGAGGTAGGGTCTCACTGTAGCCCAGGCTGACCTGGAATTTACTCTGTAGTCTCAGGGTGGCCTTGAACTCATGGTGATCCTCCTACCTCTGCCTCCAGAGTGCTGGGATTAAAGGCGTGTGCCACCACACCTGGCAATAAGTTGTTCTTTTTATATATTTTTTATTTTTATTTATTTATTTGTGAGAGGAAATGAGATAGAGAGAGAATGGGCGCACCAGGGCTTCCAGCCACTGCAAACAAACTCCAGATGCATGTGCCCTCTTGTGCATCTGACTTACATGGGTCCTGGGGAATTGAACTGAGGTCCTTTGTCTTTGCAGGCAAAGGTCTTAACCGCTAAGCCACCTCTCCAGCCCAAGTCGTTCTTTCTTTCTCCCTTCCTTTCTTTCTTTCTTTCTTTCTTTCTTTCTTTCTTTCTTTTTTTGTTTTGTTTTTTGAGGTAGGGTCTCACTCTGATCCAGGCTGACCTGGAATTCACTATGTAGTCTCAGGGTGGCCTCGAACTCTCGGCGATCCTCCTGCCTCTGCCTCCCGAGTGCTGGGATTAACGGCGTGTGCCACCACGCCTGGCTATAAATCGTTCTTTTTAAACCAGTTCTCAGGAGATGATTCCTTCTGCGCCGAGTTGCAGTGGTCTTTCCCTTGCTTTTGTTCATGTTTCCTGGGGAGACATGAGTAAATGTCTGCTCATCCCAGACAGGGCACAGGGAGCCCAGTGAAGACAGTTCCTCCCAGATTAGCTTGGTGGGCCAATGCCTTTAATTGCAGTTACTTACAGGAGCGTGTGTAATTTATGAGTGCTTACATCATGGAAGGAAAGTGTCTTCCCACCCCAACAATCATTAATGGTTTATATAATCTCAAGGAGGGAGGGAACCTCATAAACTCCTTCCCCAGAAACCATTAACTGACTTATATATTATTTTAAAAAAAATATTTGTTTATTTGAGAGAGAGAAAGAGGCAGATAGAATGAGCACACCAGGGCCTCCAGCCACTGCAAACGAACTCCAGATGCATGCGCCCCCTTGTGCATCTGGCATATGTGAGTCCTGGGCACAAGAGGGCGCATGCGTCTGGAGTTCATTTGCAGTGGCTGGAGGCCCTGGTGTGCTCATTCTATCTGCCTCTCTCTCTCATAAATAAAATAAAGCACAGGCCTTTCTCAACTATAAGAACATTCATCCTCTCCTTAGACAACTGTGTCTGTAGACTTGGCACTAGGCCATCTGCCAGAAATGCATGCATTATTGACCTTCAAATGGTTTAGCTCAACTGCTGAAACTCAGCTAATTACCCGGATGTGGGAAATCTGAGACCATCTTTTTGGGCCTTGGTATTGGATCCCAGTGTGGGAAAGGCAGCTTCCAAGTGCATTAGAGAGGACAACCGAACACAGCAACCTGCAGACATGCACAACTTTAATCAAAGAGGATGTTTTGTTCCGAGTAACCCAAGAAGCTTCCTTGATTTTAAAGGGCTCTTTTATCCAGTACAGCATTTCCACCACAGTCTTTTAACCTTAAAATGCATCTCGACGTAAAAAAAAAAAAAGAAAAAGAAAAAGAAAAAACGAAAGCATTCTGTAACAACATGCCCTCGTCAGAGATAACAGGCTGTCTGAAAGCCACAGCGTGCATTTCAATGACCAGTTCTATCGTGTTACAACTTCAAATAGGTTCAGAAAATCAACAAAAATGGAAATAAGATGAAGAAAGGTTTCAGTCTGGCACAGCAACCCACCCCACTCCATGCCCCCCATATTTAACTGGGAAAATGAAAGAACGCAAACACTTTCTGCCACACGTAGAAACCAAACTCTGGCCAAGATTCATTCAGGAGCTGCCTCTAGTTCTAAGGCAGCCGGGTTCTGTGCCATGGAGGCTGGAATTCTTTCTCAAGCATGGTCAATATTGGATGTGAGGACAATTAGTCCCAGTGACACCAGAAACAAAAACTGAGACTAAAGAAGGAACTTTCAGGCAAAAGTTTGAATTGTAAAGAAAAGCGGACAGGTTGGGGTGGTGGCACTTGCCTTTAATTCCAGCACTTGGGAGGCAGAGGTAGGAGGATTGCCATGAGTTTGAATTTGAGTTTGAGGCCGGTCTGAAGCTACAGAGTGACTTCCAGGTCAGCTACCTCAAAAAAAGGTGGGGGGAGGGAGACAGCAAGGATTGTGGGAGCTTCAAACTGCTGTATATTGACAGAAAAAAGAACACTTCTTATTCTTTATTTTTTTATAATTGTCATGATTTCCAGAAATGCCAAGCCTCTCTCGAATGAGTCTTTTAAAGTTTGAGGTCCCACTTTGATGCTCTTTTTTTAAAAATATTTTATTGGCCTGAACCAGAGTGAGACCCTACCTCGAAAAACAAAACAAAAAAAAAAAAATTTATTGTTATTTATTTATTTCAGAGAGTGATACAGAAATAAGCAGAGAGAGATAGAGAGAGAGAATGGGTGTGCCAGGGCCTCCAGTAACTGCAAATGAACTCCAGATGCATGCACCCCCTTGTGCATCTGGCTTATGTGGGTCCTGGGGAATCTAACCTGGGTCCTTGGCTTTGCAGGCAAGTACCTTAACCGCTAAGCCATCCCTCCAGCCCCACTTCGATACTCTTGCTCTAAGTTGCCATGTTCCAGTGGGAGGCTGGAGAGATGGCTCAGTGGTTAAAGGCACATGTGGGTAAACCTGACAATCAGAGCTCAGAGCCCAGAACCAACAAAACTGGGCTCAAGGGCTAGAGGGATGGCTTAGCAGACAAGGTACTCACCTGCAAAGCCAAAAGACCCAGGTTCAATTCCCCAGTACCAACATAAGCCAGATGTATAAGGTGGTGCATCTGGAGTTCATTTGCAGTGGCTGGAGGCCCTGGTGCACCCATTCTCCCTGTCTATCTATCATCTATCTATCTATCTATCTATCTATCTATCTATCTATCTATCTATCATCTATCTATCTATCTATCTATCTATCTATCTATCTATCTATCTATCTGCCTCTCTCTCTCAAATAAATAACACCTGCAGCAATGGGCAGCAGCACCAGGAGAATCCTGAAGCTCAAAGGCCAGCTAGTGTGGCATTTGTAGCAGCAAACAAGAGAACCTATCTTGCTGGGCATGGTGGCGCACACCTTTAATCCCAACACTTGGGAGAACTGCCATGAGTTTAACACTACCCTGGGACTACATAGTGAATTCCAGGTCAGCCTGGGCTACAGTGAGACCCTACCAGAAGTTTCTCTCTCTCTCGTTCTTATTTTTTTTTTTTTTTTTTGTTTTGCAAGGTAGGGTCTCACTCTGGTCCAGGCTGACCTGGAATTAACTATGTAGTCTCAGGGTGGCCTCGAACTCTTGGCGATCCTCCTACCTCTGCCTCCCAAGTGCTGGGATTAAAGGCGTGTGCCACCACGCCTGGCATGTTCTTATTTTTATTTTAATTTTTTTGGTTTTCCAATGTAGGTATGTAATCTACCAGTCTGACTTCATCTGTAAAGTCTCTCCTGCCATGTAAGACATCCAGCTGAAAGTACTGTTTTACAAAAGCCTTAAGATTAGGGCTAGAGCCGGGTATGATGGCGCACGCCTTTAATCCCAGCAATTGGGAGACAGAGGTAGGAGGATCACCATGAGTTCGAGGCCACCCTGAGACTACATAGTGAATTCCAGGTCAACCTGAGCTAGAGTGACACCCTACCTTGAAAAACAAAAACAAAAACAAAAAAAAGATTTAGGACTGGAAGCCTAAGGACCCCGGTTCAAGGCTCACTTGACTTAGCGACCCACATCTGGAGTTCATTTGCAATGGCTGCCTGCAAAGCCAAAGGAAAAAATAAATAAAATATTTAAAAAAAAAAAAAAAGATTTAGGACTGGAGAGTTGACTTAGCGATTAAGGCGCTTGCCTGCAAAGCCAAAGGAAAATCGAACATGGATTCTTTGGCTTCGCAGGAAGCAAGCACAATCTACTTGTTATCCCAAACGATATGTTTACATACATGTGCTTGACCAAAGTGACACAGAAATCATCCCCTCACCTGCCTCTCCAAGTGACTCAGAATAATGAGCAGGGAGGCTCTGGCACACCCATATTCCCTCTCTCTTTCTGTCTTAAATAAATAATTTTTTTAAAAAATCTATGTAAAACTTTCCGGGCGTGGTGGAGCATACCTTTAATCCCAGCACTTGGCAAGGGCCATAGCGAAGTCTTCCGGAGTTATTAACAAATCTAGCTACCATGACTGAATGCCTCTAATTTGGGGGGAAGCTATAGGCTTTTTAGGGTAGTACGTATAGTGAGATTAGTTTATGTGACTAAAACCAGAAGACGTGGAGGGTGAGGCTGCCACAGACCTCATTCTGCCAGTCAGATTAGTACAAAATGGCCAATGGAGTGATATATTATTATGGAAAATTTATTACTAGTCAACCGTGAAGAAATCCAAGAGATGGAATTGTGTGGTGTGCACAAGTTTCTTTTTTTCTTTTCCTGCTTGGTTAGAACTTTCTGAATAAATTGTGCTGAAAACTTGAGTTCCTTGAGCTCAACTGTACAGGTGAGCATTCCACATAGACGCCCCCCAATCCTAGAAGCATGTGTTTATATTTTAAGGGGAAGGGGAGACTTGGAGCCGTCTCCCCGTCAAGAGGCTGCAGCCACCAGGGTTTACCTGACCCCAGTGGGGACGCATTTACATTTCAAATGGGTAGAGTCAAAAACAACCCAGGTCCTTTTCATCTGGTCTCTTAGCAGCAGAGGGGAGGGAGGGAGAACCACTCACCTTTGTTCTGGATACAAAGGAAATGGAGGCCTGTACTTCTGTGACTTCTGTCACTCGTAAGAGGGTTTTCCACCTGTTTCTAATGGTGTCATCCCTGGGTGACTAATGTCGCTGTGTGATAACTAATCTGGTTCCACTTCACGGTATCAGGAGGAGAAGTTCCGGGGACCCCGCTCCTCAGTGAGACAAAACCGGGGGAAATGGAAATGACTACACTTGCTCTTAGCCAAGAAGCCTGAAGAGATGGGCAAAATTATAAAAAGAAAAACCAAACACTTAACGTTTGTGGAAACTGTTTGATAGGTACACACCATAATGTAGACATATTCAAGGGAATTCGACTAAAATTTGACAGGAATAGTGATCCGCTCCCTGCCACACACAGACCCCCCCCCAAGCCCTCAGCTTGAGCCCTGCTGGCAGAAGTCACAACAAGTAGAGTGTGTAATGCTCCTGACCCCTCAGTTCTCACCACAACTAGAGTGTGATCAGAGGTTAGTGCTCCTGACCCCTCAGTTCTCACCACAACTAGAGTGTGATCAGAGGTTAATGCTCCTGACCCCTCAGTTCTCACCACAAGTAGAGTGTGATCAGAGGTTAGTGCTCCTGTCCCCTCAGTTCTCACCACAAGTAGAGTGTGATCAGAGGTTAGTGCTCCTGACCCCTCAGTTCTCACCACAAGTAGAGTGTGATCAGAGGTTAGTGCTCCTGACCCCACAGTTCTCACCACAAGTGGAGTGTGATCAGAGGTTAATGCTCCTGACCCCTCAGTTCTCACCACAAGTAGAGTGTGATCAGAGGTTAATGGTCCTGACCCCTCAGTTCTCACCACAAGTAGAGTGTGATCAGAGGTTAATGCTCCTGACCCCTCAGTTCTCACCACAAGTAGAGTGTGATCAGAGGTTAATGCTCCTGGCCCCTCAGTTCTCACCACAAGTAGAGTGTGATCAGAGGTTAATGCTCCTGGCCCCTCAGTTCTCACCACAAGTAGAGTGTGATCAGAGGTTAATGCTCCTGGCCCCTCAGTTCTCACCACAAGTAGAGTGTGATCAGAGGTTAATGCTCCTGACCCCTCAGTTCTCACCACAAGTAGAGTGTGATCAGAGGTTAGTGCTCCTGACCCCTCAGTTCTCACCACAAGTAGAGTGTGATCAGAGGTTAGTGCTCCTGACCCCTCAGTTCTCACCACAAGTAGAGTGTGATCAGAGGTTAATGCTCCTGACCCCTCAGTTCTCACCACAAGTAGAGTGTGATCAGAGGTTAATGCTCCTGACCCCTCAGTTCTCACCACAAGTAGAGTGTGATCAGAGGTTAATGGTCCTGACCCCTCAGTTCTCACCACAAGTAGAGTGTGATCAGAGGTTAATGCTCCTGACCCCTCAGTTCTCACAAGTAGAGTGTGATCAGAGGTTAATGCTCCTGACCCCTCAGTTCTCACCACAAGTAGAGTGTGATCAGAGGTTAATGCTCCTGGCCCCTCAGTTCTCACCACAAGTAGAGTGTGATCAGAGGTTAGTGCTCCTGACCCCTCAGTTCTCACCACAAGTAGAGTGTGATCAGAGGTTAGTGCTCCTGACCCCTCAGTTCTCACCACAAGTAGAATGTGATCAGAGGTTAATGCTCCTGGCCCCCTCAGTTCTCACAAGGCTGTGATCAGACCTCACCCTGACCCCTCAGTTCTCACAAGCCTTTTCATTTTCAGAAGTTGTGCTCCTGACCCCCTCAGTTCCCTAAGTGCAGTTGAGGTTTGTGCTCCTGACCCTCAGTTCTCACCACAACCCGGACCTGTGATCAGAGGTTAATGCTCCTGACCCTCAGTTCTCACCAACATCCCTGAGATCTCAGAGTGTGATCAGAGGTTATGCTCCTGGCCCCTCAGTTCTCACCACAAGTTGTGATCAGAGGTTAATGCTCATGGCCCCTCAGTTCTCACCACAAGTATAGTGTGATCAGGGTTAATGCTCCTGATGAACAGTCCTCACCACAAGTAGAGTGTGATCAGAGGGAGTTCTCACCACAAGTAGAGGTGATCAGAGGTTAATGCTCCTGACCCTCAGTTCTCAGATCCACAAGAAGTTCCATAATGTTAATGCTCCTGACCCCTCAGTTCTCACCAGGACCAGGCAGAGTGAAAGAAAATGCCCTGACCCAGTTCACACCACAGCATACCTGATCAGAACTTAAGCTCCTGGCCCCTCAGTTCTCACCACAAGTAGAGTGTGAATCAGAAACCCACCACCTGACCTTAAGATCTCACCACAAGTGACACTGATCAGAGGTTAATGCTCCTGAAACTCAAACTAATAAAACACTGATCAGAGGTTAATGTCCTGACCCCTCAAACTCCCCACAAGTAGGTGAATGGAGGTTGTGACACCTGACCCTCAGTTCTCACAAGTAGAGTGTGAAATGGTTAATGCTCCTGACCCCCAGTTCTCACTGGAAGGAAGAGGGATCAGAGGTTAATGGTCCTGACCCCTTTCTTACCACAAGTTTGATCAGAGGTTAATGCTATGGCCCCTCAGTTCTCACACACAAGTAAAGAGAAATAAACACCTGTTACCTCCTGACTCCCAGTCCTTTCACAAGACAGTCTGAAGAGGTTTTTTTTTTTTTTCAGTTCTCACCACAAGTAGAGGTGATCAGAGGTTATGCAGGCTGACCCCTCAGTTCTCACCACAAGTAGAGTGTGATCAGAGGTTAGTGCTCCTGACCCTCAGCAATCACCTACAAGCCTCCCGTGCTGATTAGAGGTTAATGCTCCTGGCCCTCAACAGTCTAAAATTCTAAGGAGAAAGATTGAAGATTAATGCTCCTGACCCCTCAGTTCTCAGCACAAGTAGAGTGTGATCAGAGGTTAGTGTGACCCTCAGTTCAACACAAGTAGAGTGTGATCAGACTTTAATGCTCCTGGCCTCAGTTCTCAAGAAATAGTGTGATAAAGGTTCCACTCTGCAAACCCCAAAGTTCTCACCACAAGTGGGCCGATGATCAGAGGTTAATGCCCTGGCCCTCAGTTCTCACCACAAGTAGAGTGTGATCAGAGGTTAATGCTTCTGACCCTCAGTTCTCACCATGTCTGCCCTCCTCTCAGAGGTTAGGTGACTGACCCCTCAGTTCTCACCACAAGTAGAGTGTGATCAGAGGTTAGTGCCCTGGCTCCTCAGTTCTCACCACAAGTCTGTCTGATCCAGGTTTTGCTCCTGACCCTCAGGTCAAAAGGTGTGTGAGAGAGGTTAGTGCTCCTGACCCTCAGACCTCACAAGTAGAGTGTGATCAGAGGTTAATGCTCCTGACCCTCAGTTCTCACCACAAGTCAGAGAATCAGAGGTTAGTGCTCCTGGGGAATGAGTTCTTTAAGGAGAGTGTGATCAGAAGACTGCCCCTGGTCAGTCAGTCCCAAGTGGAGTGAGATCAGAGGACATCCTCCTGAGCCCCAGTTCTCACCACAAGTTTATATGTGAAGATTCCCCTCCCCACCCCTCAGTTCTCTGGCTACAAGTAGAGTCACTCACTGATCAAAGAGGGTTAATGCTCCTGGCCCCCTCTGCCAGTGTTTGAAGAAAGAACACCTCACCCAGACAGACAAGCCACCAGCCTTTTCATTTTTCTTATGGCTTTTGTGAAGTGTTCTTTAAAAGTTGAGGGATTGGGGATTCTCTTTCCATTTATTTGTATTTTAGTTACTTTTTTTTTTTTGTGATCAACATCCCTGAGATCTCAGAGGAAGGAATTTATGTTGGCTTGTGGTTTCAGGCTGACCATTCAGTCTGTAACGAGCACTATGTAGTCTCAGGGTGGCCTTGAACTGAACGATCCTCCTACCTCAGTTATGGAGGAAGGGATTAAATTGAAGCTTACAGATCCAGGGAAGCCATAATTTATTTATTTATTTATTTGAGAGAGGAAGAGGAGGAGAGAAAGAAAGACAGAAGCCAGAAAGAACAGCATACCTCAGGAACTCCAGCCACTGCAAAGGAATCTTTAGATTGGATGCAAACTCACCACCACACCTGAAGATCCGGTCCTGTGACACTGCCTGGGCCAGGTGGCTGCACATTCAAACTACAAACTAATAAAACACTGAAGCCCATTAGAGGTCATTTTTTTTTTTTCCCACAGCAGGTGAATGGTCTTACACTGGTCCAGGCTGACCTGGAATTAAATGGGAAAGTCTCTAAATAGTGGCCTTACTGGAAGGAAGAGGGCCTCCTAGCTCTGCCTCCCGTTTATCTGATTAAAGGCTATGCAGTCGCCCGACATCCAGTAGAATACTTAAATAAACACCTGTTACCTCACTGTTCTCCCAGTCCTTTCACATAACAGTCAAATACTTTTACAAGATTTTTTTTTTTTTTTTTGGTTTTGAAGACTATAAGAATGATCCAGGCTGACCTATGTATAATCCCAGATTTTCAGGGTGGCCTCGAACTCTCAGCAATCCTCCTAAACCAGCCTCCCGCTACATGCTGAGATGGAACAGCCTGGATTACCACGCCCGAGATCCTTTCAAAAAACAAAAGAATTCCATTGGTTCTGTTCCTTCACAAAACCTTGCCTAATCCCAATACATACAAGATTTCAGAGGAAGGAGGAAGACTGTGAGTTCAAGGCCATCCTGAGACATATGTATAATCCCAGATTTTAGGTCAGCCTGGAAGAGGAGTTCTAAACCAGCCTCAAAATACATAAAACAAAATAAACAACAACAACAACAACCAAAAAAAAAAGTGAAAGCTGGGCATGGTGGTGCATGTCTTTAATCCCAGCACTCTGGAGGCAGAGGAAGGAGGATTACCATGAGTTCAAGGCCACCCTGAGACTACATAGTGAATTCCAGGTCAGCCTGAGCTAGAGTGAGACCCTATCTCAGAAAAAAAAAAAAAAGTCATGGCACTTGAGACATTTTCCCTCAGCACCTCAGCTATCAATTTCAGAGGACAACACACACATTTGGCCAAGTGGCCCCCCCACCTCCTGCCTTTTCTTTTTTTTTTTTTTTTTTTTTTTCGAGGTGGGTTGGCCCAGGCACCTGTCCTCAGAGCAGCAAAACTCAAGATCCTCCTAGAACCCAAGTGCTGGGATTAAAGGCATGAGTGCCCCGCCCCACCTCTGGCGGCTCAGCTGGGTAAACCAGCAGCTGCCTTCCCCGCTCCTTCTCCCAGGCACCCTTTCACTTGTTAATGCCATTTGCTAATAAAAACAAAACAAACCGCGGAGGCCCCAGCACAAAGAAGCAGTTACCCCTACCCAGCAAGCTGAAGGCTCAGTGTCCCTCTTTTTCCGGAAAGCCCTCTGGGCCAGGAGACCATTTTTCTCAAAATGAGGCAGAGAAAGAGAAGGGAAAAAGAAAAAGTCACAAAACTTGGGAGAAAGCTGAGCAGGGCCTGGGTGGCACACACCTTTAAGATGAGCAGGGCCTGGGTGGCACACACCTTTAATCCCAGCACTTGGGAGGCAGAAGTGGGAGGATCACCGTGCGTTCAAGGCTCGTGAAATTCCAGGTCAGCCTAGGCTGGAGAGAGATCTTACCTCGAAAAACAAAAACAAAGGAACAAAACCTGGGAGAAACGTTACCCACGCAGGCCTCCTGTTCAAGTGCACCACGGGACTCGGGGCACTCCAGGCTCTTTGATCACAGAACTCCCTCCTCAGAACTCTTTTTTCTTGGGGGGGGGGCGGGTAATGGAGTGTGTATTTGTGTGAGTGCAGGTGCACGTGTACGTGGAGGGTCAGAGGACAACTTCAGGTGTCAGTCCTCATCTTCCACCTTCTTTGACACAGGGGCTCTTTGTTGTTCCCCACTGGATACACTAGCCTCTGGCCCACGAGTTTCAGGAGGGCTCTTCTGCTTGTGCGGCCAGCACTTTACTCACTGAGCCATCTCCCCAGCTCGGCTTGCTTGCTTGCCTGCTTTCTTTCTCTCTCTCCTTCCTTCTTCCCTCCCTCCCTCTCTCTCTCTCTTTCTTTCTTTGTTTTTTTTTGTTTTTCGAGGTAGGGTCTCACTCTAGCCCAGGCTGACCTGGAATTCACTCTGTAGTCTCAGGGTGACCTCGAACTCACGGCGATCCTCCTACCTCTGCCTCTCGAGTGCTGGGATTAAAGGCGTGCGCCACCACGCCCGGCTAGCTCTGCTGTTTTCTGGCACAAGGAATCATGTAGCCCAGGCTGGCCTCGAACTTCTGATACTCCTGCCTCCGACTCTTGAGTGCTGGGATACAGACATGCACCACTATGCCCACTTCCCCCTGCAGTCTTGAGAAACCTCCTGAGGACGACTCAGGGGGCACAGCCAGGTGAATGACGTGTCTCAGTTCTCTGCTAGCTGAGCTGGCTCACAACCCCAGCCCCTGTGCCCAATGTCAGCCTTAAAAAATAACCAAAACAGCCGGGCGTGGTGACCCACGCCTTTAATCCCAGCACTCGGGAGGCAGAGGCAGGAGGATCGCCGAGAGTTTGAGGCCACCCTGAGACTACACAGTGAATTCCACATCAGCCTGAGCCAGAGTGAGACCCTACCTCGAAAAACAAAACAAAACAAAAAAAAAAAAAGAAAAGAAAAAAGAAAAAGGAGGAAAAGACGATGACATCAAAATAAAAGAGAGACTAATGGAGAGAGGGAGGGGATATGATGGAGTGTGGAGTTGTGAAGGGGAAAGTAGGGGAAAGGAGGGAATTATCATGTTTTATTGTCTGTACAAATGGAAACTATCAAAACTGTCAATAAAAAATTTCAAAAATGATAATAATAACCAAAATAAGGATTGGAGAGATGGTTCCACAGTTAAAGGTGCTGGCCTGCAAAACCTGACTACCCAGGTTTATTATTATTTTGGTTTTTTTTTCGAGGTAGGGTCTCATTCTAGCTCAGGCTGACCTGGAATTCGCTCTGTAATCTCAGGGTGGCCTCGAACTCATGGCGATCCTCCTACCTCTGCCTCCCGAGTGCTGGGATTAAAGGCGTGCGCCACCACGCCTGGCGACTACCTAGGTTTGATTCCCCAGCATCCATGTAAATCCAGATGCACAAAATGGTTCATGTGGCTGGAGTTCTTTGCAGGGACAGGAAGTCCTGGCGTGTCCCTATTCATTCTCTGTGTGTCCGCCTCTTTCTCTTCTCTCTCAAATAAATAAACAAAAAACATTTAAAAAAAATAGCTGGGTGTGGTGGCGTACGCCTTTATTCCCAGCACTTGAGAGGCGGAAGTAGGATCGCCACCCTGAGACCACATAGTAAATTCCAGGTCAGTCTGAGCTAGAATGAAACCCTACCTTGAAAAAACAAAATAAATACATAAATATCCAGGGGAGATGGCTTAGTAGTCAAGGTACTTGCTGGTAAAGCCAGGTTTGATTCCCAAGTACCCAAGTAAAGCCAGATGCACAAGGTGGCACATGAGGCCGGAGTTCATTTGTAGTGGCTGGAGGTCGTGGTGCGCCCATTCTCTATCTGCCGCTCTCTCAAATAAATAAATACAAATATTTTAAAAAATAATAACCAGGGGAGCTGGGCATGGTGGCACACGCCTTTAATCCCAGCACTCAGGAGGCAGAGGTAGGAGGATAGCTGTGAGTTCAAGGCCAGCCTGGGGCTACAGAGTTCTAGGTCAGCCTGGGTACAGTGAGACTTTACCTTGGGGGAAAAAAAAAAAACAACAGGGGGCTGGAAAGATTGCTCAGTGGTTAAGGCGCTTGCTTGCAAAGCCTGATGGCCTGGGTTCAATTCCCTAGTACCTACATACAGTCAAAGTGGTACATGCATCTGGAGTTTGTTTGCAGTGGCTAGAGGCTCTGGTGCACCTGTTCTCATTCTCTCTCTCTCTCCTTGCAAATAAATAGTTAAAAAAAAAAAAAAAAAAAAAACCTTTTTGCCAGGCATGGTGGCACATGCCTTTAATCCCAACACTCAGGAGGCAGAGGTAGGAGAGCCACTGCGAGTTTGAGGCCACCCTGAGACTACAGAGAGAATTCCAGATCAGCTAGAGTGAGACTTTACCTCAACCCCCCCCCAACCACCACACACACCAGAAAAACGGTTTTCTTGCCAAGATGTTTGTAGACTACACAAAGACTACAGCGCCCAGACATCCTGAGCTATGCTATGAGGCAGCGTCATGAAGTGGGAGGACCTGGAGATGCGCCTGTGCAACGAATGCACCCTTCAGATGGCGACCAAAACACGGAGCTTGGGAGTGCTCAGTGTCTGGACTACAGGACTTCCAAAGGCCTCGAGAGCAGTCTTCCTGACACAAAATCTAAAGATTCCTCTTCCCCATGGTGAACCTTGCCATGTATGCTCAGCTAGAGTGGACCCTACCTCAGAAAAAAAAATTAAGATAGCTCTCATCGCTGGGCGGGGTGGCACACACCTTTAATCCCAGCACTCGGGAGGCAGAGGTAGGAGAATCACCATGAGTTCGAGGCCAGCCTGAGACTACAGAGTAAATTCCAGGTCAGCCTGAGCTGGTGTGAGACCCTATCTCTAAAAACCAAAAAAAAAAAAAAAAAAAAAAGATAGCCCTCATCTTAGGCTTTAAATAACTGTATAATAAAATAGCATCAGCAAGTCCAAAGCTGAAACATAAAGTTGGTAATTTTTTTTTTTTTTGAGAAAAAGAAGTGTTCTGTGTTTTTGTTTCTTCTGTCACAGCTCTGATTCCCTAACTGTGTATCAGGGCACCCTAATTAGTAAATGAACATGAGAATAGGATAAATTTGTGGGGGGTGGAACAATAGCAACATTTGTGGGACACCACACACACTACTAATTCGAGGTAGTTTACATTTTCAACATTAGATAACATCACCTTTCTTTCCATAACAACATTCTTATAAAACTTTCAGCAGTTTGGATAAAATTTGTACAGGCAACACAGTGGAGCAGGAAATGACAGCTACTGGCGAGGTTTGAGGCATTATGCAGTGTCCACTTGCTGGTGGTGATCGTGGATGGGCACTCAATTTCTACATGGCCACGCATTCATCATGAGAGCTAACTAGTACAAAGGCCAGTCTTCCCTGGGTCGTTTGCAGGACACGAGAGTCTTCAGAAGTGACTCAAACTTTTCAATGACTCGGTCTTTCTTTTTCCTTGTGTATCTTTCGTTATAGAGTATTGGACAGGTTCCTGGTGATGGCGAGGAATGGAAACTCACCTTTCTGTCCCTTCACCCCTAGACACCACAGCTCACTGGGCCCCAATAGTGGCATCATGGCTGCCTCTGACTTAGCACAAGCCCTCTCTTATTTCACCCCTACGTCTAGCCCCCCCCCCCCAGCATCCCACTCTCTCTCTGCATTATATCGTAAGCTCACCCTTTCAAAGGGGGTGGGGGAACCAGAGAATGTAACGGCTAATTCAAACCAGAAAAACCCAGGACCCAGAACTGAAAAAGACTTTTTCATCCAGCCTGTCTCCAAGACCCCCTTCCCCCGTGAGGATTCTGGCTTGGCCACTTGGCTCACTGCTCTCAGAGCCAGAAACCTCTTTTCTTCACTCACTCCTGCCTGCAAATAAAAGGACATGAAACGTGCTTGTGTGGGTTTTGCAATGAGCTCCTTCTCTCTCTCTCTCTCTCTTAAGGAAAGAAAAGTGGGGGTGGGGTGGGAAGGGAAAGACAGCGTGGAGGTGACGAGACTTCCAAGGTGCTGCTGTGCTGGCCTGGGGGACTTCATTCCTACAGCTGCCAGCTCCCTTGCCCCTGGGGATTAAAACAAATGTCTGTTTTCTGCTGCTCCTTGTCAGATGGAAGGAGGATTTGTGGACTAAGACAGAGGTTCCTGGGTAGGCTGGAACAACTGGTGACTTGTCAACAACACCTCATCGAATGGCCCTCCCAACCCCCATGTAACTGCAGTCAGATCTCGGCCGGTACTGGGAGCTGACACAGTCCCTTGAGTTTAATGGCCAGTGTCTACAACAGTCTAAAACCACTGTTTCACGAGAAGCTATTTTACACAGGCAAAAGGCTGCTGACAGTTTCCCAGCAAATGGGTGGGTCTGAAAGGCTGGGCGGACGAACCTTTACTAGGGTAATGGATGGATGTGTTGGGAAAACCACCTCTTCCTTTTTCTCAGTAGTTAATAACTCCAAACCTTCTGCTAGGTTTTGATCCAAGACCGCCACCATCCAAGACATCAGGATGTGAAAACCAGACTGGCAGTGATAAGGAAGGGGACACTGGGCTGGAGTGATGGCTTAGCAGTAAAGTGCTTGCCTGTGAATCCTAAGGACCCCAGTTCCAGGCTCAGTTCCCCAGGACCCACCCCTAAGCCAGATGCACCCATCACTTTCCTTAGAAGCAAGTTCCTTCGGCCAGGAACCTGTACACTATGGAAAACTTAAAGTTGAGAAAGGTTGCTTTTAGAATGGAGCACTCAGTAGTCACTTATTCGCAGCGGTTTGACAAGTTTTAAGTTTATATATGTATATAATTAAACCCAGTGGCTCACAACAAGAAGAAAAAAAAAGTAGACGTGGAGCCGGGCGTGGTGGCGCACGCCTTTGATCCCAGCACCCGGGAGGCAGAGGTAGGAGGATCGCTGTGAGTTAGAGGCCACCCTGAAACTAGATAGTGAATTCCAGGTCAGCCTGGGCTAGGGGGAGACCCTACCTCGAAAAACAAAACCAAACCAACAAACAAAAAGTAGAGGCTGGAGGGATGGCTTAGCGGTGAAGGCGTTTGCCTGCAAAAGCAAAGGATCCCAGTTTGACCCTCCAGGACCCACGTAAGCCAGATGCACAAGGTGGCGCATGCATCTGGAGCCCGTTTGCAGTGGCTGGAGGCCCTGGTGCGCCCATTCTCTCTCTCTCTCAAATACATCAATGAACGTTTTTAAAAGCAGAAGTGGGTCTAGTTGGGAAGCAGGTGGGCAAGAGCAGGTCACGAACACTGCGTCCGATCGCTGCTGGGAAAGCTGTCCACGAATCAGGGGAAGAGCTGAACCTGCAGGCCGGGGGGTGGCAGCGCCGCCCTCGCCAGTCCCTCCCCGGGGCGCCTGAGCTGCGTGGCGGCGGGAGCCGACGGGGACGCCGCTGGGTGCCGGGGGTCTCCCGGCTCGCCCGCGCCCCGACGCTGCACTCACCTACGGCGGCGAGGCGGAAGCCCGGCGGCGGGCGCAGCGCTCGGCGTCGCCAGGCGTCGCGCAGCACGTGCAGGCCGGCGGCCGGGGCGCGCACCAGCAGCACGGCGCGCCGCAGCCCGCCCAGGAAGCCCAGGAAGCCGAGGCGCGAGGCGGCGCGCGCCAGCCGCGCGTCCCAGAAGCAGCGCGCGTTGGCGCGGCAGAAGGCGCGGAAGACCGCGCGGCCGCCGGCCTCGTCCCCGACCCCGTCGCGGTCCCCGGGAGCCGCGGCTTCCACGCGACACAGGACGAGCGCCAGCGAGCCGGGCGTCAGCTGCACCGGCCGCGCCATGCCACGGAGCCTCCCGCAGCTGGCAGCGCAGCGCAGCGCTCCGCCTTCGGTGCCCGCGACGGCGCGCCAGCCCGGGGACCCCGGTGCAGGCGCGGGGGGCGGGGCCGGGGCGGGGCTTACGCCGCGCGCGATCTTCGGGGTTTCCCGGCGCCGGCCTTCAGGGTCACACTCGGGTCCCCACCCCCACCCCGCCCCCGGCCACCCTCCCCACTTAGCAGCCACCGCGGATGCTCCGGGACTCCTGAGCAGCACGGCGCCCAGTCGGCCAGGACCAGAGAGGAGGCTGAGATCTTGGCTTTGGGGTGACTCCTATGTCCTACCGGGGTCCACCGTTGGACGTACACTCGGGAGGCTGGAGACGCAGGTTTGAGGCTCGGTTCTGCACCTGACCTCACTGATGCAAGCTATTTTGCTTCTCTGGTCGAAGAAGTAGCCGAACTCTTCATCTTACGGGAGAGTAAAAGATCTTTTCACCCACGTCTTCATGAACTTCCAAGGTCTGGCCCTGGCCCTGGGATATCCCTTTTCCCTTTTGTTCTGTTTTCTTTTCTTTTTATTATTTATTTTGTTTTCTACGTAGACTCTCACTCGAACCCAGTGTGACCTGGAAATCACTCTTGTAGTCCCAGGCTGGCCTCCAAAGCTCAGTGCTTCTGCTGACATTGAAGGAAAGAGCCACCACACCAGGCAAGCACCTTAACCACTGAGAGATCTCTCCAGCTATGAAAAAAAATGTTTTTAAGTGGTACATGTGGTTTGGAGAGATGGCTTAGCAGTTAAAATGCTTTCCTGTGAAGCCTAACAACCCAGGTTCAATTCCCCAGTAGCCATGTAAGCCAGATGCACAAAGTGGTGCATGCATCTGGAGTTCATTGCAGTGGCTGGAGACCTTGGTGTGCCCATTGTCTACCTGCTTCTCTCTCTCAAATAAATTTATTTTTAAAAAATATATATTTTAGCCAGGCGTGGTGGCACATGCCTTTAATCCCAGCACTCCGGAGGCAGAGGTAGGAGGATTGCTGTGAATTTGAGGCCACCCTGAGACTGGTCAGCCTGGGCCAGAGTGAACCCTACCTCCCTACCTCTAAAAACCAAAAAAATAAAAATAAAAAATAAACCGGGCGTGGTGGTGCACGCCTTTAATCCCAGCACTCGGGAGGCAGAGATAGGAGGATCGCAGAGAGTTCAAGGCCACCCTGAGACTACATAGTTAATTCTAGAGTGAAACCCTACCTTGAAAACCAAAATAAATAAATAAATAAATAAATAAAATAAAAAAATATATATAATTAAAGTGGTCACAGTCTCTGGCATTCATTTGCAGCAGTGAGAGACCTTGACATATCCATACACACATACAAATAAATAAAATTTTAAAATCAATGGCTGGGTGTGGTGGTGCACACCTTTAATCCCAGCACTTGGGAGACAGAGGTAGGAGGATTGCAGAGTTTGAGGCCATCCTGAGAATACAGAGTGAATTCCAGGTCAGCCAGAGCTGGAGCCAGACCCTACCTTGAAAAAGAAAAAGCAATTAAATAAATAAGTAAAACTAAAAAACAACAGTAACAGAATTTCATACGATTGAACAATAGGTCCAGTGGAGTGCTACTTCATAATTTTAGGCCATGAAACCTCATAGCTGGATCTACACCTCACAGCATACTGGTAACTGCAGCTCCTGCTGAGAAAGCTTAGCTTTCTGTGTTTCTGCTTAGCTTTCTGTGTTTCCAGTTTAGATTTTTGGGAGGATTCAAGCTCAGGACCACTTTTCAATCCACACTACATGCACATTGAGTCACGATGCTGGCCTCCTGACCCGAGTCTGGCCAGGTATTTGGGCAAGAAGACCCTGGAGTGAGTGTTTCGGACAGTCTGCCTAAACCGGCTGAGCATTTGTCTGTGAGAGATGTGATCTCCTAATGGTACTCTTTCAGGGGATTCATTCTGCCAATAAAACTAGACCACAAAAAAAATCTGATCACAAATCAAAACAACATGGTTCTAGGCATAAAGTAAACTGAAGTAAATAGAAATTATCACTGTCATTATTATTAAGGAAAGTCACTGGTAGATGCTAGGAATCTGGAGATTCAAGTTTCAGTTCCCGGAGGGACATAGGAACAGGACCTTGATCCAGTTGCTGAGGATCATGATAGCCCAGAGGAGGAAGTGTCCCCGTGATACTACACAGGCGTAGGGTCTTGCACATTTATCCTCTGTGCTGTGTTCATCTACTGCCAAATACTAACTCATATGAGATGGTCATGCCAAATGCACATGCTTATTTCAATTAAAAATGAATCAGATTTACCTTAGGGAAGCTTGATGTGATGTCGTCTGACTCCATTTCTTACTACCCACGTGACTGAGAAGCACTTTTTTTTTGGTTTTTCGAGGTAGGGTCTCACTGTAGCCCAGGCTGACCTGAAATTCACTCTGTAATCTCAGGGTGGCCTTGAACTCATGGTGATTCTCCTACCTCTGCCTCCCGAGTGCTGGGATTAAAGGCATGTGCCACCACGCCCAGCATTTTTTAAAAAATATTTTATTTTTTTTCACTTTATTTGAGAGAGAGGGAGATACAGAAAGAGGCAGAGAGAGAGAGAGAGAATGGGCATGCCAGGGCCTCCAGCCATTGCAAATGAATTCCAGATGCAGATGTGTGCACCCCCTTGTGCATCTGGCTTACGTGGGTCCTGGAGAATTGAGCTTCGAACCGGGGTCCTTAGGCTTCACAGGCAAGTATTTAACTGCTAAGCCATCTCTCCAGCCCAACACTTATATTTTCTATTTTTCTTTATTTATTTTTTAAATTTGTTATTTCAAGGTAGGGTCTCCCTTTAGCCCAGGCTGACCTGGAATTTACTATGTAGTCTCAAACTGGCCACAAACTCATGACAATCCTCTTACCTCTTGCATCCTGAGTATTGGGACTAAAGGCATGCACCACCACACCTGGCTGGGAAACACTTTTTAATATAACCCTGTAATTTCCAGTCGGACTACAGAGTAAGTTCCAGAGCAACCTGGGCTAGAGTCAGACTTTTCCTTGAAAAAAAAAAACAAAAAGAGAGAGAGAGAGAGAGAGAAGCCGGGTGTGTGGTACACACCTTTAATCCCAGCATTCAGGAGGCAGGGGTAGGAGGATTGCTGTGAGCTCCAGGCCAGCCTGAGACTGCAGAGTGAATCCCAGGTCAGCCTGGGCCAGAGCGAGACCCTGCCTCGGGGGGTGGGAGGAAGCCATGAGTTCGAGGCCACCCTGAGACTGCAGAGTGAATCCCAGGTCAGCCTGGGCCAGAGCGAGACCCTCCCTCGAGAAACCTCAAATTGAGAGAGAGGTACAAGTGTGTGGTGTTTGCAGTACCAAAAGGCCTGGCATGCACATATGCACACACAAATGAAAATAACTATAAGGGAGTTGTCTCCAAAGTCCACTCTGAAGGCTGTATATTACATTGTCTCTCCCATTATTGCATTTCTTTCTCAGGATGTATTTAGCGGGGCCTTGTCTTAAGCAGGGCATTCAGTGTTCTTCACACTGTGACTCCATCATTCCCTCCTCTCCCAATCCCTATCACTGGTCACATAGGATCACCCAGCTTTCCATAAGTACTCCTGTCTGCTCACACCTAGAAAAACTTTTAGCTTTTTGAACAGGTGGTATCCGACATAACCCAGTCCACGTTGACTCCGTGACACATCCAGGAAGATTTCATCTACTGCCAAGCACGTCGTTAAACCTTTCACAACAAACATGTGTTAAGGGCGATAATATCCAGTTGCCTGTATCATCAGGCACTCTGAGATTGCTTGAGGGCCAGGCTCCCATCTAATTCATCTCTGTGTCCTGGAACCTTGCCCGGTGCCCGGCAATGCAGATTCATTCAACCTGAATCAAATATAATGAGCACTTGAAGCAGGATATCCTTGCTTTTGTGGCCTTCTCACTACCTGCTGTCACCACACCCAAGAGCCCTTTGGGTTTGGAGGATGAGTCGGTTGGACAGACAGTAGTCCGTGGCCAAGGCAAAGCCTCAGAGAATGGGAGTTCCACTCACCCAAATATCTCTGTTGACAGTCCACATGTCACATCTGCATTAACTGTCTTAAATTCATTTTTAAAAAAAGGATTTTATTTATTTATTTATTTATTTATTAGAGACAGAGAGAGGGAAAGAGAGAGAGAGAGAGAGAGAATGGGCATGCCAGGGCCTCTAGCCACTGCAAACGAACTCCAGACATGTGTGCTCTCTTGTGCACCTGGCTTACATGGGACCTGGAGACTAGAACCTGGGTTCTTTGGCGTCGCACACAAGTGCCTTAACTGCTGAGCCATCTCTCAAGCCCCTTAAATTCTTTTTTTTTTTTTTTTTTTTTTTTAATTTAAGTGGGCCGGAGAGAAGGCTGAGCAGTTAAGGCACTTACTTGCCTGCAAAGCCTATCTATCACCTGGCCTCAATTCCCCTGTACTCAAATAAAGCCAGATGCACAAAATGGCACATACATATGGACTTCATTTTCAGCAGCTAGACACCCTGGTGCTCCCATTTTCTCTTTCTCCCTCCTTGGCAATAAATAAAATAACATATTTAAAATTTTTTAGCTGGGCATGGTGGCACAGGCCTTTAATCCCAGCACGTGAGCCAGAGGTAGGAGGATTGCTGTGAGTTCAAGGCCACGCTGAGACTACATAGTGAATTCCAGGTTAGCCTGGGATAGAACGAGACCCTACCTCGAAAAAAAAACAAAAAAAAATAACAACTATTCAAGGGTACTTGGCTGTAAGTATTAGGACCGCAGCAATGAGGGAGAGATACAGAGCCTGGGCTTGACTCTCATCTCGGCAAGAACAAGTTGGGAGAAGGCAGCTGGCTTTTCTGCCCTTGGAGACTGCCCAGTGACACCCAGCAAGCCAGGTGGTTATAGATCCAAACTACAAACTAATAAAACACTGAATATATTGGGGACCATCCATTCAAACTACCACAAATGGTAATAACCTTTCTAAGCAGAATGAGGAGGCTGTGCCACTCCGCCACTCCACTAAAGCTAGAGGGTCAGAGGGCAGGTCTCAGAATTTGAAGCCATTACTTTCTGAAAAGTTTGAGCTCCTGCCTGTCAAGAAGGCCTGTGTCATAGAGTCCTGGAGACTGAGGAAGTTAGCAAAATACTTACTCAAATCACAGAAAATCAGACTAACCCTTCACAAACACACACACACATATGGAGGCCCACTTTCAGGATTTAAAAGGAGAAACGATGCCGGGCGTGGTGGCTTACGCCTTTAGTTCTAGCACTTGGGAGGCAGAGGTAGGAGGATCGCTGTGAGTTTGAGGCCACCCTGAGAATACAGAGTGAATTCCAGGTCAGCCTCAAAAAACCAAAATAAATAAATAAATAAAATAAAAGTAGAAGCCACATTTTTCTTCAGTTTTTATTTTCTTGTGTGTGTGTTTGTGTATGTATGGGCAACATGTGTGGTTTCCACCATGGGCCCTTGGAATTTGCAAGCAAGTGCCTTTAACTGCACCAGATGCACAACCTTTTGTGTTTGGCTTTCATGGGCAGCTTGGGAATTGAACTGAACAAGCGTTGCAAACAAGTGGGTTTAATTACTGAGCCAACCTCCCTACCCCAAACTTATTTGTGAGGAGAGAATGGACATACCAAGGCCTCTTGCTGCAAAGGAACTCCAAATGCATAGATTTATGTTGGGACAGGAAAAAAAATTAAACCAGGGCTGGCAGGCTTTACAAGCAAGCATTGTTACCACTGAACCTTCTCCTAGCACTACCCCTGCACCCTTCAATGAGAAGGGTCTCACTCTAGCTCGGGCTGACCTGGAATTCACTAGGTAGTCTCAAGCCTCCTACCTCTGCCTCCCGAGTGCGTGTGCCACAATGCCCAGCTTAAATAAAGTTTTATTGGAAGACAGGCACATAATTCATCTTCACGGTTGTTTACACTGTCAGAGTTGAGTATTTTTAACAGACTGCAAAGCCTAAAATATTTCCTCTCTGACCCTTCACTCTCATTGTGGAAACTGCAAAGTATTGCGTGCATATGGTCAGCCTCCTGGTCCAACCCAGTTGCTTTCCATGTTGGATGCTGTTAGAAGGATGAACGGATAGCTGCTGTATGCTCCAGTCCACATGGTGAGCTGAGGAAGGGTTAGTTTGTTCTCATGCCCAGTTAATCATAAGCCTCTAGCCCATGCCTGTCAACAGGGTGACCAATTAATGCCGAGGGCTGAGATCAACACCTTCTTTTACACCAGCAATTCAGGGTCACGAGGAGGGTGACAGGTTACATTCAAGCCAGAGCTTAAGTGGAAGGCAGCCCTTTTACCAACCCCACACTTCCCAGACTACTTAAGGGAAAAGTGTCAAAGAACCCACTGATTGGCCAGAGGCAGCCCAACACACAAGGGTAAATGGCCAACTGGTCTAGTTCTCCCAGATGCTTGCAGCAGAGCTTTATTACAGCCATGTGCGCCATCAGTTCTCTGGACTTCAGTTCATGAGCACGGATGATGGGCTCTCCACTCAAGCCTCCTCACCATTACGCACCACATTCAAAGGACAGTGGATTCGCGAGCCACACTTCTTACGAGTAAAAGGTGGTCATCCTTGGTGCATGGTGCATTTGTAAGGAACCTTGATTTATGCTAAATTGTATAAATTACTGACTGAAAGTAATTTGCTGTGCACATTGGAATATTTTAACACAATGAATAAAGCTTACTAAAACCCTGTGATAGATTGCAGATAATCCCTTTTCTTTTTCTGAGAACAGATGGTGGTGTAAGCCTCAAATTCTGGCATCCAGGTTTGAGGTAGGATTGAGTTCCAGAGCAGCCTGACTACACAGCCAGAACCTGTCTTTATTTTCATTTATTTGAGAGGGACAAAGAATGGGCACACCAGAACCTCCTGCCAATGCAAATGAACTCCAGATGCATGTGCCATTTTGGGCATCTGGCTTCACATGGGTACTGGGAATTGAACCCTGGGCCAGAAGGCTTTGCAAGCAAGTATCTTTAAGTGCTGAGTCATTTCCCCAACCAGAGACTCTGTCTTTACAAACAACAAACAAGTCAGACATGGTGGTGCATGCTATTAATCCCAGCACTCAGGAGGCAGAAGTAGGAGGATCGCCATGAGTTCAAGGCCACCCTGAGACTACATAGTGAATTCCAGGTCAGCCTGGGCTAGAGTGAGACCCTACTTCAAAAAAAAAAAAAAAAAAAAAAAAAAAAAAAAAGAAAAGAAAAAGAAAGAAACTAAAATGCTATTTACATACAGTAAAATCAATCATTCTTTTGGGTTTATTTGTTCTGAGGTAGGATCTCATGAGGCAGGCGGTTTAGAACATCATATCTTCCTCCATCTCTGAAGTGCTGGAATTACAGGCATACACACTACACCAGACTTTCTGCCTGTAATCTCCACCCTTGGAAGGAAGAGACAAAAGTTCAATGCCATTTTCAGGCACTTTTTTTTTTTTTGGTGTGGTAGGGTCTCACTCTGGCCCAGGCTGACCTGGAAGTCACTATGTAGTCTCAGGGTGGCTTCAAACTCACTGTGATCCTCCTACCTCTGCCTCCTGAGTGCTGGGATTAAAGATATGTGTCGCCACGCCTGGCAAGGCACCTTTAAACTCAAGGCCAGCCTGGCCTACAGGAGACCCTGTCTCAAAAAACAAAAATGAGGGCTGGTTAAGACACTTGGTTAAGCCTAAGGACCCAGGTTCGATTTCCCCAGTACCCATGTAAGCCAGATACACATGGTGCAACATGCATCTGGAGTTTGTTTATAGTGGCTGGACGCATTGGTGTGCCCATTCTCTCTCTCTCTCTAATAAATTATATGTATATTAAAATATATTTTATTTATTTATTTGAGAGAGAGAGGCACACCAGGGCCTTCAGCCATTGCAAACGAACTCCAGATGCCTGTGCCTCCTTATGCAGCTGGCTTACGTGGGGCCTGGAGTCAAACCGGGATCTTTTGGCTTTGAAAGCAAATACCTTAACCACTAAGTCATCTCTCCAGCTCAAATAAAATATTTTAAAAAATGACAAAAACATTTAATCATTCTAAAGGGTACAGTTCAGTGATGTTCAAAAATATTCACAATGAAAAGCTGGGCGTGGTGGCTCATGTCTTTAATTCCAGCGCTCGGGAGGCAGAGGTAGGAGGATCACAGTGAGTTCAAGGCCACTCTGTAAATACATAGTGAATTCCAGGTCAGCCTGGGCTAGAGGGAGACCCGACCTTGAAAAAAAATAAAACACACAGACCCACACAAATGCAGTTCAGAGGTTAAACATTCATACTCTGGAATCATTTTCAAAAGCCAAGCGAATGCCTTTTTGAGTATGTAAAACCTGTAAAAGCCATGGGATGATAACAGATGGCTTTGGGAAATGGCAGGAGTAGCCCAAGGCTAGTGCACTTGATGCTATATAAAAGAATGGTTCAGAGTAGGTTTTCCTTTAATTAAACATTTATGTCATAGCTGTATAGGCAAGTGGCTTTTGTGTGACTATATCCAAGAAACAATGAATGGAAATTAAATATTAACCTTGCATGCTACATAATAGGAAAAGATGATGACATCAAAATGAAAGACTGATTGAGAGAGGGAGGGGATAGAAAAAAATAAAGCAGAACCTAAAAAAACAAAATCTTACATGCTACAAGTGGACTGTGTTCTTTCCCTGCCTCAAGGAAGTTTGAGAGACAAAGAACAAGGCGCACTTGGAAATAGTCTTATGCAGAGTAGGAAGCCTGGCTCAACTAGAACAGACTTGCAGTATTCTGACAGCAGCTGGCACAAAATGTGGAGTGCTTTACCATTGATCTGGGGTCCGTGAAGAAGGAAAACTAAGGGCTGGAGGGATGGCTCCGTAGTTAAGGCACGTGCCTAACAAAGCCAAAAGTCCTGGGTTCGATTCCCCTAGACCCATATAAAGCCAGATGCACAGAGTGGCACAGGCGCCTGAAGTTCTTTTGTACCTCCTGGAGGCCCTGACATGCCCATTCTATCTCCTCACTACCTTTCTGCTCGCAAACAAACAAAACTAATATTAATTAGGACAATTCTTTCCTTCTTTCTTTCTTCTTTCTTTCTTTCTGCTTTGAACTATTTATTTGATAATTTCTTTTTTTTTATAAATATATAATTTTTATTTATATTATTCTGATTTTACATTCATAGTATTGGTTCCATTGTCCTCCTCCCTGTCCTCCCACTTTCAAAGGGACCCTCATCAATGGGGAATGTGGGTCATGCATTGTGAGGTTAGTCAAGAGTTCTGGGGGCTATGCCCCAGTCTCTGTGCATAAAGCCCCAACTTGTGACTCTAACAATCTTTCCGCCCCCTCTTCCGCGAGTTTCCCTGAGCCACATTGGGGTCATACAAATTGAGACCCAAAAGGAAAAGATACTATAAAACCTTTTACTCTGAACAACAGACTAAAACATTGATCCTTCAACAGGCCTGCAGAGGGAACACCCGAACCACAGGAACCTGGAGAGAACATCATGAAGGCCAACTTTAATTTGTCCTGCTTCTCTTTCTCTTCTCTCTCTCTCTCTCCCTCTCTTCTCTATACTCACTTTCTCTTTTATATTATCTATCTTTCTTTTTTTAAAAGTTTTTCGAGGTAGGGTCCCACTCTATCCCAGGCTGACCTGGAATTCACTATATAGTCTCAGGGTGGTCTCAAACTCATGGTGATCCTCCTACCTCTGCTCCCTAAATGCCCCACTAGATTATTTTAAAATTTTAAGGCCGGGTGTGGTGGCGCACGCCTTTAATCCCAGAACTCGGGAGGCAGTGAGGTAGGAGGATTGCCAAGAGTTCAAAGCCACCCTGAGACTACATAGTGAATTCCAGGTCAGCCTGAGCTAGAGTGAGACCCTACCACGGAAAACCAAAAAAAAAAAAAAAAAAAGTATTTATTTGAGTGAAGCAGAGACAGAATGGGTGTGTCAGGGCATCCAACTGCTGCAAACATACTCCAGACGTGTGCACCATTTTGTGCATTTAGCTTTATGTGGGTACTAGGGACTTGAACCTGGGTCATTAGGGTTTTCAGGAAAGTGCCTTAACCGCTAAGCTATCTCTCTGGCCCTCTTTTTAGTTTTTTAAGGCTTCCAGTCTTATAACAAACTCCAGACACATGTGCCACCTTGTGTATGTGGCCTGGGGAATTGAGCCTGGGTCCTTTGGCAAGTGCCTTAATGGCTAAGCCATCTTTCCAGCCCAAGAGCCATATAATTTTTTTTTCCCCCGAGGTAGGGTCTCACTCTAGTTCAGGCTGACCTGGAATTCACTATATAGTCCAGGATGGCCTTGAACTCTTGGCAATCCTTCTGCCTCTGCCTCCTGAATGCTGGGATTCAAGGTGTGCGCCACCACACCCAGCCCTTGTTTTTAATTTTTTTGTTTATTTCTTATTTATTTGAGAGCTAGAGAGAGAGAATGAGGCACAGAGAGAGAGAGAGAGAGAGGGAGAGAGAGAGAGAGGGAGAATATGGGCACACTAGGGCCTCCAGCCACTGCAAATAAACTCCATATGCATGCGCCACCTTGTACATCTCGAATCTGGGACCTTAGGCTTCACAGGCAAGTGCTTAACCACTAAGCCATCTTTCTAGCCCAAGCAATATAAATTTTAAGACAGGTTTGGTGCCACATGATTGTAATCTCAGGCAGAAAGATTTTGCCTAGAGTTTGAAGGCAGTTTGGACTACCTAACAAGTTCCAGGCCACCCAGGACTACAGCATGAGAGCCAGTCTCAAAAATAAACAAAACACCAGCTCTGGAGAGATGGCTTAGTGGTTAAGCGCTTGCCTGTGAAGCCTAAGGACCCCGATTTGAGGCTTGATTCCCCACAACCCACGTAAGCCAGAGCACAATATGGCACATGCATCTGGAGTTCGTTTGCAGTAGCTGGAGGCCCTGGCACGCCCATTCTCTCTCTCTCTCTGCCTCTTTCTTTCTCTGTCGCTCTCAAAAAAAAAAAAAAAAAAAAAAAAAAAAAAAAAAAGAGCCGGGTGTGGTGGCGCACGCCTTGAATCCCAGCACTCGGGAGGCAGAGGTAGGAGGATCACCATGAGTTTGAGGCCACCCTGAGAATACATAGTGAATTCCAGGTCAGCCTGGACAAGAGTGAGAATCTACGTCGAAAAACCAAAATAAATAAATAAATAAATAATAAACAAAACAACAACAACAAAAACACAAAACCAGGAAAGGAAAAAAAAACAGCACTATATTCTTTGTACTATTACTGTTTTTAGTTAAAAAAATTTTTCTTCAGCCAGGTGTGGTGGCACATGCCTTTAATCCCAGCACTCAAGAGGCAGAGGTAGGAAAGACTGTCCTGAGTTTGAGGCCACCCTGGGCTAGAGTGAGACCTTACATCGAAAAAAAAAAAAAAAATCAAAAAATTTCCCCAAATCCTTGTAATGTTGTAACATAATTAAAGATGGAAAAAGGCTGGAAAGATGGCTTAGCGGTAAAGGCATTTCCTGCAAAGCCAAAGGATCGTGGTTCGATTCTCCAGGAACCATGTTAGCCAGCTGCACAAGGGGACGCATGCATCTGGAGTACTTTTGCAATGGCTGGAGGCCCTGGTGCACCCTTTCTCTCCCTCTCTGTCTGCCTCTTTCTCTCTCTCAAATAAAAAAAATGAATAAATAAAATATATTTTTTAAAACAAGATGGAAAACACATTTACACCAACAATTAATCATGGATCGATCAGTAATCTGACTTTGGAGAGATCCAACAAACCCTCAGAGTAGAAACTTATATATATTTCTTTGAATTGATAACTTCCTTAATTGTAGACAATATCCCATGGTACTTCCCTCCCTTCCCCCACTTTTTTTTTTTTTTTTTTTTTTTTTTTGGGTTTTTCGAGGCAGGGTCTTGCACTAGGCTCAGGCTGACCTGGAATTCACTATGTAGTCTCAGGGTGGCCTCGAACTCTTGTCGATCCTCCTACCTCTGCCTCCCGAGTGCTGGGCTTAAAGGTGTGCACCACAACACCTGGCTATATATACATTTTCGAGCAGGGTTTCACTCTAGTCCAGGCTGATCTGGAATTCACTCTGTAGTCTCAGAGTGGTCTTGAACTCACATCAATTCTCCTACCTCTGCCTCCCAAGTGTTGGGATTAAAGGTGTGAGCCACCACACCTGCCTAGAAACATGAATTTAAAACAGAATGGTAGCCTTTAATCCCAGTACTTGGGAGGCAGATGTAGGAGGATCGCGGAGAGTTTGAGGCCACCCTGAGACTACATAGTTAATTCCAGGTCAGCCTGGGCTAGAGTGAGACCCTACCTCGAAAAACCAAAACCAAAACAAACAAACAAACAAAAAACCCCCAACAAAACAAAACAAAAACCAGAATGGTTTCAAAGAATTTGAGGTATATAATCCATCTCTTGGTAAGAGTCATGTGGATTCACATAGCTTAAATAACATAAAATGGTCCCTTTACATTTTCATATTCATCTATTTGGTCATTATTATACCAAAGTAAAATAACTTAGATAAAATGAACACAAATACAGCATATATCTTTATGACAGCAAAACATTCTATCAAGAGTTTCTTTTTCCTTTTTTTTGGTTTTTCAAGGTAGGGTCTCATTCTAGCCCAGGCTGACCTGGAATTCCCTGAGTAGTCTCAGGGTGGCCTTGAATTTACAGCAATCCTCCTACCTCTGCCTCCCTAGTGCTGGGATTAACGGCGTGTGCCACCATGCCCAGATATATATTTTTTATATTTATGAAAGTCTTAGCTGGGCTTGTAAGTAAATAATAAAATAAAATAAAATAAAATAAAATAAAATAAAAGAAGGGAGGGAGGGAGGGAGGGAAGGAGGGAGGGAGGGAAGAAGGAAGGAAAGAAGGGAGGGAGGGAGGAAAGAAGGGTGGTCCGGGTGTGGTGGTACACACCTTTAATCCCAGCACTCAGGAGGCAGAGGTAGGAGGGTCGCCATGATTTCGAGGCCACCCTAGGCTAGAGTGAGACCCTACCTTGAAAAATAAATTAAAAAAAAATTTATCATCTTCAACAGATTTTAAAGACAAAATGTCACCTAGCCCTGTATTCCTGTATAGCAAGGATCCTCAAACTGGGCTGGAGTGATTCCTTGTTGGGGCTGTTCTATGCAGCAAAGGATGCTTGGGTAGCATCTTCAGCCTCTAACAACTGGATGCCAGAAACATCCACCCAAATGTACACCTTAAATCTACAGATATTATATATGACATGTCCTCTGAAGGGTAGTTTATCCCACTGAGAACCATGCTCTCATGGCACAAACATTAAATTTCCTTTCCTTTTAACACTTAACTAATAAGCAGCCATTAAAGGTCTAAAGGAAGTACACAGATTAATTTAAAAATATTTTTAATTAACGACTTAACTTAAGGCATCATCCTGACATCTATCTACTGGCTTGTTACTCAACTATACATGTGACGTACACTGCACTTAATGTACAATAAGTCTATGCAGGGAAAGTAAGAATTCTACAAAGCAGTAACATGAACATGACGATTAACTTCCATGAAAATCCTAATAAATACTGTAACAATGCTAATTCTTTTTTGTGTTTTAAATATTTATTTCAGAGAGAGAGAGAGAGAGAGTATGGGTGCGCCAGGGCCTCCAGCTACTGCAAACGAACTCCAGATGCACATGCCACCTTGAGCATCTGGCTTATGTGGTTCCTGGGGAATCAAGCCTCAAACTGGGGTCCTTAGGCTTCACAGGCAAGTGCTTAACCGCTAAGTCATCTCTCTAGCCCACCAATGCTAATTCTTTATTGCTTTCTTGTTCTTGATGTACTGTCTTTTGGATGAAATGCTTTTTTTTTTCCTAAAAAAAGACGACGACGAAAGAAGACATGGTCCCATGCAGTCCAGACTGACACCCCACTGCTAGTTCTGGGATTACAGGACAGGCATGTGCAACCAAGCCTGGCCCAAGAATTTATACTTTTTTCAAAGCAGGGTCTCACTCTAGCCCAGGCTGAGCAGGAACTCATCCGGTATCTCAGACTGGCTTTGATTTCATTGTGATCCTCCTGCTTCAGCTTCCCAGTACTAGGATTAAAGGCGTGAGCCATCATGCCTGTCTCCAAGAATTGAATCCTTTACTTAATTTTATTTACTTATTTATTTGAGAGAGGGAGAGAGAAAGACTCAGAGAGAGAGAGAGAGAATGGGCATACTGTGACCTCTAACCACTGCATATGAACTCCAGATGCACAAGCCCCCTTGTGCATCTGGATTTACATGGGTTCTGGGGAATGGAACCAGGGTCCTTAGGCTTCTCAGGCAAACACCTTAACCTCTAAGCCATTTCTCCAGCCTAAGAACTGAATTCTTAATAAATGTATTTAGAGACTAACAGTTGGAGTGATGTTATTTGTTTCTGTGAAGAATAAAAAAAAATTATAGTTCAAAAACTTGCAAAAGTTAAAAAGCATGCTATTTTATGATTCATACTGAAGACTTTAAAGATAAACTTTAACATAAAAAACAGGGCCGGGCGTGGTGGTGCATGCCTTTAATCCCAGCACTCAGGAGACAGAGGTAGGAGGAACACCTTGAGTTTGAGGCCACCCTGAGAATACAGAGTGAATTCCAGGTTAGCCTGAGCTAGAGTGAGACCCTATATTGGGGGGGGGGGACAACAAAAACAACAAAAGGAAATAAAAGCCAAGCATGGTGGTGCACACCTTTAATCCCAGCACTTGGGAAGCAGAGGAAGGAGGATTGCTGTGAGTTCGAGGCCACCCTGAGATTGCATAGTGAATTCTAGGTCAGCCTGGACCAGAGTGAGACCCTACCTCGAAAAACCAAAAAACAAACAAGCCAACAAACAAAAAAGCAAATATCTATAAATAAATCAAAATTTCTAGATTTCACTAAGACATTTAGTAATTAAATATTATTGCTGTCAGTTGTATTGATGAACTTCACTGGGGTTAAAACTATATATAATAAAGCTGAGCATGGTGGCGCATGCCTTTAATCACAGCACTCAGGAGGCAGAGGTAGGAGGATCGCTGTGAGTTTGAGACCAGCCTGAGACTACATAGTGAATTCCAGGTCAGCCTGGGCTATAGTGAGACCCTACCTCGAAAAACATAAACAAAAAAATCTATAAGAAAGTTCATCCTAAAAGACTTTGCAATGCAAAATTATTTCACTCAGTGAGTGTTTAATAATTTGAATGCTAGAAATTACAAGCAATATTCAAAAGCAAACACATTCATAAAACTTTATACATCATTTGAACTAACGTATATTTATACTACTAAAATCAAACATGCATCACCCTCAAACATTCATGTATCATGATTTTTATATATTACATTATTTAACAGCAATCCTCATCACATGAATTTTATCATACACTTGCACCATTTTCCTTGGACTTCTGATCTTTGTCTTCATTTTTCATGTTATCCTGCAAAATGATTTTAAAAAAAGACAATTAGATTCTCCTGTTAATGTGAAGTTAAGGGTATATTAGTATTGTTATAAAACTTTTTTTTTGTGGTTTTTCGAGGCAGACTTTAAATAAACCTTGAAAATGTTGAAAACACAGAATTTCTAACCTTCTTGAGAACTGTGTGGATTTCATCCATTACTGTAGATAAGTTTCTGATTGTCTTATTCAGTTGGGTTTCAAATTGCAAATTCATGTTTTCTGAAACCTTCAAGTTTTCTTGTAATTGACCAAGGTCTTTTTTGACTTCTCTGAGTTCACCAGACAGGCTTTTGTTGGAATTCTCCAAATTTAATATGGTTTTTTCATCTTCATCTGTTTAAAAAAAAAAAAAAGCAAGACATTTTAACTGTAAGTTTTTCCAGTATTTCTTTTCATTTTTTGTTTGTTTGGGTTTTTGAGGTAGGGTCTCTCCCTAGCCCAGGCTGACCTGGAACTCACTATGTAGTCTCAGGGTGGCCTCGAACTCACAGCGATCCTTCTACCTCTGCCTCCCAAGTGCTGGGATTAAAGGCGTGCGCCACCACGCCCGGAATCAGTGTAACATGCTCTGGCCGAGGCTAATCTGAAATTCACTATATAGTTTCAAAGTCAAGGTGATCCTCCTACTTCTGCCTCCTGAGTGCTTAAAAGAGTATACCACCATGCTCAGCGTTTCTTAATTTTAAAGTATTTTAAAATTTATTTTATTAATTTGAGAGAAAGATTATATATATATATATATATATGGAGAGAGAGAGAGAGAAATAGGGAGGAAAGGAGAATGGGCATGCCAGAGCATATAGCCAATGTAAACAAACTCTAGACGCATGCGCCACCTTTTGCATCTGCTTATATGGGTACTGGGGAATCGAATCTAAGTCCTTAGGCTTCACAGGCAAGTACCTTAACCACTAAGGCATCCCTCCAGCCCTAAAGTATTTTTTATTATCATGCACGTGTGCAGGCATGCATGCCAGGCAAACTAGGGCCTCTTGCTTCTTGCCACTGCCAACTCCAGATATATCTAGCTTTATGTGAGTACACTTCAACAGGAAGGTTTTAGAGGAAAGTGCCTTTAACTGCTGAGCCATCTCTCCAGCTACTTCCAATATAAGTTAAAAATACTTAAGCCAGCCAGGCATGGTGGTTCACACCTTTAATTCCAGCACTTGGGAGGCAGAGATAGGAGGATTGCCGTGAGTTCAAGGCCACCCTGGGCTAGAGTGAGACCCTACCTTGAAAAACAAAAACAAAAACAACAACAACAAAAAAAATCCAGCTAGCTGGGTATGGTAGCAAAAGCATGAAATCTCAGTACTTAGGAGATGAAGGTAGGAAAATCAAGGTTATCCTTGGCTAGAGCTCTGGGCTACATGAAACACTAACAAAATAAATTTTCACTCATGCTACTTCTAAAGCCAAGTTCCATTCTGTGTGTATATGTGGACACCAGAGGACAACCTGAGGTGTTGCTCTTCAGGAGCCATGAACCTTTTTCCAAACAAGGCCTCTCACTGCCCTGGAGCTCCTTAAGCAGGCTGGACTGGTTGCTTAATGAGTTCCAGGGACCCAAGTATATCTACCTTCCAAGTGCTGAGATTACAAGCATGTACCACCGTGCCTTGATGTGATTCTGGGGATCACACTCTGGTACTTCTACTTGTAGGCTACGAACTTTACTGACTGAGCTATCTCCATAGCCCTCAGGTTCCATCCCCCCACCCCCACAGAAAGGTCTTGCTCTAGCTCAGGCTGGCCTCGGACTCACAGCAATCCTCCTACCTCGCCTCCCCAGGGCTGGGATTATAAGTGCGAATCACTACACCTGGCCCTCTGGTTCTATTTATAAAAAAATATTTATTATAATTTCCAAGAGGGAGGCAGGAAGAAAAGGGAGAGGGAGGAAGGGAATGGGCATTTCAAGGCCTCCTGGCATGGCTAACAAACTTCAGATGCATGTACCATTTTATGCATCTGGCTTTACTCAGGTACTGGAAATTCAAATCTGGGTTGAGGTGAGCAAGCCACCTCAACCACTAAGCCATCTTTCCAGCCCTCCAGTTAGATTTTTAAAAAATATTTTTATTTATTTATTTGACAGGGAGAGACAGAATGGGCACACCAGGGCCAGCAGCCACTACAAAAGAACTCCAGACATGTGTGCCTCCTTGTGTATCTGGCTAACGTGGGTCCTGGGGAATTAAACCTGTGTCCTTTGGCTTTGCAGGCAAATGCCTTAACCGCTAAGCTATCCCTCCAGTCCCAGTTCCATTTTTTAAAACAAATATAGTTTATTTATTTATTTGAGTGAGAAAGAGGCAGAGAGAGAGAGAGACAGAGAGAGAGAAAATATGAGAATGGGCACTCCAGGGCCTCCAGCCACTGCACACAAATTCCAGATGCATGCGCCCCCCGGGTGCATCTGGCTTATGTGGGGCTTGGGAAATTAATTGCACCTGGGTCCTTTGGCTTTGCAGGCAAATGCCTTAACTGCTAAGACACCCCTCCAGCCCTTCATAAGAATTTTTGAAATACTAGTATGTTCTCCCTCACCTGTTTTTTCCTCTAATAATTGCAGCTTCTGTTCCACTTCAGCTCTTACTTTTTCACTCTTTTCCAATTTTTGCAGGAGGCTCCCAACATCTACCATTGCACCATTGTATACAATGAGGCCTACATTTTCTTCTCCATCCTTGGAGTCCTGTTTTATTGTGGGTGTTGGAAGTAATAATCTGTTTCCTGTACGAGAAAAAACCATAATTCAGGAGGATATTTTTCCCTTGAAATTTATTTATTTGCATGTGTGTGTACTAGCACACCAGGGTCTCTTGCTGCTCCAAACAAATGTCAGAAACTTGTACCTTTTTGTGTCCCGCTTTACATGGGTGGCTAGGGAGCTGAACCCAGGCTAAGAGGCTTTGCAAACAAGCACCTTGATGTCCTGGGTCATCTCTGCAGTCCCCCCCTTTTTTTTTTGGAAAGAGACAGAGACAGAAAGAGAGGGAGACAGATAGAGATGAGCACGCCAGCAGTCTCTCAGCTGCTGTGAACGAAATCCAGATGTGTGCGCCCCCTTGTGGTCAAGTGCGGCATTGCGCCCTTGCATCACTTTGCATCTGGCTAAACGCGGGACCTGGAGATTGGAACTGCTGGAGATTGGAACCGGCGTTCTTAGGCTTAGGAGGCAGGCGCCTTAACCGCTAAGCCATCTCGCCAGCCCTTCAGTCCAGTTTTTTTTTCCCCCGAGGTAGGGTCTCATTCTAGCCCAGGCTGACCTGGAACTCACTATGTAGTCCCAGGCTGGCCACATACTTATTGTGATCCTCCTGTTTCCTGTGCACGGGTTATTTACAGGTGTGAGCTACCACGTCCAGGCCTATTTTTTTCAATTAAAACTAATGAATAGAGCTGGAGAGATGGCTCAGCGGTTAAGGCGCCTGCCTGCTAAGCCTAAGAACCCAGTTCCAATCTCCAGGTCCCACATTTAGCCAGATGCAAAGTGAGGCAAGGGCGCAATGCCACACTTGCCCACAAGGTGGCGCATGAATCTGGATTTCGTTCACAGCAGCTGAGAGACTGCTGGCGCGCCCATTCTCTGTCTCCCCCTCTCTCTGTCTCTCTCCAAAAACTAACTAACTAACCTAATGAATAATATAGTTTTTTTAAAGCAGAAGTGTCTTTATTTTTTTATTATTTTATTTTATTTTATTTTATTTTATTTTATTTTATTTTATTTTATTTTATTTTATTTTATTTTATATTTATTAGAAACAGAGAAAGAGAGAGAGAGAGGGAGAGAATGGGCATTCTAGCCACTGCAAACAAACTCCAGATGCATGCGCTACCTTGTGTTTCTGGCTTACGTGGGTCCTGGTGAATTGAACCTGGGTCCTTTGGCTTTGCAGGCAAATACCTTAATGGCTAAGGTATCTTGCCAGCCTCTATAATTGTTTTTTAAAAAGCAGCATTAGGCCAGCCGTGGTGGCACAAGCCTGCAATCCCAGCACTCAGGAGGATATGGCAAAAGGATCGGAAATTCAACACCTGCATGGGCTACATATATCCTGTATCCAAAAAACAAAACATGGGCTGGAGAGATGGCTTAATGGTTAAGGTGCTTGCCTGAGAAACCAAAGAAACAAGGTTTCATTACTCAGCACCCACACAAGCCAGATACACAGGGTAGTGCATGTGCCTGGAGTTCGTTTGCAGTGGATAGAGGTCCTGCATACCAACTCTATTTGGCTGTATTTCTCTCTCTCTCAAATAAATAAATAAACAAACAAACAAACAAACAAACAAATAAATGAGTTAAGTGTTTGATTCCTCTGTACTCACATGAAGCTAGATGCACAAAGGGGCACATGCATCTGGAGTACATTTGCAGTTTCAGGAAGACCTGACAGACACATTCTATCTCTCTCCTCATAAATAAATAAATAAAATTTAAAAAGCAAGAAAAACAACAACACACACAAAACAACAGAAACAACAAAAACAGGGACTGGAGAGATGGCTCAGCAGTTAAAACCACTTGCTTGCAGAGTCTGACAGCCTGAGTTTAATTCCCCAGTACCAACATAAGCACAGACGCACAAAGCTGCACACGCATCTGGAGTTTGTTTGCAGTGGCTAGAAGCCCTGATGCACGTATTCTCTCTCCTGCTTTCTCAATCTGTCTCTGTCCTTGCAAATATATAAAACAGTAGCAAAAACAGAAATGTACAAAGTCTTAATATCCTCAAACCTAGCATGTCTTCCTGAAGGGATTCCAACTCTTCATGGTTTTCGTCATCCTTTGAGGTGTCTGTTAATCTCCGGTAAAAGCATGATTCTCGGAGCACGACTTTATTAAGAAGCTTCTTTACCTATTAATTGTAAGCAAGAACACAGTAAGACACAAACACTTTACTTATTCTTCTTTTTTTCAAAGGTCTCACTCTAGCACAGGGTGACCTGGAATTCACTATGGAGTCTCAGGGTGGCCTTGAACTCATGGTGATCCTCCTACCTCTGGCCTCTCAAGTCCTGGGATTAAAGGTATATGCTACCAAGCCCCTTACTTTACTTCTTTTACTTCTTTGTGGTACTGGGATTGAAACCAACTCCTCAAATTTCATCACGAGCTACACCCCAGCTTCAAATCACAGATTTTGACTTTTCTAGAGCTGTGTTCTAATTTTCCCAATGATGCGCATCCAACATTAGTTGTTTTTCTTAGACGTCCCCTTTTAGTCAACAGGAACACATGCTTTTGAGGAACTTCTCTATAACACTTAGTTACTGTTGAACATTTTTAAAAATTCCTTTCTCTTTCAGTCTGATGTTGGATTTCCATCCCCATCCCTATCCCCCCAAGGTAGGGTCTCACTCTAGCCCAGGCTGACCTGGAAAATTCAGTATGTAGTCTCAGGCTGGCTTCAAACCGACATCAATCCTCCTACCACTGGGATTAAAGGCATGGGCCTTCTCACCCAGTTCCCCCCCTTTTATTTTGGTGTGTATGCTCATGTGTGTAAGTGTGGGCTCCTGTGAGCACTGGTACATGCTTGAAGCAGGGTCTCCTGATGTTAGCAGATGCATTCAGCAGATTAGGTGGTCTGAGAGGTTCCAAATGACTCTTTCTCTACCTCCCTTCTCTCTGTAGGTGCACTGAGATTACAGACACCAGTGCTATAGTGCCTGCTATTAATTGCATGGGTTCTGGAGATCCAAACTCAGGTCCTCATGCTTGCAGGGCAAGCACTTCATCTACTGAGTCATCTCCTCCCACCATGCTTGTTTGTGTGTGTGTGTGAGCGCGCGCTATATTTATGTGTCCCTGCCAAGGCCATGTGCTTGCCAGTGGCTGGGGTGGAACTTTCTTTTCTTTCTTTTTTTTTTTTTTGGAGACACGGGGGGGAAGACAGACAGAGAATGGGAACGCCAGCAGCCTCTCAGCCTCTGTGAACGAAATCCAGATGCGTGCGCCTCCTTGTGACACTTCATCTGGCTAAACGTGGGACCTGGAGATTGGAACCGGGTTCTTAGGCTTAGCAGGCAGGCGCCTTAACTGCTAAGCCATCTCTCCAGCCCTGGGGTGGAACTTTCTATTTGAGCCAGAATTTCTTACTGATCCTGGAGCTTTCCATGAACTCTGGTGATCCCCAGGTCTCTGCTCCACTGCAGGAATAGGTCTACAGGTATGCGTGGCCACACGCAGTTATTCAATGTGGGTTCTGTAGAGTTGAACTCAGTTGGTCTCAGGCCTTCACAGGCCCTCATGATCATGCAGCAAGCACACACTTAACCACTGAGTGGTCTCTCACCTCTTGCTATGTATCTAAGGGTGGCTTTCAACTCACTCCTGCCTCAGTATCCCAAGTGCTGGGATACAGGTGGGGTATTAATACTAAGTCAAATATTATTTATTATATTATTTATTACAGCACAGTTTATAACTGAGGGATAAAAAACCCCACTAAGAATAAGGAAATTAAGTCAATTATTATACATCTATATAGTAGATTAGGCAGCAATTAAAAAAATAAGAATGACATCAATTTTCTTCCTTCCCATCCTCCACGACCCCCACCTGTTTTTGAAACTCTAGAGCCTTGACCTTTCAGTGATTGTCTTTCTTCACATTCCCAAGCAGTGGAATCACAGGCATTTAAAGGCTCACTATACTTTCATGAGAGAATATTTATATGTTGGTGAGTAAAAAAGGGCTACATCAATATGTATAGAACAATTTCATCTTTTTTATTTTTGTTTTTTCCAGGTAGGGTTTCACTCTAGCCCAGGCTGACCGGGAATTCACTATGTAGTCTCAGGCTGGCCTCGAACTCATAGCTATCCTCCTACCTCTGCGACCCAGGTGCTGAGATTAAAGGCGTGTACTACCACACCCAGCTTCACCTTTTTATTTTTTTCATTATTTTATTTACTTTTGGAGAGAGACACAGAGAGAGACAGACAGAGAGGGAGACAGATAAGAGATGGGCGCGCCAGCAGTCTCTCAGGGGCTGTGAACGAAATCCAGATGCGTGCGCCCCTTTGTGGGCAAGTGCGGCATTGCGCCCTTGCGTCACTTTGCCTCTGGCTAAACGTGGGACCTGGAGATTGGAACCAGGTTCTTAGGCTTAGCAGGCAGGCGCCTTAACCGCTAAGCCATCTCTCCAGCCCAACCTTTTTGAAATTATTATTTTATTTGTAATTTATTTATTTCTTTATTTGCAAGTAGATAGAGACAGAAGAGAAAAAGAGAGAATGGGCATGTGAGGGACTCCAGCTGCTGCAAACCTACTCCAGATATATGCACCACTTCATGCATCACCTGGGTCATTAGACTTCGTTGGCAACCGCCTTAACTGCTAAGCCATCTCCCCAGCCCCAATTTCATCTTTTGTTTCTAGTATTGGAAAATTCACAAATCTAAGTTACTTTTAAGAGTTCTGTGTAACTAATATGGTTATTTATTAGTCCTGAGGAGCAGAACTCTTATAGGAAGATAGGGAAAAGAACTTTTACTTTTTCGACTTTCTTTTTATTCTGTTTTTATTTTTCCCTTGAGATAGGGTCTCACTTTAGCCCAGGTTAACTTGGCACTCACTATGTAGCACGAGGCTGGCCTCGAAGTCATGGTGATTTCCTACCTCCACCTCTGGTGTGCTGGGATTAGTGACAAGTGCCACCATGCCTGGTACCTTTTCCACTCTCTACATTACACTGTCACCTGACTGCCTTGTAATCAGCTTGTATCAAAGTTTGTTGTTGTTGTTGTTTTGTTTGTTTGAGGTAGGGATTTGCTCTAGCCCAGACTGACCGCGAACTCTCAGCAAACTTTGGATGGGATTAAAGGCATACGCCAAGACACCTGGCTCATGATACTTTCATATACATATATATTTATGAGAGAAAGGGAGTGAGGGAGAGAGGGAGAGAACTGGCACACCAAGGCCTCCAATTAAACTTAAGACACATTCGCCAACGTGCTCATCTGTGACCTTGTGCATCTGGCTTACATGGGACCTGATGGGTCCTTAGGCTTCACAGGCAAGAGCCTTAACTGCTAAGTCATCTCTCCAGCTGTACTTTCATATTTTATATTGAAAATATTAAAGCTGTGATGGCTCAAGCTGGTTATTATGGCACTTGGAAGCTTAAGCTTAAAATGCTTTGAGTTTTAGGCCAAAAATGCTAACAAGGGGCTAGGGGAGATAGACACATCAATAATGTGGCAAGCTTGTGGACTCAAGTTCAAACACGGGAAATCACATTAAAAAAGAGGCTGGCCTTGCAGGGCATGGTGGCACATGCTGTTAATCCCAGCACTTGGGAGGCAGAGGTAGGAGGATCACTGTGAATTGAAGGCCAGCTTGAGACTACATAGTGAATTCCATGTCAACCTGGGCTAGATTTGAGACCCTACCTCAAAAGTCCCCACCCCCTCAAAAAAAAAAAAAAATCAAGGGCTGAAGGAATGGCTTAGTGGCTAAAGCACTTGCCAATGAACTCTAAGGATCCGGGTTCAATTCTACAGTACCACACAAAGTGAAATGTACAAGGTGGAGTACATTTGCAGTGGCTGGAGACCAAGGCATGCCCATTCTCTCTCTGCCTCTTACTCTCTCTCAAATAAATGAATAAATAAATATTTTAAAAAAATAGGGGGCTGGAGCCGGGCGTGGTGGCGCACGCCTTTAATCCCAGCACTCGGGAGGCAGAAGTAGGAGGATCGCCGTGAGTTCAAGGCCACCCTGAGACTACATAGTTAATTCCAGGTCAGCCTGGGCCAGAGTGAGACCCTTCCTCGCAAAACCAAAAAAAAAAAAAAAAAAAAAAATAGGGGGCTGGAGAGATGGCTTAGCGGTTAAGGCGCCTGCCTCCTAAGCCTAAGAATGCCGGTTCCAATCTCCAGGTCCCACGTTTGGCCAGATGCAAAGTGAAGCAAGGGTGCAATGCCGCACTTGACCACAAGGGCGCGCACACATCTGGATTTCGTTCACAGTGGCTGAGAGGCTGTTGGTGCGCCCATCTCTATTTGTTTCCCTCTCCCTCTGTCTCTCTCCCCCCCCCCAAAAAAAATAGGGGAGCTGGAGACATGGCTTAGTGGTTAAGGCGCCTGCCTGCTAAGCCCAAGAACATTTGATTCTCTAGGTCCCATGTTTAGCCAGAAGTGATGCAAGGGCACAATGCCATACTGGCGACCCCATTCTCTATATGTCTCCGTCTCCCTCCCTCCTTCCCTCTCTCTCTCCGTCTCTCTCTCAAAAAAAAGGGGGGGGGCTGGAGGGATGGCTTAGCGGTAAAAGTGCTTGCCTGCAAAGCCAAAGGACCCAGGTTCAATTCCCCAGAACCCATGTAATACAGATGCACAAGGGCGTGCACACATCTGGAGTTCATTTGCAGTTGCTGGAGGCCCTGGAGCACCCATTCTCTTCTCTTTCTACCTGCCTATTTCTGTCTCTCAAATAAATAAATAAATAAATAAATAAATAAATAAATAAATAAATAAAAATAAGATATTTTAAAAAAACATAAAAAAGAGGCGGGGCAAGGTGACATGGCCTTGTTATCCCAGTGCTTGTGAGCCAGCCAATCTTGCCCAATTAGATGAGTTCCAGGTCAGAGAAGCAGTCTTTAGAAAAAAGTGTGAATGGTAGGCTGGAGAGAAGGCTTAGCTGCTAAGGCACTTGCCTGTGAAGTCTAAGGACCCAGGTTTGATTTCCTAGTACACAAATAAGCCAGATGCACCTGCTGTGCATGTGGATGGAGTTCATAGCTAGAGGCCCTGGTGTAGTCATCTTCACATACATACATACATACATACATACATACATACACACACACACACACACACACACACACACACACACACACATACACTCTCCTCAAAAGGGCAACAAAGCTGGGCGTAGTAACAAATGCCCCAAATTCCAGCACTTGGGAGGCTGAGGTAGGAAGACTGCTGTTGAGTTTGAAGTCAGCCTGAGACTGCATAGTGAATTCCAAGGCTAGCCTGGGACACAATGAGAATCTACTCAGAAAAACCAAAAAGAAAAAGTTAGCAAAAAAGAAAGAAGATGGGCATGGTGGCATACATCTGTAACCCTGCACTTTGGAGGTACAGGAGAAGCATTAGAAATTCAAGGTCATTCTTGATATATAGAGCAGGTCTGGGGTGATAGGATAGTAAACAAAACCAGGAGTGGCGGCTCACAGTACTGCAGAGGCTGAGGTGGGAGGATTGCTGTGTATTCAAGGCCGACCTGGCCTACAGAGTTCCAGGTCATAAAAACCAAAACCAAATTTGGGAGGATGAGGTAACAGGATCACCACAAACTCAATCTGGGTTAAAGTGAAACCCTGCCTCAAAAAACAAACCACAGGGCTGGAGAGATGGCTTTGCGGTTAAGGCGTTTGCCTGCAAAGCCAAATGATCCCAGTTTGATTCTCCAGGACCCACGTAAGTCAGATGCACAAGGGGGCACATGCATCTGGAGTTTGTTTCCGGTGGCTGGAGGCTCTGGCGCGCACCCATTCTCTCACATAAATAAATAAACAAATATTTTAAAAAAACATAAAAATTAAAAAAAAAAACACAAAATAATCCAAAACATTAAGGACTAGAGAGAAAATCCACGGTTAAAGGCACTTGCTTGCAAACCCTGCCAACCCAAGTTCAATTTCTTAGCCATTCACATAAAGCCAAACAGGTATTCATTTGCAGGGACAAGAGACCCTGGTGGGTGCACACGCACACACATTTAAAACAAAAGAAAGTAAAATAGGCTGCAGAAAAGGTTCAGTGGGTAATAGTGGTTATTACACAAGTCTGAGGACTTGACATTTAATCCCCAGCACCCATGTAAAAAGACTGGCCACACCACTGAGACATCTCTATCACACCCTTCAAGGCTCAGGGTCCATTGCAGAGGAGGTGGCAGAAAGAATGCAAGAGCCAATGTACTCTTCCAAACACAAAATGCCCTTGATATTCATGACCTCGCAGTGCCTTAAACTAACAATATAATACCTTCATAATAGGAGGAAAAGATGATGACATCAAAATAAGAGAGACTAATTGGAAGAGAGAAGGAGAGTGTGGCCAATGGTAGATTTGACGAGGGAAAGAATTAACATGGTTTTATTGTCTATACTTATGGAAGCTGTCAATAAAACGTTAAAAAAATGTTTTTATTTATTTATTTGACAGAAAGAGGGAGAGAGGGAGGGAGAGAGAGAATGGGGATGCTATGGCCTCCAGCCACTGCAAACGAACTCCAGATGCATGCACCCCCTTGTGCAACTGGCTTACATGGGTCCTGGGGAGTCAAAAACTGGGATCCTCTGGCTTTTCAGGCAAACGCCTTAACCACTAAACAATCTCTCCAGCCCTTGGTTTTTTAAATAATATTTTCATTAAGCCAGACATGGTGGCACACATATTTAATCCCAGGACTTGGAAAGAAGAGGTAGGAGTAGCACCATGAGTTCAAGGCCACGCTGAGACTACATAGTGAATTCGAGGTCAGCCTGGACTAGAGTGAAATCCTACCTTGAAAAAAAAAATATTTATTTATTTGAGACAAAGAAAGAGATAGAGAGAATGGCATGCCAGGGCCTCCAGTTATTGCAAATGAACTCCAGATAGATGTGCCACCTTGGGCATCTGGCTTATGTGGGTCCTGGGGAATCAAACCTGGGTTCTTTCCCTTTGCAGGCAAGCACCTTAACTGCTATGCCATCCTTCCAGTGCTAAAACTGTTTTGTTTTGTTTTTTAAATTATTAGCTGGGTGTGGTGGTGAATGCCTTTAATCCCAGCACATGGGAGGCAGAGGTAGGAGGATTGCCGTGAGTTCAAGGCTACCTTGAGACTACATAGTGAATTCCAGGTCAGCTTGGGCTAGAGTAAGAACCTACCTTGAAAAACAAAAAACAAAAGAAAACAAAACAAAAATTATTTTTATTTATTTGAAAGACAGAATGGGTAAATCATAGCCCCCACCCACTGTAAACAAACTCCAGACACATGCTCTCCCTTGTGCATCTGGCTTACGGGGGTCCTGAGGAGTCAAATAAGGGAACTGAACCTGAGTCTTTAGGCTTTGCAGTCAAGTGCCTTAACTGCTAAGCCATCTCTCCAGCCCTAGCCCAATAAAAAGTTTTTTTAAGAGGGGGAAAAAACAAAACAAAACAGATGTGGTGGAGCATGCCTTTAATACCAGTACTTGGGAAGCAGAGGTAGGAGGACTGAAGTGAGTTCAAGGCCACCCTGAGACTACATAGTGAATTCCAGGTCAGCGTGGGCTAGGGTGAGACCCTACCTCAAAAAAACAAACAAACAACAACAACAACAACAACAACAAAAAAGGCGGGGGGAGCTGGAGAGATGGCATAGAAGTTAAAGCATTTTCCTACAAAGTCAAAGGATCCTGGTTCGATTCTCCAGGACCCACGTAAGCCAGATGCTTACGCTTGCACATGCATCTGGAGTTCATTTGCAGTGGCTGGAGGCCCTGGCGCCCCCATTCTCTCTCTTTCTCCCTCAACTAACTAACTAAATAAATAACTTTAAAAAAAAAAGAAGAAGCTGGAGAGATGGCCGGCGGTTAAAAGCACTTGCTTGCAAACATGACGGCCTGGGTTTGAGCATTCCCCAGCACCCATGTAAAGCCAGATGCAAAAAGGGGCGTATGAGTGTGGAATTCATTTGCAGTGGCAGGAGGCCGTGGTGTGCCCATATTCTCTTTATCATTCTCTCTCTCTGCCTCTTTCATTCTGCCCCTCAACTAAATAAAAAAGAAAAGACGAGAAACAATTTATGGCATTAAACAAATTAATTCATTCTATTATCTTTAGGGTTAGATCTTGAAAAGTTACTAAGTAGGGCCTACAGTTCAGTATCGAACACTTGTCCAATATGACTAAGGTCTGAGTGCCACAAAGAAGTTTCTAATACTCACTTTCATTTAAAATTCACAAAGATTACCTGAGCACGAGAAAGATGCAGTCCAAGAGTATATAGGATTTCTTCCAAATCTTTTTCAAGCAGGTAACCACAATGGCTTTGATCAAAATAGACAAAGGCCATTAAGAGATCCCTGTTAACTGTGATCATCTGCATTTTTTCTTTTTCCTAAAAAAGTGTGCAATAAAATGTAGTTTATTACCATTGCAAAAAAAATGAGAAGTGCAAACGTTTCCATAAAATAGTACTAATCTTAAAAATCTCCTATTCAACCTAGCTAAAATATGTTCACTTGGTAAAGACAACGAAAGAAAGCAACAAGACATACAGGATGATTCACACAGGCACAAATATCAAAACCCTGTAGCTAAATTTTGCTTTTTCGTAGTTTAAAGATACACAAAGCAGCCGGGCGTGATGGCGCACGCCTTTATTCCCAGCACTCGGGAGGCAGCGGTAGGAGGATCATTGTGAGTTTGAGGCCACCTGAGAATACAGAGTGAATTCCAGGTCAGCCTGAGCTAGAGTGAGACCCTACTTCGAAAAACCAAAAAGATATACAAAGGCTGGATGTGGTGGCACATGCCTTTAATCCTGGCAATCTAGAGCTGGAGTCAGAGGTAGGATTGCCATGAGTTCAAGGCCACCCTGAGATTACGTAGTGAATTCCAGGTCAGCCTGGGCTAGAGTGAAACCCTACCTCATAAAACCGAAATAAAAAGAGCCAGGCAAGGTGGCGCATGCCTTTAATTCCAGCACTAGGGATGCAGAGGTAGGAGGATTGCCATGAGTTCAAGGCCACTCTGGACTAGAGTGAGACCCGATCTTTAAAAATCAAAAAAGAGCTAAACAAGAACTAATAAACTAAAATAAATTTGATTCATATAAGATACAGAAACCATCAGGAAAAATAAATAAACAAACACCTTATCCTTAGAAGGTCTCTCCTTGCAATATTTGTTGACATCTCTTTTGTCATCTCGTTTGTTCATTTCTTCCTCATCGCGATCTGCAAAACAAATGGAAAAGCAACCAAAAAAATCCCTCATTAATAGACATTTTCAACTACTGTAGAAATCTATGCTACTATTTTATCACAAGTTTTCAAATAAAGAAATAACACAAATCTCTAAGATAAAAAGTGTGGGTATTGGGCTGGAAAGATGGCTTAGTGGTTAAATGCTTGCCTGTGAAGCCTAAGGATCCCGGTTCGAGGCTTGATTTTCCAGGACCCACGTAAGCCAGATGCATAAGAGGACGCATGCATCTGGAGTTCGTTTGCAGTGGCTAGAGGCCCTGGTGCACCCATTCTCTCTCTCTCTCTCCCTGCCTATTTCTGTATCTCTCTCTCAAATTAATAAATAAATAAAATATTTTTTTTAAAGTGTGGGTATTATTTTAAAAAGAGGCAGGCTGGGGAGATTGCTCAGTGGTCAAAGGGCTCAAAAGCTGGAGTACCTGAGTTTGATGCCCAGACCGTACTTAAATCTGGAAGCTGTGGCAGGCTTCTATAATCCCACCATGGTGACAGTTAGATGAGAGGTAGGTACGGGGGTGTTTCAAATGAAGTGAACCAGAACTCCACATGTAATCTACGGCACATACAATTCTAGTGTGCAGGCAAACACATATGCAAAAATGAATATCATAAGCCGGGCATGGTGGTGCACGCCTTTAATACCAGCACTTGGGAGGCAGAAGCAGGAGGATCACCATGAGTTCGAGGCCACCCTGAGAATACATAGTGAATTCCAGGTCAGCCTGAGACAGAGTGACACCCCCTACCTCGAAAAACAAAACAAAAAAACAAAACAAAACAAAAAAATACTACAAAAAAGAGGAATAAGAATCGGGCGCGCTGGTGCACATTTTTATCCCAGCACTCAGGAGGCAGAGGTAGGAGGATCACCATGAGTTCAAGGCCATCCTGAGACTACATAATGAATTCCAGGTCAGCCTAGGTTACAGCAAGACCCTACCTTGAAACCCTCCCCCACCAAAAAGGGGGGGGGGTGGCTGGAGAGATGGCTTAGTGATAAAGGTGCTTGCCTGTAAAGCCTAAGGACCTAGGTTCAATTCCCCATGACCCACGTAAGCCAGATGCACAAGGTGAGTCATGCGTCTGGAGTTCATTTGTAATGGCTGGAGGCCCGGGAGCACCATTATATCTGCCTGTCTCTAATATAAATAAAATATTTAAAAATAGGGCTGGAGAGATGGCTTAGTGGTTAAACCCTTGCCTGTGAAGCCTAAAGACCCTGGTTCGAGGCTCGATTCTCCAGGACCCACATAAGCTAGAAGTACAAGGGAGCGTACACATCTGGAGTTCGTTTGCAGTAGCTGGAGGCCCTGGTGCGCCCATTCTCTCTGTCTCTACCTGCCTATTTCTCTATCTCGCTCTTTCTCTCAAATAAATAAATAAATAAATAATAAAATAAAAATAATATTAAAAAATAAACAAAAAGCCCATATGGCATGGATGAGTGTGGCATTAGCAGAGCTGAAGAGAAGTGTCCTGATTCTGGGTGTTTTGAGTTAGCATGTGCCTTTAACCATCTCCCTAGCCCTATGGGCATTGTTGCAAAATAGAGTTGACCATTTCATGATTAATTAAAAGAATATCAGGAGCCAGGAGTGGTAGCACACACTTTTAATTCCAGCACTTGGGAGGCAGAGGTAGGAAGATTGCCCTGAGTTTGAGGCCACCCTGAGACTACATAGTGAATTCCAGGTCAGCCTGGGCTAGAGTGTGACCCTACCTCGAAAAACCAAAAAAACAAAACAAACAAACAAACAAACAGAATATTAAAAGGAAGTTATGGATGGTATCTTTTTCTTTGGAAACAAGGTCTCCTGTAGCCCGGGATGGCCTTGACCTTGCTATGGAGGCAAGGATCATAATCCTGGAATCCTCCTGCCTTCATTTCTTAAGTGCTGGAACTACAGGCATGGTCCACCGTGCCCAGATACAGTATGTCAACATGAAGAATTTATACTTTAAAACTGATTACAAAAATGCAAAGCCAAAACAAAGAAAAAGGCAATATCTATTCAATTGTTGACTTAAAGTGAAAAGATATGGGCTGGAGAGATGGCTGTTTGTTTGCAAAGTGTAATAGCCTGGGTTTGATTCCCCAGTATCCATGTAAAGTCAGATGCACAAAGGAGCACTTGCCTCTGGAGTTCCTTTGCAGTGGCACGTGGCCCTACCCATACCTACTCACTTCTCTCTGGCTTCCACTTTCTCTCTCAAATAAACAAACAAACAAAACTTGGGGAAAAAAGCTCCAAGAGAAGTTTTTCTTTAATATTTTATTCTTTTGCAAGAGAGAGAGAGAAAGAAAGAGAAAGAGAGGCAGACAGAGAGAGAATGGGCACAACAAGGCCCCTATCCACTGCAAAAAAACTCCAGACGCATGTGCCATCTTGCACATCTGGCTTACGTAGGTCCTGGGGAATCGAATGTGGGTCTTTTAGCTTTGTAGGCAGGTGCCTTAAGCATTAATTGATCTCTCCAGCCTAGAACTTGAAGTTTTTAAAAGACAACAAGGTGTGGTGGTGAGACCCTATAATTTTAGTACTGCAGGACTCAATTAAGGAGATGTGAGTTCAAGGCCAGCCTGCGATACATAGTGAGGATAGCCCAGTCTGGGTTACACAGAGAGATCATCTATCACAAAACAGTAAGAAAACCCTCAAAGAACAGAAAATGATCAACAATTTCAATTCTAGTGAGTACTAAGTACATGTGATGCATACCGTCTTCTTCATCCTCGGCTTCTTCTGCTTCCATTGGGTCATACTCATCTTGATTATTATCTTCTTCAGTTTCATCCTCATCTTTAGAATCATCCTTCCTTTTATCTTCTTTCTAGAATTTAAGATACCTTAAAATTAACCAACATCTCACACCAAGTGAACAAGTAAACATTAAGACCATCAAACTGATGTACCTGAAACAGTTTCCAAGTATGAATTTCTTATAACAATAATATAGCTGTAGGGCCAGGTACTCACACCTGTAACCCTAACACACAGGAAGCTGAGATAGGAGGCTCACCTTGAGGCCAGCCTAGGTAGAGGGGGTTCCAGGTCAGTGAGACCCTACCTCAACTCCATACCCCATTCCAAACCCAAAACAAACAAAAATAACACACTTATTAATAACCTATTAATAAGATAAGCATGTTGGTCATCCTTGATTGCATAAGGAATTCAAGGCTAGTAGTTTACACTAGAAACAAAAGGAGAAGAGAAAGGGAGAGTTTAGAACAATCTACTAAAGTCTTTCAGTTTGGTCTAATGATGGAAACCACATAATTTATTACAATCTAGAAGACTAACCGAAACTTCTAAATTATGTTGCTGATCTTGGAAATAATCACAGACCTTCCTTTCATCTCTGTCTTCTTTTTTATCTTTATCATCGCCTGATTTCCTCCGTTTGGGTTTTGGTTCATCAGTATCATCATCTCTTTCTTCTTTTTTATCTTTTCTTTCATCTTTTTTGCTCTTCTTCTCCTTTTCTTTTTTGTCCTCTTTCTCCGGAAGAGAGAGTAATGATTTGTATATTCTGACCCCAAAATCTCTTTGAAGCATTTCATTGAAAAGTTCTGCAAACAATGAAACCTACAAAAATAAATCAACATTAACCCAGCGAACCTCAACAGAAATGCTGAATAACTCCAACAGTCAATTTATAAAATAAAAACTGTCATATCTACCATACATAATTCCAATAAAGCTATAATGTACTGGGCAGAGGAGGAAAGGGCCTGTTGCCATAACTGATATCAATTATGATGAAGACAAACACAATCCTAAAGTTTTTTTTTTTTTTCTTTTTCTTTGCTTCTTTCAGAATCTTTGAGGAAGAGTTTCATGTGTAGTCCAGGCTGGCCTCAAAATCCCTACGTACCCGAGAATGAACTTGAACTTGGGATCCTCTTGCTTCTACCTCTCAAGTGCTTTGAATATGGAGAGGAACTACCAGGACTGGATTCTTTCCTGTTTACAAGAGGGGCTCACCATAAAGCAATTTATCCTTGAACACTAGATCCTTCTGCTTCATTTCTGCTGAATGCTGGGATTACATGCAACGTTCCAAAGATGCTGTGGGCCAAGCATGGTGGCACATACCTTTAATCCCAGCACTCAGAAGGCAGAAGTAGGAGGATTGCTGTGAGTTCAAGACCATGCTTGAGACTACAGAGTGAGTTCCAGGTCAGCCTGGGCTAGAAAGTGAAACCCAACCTCAGGGAAAAAAAAAAAAAAAAAAGGGTATTTGGAGGCTGGAGATATGGCTTAGCAGTTAAGGACACACATTTGATTTCCCAGGACCCACATAAAGCCAGATACACAATGTGGCACATGCATCTGGAATTTGTTTGCAGTGGTTAGAAGCCCTGGTGCGCCCACTTTCTCTTGCCAATAAATAAAATATTACATATCTAAAATAAACTGGCTTCTTACCACACCTACCCTATGAACACTACAACCCTTCTCAGCAGTCTAACATGAAAAGTTATGGGGGGCAAGGGGGTGGGCCAAAAACCTAGTTTTGTGGCTAAAAAGAAAACAGCCATTCTGTGGTTCTGGAAAAGCAGGAAGTGCAGTGCCGCTCACTGTGCTGGTTTGGTCTTCTTTTTGTCTCTCTTCTTCAGGCCATCCATATTGGCTCTTAGAAGACTGGAATAGGCCACCTGAAACTTATTCACCTCTCTGGAGCTTACCATGGTGCTGATCTTCTTTTTCCCATTGGTAGCTCTCAGCAGACACTTGTTCTCCGTGGGCTCCAGAGCCCTTCCTCAGGGTGGGTTTGGTGCGGCCATCGTACTTCTTCGGGGTGATGAGCATGTTGCTTGTTGTTCTAGAACAGTCTGGTCAGCTCCTTCAGGAACTGTTCACTCTCCAGCAGCACCATCCCTAACTCTGTCCGCAGTGAGCCAGTCACTGAAAACCCCAGTTACCTTTATTTATTTATTCATTTATTTATTTTTTAAACATTTTTAAATTTTATTTATTTGAGAGAGAGATACAGAAATAGGGAGGTAGAGAGAGAGAGAGAGAGAGAGAGAGAGAGAGAGAGAGAATGCACGCGCCATGGCCTCCAGCCACTGCAAACGAACTCCAGATGCACGCGCCCCCCCTTGTGCATCTGGCTTATGTGGGTCCTGGAGAATGGAGCTTTGAACCGGGGTCCTCAGGCTTCATAGGCAAGAGTTTAACCGCTAAGCCATCTCTCCAGCCCTATTTTTTCTTTTTATTGACAACTTCCATACCTTGAAAAGAAAACCTCAAATGTGGGAATTGGGAGATGGTTCCTGGTCTAGTGCTTGCCCCACAACCATGGGCCTGAGTCCAGATCTGTAGCAACCACATAAAAAAGCAGGCATGGTGGTCTAGGCTGTAATCTCAGTTTAGGGAGGTGAGAGAGGGGATCCCTAGGGCTTGCTGACTAGTCTAGCAGAGAAGGCAAGCTATAAGCTCAGTGTGAAAAACCTGACTCAAAAATAGTAAGATACCTGAGGAAAACAACCAACATTGACTTATAGCTTCTACACACACGTGAGTACACAAACACAAAAACTTAAACATTACCTCAAATGAATGTTCTTTGTTATCCTCTAATCTGTAATCCAAAAGGACACTCAGAGACATGATGCTGCAATCAAACTTGCCACTTTTAGCAGCCCAGTTTGGATGTACAATTATGGCTGGTTCATCAGGCAAAATGTATCTTCTTTCTCGACGTTGGCGTTCCATTTCCTCTTGCCGTTTTCTTTCTTCCTCCTAGACATTGGAAATTTTAAGTCATGTATAATACACAACAAAAATATATACCAGGGACTGGAGAGATGGCTTAGCAGTTAAGGTGCTTGCCTACAAAGCCTAAGAACCCAGGTTCGATTCCCCAGTACCTATGTAAGTCAGTGGCACAAGCTGGCACATGTGTCTGGAGTTCATTTGCAGTGGCTGGAGGCCCTAACGTGTCCATTCTCATTCTCTTTCGATGTGCAACAATGCCCGTTTTAGACATTTTAAAGTGATTGATTATACTGGCCAAAAGTAGAGAGTAGTTTCTTTTTTTTTTTTTTTTTTTTTTTTTTTGTGTGTGGGGGGGTGGTTTTGAGATAGGGTCTCTCTCTAGCTCAGGCTGACCTGGAATCCATTATGTAGTCTCAGGGTGATTGCAATCTCACAGTAATCCTCCTACCTCTGTCTCTCAAGTGCTGGGATTAAAGGTGTGTGCCACCATGCCTGGCAAGAATAGCATTTATGGCTCCTTTTGGATTTCTCGGCATGGGACTTTTTTTTGTTTTTAAATTTTTTAATTTTTTGGATTTTCAAGGTAGGGTTTCGCTCTAGCCCAGGCTGACCTGGAATTCACTATGTAGTCTTAGGGTGGCCTTGAACTCATGGCAAGCCTCCTACCTCTGCCTCCCGAGTGCTGGATTACAGGCATGTGCCACCACACCCGGCTTGAGACATTGTTTTTAAGAGGATGGGTCTGGTAATGCATGCATTTAACCCCAGAACTGGTGAGGCTGAGACAGGAAGATTGCTGTAAGTTCTTAATATATTTTATTTTATTTATTTATTTATTTAAGAGCAAGAAAGAGGCAGAAAGAGAATGGGCACACCAAGGCCTCCAGTCACTGTAAATGAACTCCAGATGCTTATGCCCCCTTGTGCATCTGGCTTACGTGGGTCCTGGAGAACTGAACTGGGATCCTTTGGCTTTGCAGGCAAACACCTTAACCACTAAGCCATCTCTCCAGCCTTTGTGAAACTCACTCTGTAGATCCAGGCTGGTCTTGAACTCTTGGTGATCCACCTCTTGTCCCCCTAGTCTGGGAATAAAGGTGTGTGCTACCATGGTTAGTGGAATTCATAACTTGAAAGGGAACTCACTGGCCAACTCTGGTACAATATTATCATCAGAATATTTATAATCCAGTGAATAAAGTAAGAATCATAAGTCCACGCATGGCCCAAGAACAAGGTAATTTTCCTGCTGATACTGAGGACAAACTCCATCTCATAAAACACTCAGGAACCCACCAGCATCAACTGAGAGGGCAACCAGTCTATCAGAACAAATGAGCAGTCTCCATAATCTCTATCCCTTGGTGTTACTAAGGAAAAACCTCAAGAAACCCTCTAGTTTCACTAGCTTTTATCTAGCTTTACAAAAACCATTAAACTGATTGTGGTGGTGCATACCCATAACCCAGTACTAGGTAGGTAGACAACAGGATCACCAAAAGTTCAAGCTCAGCTTGGTATACATAGCAAAAAGGCAACAAGCAAACAGAAAAAACACTAATTTTGGGTATCACACATGAAAAATATACTACAGGCTTCTGATTAACACTGCAGTAGATAGTACCTCTGCAATGTGGGTTCTAACACTGCCTGGTTGCTTAGGAGACTTTAAGACCACTTTTGTGAAAAAACCTGATTCTCCATCTAGGCCAGCAGCTACGTGATGGTATGAAAAGTCTTGACATCTCTGCCTTCACATTGGGTCTGTCCCCTGGCTTCCTTAACAAACAATTCTATTCAGTTCTACTGATCATATAACTTAATGTAGAACTGCCAAGTCTCCCCACAAGGATATATGGCTAAAGACATCAATCAGCCATTAGGACCAGAAATACTAGCCATAAAAGTGGAATGAAGAGAGATGGCATCCGAATTCCTGGAACACCAGACTATTCCTAGGGAGTCTCACTCTAGCCCAGGCTGATCTGGAACTCACAATGTAGTTCCAGGCTGGCCTGAAATGCAGTGATTCTCCTACCTCTGCATCCAGAGTGCTGGAATTAAAGGTATGCGCCACCACACCCAACTAAATATTTCTCTTCTTTGCTGACCTATTGCTCCCCTTCACTCTCTTGATCTTGTACCTGTCACCCCCTCAACACCACTGGAGTAGGGAAGCTAACTTGTGAACAAAAATCCTTCTTTACAATTCTTTGGTAACTTTAATGACTATATTTCCAGCGCTTGTCATTGGACATTGTATTTTTTTTCAGGGATGCACTTTAAGAGACCTGGGTCTGTTAACACAAAGCCAGTATCATATCAAAACCAGTTAATCCAGTTTCCATATCCTTAAGTTTCACTTGGTAAATTTGCCTGTCATGTTTCTCTAACTTTTTTTTTTTTTGGAGAGAGACACAGAGACAGAGAGAGAGAGGGAGAGGAAAGACAGATAGAGATGGGCGCACAAGCAGCCTCTCAGCTGCTGCAAACGAAATCCAGATGCGTGCACCCCTTGGGTCAAGTGTGGCATTGCGCCCTTGTCACTTTGCATCTGGCTAAACGCGGGACCTGGAGGTTGGAACTGCTGGAGATTGGAACCAGCGTTCTTAGGCTTAGGAGGCAGGCGCCTTAACTGCTAAGCCATCTCTCCAGCCCTGTTTCTATAACTTTTTAAAAACTAAAGATAGTACTTAAAATTTCTTTTGTATTTAATTAGGTGGACATTTTTGTTTGTTTGTTTTGTTTTTTCGAGGTAGGGTCTCACTCTAGTTCAGGTTGACCTGGAAATTACTATGTAGTTTCAAGGTAGCCTCAAATTCATGGCGATCCTTCTACCTCTGCCTCCCGAGTGCTGGGATTAAAGGCGTGCGCCACCATGCCTGGCTTTTTTTGTTGTTGTTGTTCTTGTTGTTTTTTGAGGCAGGGTATCACTCTAGCTCAAGCTGACCGGGAATTCACTATGTATTCTCATGGTGGCCTCGAACTCACAGCAATCCTCCTACCTCTGCCTCCCCAGTGCTGGGATTAAAGGCGTGTGCCACCATGCCTGGTTCTAGGTGGACATCTTAAAAAGGTTTGGTAAGCTGCCTTACAAAATTTTCACTCAACTTTTTGTTTTTGCATGTGTGGGGTGTGTGTGTGCAGATGCACACACATGCAGAGTCCATAGGACGATGTTGGGACTCATTCTCTTTTTAAAACTTTTGTTTATTTGTTTATGTGTTTATTTATTTATTTGTTCATTCATTCGTTCGTTCATTCATTTATTCAAGAGGGGGGCAGAGGGAAAGAAAGAGAAATTAAAAAAGAAAGAGGCAGATAGGTACCGTAGAGGCTCTGGCCACTGCAAATGAACTCCAGACACATGCACCTGGGTCCTTTGGCTTTGCAGGCAAACACCTTAACCAATAAGCCATCTCCAGCCCTGTGACTCATTCTCTCATTGCTCACCTGCTAATTTCCTTGAGATGAGGTCTCCTTCTCTGGAGCTGTTGTCTGTCAGTGAGCCCCAGCAATTCTCTGATCTCTCACCACTGGGGTTACAGATGTGTTTGGCCATACCCAGCTTTTTGAAAAATATGGAATGTTTCATAAATCTTCATGCCATCCTTTGCACAGAGGCCAAGCTAAACTTCTCTGTATTGTTCCAATCTTAGTATAAGTGCTTCTAACATAAGTGCTCAACATTTTAAAAAAATTCTTTTGTGATAAGGTCACACTGTACACAAAAATATTGATTGATAATATTACAGTATTTCTAAATACAGAATACATACTTCTTTGTCATCTTCAGATTTCCTATCATCCTCGTCTTCATCCTCTTTTTCAGACTTCTCTAATTCCTTCTGCTCTTCTTTTTGTTCTTCTACTTTAAGCTGTTTTGTTAGCCGAGCTATTAACTGGGATTTTAATCCTTTGGAACTAAGAGCTCGACTTTCCAATTCTTTTCGGAGATCATTTACCTGAATACATGGAGTGTAAAAACACAGAAAAAGAAAATAGGCTATAAACAAACGATAATTATCCTTTCTCTGATTTTTTTTTTTAAAAATTCAAGGCAAGCCTGGTATATATGGGCAGTGTTGAGCCATCAGGGATATACAGAGAGACCCTATCTCCAAAAATAAAATTAAATTAAAAAATTTAGGGCTGGAGAGATGGCTTAGCAGTTAAAGCGCATACCTGTAAAGCCTAATGACCCCAATTCTCCAGGTCACACGTAAGCCAGATGCACATGATGGCACATGTGTCTGGGGTTCATTTGCTGTGGCTAGAAGGCCTGGCGTGCCCATTCTCCCTCTCTGTCTCTAATAAATAAATAAATAAAAACAAAATCTTAAAAAACACAAATTTTTAAGAAGCTGGGCATGGTGGTACACGCCTTTAATCCCAGCACTTGGAAGGCAGAGGTAGGAAGATCGCCATAAGTTCGAGGCCATAGTGAAACTACATAGTGAATTCCAGGTCAGCCTGAGCTAGAGTGAGACCATACCTAGAAAACAACAACAATAATAAATAAATAAATAATTAAAACTTAAAAAAGGAGACATAGCTCATACAAAACAACATCTATAAAAACAGAAAATGACAGAATTTTCTTTCTTTCCTTCCTTCCTTCCTTCCTTCCTTCCTTCCTTCCTTCCTTCCTTCCTTCCTTCCTTTCTTTCTTTCTTTTTTTTTGGTTTTTCAAGGTAGGGTCTCAATCTGGTCCAGGCTGACCTGGAATTCACTGTGTAGTCTCAGGATGGCCTCCAACTCATGGCAATCCTCCTACTTCTGCCGAGTGCTGGGATTAAAAGCGTGCGCCACCACACCTGGCTCAGAATATATTTGAAATGTAATTTAAAACAAGATTAGGTTATTTGAGACAAATCTCGGGTAGTCCAGGTTGGGCTTGAACTCTTAGCCCTCCTACCTCTATCTCCCAAGTGTTGAGATCAAAAGTTTGTATTACAGCTGGAATTAATTATGCTTTAAAAGGTTTTGGGGGTGCTAAAGAGATGGTTCAGCAGTTAAAGGTACTTGCCTGCAAAGCCTAACAACCTGGGTTTGATTCCCTAGTACCCATGTACAGCCAGATGCACAAGGTAGCATATTTTGCTGGAGTTTGTTTGCAATGGCCTGGGTGCACCCATTCTCTCTCCCTGTCTCCTTCTCTCAAATAAATAAATGTAAGATTTAAAACATTATCAGGTTGGACTGGGCGTGGTGACACACCCTTTTAATCCCAGCACTTGGGAGGCAGTGGTAGGAGGATCTCCATGAGTTCGAGGCCACCCTGAGAATACAGTGAATTCCAGGTCAGCCTGGGCTAAAGTGAGACCATACCTCGAAAAATAAAACAAAAGAAAAAACCAGGATGGGAGTTGGCTCAACAGATAAAGCACTTAAGCTTGCCATGTAAGCATGAGTTGAGTGTGAATCCCCAGCACCCATATAAGGTTGAAGCTAATGCTGTCACTGGTAAATATAATCCCAGCACGCCTACTCAAGAAGGGAGGTGAAGACATAAAAACCTGCCTGAAGCTCACAGGCTGGCTAGTGAACAGCAGTGAACAATGTGAGACCTTGCCACGAAACTGAGGTAAAAAGCAAGGACCAAATAAATAAATAACGTAAATGTTTTAAAAACCCATATGATGGAGAGTGGAGTTTCAAAGGGAAAAGTGGGGGAAGCGAGGGAAGTACCATGGCATATTGTCTACAATTAAGGAAGTTGTCAATAAAAAAAAAATAAATAAATAACCCTTTCAAATAAATAATTAAGAAAAAAAAGCAAGGACCTATACCTGAAAGTATGTGCCATGGCACTTGTGTGCCTATACACACACGTGAAAATGCACACACACAAAGCAACAAAACAACATATAAAGAATTTCTCCTTTAAAAAAAAAAGTTGCCAGCCAGGCATGGTGTAGTATGCTTTTAATCCCAGCACTTGGGAGGCAGAGGTAGGAGGATCACTGTGAGTTCAAGGCCACCCTGATAATACATAGTGAAGTCCAGGTCAGCCTGGGCTAAAGTGAGACTCTACCTCGAAACCAAAAATGGTGACGTATCTGGATGTTTAACAAAGAGTAGTATGTATTTAACAAATTAGTAAATATATTGAATATCATATAATATTTTCCAATAATTACATGAGAAAAACTAACATTAACTGAAAAGATCAGAAGCAATTTTTATATAACTAGCATAAAAACACCATCAAAAATATTTTTGGGGTGGGGGCTGGAGAGATGGCTTCACAGTTAAGGCACTTGCCTGCAAAGCCAAAGGACCTAGGTTCAGTTCCCCAGGACCCACATAAAACCAGATGCACAAGGTGGTACATGCATCTGGAGTTTGTTTGAGGAGGCTGGAGGTCCTAATGTACCCATTCTCTCTCTCTCTCTCTCAAATAAATAAAAGTAAAATACTAAAAAAAAAATTTTTTTTTAGGATCTTGCTGAACTGGAATGTAGTCTCAGGCTGGCCTCAAATTCACAGTGATCCTGCTACCTCTGTCTCTGAGTGCTAGGATTAAAGGCATGCTCCTGCTTTGCCATCCCACTATCAAAAAAAAAAAAATTTTTTTTTTTTGGTTTTTCGAGGTAGTCTCTCTCTAGCCCAGGCTGACCTGGAACTCACTATGTAGTCTCAGGGTGGCCTTGAACTCACGGTGATCCTCCTACCTCTGCCTCCCAAGTGCTGGGATTGAAGGCGTTGCGCCACCACACCCGGCTAACTAATCAATTTATCTACCTTTCTTTTCTTTCTTTTTGTTTGAACTATTAAAAAACACCCATGTGGGCTGGAGGGATGTCTGAAAGGTTAAAGCACTTGTCTAAAAAGTCTAAGGAGTCAGGTTCAATTCCCATTATCCACATAAGCCAGATGCACAAAGTGCAGTTTGTATGCAGAGGCTAAAGACCCTGCTGCACCCGTTCTCAATCTCTCTCTCCCTCTCTGCCTATCTCTCAAATAAATATCACAAATTATTTTAAAAGCATACATATTTACTGATAATCAAAAGAAATACAGGTGTCTTTTTCTTTTTCTTTTTTGTTGAGTCAGGATTCAGCTACATAATCCAGGTTGACATTGATCATGATCTCCAGGCTCAGCCTCCCAGTGTTGGGATTACAGGTGTGCACTACCATACTGGGTTATAAATTTTAGAACACACAGTTTAGGAACAAAGCCATCAATTTGACAGCAAGTTCTGGGCACAGGCTTAAAGTCTGTATTTTCTGAATCTGGAGTACTCTACATCAAACCTGGTTATTGATGACAAACCTGATAAATATAACATTCTCATGATACATGTTTTTCCACTTCAACAGCAATGTAGATTCATAAATTAAAGATTCATCTAGTTTAGTGTGCTGGTGCATGTCTGTGGTCCCAGATACCTAGGAGGCTCAAATAGAGGACCCATTTGAACCCGAAAGTTGAAGGCCAGCCTGACTAGCATATTAGTTTACTGCCTCTACAAAACTTTAAAATTTCAAAGCTGAGCTGGGCATGATGGTGCATGCCTTTAATCCCAGCACTCGGGAGGCAGAGGTAGGAGGATTGCCGTGAGTTTGAGGCCACCCGGAGACTCCACAGTGAATTTCAGGTCAGCCTGAGCTAGAGTGAAACCCTACATCAAAACACCAAAAATAACAATAATAATAATTAATAAATAAATAAATAAAAGTTTTATTACAAAGTAGAAGGATTGCCATGAGTTCGAGGCTACCCTGAGACTACAAAGTGAATTCCAGGTCAGCCTGAGCTAGAGTGAGACCCTACCTCGAAAAACCAAAAAAAAAAAAAGTTTTTTCTGCTTTGAGAACTGCAAAAGCAAGTAATGATCAGCCTCTAATCTCTTGCATATAGATCCACAATCACATTTTAAAGGCCCAGATAAACAAAACTGATGAAGGAAGACTAACAAGGTCAATCAGGATTTAAGAGTCTTACATTGAGCTAGAGTGAGACTCTCTTCAAAAATAAAAACAAAAAAGATTTACTGTTGTCTTGTTTCTTCTAGTCCCCTTGAGTTTAAGTTATTTAAGAGCAGACAGAAATCCCAAAACCAAACACAATGTTATTGACCCCATGCAGGCATTTACGTATTACAGGTACTTGGCAGACACTAGCTACACTAATACATTTCACATTGTTTAATGTGTACATATACATTTACATGTTTATGTACAATATAATAGTTTTCTAAAATCAGTGGACTTCATTTTGAATGTTTTCTTTATTCCGTTTTTTTTGGGGATCTAGGCTGGCCTGGAATTCCCTATGTGGCTAAGCTTAGCCTGAAGGCAATCCTCCTGCCTCAACCTCCGAAATTCTGGGATTAGAGCTACCACATCTATCTTGAATGTCATTCAAAAAAAAAAAAAAAAAAAGAAAGAAAAGAAAAGGAGCCGGGCATGGTGGCTCATGCCTTTAATCCCAGTACTTGGGAGGCAGAGGCAGGAGGATCACCATGAATTTGAGGCCACCCTGAGAATACGCAGTGATTCCAGGTCAGCCTGAGCTGGTGTGAGACGCTGCCTCAAAAATAAAAAATAAAAATAAAAATGCTCCCCAGTCTAAGTTTACACATTTCTGTTTAGAGGCTTTAAGTTTTCAGTTACCTTCATTGCTTTTGGATCAAGTTTAGACCAATGGGTAGGAGTAGAAATTTCCTTAGCTTCACCATCATCCTTCTCTTCTTCATCCTAACATACAAAGTTAAGAAAATAATTACTATTCTGAAACTTTAAAATATGAGTAATTTATTCTTAAAAGTCTGTTGCTGATCTGTGCAAGGTCACAAATGTTTCAGATTGTCTTCTCCTAAAGTTATTATTTAGGCAAGTCCACGTACATACATTCTACCACTTTTAACTGATCACAAAGACACTCATCAGCCAATCAAAGCCAGATCTGTGAAACACAAAAGGGTGATCAATTACAACACAAGGATATCAGGGATGCACAAACACTGCCGGTCTCCACTAACCACACAGTGTGTGATCTTGCCCCAATTTTCAAGCCACCCAATGGTTTAGTCAGACCTTTGAAATGTGCCAAAGACGTTGCCACATAGCCTGAAATTTCAATTCCCTCAGACTTGTGGTTGTCCAATTTCAAATATCCATGACTAGAACTGATGACCGTGAAAGAGAAAATTTTTTAAATTTCACAAAATGGCAAAATGTTTAAAATGGCTTAATACTGAATCTTGCTCAACAACTGGTCCAGATTCCAGCAACTAGACCTATGAGAAATACAAAATTCTGTGCAATTTAAGCACATTCTTTTTCCTTTGAGGTCTCAGCACTCTTAAAAGTTAGCATAATCGACAGGATTTTTTATGAGAAAAGAAAATACAGCTATACTGCTGAAAGCTGGATTACCAGTCGCTGTTACCAGAAATGTTCCTCCATGTGTGTTTGTTATGTAGTGTGTGGTGTGCATTTGTGCCTGTGTTCCTGTGCCTGTGAGAAGCGGAAATAGAAAAAGGGATTAGCGTTCAGTGCCTGTTCTCCATCAGCCTCCTTGCGTTCACCCTGAAGCTTCTCGACCAGCTGCTGCTTGTATCCTCGGGAGAGGGTTTCCCACTCTGAGCGGGTGGGAAGGCAATGCCAAACATCCGGGAAAAATAAAACCACTGTCTCCACATGAGCTGGAACTGTACGCCCCTTGTGGGTCTCCTCAGGGCGATGGTAGCGAATCTCTGCAAAACGGTACCTGTTGCAAGGGAAGAAGCATGTTGGAAAAAAAATCTAAATACATTTTAAAGACCCTAGTTCACTTGTAGCACATCAAGTAAAGAAATTTTGCTGCAAGAACTTGAGGTTGGTCTAAAGAAAAAAAAAATTATAGAAGCCATAGTTCCTCTTTTGGTAGATTTGTACAATATTTTATTGGTTGAAACAATATGCTTCACAAAGCATTTCTGATTGATTACAGTAGAGCTATCCATCTTTTAGAGACACCTGAAGAAGCTGGATAGCTGCTCAGATTTCATACACTAAGAAAGAATATTCTCAATTAAATTGTAAGAAATATACAAAATACACAGGACAAATAAGCCTCAAGAGAAAATATGGCTGAACAAAAATAATCAGCAACTACATCATTTTGTAACAAAAGAATTATAATGAAATGAAGTTCTCTCTTGACGATCTTCTCCAGCTATACATGAAATGAAAAGAATTTTCAAAATACATCCAACTTCCAAAATACAGCATAATAAAAACATTTAAAGTAAATTTTCAGTGCATTGTGATTAGTTCTTAATCCACTTTCCCCAAACCACATTTGGCACCAAATAAACTTTTGCTACAAATGGGGATTTTTCTTTGAGATTACCTGCATGATCAACGTTGCTAAAACAAGGGGAAAGGCTGATTGACAAGAACATCTAAATAAACTAGTAGAAAAACATTTCTAATCAATAAATGAATTTGTACTTACCATTGTGTGCACACACTTAGATCAATGCCTGTCAGAGCCTTACAACAACGCGTAGCAGTCTTAATCAATACAGATGGGTCTTTTTCTGGGTCTGGTCCATCCAACGAAGGAGACCAGTGGCCTCCAATGGCCATGGCTTCATCCTTGCCTTTCATGCCCACTAAAAACTAATCCAAATCACAGAATTATTTACATATATTATACAGACAGTCAAATTACAAATAAATATGTGAAAAGGAAAGGTACAAACCTTTCCAATATCATTTTACTACCTCTGGTATCTGTCAGTCAAGGAAGAGTTCAGTTCATCATGTTCCACACTGCATTTCAGCAATGGAATAGGATTTACACATCACAACTCATCCTTCTAAAATATTGCATTAGAGTTCTTTTAAAAAAGCAAGCTATATTTTAAACTTAAGCAGCATCCAAAACACCCTGAATTCCCTTATTACCAAGATTCTATTAGGCTACACGACTAAAGCATTAAAATGACAGCAGCTGAACTAGTCGGATACAAATAAGGTATAGTCATAGTCTATAATAAAACAAATCTGTATCATTACATTGTACTTTAAAACCAAAATTTTATATTAAAGTATCCAGTAATATTTAAAATGTGCAACTTTAAAATTTTTATGTGTACACAATAAGAACTAGAGCAAGTAGATATAGCCTACGGTTAAACATAAATGCTTCATTTTACCTTCACAAGTCTAGCAGGATGCTGAAATCCATCTCGAAGTTCTTGTGGGTCTTCAGCAAGTGCACATGACTTATGATATAAATCTTCCATACTAGGGCTAGCCATCAGCATTACCTATTATAGTCAAATAATTCAATCCTGTCAAAAGTCTAAAGTAATGTAAAAAGAATGAGAAGTACTACTAATTAACCTCATATATTAGATATCTGATTTTTAAAAATTAAAAATGGAATGCAAAATGCTATAAAAAATGGTTTTAAATGCCTTATTAGCTTTAACTTATCAAGGGATGATTTTTGGATCAATGTTTTAAAATAGAACAAAACTGAGTATAAACAATATAGCAAATTAATCCCATGAAGGCTAATATTTAGTACACTCACTCAATAAGAAGTTCTATCTGGGGCCTACAAGCAGTCATAATTTTCAATAACAATTTCTTTACATTTTTGAGGTCTAAGGTATTAAAACTATAGCCACTGTTTTAGTTTAAAAGGTAAGACAGAGAGGTTAAATTATTTAAATAACCATAACAAAATTAAGCAAAGAAGAAAATTCAGGTCTTTTCTGTAATAACCAGTTTCAACAAAATAAGTCCACATACCATCTTACTATGCACTTGCTAAGATGTTTCACGTTTGAATGACAATGAATACAAACCTTTGCACTGTAGAAGTGGTCAGCATCTGGTGGATCAAGAACAGCTGTATTTTTTTCTAAGGACTCTACTTCTCTGTGCATCACATAGAAATTGCAGTAATTTCCCAGTTGAAATGGTCTTGACAAAGGGAAAGCATCCACCCATGTAAACTGAGCATCAAAAAAGTCACTAGGAATATATAAATTCTGATAACGGCGCCTTAGTTCCATCATGTCACAACTAGGGCTGAAAAACAGACATAAGTAGTTAATAAACAATATTAAGACTAAAGATTATACAACTACTCACTTAATTCTGAAGCTAAACACATAATCTAAATACATAATTAAAAAGCAAAATGAGGAGCTGGAGAGATGGCTTAATGGTTAAGTGCTTGCCTGTGAAGCCTAAGGACCCGGTTCAAATCTTGTATTCCCCAGGACCCACTTAAGCCAGATGCACAAGGGGGCACACACATCCGGAGTTCGTTTGCAGTGACTAGAGGCCCTGGTGTACCCATTCTCTCTCTCTCTCAAATAAAAAAATAAATACAATCTATTTTTAAAAAATACACACAGGGCTGGAGAGACAGCTTAGCAGTTAAGGTGCTTGCCTGCAAAGCCTAGGACCCATGTTCGACTCTTCAGATCCCAAGTAAGCCAGATGCCCAAGGTGAGGCAAGCGCAAGGTCACACATGTCCCACAAAGTGGCACAAGTGTCTGGAGTTCAACTGTAGTGGCTGAGGCCCTGGTGTGCCTATGCTTTCTCTGACTCTAACAAAAAATAAAAATTAAAAAAAAAAAATACACACAAAGAAGGCATAAAAAAGCACACAACGAGCCGGGCGTGGTGGCGCACGCCTTTAATCCCAGCACTTGGGAGGCAGAGGTAGGAGGATTGCCGTGAGTTCAAGGCCACTCTGAGACAACATAGTGAATTCCAGGTCAGCCTGGGCCAGAGTGAGACCCTACCTCGAAAAAACCAAAAAAAAAAAAAAAAAAAAATCTAAAAATCTCCAGACTGTCCTCCCACCAATACACATCTTTTTTTAATTTTATTTATTTTCTATTTATTTATTTATTTATTTATTTATTTGAGACAGAGAGGGAAAGAGTGAGAGAGAATGGGTGTGCCAGGGCCTCTAGCCACTGCAAACCAACTCCAGACGTGTGTGCCCCCTTATGCATCTGGCTTACGTGGGACCTGGAGAATCGAACTGGGGTCCTTGGGCTTCACAGGCAAACGCCTTAACTGCTAAGCCATCTCTCCAACCCCGATCCACATCTTTATGTGAAACATTTACAATCCATACATGATTGCTATGTAAAGAAGTGATAATAAGGGCTGCAGAGATGGCTTAGCAGTTAAGGCACTTGCCTGCAAAGCCAAAGGACCCAGGTTTCGACTCCCCAGTACCCACATAAGCCAGATGCACAAGAGGGTGTACACATCTGGAGTTCGTTAGTAGTAGCTGGAGGCCCTGGTATGCCCATTCTCTCTCTCTCTCCCCCTGCCTATTTCTCTCTTTTTCAAATAAATAAAGAAAAGTAAAATATTTTTTGAAAAGAAGTGATAACATTATTATTGCCTTTTATATAGGACATGGATTTTTTAAATTTTTAATTATTTATTTGAGAGAATGAGAGAAAAACAGCAGATGTATGTAGGTATATGTATTTACATATTTATAGAAGGGGGGAGAGAGAATGGGAACACCAGTGCCACTAGTTACTGCAAACAAATTCCAGACACATGAGCCACCTTGTATATCTGGCATTACATGGGTCCTAGGGAATGGAACTCGGGTACTTAGGCTTTGCAGGCAAGTGTCTTAACCACTAAGCCAGCTCTCCAGCCCTGACACTGATATTTTAAATGTTGATTTCTCCCCCCACACAGGAAGGGTGTCACTCTAGCCCAGGCTAACCTGGACCTCACCCAGTAGTCCCAGGCTCACCACAAACTCACAGTGATTGTCCTGTCTGCCTCCCAAAAGCTGGGATCAAAGGTATGCATCATTACTGGGCCTGACCTGATTTTATTTTTCCTAAGCATAACAGACCATTGGAAGCAGAGAAACTCCACTTTCTAAAAGGCCAAATTGTCTGTTAAAAGCATACAATGGGGCTGAGGAGTAGGCTCAACGGTTAAGGTACTTGCTTGCGAAGCCTAAGGCACAGGTTCAATTCCCCAGTACCCACATAAAGAGAGGAATACCATGAGTTCAAAGGCACCCTGAGAATACACTGAATTCCAGGTCAGCCTGGGCTAGAATGAGACCCTACGTTGAAAAACAAACAAACAAACAAAAAAATTAGTTTTTCTATTTAATTGTATTGTTGAGGCTGGAAGAATGCTTTTGACTCCAATGGGTTTCTCTGACATAAATAGACAATGTGAGTCTGAGGGTAAAAAGAGACAACCACCTTTAACCCCAGCTCTTGGAAAGCAGAGGGAGGAAGGTCACTGTGATTTGGAGACCACCCTGAGACCTCAAAAAAAGTGCTACAGAGACAGTTTAACAGTTAAGGTACCTGCCTGCAAAGCCTAAAAACTCTTTTTTTTTGGGGGGGGGGTGTTTCAAAGTAGGATCTCACTCTGGTCCAGGCTGACCTGAACTCATGACCTGACCTCTGCCTCCCAAGTGCTGGGATTAAAAGCCTAAAAACTCATTTTTGAATCTCCAGGTTCCACATAAACCAGACGCACATTGAGGCAAGTGCACATGGGGGCACAGGCATCTGGAGTTCGTTTGCCATGGCTGAAGGCTCTGGTGCTCCTATTCTTTCCCTCTCTCAAATAAAAAAATAATAAAATACATTTTGAGAAAAAACCAGGTGTGATAGTGCATGCATTTAATCCCAGCACTCTGGAGGCAGAGGTAGGAGGATGGCCATGAGTTTGAGGTCACTCTGAGACTACAAACTGATTATTAGGTCAGCCTGGTCTAGAGTGAGACCGTACTTCAACCCCCCCCTCACCAAAAAAACTAAATAGTACAAATTACTCATATTTAATTTGACTATGAAACTATGTAATGAAATTAAGTAGCAAAGTCATCAACAAAAAAATTTTTTTGGTTTTGGTTTTTTTGAGGTAGGGTTTCACACTGGCCCTGGCCAACTTGGAACTCACTATGTAGATTCAGGGTGACCTCGAACTCATAGCAATCCTGCTTCTGCCTCCCAAGTGCTGGGATAAAAGGCATGCGCCACCACACCTGGCTCATCAAGCAAAATTTTATGGCCACTAGGTAACAAGTAAAATAAACGAATCTACTAGATCTAGTACTTAAAAAAAGTAACATCTCAAATGCTACTATTATATTGCCATTATATACTTGGTAAAATCTAGAAACATGCTTTTGTCAGGTCACTGAAACATACATAGTTACTTGTGCCTGTGCAAAACAGCTCTGGTCACTGTTTTTCTTATTTTCCTGTCGATTTGTTTTTCAATCTGTTTTCATTATTACTAGCTGTATCCCACCCTACTACCTCAGTAACTATGGACAAGCTATGATTGCCACACACTGATCTAAGTGCTTTAGTTCTAGGAACTCAAAATCACAATAATCCTGCAAATTGATTTTGCAGATGAATCTCAGAAATTCCTGTTAACTTACACCTGACTTAAGGAAGGTTTGTTTGCTTACTCATTTATTTATTTGACTTAAAAAAAAATTTATTTGCAATCAGAGATAGAGGTAGAAGAGAGGCAGACAGAGAGAGAATGGGCATGCCAGGGCCTCTAGCCACTGCAAATGAACTCCAGATGCATGTGCTCCTTGTGTATCTGGCTTACGTGTGTCCTGGAGAATTGAACCAGGATCCTTTGGCTTCACAGGCAAATGCCTTAACTGCTAAGCCATTTTTCCAGCCCCCTGGCTTTGGTTTTCAAAGGCTGAATTAGGGCTGGAGAGATAGCTTAACTGCTAAGCCAAGGTCCCAGGTTTGATTCCCCAGAACCCATGTAAGCCAGATGCATATGGTGGCACCCGCATGTGGAGTTCATCAGAAGTGGCTAGAAGCCCTGTTGTACCCATTTTGTTTCTAATAAATAAATAAAAAATATTAAAGGCTGAATTATTTACTGAAGATACACATGTGTAAATTATACAGCTCTTAGTACATATGTTTATACTCTACCATGTTGCCATCTAAACCTAAAGTATGTGTTTCACCACTGTATTATCGCTTTGTCATACAATATTCATATTTTTAAGTTATCAATAAATCTTTTTTTGTTTTTGTTTTTGTTTTTTTTGAGGTAGGGTCTCACTCTGGTCCAGGCTGACCTGGAATTCACTATGTAGTCTTAGGGTGGCCTCGAACTCATGGCGATCCTCCTACCTCTGCCTCCCAAGTGCTGGGATTAAAGGCATGCGCCACCACGCCCGGCTTATCAATAAATCTTGACCTTAAATGATCCTAACTTTTTTTTTTTGAGGTAGGATCTCACTTTAGCCCAGGCTGACATGGAATTCACTACATAGTCTCAGGGTGGCCTCGAACTCATGGCAAACCTCCTGCCTCTGCCTCCCGAGTACTGGGATTAAAGGCATGTGCCACCACGCCCAGCTATGATTCTAACTTTTAAATAATATTTTATATATTTATCTATTTGAGATATATACACATATGTGTGTATACACATACACACACATATATTTAGAGAGAGAGAGAGGGAGAGGAAGAGGGAGAGAGAGAGTCAGAGAAAGAACTGGTGTGCCAGGGCCTTACACAGATAGAATTGAACCTGGGTTCTCAGACTTCTCAGACGTCTTAACCACTCAGCCATTTCTCTAGCCCAACTGATTCTAACTTTAAAGAACAATTTCATCACAAAGGAATTTCCTCTAGGTGCTTCTTATTTACCTATTTTTAAAAAATATTTTCATTGGGCTGGAGAGATGGCTTAGTGGTTAAGGCGCATGTCTGTGAAGCCTAAGGACCCCGGTTTGACGGTCCAGGTCCCACATAAGCTAGATACACATGGTGGCACATGTGACTGGAGTTCGTTTGCAGTGGCATGCCCATTATCATTCTCTTTCTGTCTCAAATAAACTAATATATTTTCATTTATCAGCAGAAAGAGAGAAAGAGAGAGAGAGAATGGGCACATGAGGGCTTCTGGCCACTGCAGACAAACTCCAGATGTGCTATTATGTGCATCTAGCTTATGTGGGTTCTGTGGAGTCAAACCTATGTCCTTAGGCTTCATAGGCAAGCACCTTAAACACCAAGCCATCTCTCCAGCCCTTATTCACCTATTTATTTTACTGTACTAGAGTTGAATCTAGGGCCTCATATATGCTAGGAAAGCAATCTAATACTACTGATGAGCTATGACTATAGCTCACTGACACTTCTTTGTTAAAATAGTTGCTATCATAAATGAGTATACAAAAATACCCCCTTATAAAACTAAGCTACAACTTCTAACATGATTCTTGCGCTTATATATAAAATATAAATGAAGTTTACAAGAAAAAACCATTATAGTTAACACCAAACTACACAAAATTATGAAATAAACAATCCAACAAAATAATGCAAAGAAAAAATTGCCTACCAGTCTAAAGAAAACTTTGAGAATTGCACTGTATATCGAGGAACAACACGCCGAACTCTGCGAGGTGACCGTTCTCTCTCCCTTCGAGGCGATCTCTCTCGGGAACGCTTCCTCTGAGGTGATCTTTCTCTTGATCTGCGTCTTTCTCTTTCCCTTTCACGACTTCAAGGAAATATTGCTAAAATTACTAATATGTTTTGGTAGTTTCTTTCTACTTATTAGAGACAGGGTCCTTTTATGTAACCCTGGTTGGCCTGGTACTCACTATGCAACACAGGCTAATTTCAGGTCTTGAATTTGTAAGACTCCCCATGCCTCAGGCTCCCAAGTGCTGGAATTACAGGTGTATACCACCACACCCAGACTAGAACAGTTCCTTAATGAAATAATTATACTAAGTAATGTGAGCAATATTCCAGATTGAGCATCTTAAAATTGTGCAAAATATGCAAGCATTTTAAACATTCTTTACATTCTTTGTTTTGTTTTGTTTTGTTTTGTTTTTTCAAGATAGGGTCTCACTCTAGCTCAGGCTGACCTGGAATTCACTATGTAGTCTCAGGCTAGCCTTGAACTCCTACCTCTGCCTCCTGAGTGCTGGGATTAAAGGTATGCGCCACCACACCAGGCTTTATTCTAACCATTCTTTTTTTTTTTCTTTTCTTTTCTTTTCTTTTCTTTTTTATTCTAACCATTCGTAAACATCAATAATACATTCACTTTTTTTTTTTTTTGAGGCAAGCACAACAGACTGGCCTTTTTTTTTTTTTTTTTTTTTTTTTTTTTTTTTAATGAAAAGGGGGAGGAGAGAATGAGAGAATTGGCGTGCTAATTCCAGCCACTGCCATTGAACTCCAGGCGCATGCACCATCTTGTGTGCATGTGCAATGTTAAACAGTTGCATCATTTTGTGCAACTGGTATAGTGGAACCTATAGAGTCAAAAAGGGGTCCTTAGGCTTTGCAGGCAAGCACCTTAAGCACTAAGTCATCTCTCCAGTACTATGAACACTTTATTTATTTATTTATTTATTTATTTATTTATTTATTTATTTGAGAGAGAAAGAGAGAATAGGCATGCCAGGGCCTCTTGCCACTGCAAATGAACTTCAGATGCATGCGCATCTAGATTATGTGGATCCTGGAGAGTTGAACTGGGATCCTTTGGCTTTGCAGTCAAATGCCTTAAATGCTGAGCCATCTCTCCAGCCTGCCCACATACACTTTTTAAATAAATAAACAGCCAGGCATGGTGGTGCAGGCCTTTAATCCTAGTACTGGGGAGGCAGAAGTAGGAGGATTGCCATGAGTTCATGACCTGAGCAAGCCTGAACAAGACCTTGGAAAAACTAAAAATAAATAAATAAATAAATACAAACTTACCTTCGGTCATCTTTTCTGTTTGGTATTTGATCCACCCTGTCATTCCTTCCTGAAAATCTCGATGGTGGATCTAATCTTCGTGCTGGTTGTGGCTGAACTATACGAACGGGAGGCTGCAACAAACCAGCTTTAAAGGGGTGAAAAACAACAAAAAAAACCTTGTTTAACAAAATCTACCAACAAGACATAAAAGGACAGCTGACACCGCACATGAGCTAGAGCCCTGGTAGAACCAGAAGATTTGGCACCACTTTGTACATGTGACTTTATGGGTACTTTGGAATTGAACCTGGGTCATTAAGTCTTTGCAGGCAAGAGATTTAACTGCTGAGACATCTCTCCAGCCCCCACACCTGCTTTTTTGACATGGAATCTGGGAATCAAACTCAGATCTTCATTCTTGTATAACAAACACACTACTGACTGAGCTGCCTCTTCAATCACTCTTCTGGTTTAGGAATACTTCTGAGAGAAAGAGGCAGAGCATCAGGGCCTCCAGCCACTGCAAACGAATGCCAGATGTATGCACCACCTTGCGTATCTGGCTTACCTGGGTACTGAGGAACAGAGCCTCAAACCAGGGTCCTTAGGCTTCACAGGCAAGCACTTAACCACTAAGCTATCTCTCCAACCCTAAAAACATTTCTTTTTTTTTTTTTTGGTTTTTCGAGGTAAGGTCTCACTCTAGCTCAGGCTAACCTGGAATTCACTATGCAGTCTCAGGATGGCCTCTAACTCATGGTGATCATCCTACCTCTGCCTCTCAAGTGCTGGGATTAAAGGTGTGCACCACCACGCCCGGCCCTAATAACATTTTTGATAGTAAAAATTTGAAAATTAAAATCTTCCCAAGGTCTTCAAGAGTCCATGTCATAAAGTCAGAAAAAAATAAAATGTGAACCACCCTAAAATAACAAACATTAGCTGAAGGCTGGGTAGATGACTCAGTGGATAAAGCGTTTGTCATCTAAATACCTGAGATCAGATCTTCAGACCACAACAAAGACTACAAGACTACAAGAGGGGAGCCAGAGAGCCGGGCGTGGTGGCGCATGCCTTTAATCCCAGCGCTCAGGAGGCAGAGGTAGGAGGTTCGCTGTGAGTTCAAGGCCATCCTGAGACTACATAGTGAGTTCCAGGTCAGCATGGGCTAGAGTGAGACCCTACTTTGAATAAACCAAATAAATAAATTTGTAAAAAGGCCCGGGGGGGGGGTGTTGAGGTAGGAGGATTTTTGTGACTTCGAGGCCAACATGAGACTAATTGGAAGTCAGTCTAGGGGAGGTGGACATACACCTCCACATAGCTATTGAAGGACATTCTATTCAGAATATTCAGCCGGGCGTGGTGGCGCACGCCTTTAATGCCAGCACTCCGGAGGCAGAGGTAGGAGGATTGCTGTGAGTTCAAGGCCACCCTGAGACTATAGACGTGAATTCCAGGTCAGCCTGAGCTAGAGTGAGACCCTACCTCGAAAAACAAAACAGAATATTTAAGCTTCCTTTCACTTTTATCTTATAGACTCTCTCATTTTCTAATACCCAAATTATTTTAGCAATTAAACATATATAGTCACTTGAAACAGAAAATATACATTACATGCAGTACCTTTCTGCTGTGGCTGCTGTAACAAGGGCTGTGGCTGAGTCTGCAAGAGTGGGGTAATAGAAGCTGCTGAAATCTGTGCCTGAAGGAGAGACTGGGGCTGGGGCTGAGCCTGAACACCAAATGTTGTCTGTGGTGCAATTGGCTGAAGAACAGCAGGAGGAGTCTTCAGTAAAGGCTGGGTTTGGGACTGATTCTAAACAGAAGGAAATAACTGGTTTAAAAAAAATAGAATTCTCTGTAAGAGAGAAAATTACCGAGTTTCTGTAATTATGTACCTGATTTGGTAGTGTTTGAATTCTTTGTGCATTCCATTTAAAAGGCATATTAGGATTATAAGTAGCTTCAACCAATACTCTGTCACCCACTTGGGGAGTTTTCCCTTTGACAGCACTGGAAAAAGAAATTAATTTAAATAACAACACAGAAGGGACTCCCCCCAAAAAGATTTTACACACAATTAAAACAGATCTGCCTTCATCCCAAATATACTTCGTACCTTAAAGGATAACTAAAAAGGAATTCTGGAAATATTCTGCAAAAGTATGTTAATGCTAGACTCATTTATAGCCTGAGCATTTTTCACTTTCTGAATGTAAACAAGGAGGTTTGATGTGCAAGAAACACTTTGCCATCTCATAATTTTCAAATACTCTTCCTTCTATAACACAATAGCTTTTACTCTTTTTTTAGTATTTATTTATTTATTACAGATAGAGAAAGAGAATGGGTGCTCCAAGGCTTCAGCCACTGCAAACAAACTCCAGATGCATGTACCATCTTGTGCATCTGGCATTACGTGGGTACTGGGAATCACACCAGGGTCCTTAGGCTCTGTAGGCAAGTACCTTAACCACTAAGAGATCTCTCCAGACCAGCATGATGACATCTTTTTTCAAGTGTTGAAGACCAAACCCTAGCAAGTGCTCATCCACTAAGCTAAATCCCCAGCCTCCCAGCACTATGACTTTTTCTTTAAGTTTTATTTTATTTATTGACAATTTCCTTAATTGTAGACTTCCCCTCCCTCCCACTATGACTTTTAATACCTAAGAATAATATTTGCTTTTGACTCTCAACAGACAAATGGAGAGAATATGAAAAGCAGTTAATATACAAAAATTAGTACACTAATTTCCCTACTAAGGTAGCACTTCTAGGGAAGTTTATTAGAAATATTTAACAAAATTCCTATTTCCTATAACCACTACAAAAGTACTAGAGAGAATATTAATATATCAATAATGGGATTCAACACAATTTCCTATTAAAAATATATTTTACTTAAAATTACATATAACAAATACAGGGTGAGAGAGATGCAGCTCAGAGGTTAAAGATGCTTGCTTGCAAAGCCTGATGGCCCAGGTTCAAGGGCGGATAAACCACATGTGGTGGCGCACGCCTTTAATCCCAGCACTTGGAAGGCAGACAGGTAGAGGACTGCATTAGTTCCAGGCCACCCACAGACTACATAGTGAATTCCAGGTCAGCCTGGGCTACAGTGAGACCCTACATGGAAAAACCCAAAACAAACAAAACAACAACAACAAAAAGACAGGTGTATATAGAGTTCATTTGCTGTGGCAGGAGGCCATGGGGCACCTATACTCTATCTACCTCTCTCTAATTAATAGATTAAATTTCAAAATTATATATACATATACATATATACATTATATATATATATATATATATATATATATATATATATATATATATATATACATATATATATATATATATGCTGGAGAGATGGCTCAATGGTTAAGGCACTTGCCTATGAAGCCTAAGGACACACGTTGGATTCCCCAGTATCCACATCAGCCAGAAGCAGAAAGCAAAATATGCATCTGGAGTATTTTATTCTTATTTATTTATTTATTTATTTAGGTTTTTCGAGGTAGGGGTTTCACTCTGGTCCAGATTGACCTGGAATTCACTATGTAGTCTCAGGGTGGCCTCGAACTCATGGCGATCTTCCAACCTCTGCCTCCCAAGTGCTGGAATTAAAGACATGCACCACCACACCCAGCTGTTATTTTTTTAAATATTTATTTATTTGAGAGAGAAATAGGCAGAGAGAGAGAGAGAATGGGCACGCCAGGGCCTCCAGCCACTGCAAACGAACTCCAGATGCATGTGCCCCTTGGGGGTCCTGGAGAACTGACTTTGGCTTTGTAGGCAAACACCTTAACTGCTAAGCCATCTCTCCAGCCTAAGTATTTTATTTTTTGAGAGAATGGGGGTGGCCAGGGCCTTTCAGCCTGTGAATGAACTGAAGATGTGTATGTCCCCTTGTGCACATGTGCGACATTACACACTTGCATCACTTTTTTGTGTCTGGCTATATGGGACCTGGATATTGGAACATGCCTTAACCACAAAGCGATCTTTCCAGCCTCCCCCCATGTTTTTGTTTTTTGGATTTTTTTAAATTTATTTATTTTTGGCTTTTCAAGGTAGGGTCTCACTCTAACCCAGTCTGACCTGGAATTCACTATGTAGTCTCAGGGTGTCCTTGAGCTCATGGAAATCCTCCTACCTCCATCTCCCAAGTGCTAGGATTAGAGGCATGTATCACCATGCATGGCCTTTGATGGTTTTGGTTTTTTTTGAGGGAGGGAGGCATCTGGAGTTCTTCTGCAGTGGCTACAGGCCCTGGCACACCCATTATCTCTCTTACTCTGTCAAATAAATTTTAAAAAAACCTAACTCTCTCTATATATATATATATTACACACACACACACATATATCAAAGAGATGGATTTTCCAAAGAATATCACTATTTCAAGCTGCAAGTTTGCACATGAATACTTAGAAATGCCACCTAAATGATAAAACATTTAGAAAGAATTCAAAAAGACAGCTTTAGGGCAGGAGCGGTTAAGGGGCTTGCCTGCAAAGCCAAAGGACCTAAGATTCATTCCCCAGGGCAAATATTCTGGAGTTTGTTTACAAAGGCTGAAGGCTCTGGTATGCCCATTTTCTCTCTCTCTCTCTCTCTCTCTCTCTCTCTCTCTCTGTCTGCCTCTTTCTCAATCAATCAGATAAATAAATAAATACATAAAATAAACAGTATATAAAAGATAGCTTTACTCATATTCTCCATCAAACATACAAATTTTTTTTTACACAGATTTATAAGTTCAATGAAGTATAAAGAAAATTATAGCAAGCTGGGTGTGGTGGCGCATGCCTTTAATCCCAGCACTCTGAAGGCAGAGGTAAGGAGGATCGCTGTGAGTTTAAGGCCACCAAGACTACATGGTGAATTCCAGATCAGCCTGAGATAGAGTGAGACCCTACTTTGAAAAATCAAAACATAAAAGAAAATTATAGCAGACCAATATCTTTACCATGATTAAGCAACTGCTAAATGTGTACAAGAAGTAATTTCGCCACATTTAAGTTTACCTAAGCTGAAAAAATACATCTTCATCCACAAATCCAAATGTGTCATGTAGCTTTGTAACCACGCCTGTGAAAACACGCTGCTTCTGAGGTTGAGTTTGTTGCTGACTGGACCTTGGTGTTGGATATGATACAGTTATCTGTGCCGCAGGCTGTGGAGTAGACAGGCTAAGGCTTGTGGGCAGAGCAACAGCTGGCTATTGAACAAAAGCAATATCACATTAGGGAAATGACTAGCAGTGTCTAAATGGTAACAGTAAATATAAACCTGGGCATGGTTACAGAATGCCTGTAATCTCAGCACTCGGGAGGATAAGGCACAAGGACTGATCACCATGAGTTTGAGGCTGGCAGGGGCTACATATTGAGATTCAGAAAAGCCAAAGCTACAAAGTTAAGGTGCTGATAGTGTTTCACTACCATGGGCACAGAGCTCTGGGTCTGAGCCCCAGCAATGCATAAACCAGGTATAGTGGCATACACTTGGAATCCCAGCATTCAGGAGAAACAGGAAGAAATATAAAAAGTTCAAGGCTGGGCTAGAGAGATGGCTCAGCAATTAAAGGCACTTGCTTGCAAAGACAAACTGGGCTCATAGTGAATCCAGATGCTAAAGAGGCACATATGTTTGGAGTCTGTTTACAGGTGGCAGGAGGTCCTGGCTTGCTAAAACTCACTCTGTCTGCCTCTTTATCACTCTCTCTCAAATAAACAAACAAACAAATATTTTTCCAGGCATGATGGCACATGCCTTTAACCCCAGAACTCGGGAGGCAGAAGTAGGAGGATTGCTGTGAATGCAAGGCCACATGAGACTACAGAGTGGCTGGTCACAGAGACTACAGAATGACTACAGCTCAGCCTGAGCAAGAGTGAGAACCTACCTCGAAAAACAAAAACAACAAAAACCCTTTTATTAATAAGCTCCAAATTTACTTTTAAGAAGACGAGACATGGTAACACACACCATTAATCCCAGCACTCCAGAGAGTGCCAGGTCAGCCTGAGCTAGAGTGAGACTCTACCTCGAAAAAAACAAAACAACAACAAAAAAAAACCAACAACCAAAATACTTCCCATTTATTCCAACTATGCAATAGCTAGGCCTGTAATCCAAACATATAAAAACTCAATAATTTCCATTTTTATGTAGCAATGTATTTATAAAGTGTTACATGAATCCAACAAGGATTTGAATGAAAAATCAGGACAGAAACCACTGTACATTCAAAAGAAATAAATTACCATCAAACTAACCTGTGTTAAAATGGTCTGCTGGGGTTGCTGTAGCTGTAAGAAATAAAGAAAGAGTCAATCAGAATTGCTGGTTCAGAGATGATTTATGAAAAGTAAATTTAGGGTTGGAAAATGGCTTAGAGGTTAAGGCGTTGGCCTGTGAAGCTAAAGAATCCCGATTCGATTCTCAAAGACCCACGTAAGCCAGATGCACGAGGGGGCACATGCATGTGGAGTTTGTTGCAGTGGCTACAGGCCCTGGCGTGCCCATTCTCTGTCCGCCTCTCTTCTATTTCTCTCTCTCTCTCTCTCTCTCTCTCTCTGCTTGCAAATAAATAAATAAATTTTTTAAAAATTAAAAAAAAAAAGGTAAATTTAGCCAGGTGTGGTGATGCATGCCTTTAATTCCAGCACACAGGAGGAAGAGGTAGGTAGGAGGACTGCTTTAAATTCAAGGCCACCCTGAGACTACCTAGTGAATTCCAAGTCAGCCAGGGCTAGAGTGAGACCCTACCTGGGGGAAGGTAAATTGCTACCAAATATACTGCTAAGCACATTGGTGTATACTTGCTAGGGAAGTGGATACTTGGGCTAGTCTCACTGGCAAGCCACAGGCTAATGAGAGATCTTCTTTCAATAAGACGTTGTCCTATGGCCTCCAAATACATTTGTGTACCCACACTGATAGGAACATACTTATACACACCACACAAATATGCAAAAATAAATGTGAAAGCAGTTGCAAGAGTCTGAGCGCCTGTAATTCTTACAGCACCACTGGGATGACCTCCCCAAAACTCAACCAACCTCTGCCAGTGTCACCACTGCCAGTAAAAGAGCCCAGCCTAGCGAGGATACTCAGGATCCTGTGAGCAAGAGGCTATAAAAAGAAACGGATATCTGGTGACAGAGGAATTCCTGCCTTCCCTTTTTCAAATGGCCAGGGACCATCCATGGAGCAAGCTGGTAGTGTATGAAGATGTGAGGTATAAACTCTCCCTAGACTTCCCCAGTGGCTCCTCTTATAAGGTACCCACAGTGAAATACCTCACATCCTGCTACACCCCAAAGCGAACACCCAGGGTAACATCTGCCTGGACATCCTCAAGGATAAGTGGTCTGCTCGGCATGAGGTCAGGACCACATTGCTCTCCAACCAGATGGTGCTAGGAGAAGCCAGTGTTGAGAGCTCCGTGAACACATGTGCTGCTGAGCTCCAGACAACCCTACAACGGTGAAGAAGCACCTGCCTGCAAGAAACCTACTCAAGCAGCTCCTCACCCAGCTGTGGAGCCTGTATGTGTTATCTATGCATTTTTCCTTTTGATAATCTGTCCTTTTCCTCCATGTCTGTATAGATGCTGTATCTTTAACTGTGGTGGTGTTTTGTTTTATAAATTAAGCCAACTTGAGCCCTGGTGATGTATATGAAATAAATGTTATGTTTTGTTAAAAAAACAAATGTTAAAAGTAAACTGGAGCCGGGCACGGTGGCACACGCCTTTAATGCCAGCACTCGGGAGGCAGAAGTAGGAGGATCACTGTGAGTTCAAGGCCACCCTGAGACTACATAGTGAATTCCAGTCAGCCTGAGCTCAAGTGAGATCCTACCTCGAAAAACAAAACAAAACAAAAATAATAATAATATATCATTAAATATTAAATATAAGATTAGGTACAACTAAATCAAACTGCACATATATATAAAGTAACAATAGGATTTTTTTCTTGTTTTGCTTTTTCAAGGTAGGATATGAGCAACCCAGGCTGACGTGGAAAACACTTTGTACTCCAGAATCTCACAGAGATCCTCCTAATTTATCCTTGTAGCAATAATAGGCATGTAGGGCTGGAGAGATGGGTTACCATTAGTACATATTGCCATGGCTTTTAGTTGCCCACCACAATTAGATGGTAAGACCCAATTACTGACACCTTCTTGGGCTGCAGGACACTGAGAAATCAAGCTGGAGCTGAAAGACTCCTCCCTATTGACTAGCTGTCAGGATGCAGGAAAGAGCAAAGCAGCCTGTTGGGGGAGAAAAGTCATCAATGGTTTTAACCAGCAGAGGACATTGCAAGATTAATGGTTGGCCAGCCAGGCCAAATATGCCAACTGCTACAATGGTAGCATGTCTGTTACAGGGGAAAACTGTTCTCTGATTGGATTTTGAGGCCCATTCCTTGAGAGAGAATTCCTGCCTGATACTGAGAGCTATTCTCACTTTTGGTTAGAGAAGCTTCTCTTTTCTTTTTTTCTTTTCTTTCCTTTTTCCTTCTCTCCCTCCCTCCCTTCCTTCCTTCTTTCCTCAAGAAAGAGGCAGAGAGAAAGAGAGAGAGAGAATGGGTGTGCCAAGACCTCCAGCCACTGCAAACAAACTCCAGATGCATGTGCCTCTTGTGCATCTGGCTTACATAGGTCCTGGAGAATCAAACCGGGATCCTTTGGCTTTGCAGGCAAACACCTTAACCGCTAAGCCATCTCTCTAGCCCTAGAGAAACTTTTCTTTTCAAATGGTGGTCATTACTGAGATGACTAAAAAGCTTATTAAAGCGCTGAGAAGTGACAGGAGTGTGTAGCACTGAGAGATCTCTATCACAACCTCCAAGGCTCAGGGACCACGACAGAAAAGATGGCATAAAGAATGTAATAGCAGCTGGGTGTGGTGGCACAGGCCTTTAATCCCAGCCCTTAGGAGGCAGAGGTGGGAGGATTGCCATGAGTTCAAGGCCACCTTGAGACTACATAGTGAATTCCAGGTCAGCTTCAACTACAGTAAAACCCTACCTCGGAACACCAAAAAAAAAATAACTGAAAAATAAAAGAATGTAAGAGCCAAGGGAGGGAAGAATACTTTGCAATACTGTCTTCCAGACACAAAGTGGCCATAATTTTCATGACTGCTCAGAGGCTGATGCTACCTACACAAGACCTGCATAATGGGAGGAGAAAAGGTGATGACATCAAAAGAGAAGACAGGTTGGATGTGGTGGCACACACCTTTAATTCCAGTGCTCTCATGGGAGGGAGAGGTAGAAGGATCACTGTAAGGCCAGCCTGGGAGTACAGAATGAGTTCCAGGTCAGCCTGGGGTAGAATGAGACCCTACCTTGAGAAAAGAGAAAGACTAGTTGGAAAGAAGGGATTCAATGGAGGATTTGGGAGGGAGGAAGAGGAGAGTGGCAGGAGGGATTCTGATCATGGCATACTGGGAATATACTGGCATATAGGGAAAAGGAGGCTTTAAATTTCATATGAAGTCTACTTGAACAGAGAAGGTTCAGATGTTCCAGATGATAGGATACATCCAAGGACTGAAAACAGAATGGCTCTTACCCGATTGTCCTCAAAATCAAGTTTTAGGATCAAACTCTCTCACTTCGATATACAAGGTTTTTCCTAACACGTCCCCATTCATTCACAAAGAATTTAAATCACACATTAAGGTACATGACAAAAAAACAAAAGTGTAGCCGGGCGTGGTGGCGCACGCCTTTAATCCCAGCACTCAGGAGGCAGAGGTAGGAGGATCGCCAAGAGTTCGAGGCCACCCTGAGACTACATAGTGAATTCCAGGTCAGCCTGAGCCAGAGTGAGACCCTACCTTGAAAAAACAAAAACAAAACAAAACAAAAAAAAAAGTGTGTGAAATGAATTCTGGAATAAATGGCTATCTTACAATTAGTTTGTGCTGGGCATGGTGGCACATACCTTTAATCCCAGCACTCGGGAGGCAGATGTAGGAGGATGGCCGTGAGTTTGAGGACACTCTAAGACTACACAGTGAATACCAGATCAGCTTGAGCTACAGTAAGACCCTACCTCGAAAAAACAAACTAACAACAACAAAAAAGAAAAAAAAAACAAACAAAAGACAAAAAATCAGTTGTTAACATGGAAAATATAAACTAACCTGTTGTTGCACACTATACAAGGCCTGCTGAGGTTGTGAATACTGCTGAAAGATTAAACAAAAAGAGATTATTGAAGGATAAGTATGGTTACTAAGTTTTAATCAATTTCAAAATACATACATAAACAAATGACATAAAAATAGCCAAAAGTACACTGCAAAGAAATTCTCTAGACCAGGCACACTTCATTTAAAATAAATAAAATTGTCATTATTCATACTCTGGAATACATCTAGGACTGAACTGTCATCGACTAAAGTAAGCTAGATGCACATGGTGATGAATCCATCTGGGATTTGTTTATAGCATTCTCTCTAATAAATAAATAAAATATTTGAAAATAGGGAACTAGCAAATGGACATGGTAGCAAACACCTTTAATCACAGCTCTTAAGAGGCAGAACAATTAGTTCCGTGCCATCCCAGGCAACATAGACTACTTCATAAACAAAACAAAATTAAGTAACAATGCTCACTTAGGTAGCATATATACAAAACAAACAAACAACAACAAATAGAAAACAAACAAAACAGAGGGAGACATTTTAGCTGCATATTACCCTAGGTACATAGATTTTATCTATGTCACATGAAAACTTACTGAAAACTCACCTGCTGTAATGCAGCTGCAGCAGCTGCAGCTTGTTGCTGCAATGCTGCAGTTTGTGTTAACTGATAGTTTGCTGGCGTGGGTGTGGTCAGGCCTGCTGCCGCCAATGCAGTTTGCTGTGTATATATAGTAGGAGATGCTCCCAGAAGAGATGGCTGCTGAACACCTAGTGCAGCTAAAACAAGATTAAAAAGAAAAAAGGAAAAAAAAAATCAAGATTTGGCTCTCTTCTAGAGATTTTCCATAAACACTTAATTCCCCAGTATCCACGTGAAGCCAGATGTACAAAGTGGCATATGCATCTGGAGTTCATTTATAGTAGCTAGAGGCCCTGATGTGCCCATTCTCACTGTCTGGCTCTCTTCTCTACTGCTTGCAAACTTATAAATAAAATTAAAAAACTAAATAGCTGGGTGTAGTGGCCCAGGCCTTTAATACCAGCACTTGGGAGGCAGAGATAGGAGGATCACTGTGAGTTCAAGGCCACCCTGAGACTACATAATGAATTCCAGGTCATCCTGGGCTAGAGCAAGACCCTGCCTCGAAAAAACCAAAATAAATACTTTCTAGCTGGGTGTGGTGGCGCAAATCTTTAATCCCAGCGCTTGGGAGACAGAGGTAGAATGATCCCCATGAGTTTGAGGCCAGCCTGAGACTACACAGTGAATTCAAAGTCAGTCTGGCCTAGAGCGAGAACCTACCTTGAAAAACCAAACAAATAACCAAGTGCAAGGGACCTGCATGAACATTATTTTTCACGTATAGAGTCAGGGAGGGCTTACTCTGGCCAGACTAATCTAGAATTCACTCTTCAACCCCAGACTGGCTCAGTTGACAGTGCTTCTCCTACAGGAGCCACCATGCCCACCAAGCTCCTACACTCTTTTTTGTTGTTGTTTTGTAGATTCAGTTTCATTTAGGCTATGCTGGCCTCCAACTATGAACTCCCTACTTAACATGAGGCTGGCCTCATAGTTCTGATAATTACTCCTTCCTCTAACCACTAAGAGCTGGGATCAAAGGTATGCATTACTACACATATTTATCAAACATAGGGCTTTATGAATGCTAGGTAAGCAATCTACCAACTAAGCTACTCTCCCGAGGTCCCTTAAATAAACTTTTTTTTTTTTTCCCCAAGGTAGGGTCTTCCTAGCCCAGGTTAACCTGGAATTCCCTAAGTAGTCTCAGGGTGGCCTTGAACTCTATCTCCCAAGTACTCGCATCAAAGGCATGTACTACCATACCTGGCTAAACATTTCTTGAAAGATACAAAAAAAATCAAAATAAATAAATAAATAGAATAAAATAAAATAAAGCCGGGCATTAATCCCAGCACTTGGGAGGCAGAGGTAAGAAGACTGCCGTGAGTTCAAGGCCACCCTGAAACTACATAGTTAATTCCAGGTCAGCCTGGGCCAGAGTGAGACCCTACCTCAAAAAACTAAAAAAATAAACAAACAAGCAAACAAACAAATAAATAAATAAATAAATACACTGGGGCTGGAGAGATGGCTTAGTGGTTAAGGTATTTGCCTGCAAAGCCAAAGGATCTTGGTTCAACTCTTCAGGACCCACGTAAGCCAGATACAGAAGGGGAAGCATGTATCTGGAGTTTCTTTGCAGTGGCTAGAGGCCCTGGCATGCTATTCAATCTCTTTCTTCCTCTCTTTCAAATAAATAAACAAATAAAATATTTAAAAAAAATTGGAGCCAGGCGTGGTGGAACATGCCTTTAATCCCAGCACTCAGGAGGCAGAGGTAGGAGGATCACCGTGAGTTCAAGCCATCCTGAGAATACAGAGTGAATTCCAGCCATCCAGTAATACACAGCGAGTACAAGGCCAGATAAGGAGGACTACATATTAAGACCATATATCAAAAACAACAGGCAGGACTGGGCTGGAGAGGTGGCTCAGGGGTTAAGGCATTTGCCTGCAAAGCCTAACAAACTGGATTTGATTCCCCATGACCCGTGTAAAGCCAGATACACAAAGTGGCACATCTATCTAGAGTTCATTTGCAGTAGCTAGAGGCCCTGACATGCTTATTCTCTCTCTCTCTCAAACAAACAAAACAAAACTAAAAAGCCAGGTGTTAATATACGTCAGCACTCTGGTGGCAGAGGTAGGAGGATTGCTGTGAGTTCCAGGTCAACCTGGGCTAGAGTGAGACGCTACCTGGGGAAGGAGGGGAACAGGAGCTGGAAACTGCTCAATTGAAGTAGTTGCTTATTAGCACAAGACCCTGGATTTGAGTACCAGCACTGCACAAAACAATGTGATAGTGCACACCCGTAACCCCAGGTGTAATCTTAGCCCTATAGGAAGGGGAAAAGGGGAAGGGCCAATCTGAAGTTTAAGTTCATCTTTGACTTCCTAACAAATTCAAGGCCATCCCTAAGAGACATGAAAATGTCAGAAAAAAGAAAATTAATGCCAGGTACGCTGGTATATATTTATAGTTTCAGCTGACAGAATAGAATCCAAAGACTGGAATATTCATTATCATAAACTTAATAACTTGACAAATGTGCCACTTTGTGCATCTTGCTTTACATGGGTATCTGAGTACATGGTTATCGGAGAATCAAACCCAGGTCACCAAGCTTTGTAAGTGCCTTTAACTGCTGAGCCATCTGTCCAGCACCAAAATAATTATTTTTCAGTGTATCACAATCCTAGTGTTATCAGCTACATCTTCCTGGACTAGTATGCTACCCAGGAACCATATGACTATACAATTTAATGAAAATGAAATATGAAATTCTCCACAGTACTTTATGGTCAAAAGCCACATGTATTTAGTGGAAGCTATATTAGCACCACCATGAACATATCCATCATCACAAATTAGTAGTTTTGGCTGAGAAGAAGTGACAGAGGAGTGCTCAGCACTGAAACATCTCAAACCCACCTTCCAAGGCTCAGGGTCCATTGCGGAAGAGGGGGCAGAAAGAATGTAAGAGCCAAAGGAAGAGTAGGACTCTTTACAACATGCTCCTCCAGACACAAAATAGCCTGGATATCCATGACCTCACAGTGCCTGACACTACCTACATAAGACCATTATAATAAGAGGAAAAGATCATGGCATCAAAATGAAGACAGAGACTGATTGAGAGGGGGAGGGACATGATGGAGAGTGAAGTTTCAAAGGGGAAAGTGGGGGGAGGGATAACATGGGATACTGTCTACAATTAAAGGTGTCAATAAAAATAATTATAATAAAAATTAAAAAAAAACAAATTAGTAGTTTTGGTTTGGTTTTGGTTTTCTAAGACAGGGTTTTGCCATGTCACCAGGTTGGGTTAGCAGTCACTTTGTTCCTCAAGATTGAATTCGAGAGGCTGGAGAGATGGCTTAGCAGCTAAGGATGCTTGCATTCAAAGCCAAACGACCTAGGTACAATTCCCCAGGACCTACATAAAACCAGATGCACAAGGTGGCACATACATCTGAAGTTTGTTTGCAGCAGCTAGAGGCCCTGGTGCACCTATTCTCTAATAAATAAATTACATTAAAATATTTTCTAAAAAAGATTGAGGGGGGCTGGGCATGGTGGCGCATGCCTTTAATCCCAGCACTCGGGAGGCAGAGGTAGGAGGATCACCGTGAGTTCGAGGCCACCCTGAGACTACAAAGTTAATTCCAGGTCAGCCTGGACCAGAGTGAAACACTACCTCGAACCACCCCCCCAAAAAAAAAGATTGAGGGGGCTGGAGAGATGGCTTAGTGGTTAAGGCACTTGCCTGCAAAGCCTAAGGATCCAGGTTCTATTCTCCAGGTCCCACATAAGCCAGCTGCACAAGATGGTACATGCATCTGGAGTTCGTTTGCAGTGGCTAGAGGCCCTGGTACACCCATTCTCTCTCTCTCTCTTTCTCTGTGTCTCTAATAAATAAATAATAAGTATATTTTTTTTTAAAAAGATTGAGGACCAGACATGGTGGAACATGCCTTTAATCCCAGCACTCAAGAGGCAAAGGTAGGAGGATTGCCAAGAGTTCAAGGCCACCCTGAGACTACATAGTGAATTCCAGAGCAGCCTAGAGTAGGGTTAGACCCTCCTTGAAAAAGAAAAAAAAAAAAAAAAAGATTGAGGGCTGGAGAGATGGCATAGTAGTTAAGGCATTTGCCTGCAAAGCCTAAGGACCCCGGAACCCACATAAGCTAAATGCAGAAGACGGCCCATGTGTCTGGAGTTCCACCTGCAGTAGCTAGAGGCCCTGGCATGCCCATTCTCTCTATCTGCCTCTCCCCCCACCCAATAAATGCATACATAAATAAAAGACTGAGTCAGGTGTGGTGGCACAAGCCTTTAATCCCAGCACTTGGGAGGCAGAGGTAGGAGGATCGCCGTGAGCTCGAGGCCACCCTGAGACTAAATAGTGAATTCCAGGTCAGCTTGGGCTAGAGTGAGACCCTACCTCAAAAACCAAAAAAAAGAAAAGAATGAACCTGAAATGCTATACCCTCAGCCTTTCAAGTGCTCTGTCTGGAGTTTGTTTGCAGTGGCTGGAGGTCCTGGTGTGCCCATTCTCTCCCTCTCTGCCTTTCTCTCTGTCTCTCACTCTCAAATAAATAAAAATAAACAAAAATAAGTTTAAAAAAAAGTTAAAGAGAGACTGAGAGAAGGAGGGAATATGATAAAGGGTGGATTTGGGAGGGGGGAGAGCTAGGAGAGAGAATTATCATGGTTTATTGTCTAAAACTATGAAAGCTGTCAACAAAAAGTTAAAAAAGAAATCAGGTGGGCATAGGAGTGCACACCTATAACGCCAGCACTTGGGAGGCAGAGGTAGGAGGATTGCTGTGTGTTCAAGACCACCCTGAGACTACAAAGTGAATTCCAGATCAGCCTGGGCTAGAGGAAAACCCTACCTCAAAACACCAAAAAAAAAAAAAAAAAAAAAAAAAAAAACAAAGAAAAAAGAAAGAAATGTTTTTTTTTCAAATATGTTAAAGCGTGTTGTGGTGGGCTAGAGCAAGACCCTACCTCAAAAAACCAAAAAGAGGGCTGAAGAGATGGCTTAGTGGTTAAGGCGCCTGCCTGCAAAGCCAAGGAACGCCCATTTGATTCTCCAGGTCCCACGTTTAGCAGACACACAAGCTAGGCAAGGACGCACATGTCCATAAGGGGACGCAAGCGTATGGAGTGCATTCACAGTGGCGAGATCGCTGGCGTGTCCATTCTCTGCCTCTTCCTCTCTTTGTCTCTCTCAAATTAAAAAAAAAAAAAAAGTAAATAGGCATTTATAATGTTCACAACTATTCATATTTTTTCTTTACCTGGTAGTGAAATTCCTTGGAACAGGTATTTCTAATGTAAATTCAAATTGAATTATACATAGCAATGTATAATTTTTCATAAACTATGGCTTTTAAATATATTTATTTTGGGGACTGGAGAGATGACTTAATGGTTAAAGTGCTTGCCTGAAAACCTAAGGATCTAGGTTCAACTCCCCAGAACCCACGCAGCAGCACGTATGTCTGGAGTTCATTTAGAGTGAGTGGCTAGAGGCTCAGGAATACCCATTCTCTCTCTTCCTCTAATAAACAAAAATAAAATATTAGGGCTGGAGGGATGACTTAGCAGTTAAGGCATTTTTCTGAAAAGCCAAAGGATCCCAGTTCGATTCTCCAGAACCCATGTAAGCCAGATTCCCAAGAGGGCACATACGTCTGGTGTTCGTTTGCAGTGGCTTAAGGCCCTGGTGTGCCCATTCTCTCTTTCCCTCTCTCTCAAATAAATAAAAACTTAAAAAGAATAAAAAATAAAATATTAAATATAATTTACTTTTAAACCTATCTCCTGGGGTGGGTGAGATGGCTTAGCAGTTAGGTGCTTGCTTGCAAAGCCTATGGACCCATGTTCTATCTCTCTCCAGATCCCATGCAAGCCAGACACACAAAGGTAACACAAGCACAAGGTAGTACATGCCCACTAGGTGGCACAAGCTTCTGGAGTTAGATAGAGGTGGCTAAGACCCTGGCACACCAATTCTGTCTCTTAAAAAAAAGCTGGGCATGGTGATACATGCCTTTAATCCCAGCACTCAGAAGGCAGAGGTAGGAGGATCACTGTCAGATTGAGGCCATACCCTGAGACTGCATAGTGAATTCCAGGTCAATCTGAGTTAGGATTTCACCTGCAAAGCCAAAGGACCTTGGTTTGATTCCCCAGGACCCATGTAAGCCAGATGCACAAGGTGGTACTTGCACCTGGAGTTCGTTTACAGTGGCTGGAGGCCCTGGCATGCCCATTCTCTCTATCTGTGTCTGCTTCTTTCTCTCTCGGGCTCTCAAATAAATAAATTAATTAATAAAACAGAACTTATTTCCTGAAAACATATCAAGTAAAATGTACTATATCTTAGCCTGGAGAGATAACTTAGTAGTTAAAGGCCATTGCCTGTGAAGCCTAAGGACCCAGATTTGATTCCTCAGTACTCATTTATGCCAGATACACAAGGTGGCACATGGATCTGGAATTCATTTGTAGGGGCTGGAGGCTCTGGTGCACCCACTAACTCTATCTGCGTCCTTTCTCTTCCCCCCGCCATTCCTTCTCCCAAATTAAAAAAGAAAAAACAAAGGACTACTCTACTTGGAGGTCTGGAGAGACAATTCAGTGTTGGGAGTGCTTGGTTTGAGAAGCCTGATGGCCTGAGTTTAGTTCTCCAGTGCCTATGTGAAGCTAGGTACACAACATGGCATATACATCTCAAGTACATTTTGCAGTGGCAGCAGGATATTCTGACAAACCTACTCTCATTCTTTCTCTCAAATAAATAACTTTTTGTTTGTTTGGTTGGTTTTTTGAGGTAGGTTCTCACTCTAGCCCAGGGTGACCTGGAATTTACTATGTAGTCTCAAACTCACAGTGATCCTCCTACCTCTACCTTCCACATGCTGGGATGAAAGGTATGAACTACCACGTCTGGCTCAAATAAATAATTTTTCTTAGTGTAATCTATTTTTTTTTGTTTTGTTTTACCAGGTAGGGTCTCACTCTAGCTCAGGCTGACATGGAATTCACTAAGTAGCCTCAGGGTGGCCTTGAACTCACAGTGATCCTCCTACTTCTGCCTTCTGAGTTCTGGGATTAAAGGCATGTGTCAATACACCCAGCTAAATGTAATCACTGACATAAGCCCAATGCACACGGCGACCCATGCATATGGAATTCCTTTGTAGTGGCTGGAGACTCTGGTGCACCCATTCTCCCTCCCCCCCCGACTTTAAAATAAATGAATAAAAATTTAATTTATTTTCTTCGATTTTCTAGCCCAGGTTGACATGGAATTCATAGTGATCATCCCAGCTCTGCAAAGGTGTGTGCCACAACACCTGGCAAAAATAATACTTAAAAAATAATAATAAAATAGGGGCTGGAGAGATGGCTTAGCGATTAAGGCACATGCCTGCAAAGCCTAACTACCCTGGTTCAATTCTCCAGGTCCTGAGTAAGCCAGAGACACAAGGGGCGCATGCGTAAGGAATTCATTTGCAGTGACTAGAGGCCCTGGTGCACCCATTCTCTCTCTCTCTTTCCCCCTCTTTGTCTCTAATAGATAAATAAAATAAAATAAATAAAACAAACAAAATAAAATAGGCCAGGAGTGGTGGCCCACCTTTAATCCCAGCACTTGGGTGGCAGAGGTAGGAGGATTGCCTTGAGTTGAGGGCACCCTGAGACTACATAGTGAATTCCAGGTCAGCCTGAGCGAGACCCTATCTCAGAAAACAAACAAAAAAATGTGTGTGTGTGTATGTATGTATGTGTATGTGTGTGTATATATATATATATATATATATATATATATATATATATATATATAAAAATAATTAATTAAAATAATAAAAGCCAGTCAAGGGCTGGAGAGATGACTCAGAGGTTAAGGTGCTTGTTTATAAAGTCTACCTAACAACCAAGTTCAATTCCAGTACCCATGTAAGCCAGATGCACAATGTGGCCCATATGTCTGGAGTTTACAGTGGGTAGAGGTGCTGCTGTACCCATTCTCTCTCTGTGCTGTGTATGGTGGTACACACCTTTAATCCCAGCACTCAGGAGGCACAGGCAGGAAGATTGCTGTGAGTGTGAGGCCACCCTGAGACTACATAGTTAATTCTAGGTCAGCCTAGGCAAGAGTGAGACCCTACCTGGAAACCCCCCCTCCAAAAAAAAAAGGCAGCCAATTTAAGGTATTAAAAGTTATAAACTCCTCTCTCTCTCTCTCTCTCTCTGTTGCTCTCAAATAAATAAAAAAAAAAAAAAAAAAATTTTAAGGGGCTGGAGAGATGGCTTAGCAGCTAAGCGATTGCCTTTGAAGCCTAAGGACCCCAGTTCGAGGTTTGATTTCCCAGTACCCACGTAAACCAGATGCACAAGGTGGTACATGCATCTGGAGTTCATCTGCAGTGGCTGGAGGCCCTGGTGAGCCCATTCTCTCTCTCTCTGCCTCTTTCTATGTTGCTCTCAAATAAATAAATAAGAACTAAAGCTATTAAAAAAAAGAAAAGCTATAAACTCGCCGGGCGTGGTAGCACACGCCTTTAATCCCAGCACTTGGGAGGCAGAGGTAGGAGGATCACCATGAGTTCAAGGCCACCCTGAGACTGCATAGTGAGTTCCAGGTCAGCCTGAGCTAGAGTGAGACCCTACCTCAAAAAAAAATCGAAAAACCAAAAAGGAAAAAAAAGTGGTAGCACACACAAGTGTTCCTGCTCTCAGGAGGCCGAGACAGGAGGATTCTATACTAACTAGGAAACAGTAAATTCCAAGTCAGCATGAACTACAGTGCACGACTATCTCAAGGAAGCATACACATACAATAACAAAAGAAATCCAACTATAAATATAGTGTGATGGCCCCCATTTCTAATCCCACCAACTCAGGAGGCAGAGAGGAAAATAATGAGTTTAAGGCTAGCCTGGGCTACATTATGAGTTCCAGGCTAGCCAGTGCTACACAGCTAGTTACTATACAAAAAAGAGGGGGGCAAAGAGATGGCATAGTGGTTAAGGCACTTGCTTGCAAAGACAAAGGACCCAGATTTAATTCCCCAAGATCTACATAAGCCAGACGCACAAGGTGGCATATGCATCTGGATTTCCTTTGAAGTGCTGGAGACACTGGTGCACCCATTCCCTTTTTCTACTTGCCTCTTCGTTCTCTGTCTCTGATATATAAATAAAAATGAAATATTTAAAAAATAAAAAACAGCCTGGCGTGGTGGCGCACGCCTTTAATCCCAGCACTTGGGAGGCAGAGGTAGGAGGATCGCCAGGAGTTCAAGGCCATCCTGAGAGTACAGAGTAAATTCCAGGTCAGCCTGGTCTAGACTGAGGCCCTACCTCGAAAAACCAAAACCAAACCAAACCAAACCAAAACAAAACAACATCCTCCAAGGCTCAGGGACCATTGCTGAAGAGGGGTGGATAGAATGGAAGAGCCAAAGGAAGGGTATGACTTTTCACAATGCAACTGCCCAGACAGAAATTGGCCTCAATATCCATGACCTTGCAGTGCCTAGCAATACCTTCACAAGACCCTCAAAATAGAAGAAAAAGATGATGACATCAAATTAAGAGAGAGACTAATGGAAAGAGGGAGGGGATATCATGGAGACTGGAGTTCTAAAGGGGAATGGGGGGAGGGAAAAATCATGTGTTTTTTGTATGTTTAAGTATAGAAGTTGTCAATAAAACAACAACAACAACAACAAAACTGCAAACCGTCCACACTCGTTGGAAAAACAGGTGTTTGGGTAGTTGGTAAGTAAGTTTTCAAGGCAGGGACATAGTCTAGCTCAGGCTGACCTACAAGTCACTCCTAGCTGCAGCATATCTTAGAACTCACTCCTACTTCCCAGCCTCCAAGTGCTGGGATTGAAGACTAGCACCACCATACCCAGTTTGATGTGTAAAATTTTAAAGTGTAAAGGTAACTTAACTTGCAAACATTAAACCATGCCATGTATTAACCTAAATCACACAGTTGTGATTAATAGCTATGGTAGGGTCACCATCACCACCACAACACATTTACAATACAAGTGTCCAGTATCCTGACCTGGCTGTGATACCGCGGTGGCTGTAAACTGAGTAGCCCATGGCGGATTCTTCTGTCCTCCAAACTGAGCCATGATGGAATGGTAAAAAAAGCTCCTCTTGTTTCTCTTTTATAGCAGCAATCTATAATGAAAGGATCCATTTTTCAAAGTTCAACCGAATTACACATGCGAACAGATATTTTAAAGAAATGTTTTATCTATTAAGAAACATCTGGAGTTCATTTGCAATGGCTAGAGGCCCCAGCGTGCCCATTCTCTCTCTCTCTCTCTCTCTCTCTCTCTCACTCACTCACTCACTCACTCACTCACTCAAACAAATAAGAATAAACCCTTTTGAAAAAACACATTTTTGAGCCGGGCGTGGTAGCGCACACCTTTAATCCCAGCACTGGGAAGGCAGAGGTAGGAGGATCACCATGAGTTCCAGGTCACCCTGAAACTACATAGTGAATTCCAGGTCAGCCTGGGGAGACCCTACCTCGAAAAACTAAAGAAAAAAAAGAAAAAATAAATAAATAAAAGGAACTTCAGGGGTGGAGAGATAGCTTAGCGGTTAAGGCACTTGCCTATGAGGCCTAAGGACCCCGGTTCAATTCCCTAGGACCCACATAAGCCAGCTGCCCAAGGGGGCGCGTGCCTCTGGAGTTCGTTTGCAGTGGCTGGAGGCCTTGTCGAACCCATTCTCTCTCTGCCTCTTTCTCTCTCGCTTTCTCAAGTAAATAAAATGTGAAAGGAACTTCGATGACCATAAACCGTGACATTTAAAGACAAGACCGTCTACGGTCAACTGACAACTTTGTAGTAGCATCCAAGCAACGGATCGAGGCCACCCGAGTAGTGAGGTCGACAACGGGTCAAGGGCCTCGAATCCAGGAGGAGACATTTGCGAATCATGTCATGTGGATGACGAACATCTCTGTGGACCTGGGGAGGCACTCGGGCCTTCTTCACTCTGACCTGGCTCCACGGGGAAGGCTAGGCAGGGAGTGGGGACCACGCATGCCCCAGGAAGAAGCAGCACGGTGCCAAGACCCCGCTCCCCCAAAGTCACCCACACCAGCGCCCATCACCCTCTTTCCGCGCATCCGGACGGACTTGACATCCATCTTCCATGGGGGGCCTAGGCTTTCCCGGGCCTCACCCGGCGGAACCCATCTCGCCGCGGGCCTGAGGGAAGCGACTACTGGGGGACCGTCTTTGTCGTTGCCCCCACCCCACCGGGCCGGAAAGAGAAACCATCGCACCGTCCTCCCCCTCCCCATCTCACACACACGCACACACACAGACCCCGCATCCGCGCCGTCGGGGAGCCTCCCCGCGCCCGGGAGCCGCACAGCTGAGCCCGGCGGGACGCACCGTGAGGGTCCGCGGGACGGAGGGCCGGCCGGCCGCAGCGCGGCGCTGGGGGAAGGGCGGCGCGCGGGGCCTGCTCCGACCCGCACAAAAGGGCCGGCGCGCGTCCGCCGCCTCCCCGGCTCCTTCCCGATCCGCCCGGCCGGCGTCCTCACGCTCCGCCGGGCGCCACCGCCGCGGAGCCCCAGCCCTTCCTCTCCACGTATCCACCACCCGCAGGCTCCGCCGCCCGCAGCTTCAAGCAAACGCTGACCAAGACCTTCACCTGAGTCGGATCGCGGCGACCATCGAAGCCATTTCAAACCCGTCAGCCTCAGGCGCATGCGCCGACTTCACCTCCTCCCCCTCCCCTCCCCACACACGCACACGGCGCCGGCTCCACGCCGCGCCTCGCTCCGCCAAGCTCCTGAAGGAACGGCGCGCCAGACGTCACGCTCGGCGTGCGCGCGCACGCACGCACGCGGCCCCTTTGCGCTCCGCCGCGAACGCGCCTACCGACCGGTTACCTTGGCTTGAACAATAAGGCTCGCGACGTCTCCGCAGAGCTCTGAGGAAAAGACGGTGGTGACGTGTGTGGAGAAAAAAAATAATCATGAAAGGAAGCGTTAGTCACGTGGTCCTTCCAGGTCCGCCGCCATCTTACGGTCTTTTTTTCAATTATTAAAAAAAAAAAAAACTAAGCCGGGCGTGGTAGTGCTCACCCTTAATCCCATCACTCGGGAGGCAGAGGTAGGAGGGTCGCCATGAGTTCGAGGCCACCCTGAGACTACAGAGTGAATTCCAGGTCAGCCTGGGCTAGAGTGAGACCCTACCTCAAAAAAGAAAAAAAGTGAATAAGTTCCGTGACATCTTACTGGTTTATAGACATATGTGTGTATATATATATATTTTTTTTTTAACCCAGACCTGGAACTCACTCTGTAAGCAGGCTGGTTGGGAATGCATGGTGATTCCTGCCTGCAGTATTCCGGGTGCTGGGAATTAAAGGGGTGCATCACCACTGCCGGCAAGATGTAATTGTTAATACATATACTTCACTGGAGCAGGGCAATCCCAGCACTACTAGGGAGACAGAGGTAGGAGGATCACCGTGAGTTCGAGGTCAGCCTGAGACTACATAGAGAATTCCTGAGCAGCCTGGGCTAGAGCGAGACCCTACTGCCAAAAAAAAAAAATATTTTTATGCTTTTGGTTTTTCAAGGTAAGGTTTCACTCTGTCCATGCTGACCTGGAATTCACTATGTAGTCTCAGGGTGGCTTCGAATTCATGGTGATCCTCCTATCTCTGCCTCCTGAGTGCTGGGCTTAAAGGTGTGCACCACCACGCTGGCCAAAAAAAATTTTTAATTAAAAAAAATATATATATATAATTTCACTATTTGCAATTCTTTTTTGGCAGGAAGTCTAGGTTCTCATCATGCTGCCCTGTCAGGCCTTGAATACCTGGACTCAAGTCATCCACCTGCCTCACTGTCCATAGTAGCAGAGACTATAGGCAAAGCTCACTCAGTTTTTTTGGTTTTTTTGAGGTAGGGTCTCACTCTAGCACAGGCTAACATAAAATTTACTATATAGTCCCAGGATGTCCTCAAATATTTTATACATACATATATACATATATATATATATGTAACGTATATATAAAATATTTTTTTCTTGAGACAGGTAACCCTAGCCTGGAACTCAAAATGTAAATAAAACTTACCTTAAATTTGAGGAAATGAGGCCTGCTGGTGAATGCCTTTAATCCTACAACTCAGGAGGCAGAGATAGGAGAATCCCTATGAATTTTAGGATGCACACAGGGGCACACACGTCTGGAGTTAGTTTGCTGGCTGGAGGCCCTGGCATGCCCATTCTTTCTCCCTCCCTCTCTCTCTCTCTCTTTCTCGGTCAAATAAATAAATAAATACAAATAAAATATTTTTTAAAAATTTGAGGGCTGAAGAGATGGCTTCTTGGCTACGGTACCTGTCTTTAAATCCTAAGGACCAGAGTTTATTTCCTCAGCATGCATGTAAAGCCAGACACACAGGTGGCCCATATGCCTGGAGTTTGTTTGTAGTGACTAGATGCCCTGGTATGCCCATTCATTCTGTCTCTCTCCTTATTTCTCTCACTCTCAAATATTTAAAAAAATTTTTTTAATTTTTATTCATTTATTTATTAGAGATGGGGGCTGGAGAGAGTGAGAAGGGGCACAGCAGGGCCTCTAGCCACTGCAAATGAACTCCAGACACATGCACCACCCTGTGCATCTGGCTTATGTGGGACCTGGAGAATCAAACCGGGGTCCTTAGGCTTTACAGGCAAACGCCTTAACTGCTAAGCCACCTCTCCAGCCCTATTTTCAAAAATTTTGAGGAAATCCTACCTCCAGTGTATACCTGTAATCCTAGCACTAGAGAAGTACAGGCAGTAGGATCACTGCAAATTAGAGGTCATCATGAACTACACAGTGGGGCCAAGACTCTTTAAACAGGTTTTTTCTTTGGGGGGTGGGTTGGAGAGATGGCTCAGGGGTTAAAGCCCAATACCCTGGGTTTGATTCCCCAGTACCCCTGTAAAGCCAGATGCTCATGTACTTGTGAGTTCCTTTTTAGTAGCAGGAGGCCATGACCTACCCACTCTGTCTCTCACTGCTTGCAAATGGATAAAAATATTTTTAAAAATTTTTGGCTAGGTGGGGTGGTGCATGCCTTTAATCTCAGCAGTTGGGAGGCGGAGGTAGTAGGATTGCTGAGAGTTGGAGGCCAGCGTGAGACTACATAGTGAATTCTAGGTCAGACTGGGTGAGAGTGAAACCCTACCTTGAAAAGCAAAACAAAAAAAAAAAAAAAGCTGGACACTGGTGCACACCTTTAATCCCAGCACTGGGGAGGCAGAGGTAGGAGGATTGCTATGAGTTTGAGGCCACCCTGAGACTATATAGTGAATTCCATGTCAGCCTGGGCTAGAGTGAAACCCTACCTTGAAACCACCCCCCCAAATTTTTTTCTTCCTCTGCAGAACAATCATATGCAATTTGTTTGAATTCTCTGTGTTTTTTGGGTATATACTGTGCCTTGGGATCTGAGTGGGGTCATATGATAATTCTATATTTAACTTTCTGTGCAATTATTTTTATAGTGGCTGTACCATTTTATATTCCCACAAGAAATGTGCCACATCCTTGCCAAGCCTCATTTCTCTCTCTCTCTCTCTCTCATTCTCCCTTTCTGTCCTCATCAGGACCAAGTGAACTGTCATGGCTGTCATGGTGGTGTTATTTGCAGTTCCCTAATACAACTAAAGATGTTGAGTATAATCTCATGTGCTTATTGGCCATTTGTACAACTTCATTGTAGAAATGTTTATTCAAGTACTTTGCTCACTCCCAGCTTTTTAGTTCTGTGTGTGTGTGTATGGTAAAATATACATAGTATTGGTAGTTTCTACTTTATCTTCAGTTTTGTTTTGTTTTGTTTTGTTTTGTTTTGTTTTGTTTTGTTTTTTTTTGTTGAGATAGGGTCTCACTCTGGCCCAGGCTGACCTGGAATTCACTATGTAGTCTCAGGGTGGCCTTGAACTCTCAGTGATCCTCCTACCTCTGCCTCACGAGTGCTGGGATTAAAGGCGTGTGCCACTATGCCTGGCTATCTTCAGTTTTTTTAAACTATTTTTTTAAATTTTATATTTATTTATTTATTTGAGAGAGAGAGAATGGGCGTGGCAGGGCCTCTAGCCACTCACTGCAAATGAACTTCAGATGTATGCACCCCTTTGTGCATCTGGCTTACGTGGGTCCTGGGTAATCAAACTGGGGTCCTTTGGCTTTGCAGGCAAGCACATTAACTGCTAAGCCATCTCTCCATACTAAACTATTTTCTTAAACACTTTTCTTAATACTTTTTAAATTTATTATTTATTTGAGAGAGAGAAGCAGAGAGAGAGAGAGAATGGGCACAACAGGTCCTCTACCCACTGCAAATGAACTCCAGACACATGTGCCACCTTACGCATCTGGCTTACGGGGGTCCTGGGGAATTGAACCTAGGTACTTTGGCTTTGCAGGCAAGCGCCTTTACCCCAGCCAGTTTTTTAAAACTATCTTATTTATATATTTGTAAGCAAAGAGAAGACAGACATAGAGAGAGAATAGCTACTCCAGGGATTCTGGCCTTTACAAACTCCAGAACGATGTGCCACTTTGTGATCTGGCTTTACATGAATACTGGGCAATCAAACTAGAGTCATTAGGCTTTGCAGGCAAGTGCCTTAATGAGTGAGCCAGCTCTCCAATCCTGTTTTTATGATATTTAAAAAAAATTTTATTTATTTATTAGCAACAGACAAAGAGAGAGGAAAAAATGGGTGCGCCAAGGCCTCCAGCCATTGCAAACAAACTCCAGATGCATACACCCCCTTGTGCATCTGGCTTACTTAGGTACTGGTGAATCGAGCCTCGATCTGGGGGCCTTAGGCTTCACAGGCAAGCACTTAACTGCTAAACCATCTCGCCAGCATCTCTTTTTGTTTTTTTGAGATAGTCTGTCTTAAGCCCAAACTGCCCTGGAATTCACTATGTAGTCTCAAAGTAGCCTCAAATTCACAGAGATTCTCTGCCTCCCAAGTGTGAGTGCCGTGACTAAATGCCTTGCTGCTGTCCTGGAATTCACTCTGTATTCTCAGGGCGGCCTCAAATTTACAGTGATCCTCCTACCTCTGCCTTCTGAGTGCTGGGATTAAAGGCGTGTGCCACCACGGCCGGCTGTATCATTATTAATTTTTTTTTTTTTTTTTTGGTTTTGCAAGGTAGGGTCTCACTCTGGTCCAGGCTGACCTGGAATTAACTATGTAGTCTCAGGGCGGCCTCGAACTCTCGGCGATCCTCCTACCTCTGCCTCCCGAGTGCTGGGATTAAAGGCGTGCGCCACCACGCCCGGCTCATTATTAATTTTTAATTTTATTTTTCAGAGAGGGAGAAAGGCAGAGAGACAGAGATAGACAGAGAATGGGCGCGCCAGAAATGAGCTGCAGACTCGTGCGCCCCCTTGTGCACATGTGCAACATTGCACACTTGCATAACTTTTGTGTCTGGCTATATGTGGAATCTAGAGATTTGAACAAGCATTTTTTAGGCTTTGCAGGCAAGCACCCTAAACGCTAAGCCATCTCTCCAGCCTTCTTCTTCTTTTTTAAATAGTTTTATTTATCGGAGAGAGAGGGGAGAGGGAGAAAGAGGCAGATAGAGAGAGAATGGGTGCACCAGGGCCTCTAGCCTTTGCGAAGAAACTCCTGAAGCATATGCTACCTTGTGCATCTGGCTTATGTGGATACTGGGGAATCGACCCAGGCAAGCTTGAACTGCTAAGCCTTCTCTCCTCCCTGCTTTTGTTTTTAATGTTTTTAATTTTTTTGTTTGCTTTTTCGAGATAGGATCTCGCTCTAGCCCAGGCTGACCTGGAACTCACTATGTCCTCTCAGGTAGGCCTCTAACTCACGGTGATCCTCCTACTTCTGCCTCCCAAGTGCTGGGATTAAAGGCGTGAACCACCAAGCCTGACTATTGTTTTAATTTTTTTTAATACTTTTATTTATTTGCAGGAGAGAGAGAGAGAGAGAATGGGCACTCCAGGGTTTCTAGCCACTGTAAACAAACTCCAGACACATGCACCATTTTGTGCATCTGGCTTTACATGGGTACTGGGGAACTGAACTCAGGTCATTAGGCATTGCAGGCAAGCACCCTAAGTGCTGAGCCATCTCCCTTGCTCTGTTCTTTTTTTTAATTTTTAAAAAGATTTTATTTTTATTTATTTATTAGAGACAGAGAGAGGGGAAGAGAGAGCGAGAGAGAGAGAATGGGCGCACCAGGGCCTCTAGCCACTGCAAACGAACTCCAGACGCATGTGCTACCATGTGCATCTTACTAATGTGGGACCTGGAGAATCGAACTGGGGTCCTTAGGCTTCATAGGCATGTGCCTTAACTGCTAAGCTAGCTATCTCTCCAGGCCTCTTGCCCTGTTTTTAATTTAAAAAATTTTTTTTTATTGACAACTTCTATACTTATAGACAACAAACCATGATATTTCCCTCCCCTCCCCCATTCCTCTTCAGAACTCCATTCTCTATCATATCCCCTCCCTCTCTCCATTAGTCTCTCTTTTAATGTGATATCATCATCTTTTTCTCCTATTATGAGGGTCTTGTGAAGGTACTGCTAGGCACTGCAAGGTCATGGATATTGAGGCCAGTTTCTGTTTGGACAGTTGCATTGTAAGGAGTTGTACCCTTCCTTTGGCTCTTACATTCTTTCTGCCCCCTCTTCCGCAATGGATCCTGAGCCTTGGAGGGTGTGACAGAGATGTTTCAGTGCTGGACACTCCTCTGTCCCTTCTTCTCAGCACTATGTTGCCTTTTGGGTCATCCCAGTGGTCATCGCCATCTGAAAAGAGAAGCTTCTCTAACCAGAAGTGAGAGTAGCATTAATATGTGAATATGAACATTAAGTGTATTGCTTTCAGGGCAGTTTGGTGGGAATAATATATATATTTAGCCTGACAACAGCAGGCTTTATACCCCTAAGGCTCATGACCTCCCCTGCCATAGACTTTTCATTAGTTTTTTCAGTACCAGGCATGTATTCCCTCCCATAGAGAGGGCCTTCAGTCCAATTAGGGAGCAATTGGTTTCCCCAAGAGCAGACATGCCACTATTGCACCCATTTGGTCACTGGGCCTGTATGGCCAAACTTGAATTTTCTGGTGTCCACTGTTTTCACTGCTAATGACTTCTGTCTCCCATAGGGCTGCATGCAGTGCAGCTTTTTCCAGCTTTCGGTTGGCTGGTCTACAGGGAAAAAGTTTTCTGCTCAGCACCAGGCTGTCCTGGAATTCACTATGTAGTCTCAGGGTGGCCTGGAACTCTCAGCGATCTTCCAACCTCTGCCTCCCAAGTGCTGGAATTAAAGGCAAGCACCACAATGCCTGGCTTAGTATTTATTTATTTATTTGAGAACAACAGAGAGAGAGTCAGAAAGATAGAGATAATGGGCACACCAGGGCCTCCAGCCACTGCAAATGAATGCCACCTTTTGCATCTGGCTTATGTGAGTACTGGGAAATTGAGCCTCAAACTGGAGTCCTTAGGCTTCACAGGCAAGCGCTTAACTGCTAAGCCATCTCTCCAGTCCCTAATTTTTTTTAGAGGTATGGTTTCACTCCAGCAAGACTTACCTGAAACTTGGTCTGTTGCCCCAAGCTGGCATCTAACTCACAGCAATCCTCCTATCTCAGTCTCCAAAGTGCTGAGATTTAAGTGTTGAGCTACTATGCCCAGCTAAATACATATCCCAGCTGATCTTGAACTCCTTAGCCTTCTACCTCTGCCTTTTCTGCAATTTCCTATCATGTGACACCACGACCAGCCAATAATGAGAATTACATCCTTCAAAAGTATTCACCTCTAGCTGGGTGTGGTGGAACATGCCTTTAATTCCAGGCCTAGTCAGGAGGATTGCCATGAGTTCCAGGCTACCCTGAGACTGCATAGTGAATTCCAGGTCAGCTTGGGCTAGAGCAAAAAAACAAAACAAAACAAAAAAACCTACATTAGCCAGGTGTGGTGGCGCACACCTTTAATCCCAGCACTCAGGAGGCGGAGGTAGGAGGATTGCCTTGAGTTCAATGCCACCCTAAGACTACATAGTGAATTCCAGGTTAGCCTGGGCCAGAGTGAAACCCTACCTTGAAAAAACAAAACAAAAAGAAAAAGAAAAGAAAGAAAGAAAAAAAAATTTCACAAAACAGTTATGACTGGAAGAGAAATATTGCTGTTAGAATAGGCTATGGGCCTGACAAATGGGTTTTGTTTTACATACCAGAGACTAGTACATATTCAGATACTGATAGGAAGGATCCAGTATTGAAGGAAAGATTTGATTTTGATCATAGACAGAAGAAACTGTAGCCCTTGAGAAGGCCGGCTGGGACAGATAACAGAGGAGGCCTCGTGTATGTGGATGGAGGACTCAGCCTTTGACGGCAAGGAAGAGGAAGCAGGAGGAGACAAGTAGAACATGAAGGTAGGCTTACAAACTATAGAGGGCAAAAGAATAATTTTTAATCTATGATTTCGAATTCCTATCTGAAGAAAAAAGGTTGTCAATATTTGTGAACAAATGGTATTCAAAGGTACTCACAGACTTCATTGATCAGAGTGGGTCAGGCAATTGTGACTTTGTGCCTAACCTTGAACATCAGAGTTGGGACACTGCCAGCATACCATGGGACTTTTGGGCAATCCAACCTCTGTAAGACGAAAGGCTTCCAGACCATATGCCTAGTGAGTGTCTTTTTTGCCACCTAAAAACATATGGAATCATACTTTCTGTGCACTAGAAGACTAATTTGTAATCCCCAAAGAAATCTATTATTTTCACATTGAGGACATAGACACAGAGGAAACACTGTTCATCCAGGTATGAAGTGGTGGAGCTAGAAGGAGATTCCTTTGATTTTTAGTTTTTCGAGGTCAGGTCTCACTGTAGCCCAGGCTGACCTGAAACTTACTCTTTACTTCAGTCTTGTAATCCCAGGAGGCTGGCCTTGAACTCACAGCATTCCTCCTTTCCTCCTACCTCTGCCCCTTGCGTGCTAAGATTAAAGACATGGCCACCACGCACAGCCTGAGACAGTGAGGGTTTTTTTTGTTTTTGTTTTTGTTTGTTTTTTTGAGGTAGGGTCTCGCTGTAGCCCAGGCTGACCTGGAATTCCCTATGTAGTCTCAGGGTGGCCTCGAACTCATGGTGATCCTACCTCTGCCTCCTGAGTGCTGGGAATAAAGGCGTCCACCACCATGCCCCAGCAACAGTGAGTGTTTTTTTTGTTTGTTTGTTTGTTTTGTTTTTTGGTTTTTTTTGGAGTAGGGTCTCGCTCTAGCCCAAGCTGACCTGGAATTCACGCTGCAGTCTCAAGGGTAGCCTCAAAGTCACAGTGATTTTCCTACCTCAGCCTCTTGTGTGCTGGGATTAAAGGTGTGCACCACCACACCTGGCTGAGACAGTATTCTTTTTTATTTTTTTCAAGGCAGGGTCTCACTCTAGCCCAGGCTGACCTGGAATTCACTATGTAGTCTCAGGTGATCCTTGAACTCACACTCCCAAGTGCTGGGATTAAAGGCGTATGCCACCATGCCCTTAACAACCACATTTCTTTCTATTTTTTCAATATATATATATATATTATTTGTTTAAGAGAGAAAGAGAGAATGAGTGTGCCAGGGCCTCTAGCCACTGCAAACAAACCAGATACATGCACTACCTTGTGCATCTGGCTTACATGGTTACTGGGGAATTGAACCTGGGTCCTTATGTTTCATAGGCAAGAGCCTTAACTGCTAAGCCATCTCTCCAGCACCTTAACAACCACATTTTAATATTGATCCAGGTACACTGCTGTACAATAGTATTCCCAGCAGTCTGGAGGCTGAGGCAGGAGAATTTTAAGTTCCAGGCCAGCCTGAGTACACTTTGAAGTCCTATTTCAATAAAAACACCCTCGCCCCCTAAAATACCCTAGAAACAGTCTCACAATGACAATGAAAATGAGTAAATAGAATAGAGGCCTAGTCCGTTACATTTTCGTGACACAATTTACATGTACAGCCAGGTGTGAACACAAGCTTGCAATCCCAACACATGGGAGGCTGAGGCAAGGAGATAACCTTGAATTTCATGCCAGCCTAGGATACATAGTTCAGCAGTTGAGAGGGCCTGAATTTAATCCCAAGCACAGACCTGAAAATGCCACACATGGCTAGGCACATCTGTAACATCAGACCTGTGGACATTTGAGTGAGAACTGGTGGAGCTTACAGATCAACCATCTTCATTGAAAAGTCTACTCCAGATCTAGTGAGAGACTTTATCTCAAGGAAATAATGCAGAACAGCAATAGAGGACACTGGGTATTCTGCTCTGACCTCCACAGCACACAAGCAGAGGGCATTCACGTCTGTACACACATGTGCATTCACTATACATATACACACCACACAACAAACAAAACTATGGCTAGGGATGTAAGAATGCTTAGCTAGCATACCTAAAACCCTGGGTTGAATTTCTAACACCAGATACACTGGATGTGGGGTCTCACAACTGTAATCCCAGCCCTGAGGAGGTAGAGCCAGGATATGAAAAAATGGCTTTGAAGTTAAAGGCACTTGCTTGCAAAGACTATAGATCCAGGTTCCATTCCTCAATACCTGCATAAAGCTAGGCTCATAAAGTAACATGCATCTGGTGTTCTGTTGAAGTGGTAAGAGGACCTGGCATGCCTGTATTCACTCTTTCACTCACAAATATGTATATACATATATTTATATTTTTCAAGGTCATCCTTGGTTACATAATTAGTTCTAGGCTAGACTGGGATACATAGGCTCTATGTCAATATACACTCAGAGGCAGAGGTAGGAGAACCACCGTGAGTGTGAGGCCAACCTGAGAGTACAAATTGAATTGTAGCTGGGTGCGGTGGTGCATGCTTGTAGTCCCAGCTACTCGGGAGGCTGAGTCCAGGAGTTCTGGGCTGTAGTCGATCGGGTGTCCCCACTAAGTTCGGCATCAATGTGGTGACCTCCCAGGAGCAGAGGACCACCAGGTTGCCTAAAGGAGGGGTGAACAGACCCAGGTTGGAAACGGAGCAGGTCAAAGTGAATTTCAGGTCAGCCTGAAATAGACCCTACCTCAAAAAAAAAAAAAAAAAAAAAAAGAAGGTAGATGGCATTATTGTTGCTTCCCCCCCCCCCCAGGGAGGGTCTCGCTCTAGACGAGGCTGACCTGGAATTCACTATGGAGTTTCAGGGTGGCCTCACACTCACGTGCTCCACCTACTTCTGCCTCTTGAGTACTGGGATTAAAGGCTTTCACCACCACATCTGACTGCATTGTTGTTTTTGAACATGGTATTGAGACAGTGGTCAGGTCCTCTAACACAGCAGTTTCCTGGCATCCAGAGGTGGGCTGGGGATGGGAGGATTAGGATGGAACCAGACTGCTTAGGTTCAAATCCATGCTCCTCCTCTCAACTGATAATGCATGTGGAGCAAGTGTGTGCTTCAGCTTTTCTTTGTCTACTTCCTGATTGAAGACGACATGAATTATAAATGGCAACCACTGACAGCACACCTATAAACTGTTTATTGTTTCTACTCAGGTACACGAATCATTTAAAGATCAACTTCAACACCAGAGGACTAGGATATTCACTTTTAATTACTTACTAGAGACAGAGAGAGGAGATGGAGAGAGGAAGATTGAGAGAGAGAGAATGGGTACACCAGGGCCTCCAGCCATTGCAAATGAACTCCACACATATGTGCCACCGTGTGCATCTGGCTGACCTGGGACCTGGAGAATTGAACGTGGGTCCTTAGACTTCGCAGGCAAGCGCCTTTAATCGCTAAGCCATCTCTCCAGCCTGGATCTTGACTTTTAAAAATCTAAGTGTGTGAGGTTTTTTTTTAAGTATTCTTTACTCTTTCTTTATTAGAGAGAGAAAGAGAGAGAGAGAGAGAATGGGCGCACCATGGCTTCTAGCCACTGCAAATGAACTCCAGATGCATGTGCCACCTTGTGCATCTGGGTTATGTGGGACCTGTAGAATCGAACCTGGATCCGCCATCTCTCCAGCCCTGGATCTTGACTTTTAAAACTATTTTATTAGCCGGGCGTGGTGGCTCACGCCTTTAATCCCAGCACTCAGGAGGCAGAGGTAGGAGGATCGCCGAGAGTTTGAGGCCACCCTGAGACTACATAGTGAATTCCAGGTCAGCCTGGACCAGAGTGAGACCCTACCTTGCAAAAAAAAAAAAAAAAAAAAAAACAAACCTATTTTATTTCTTTATTTGAAATGAGAGAAAAAGAGAATAAGAAAGAATATGGGGGCTAGAAAGATGGCTTAGTGGTTAAGGCACTTGCCTGCAATGCCAAAGGACCCTGGTTCGATTTCCCAGGACCCACGTAAGCCAGATGCACAAGGAGGCACATGCATCTGGAGTTTGTTTGCAATGGCTGGATGCCCTGGCACACCCATTCTCTCCCTCTTTCTCTCTTTCAAATAAATAAATATTTTTTTTTTTAAAGAAAGAATATGGGCATACCAGGGACTCCTGCCCCTGCAAACGAACTCCAGATGCATGTGACACTGAGCAATTTCTCCAGCATCCAGAAATCCTTACTTTTTAAGGCCATCATTGATAGAAAACAAGGGATCTTAGCCTGCTATGGTGGCTTATGTCTGCAATGCCAGCATTCACGTTGGAGTGAATGCTGCCCGTTCAATGCCAGCTTGGACTACATAGCAAGACTCTGTCTCAAACAAAATAAATAATCAAAAAGAAGGAAAAAAGCAAGGTATGGTGGTGCACGCCTTTAATCCCAAGCACTCTGAAGAGATAGGATTGTTTTGAGTTCCAGGCCACCCTGAGACTACATACTGAATTCCAGGTCAGCATGGTATAGTGCAAAACCCTACTGCAAAACAACAAAAACAAAATCAAATCAAATAAAAAGAAGAAAAATATGTGTGTTTTTTTTTTTTTTTGAGAGAGAGACACAGTGAGACAGAGAGGGAGAGGAAGATAGAGATGGGTGCGCTAGCAGCCTCTCAGCTGCTGTGAACGAAATCCAGATGCATGCGCCCCCTTGTGGTCAAGCGCAGCATTGCGCCCTTGCGTCACTTTGCATCTGGCTAAACGTGGGACCTGGAGATTGGAACCAGCGTTCTTAGGAGGCAGATGCCTTAACCTCTAAGCCATCTCTCCAGCCCAAAATATGTGGTTTTAATGTGAGTGTGCCTCAAGCACATTATGCTAAATGAAATGAACCAGCTACTCCATTCCATATGTGTTTTGAAAAAGGCAAGAGCTATACAGAAATCCCTACAGTCATTCCCAGGGGCAGTCATATGGGAGGAGGCAGACTATTAAGGTCACTACAATAACTTGAGGGGTTAATGGAAACCTTCTGTAACCTGAGCTGTCCATTCTACCATCTGTGATAACTGGACACTTCACATATGTCAAGTGGAATCAAGAATCAGTACTTTTTTTCCAAAAACATTTTTATTTATTTGCAAGCAGAGAGAGATCAAAAAAAGACACAGAGAGAATGAACACTCCAAAGGAACTCCAGATTTATGCACCACTGTGCCCAGACATGGTGGCGTCAAGGCCTGAGACAGAGAGGAGAGGAAGACAGATAGAGAATGGGCCCAGCAGCTGCTGGGAACGAAATCCAGATGTGTAGTGGTCAAGGCATTGCACCCTTGCATCACTTTGCATCTACAAAAATGCCTGAGATTGGAACCAGCGCCTAGGGACTTAACCATATCTCTCCGCCCAGTGACTTGAACTGACAGGACTAGATTGGCCATGATGAGCTACCTCAGCCTCCCAAATGCTGGGATTGTAGATATGAGAGATCACATCTGGCTTTTTCACCTTTTTGTTTTTATTGAGATGAGAGCTAAACCTGGGGTTTGCCCCCTAGCCAAAAAGAAACTTGCCTTCCAAAAGAAGCATTTCATGGGTGCTGGTATCTAAACATAGGTCCTCATGCTCGTGGAAAAGCAAGACTACTAACCAAGAAAGAAAGAAAGAAAAGGAGGAAAGAAATAAAAAGAAAGAAAAAGATACTTCGTACATGTTGGTGCAGCTCTATCCACAATAGCCAAGAGATGAGCCATTTGAAAACTCCAAAAGAAAGAAAGGAGCCAAAGAAAGAAAGAAAGAATGGTGGCCTAAAGAAAGAAAATGATTTGTGTGTGTGAGCTCCTTCTCCAGCTGGAACCACTTTGTGTGTACCTGAAGCAGAAGAGGGAAACAATGACCAGAAACAAAACTATGTCGCCCCAGGGGAGCCCCTCAAACTCACAGCAATATTCCTACCTCTGCCTCTCAACTGCTGGAATTAAAGACATGCAACACTACACCAGGCAAGAATCAATACTTTTTTTGAACTTACACATGCTAAGCTCTTGCACTATCACACCCTAGCATGGGTTTTATATGACTAAGTACATGATCCATGTATGTAGTGATATCTAAATATTAGATTAGTGTTTTCTAATTAAAATGTGAATTTGTCAGATATTCAGACTTTAATATGATTTTGGAGGAAAGAAAAATTAGACCACAAGGTGCAAAATAGAAGTATAAAATTTATTTAAAACCACCCACAATTCTTAGAATATACAAGATGAATTGTTTTTTTAAAAACTCATGACAAAATTTAAAATATATTTTCAATTACAGTATTCATTTAACCTTATTCAGATAGAACGATTTTTTTTGAAAAAAAAATTATACTCTAAATAAATGAGACACACAAGGAAAATAGACAATTTCCACAACAATCTTTACATGTATGTTTCAATACTAGTATATTTCAATAAATTTTGCTACATAAACATGAAATCATGTACAACTGCTGTGCACCAAAATTTAGCTTAATTAGATCTTTCAAGTAACATGCAGTTCCAACTCACAAGTCTTCAAGTACTGCTAGGAAGTGTTCCCTTGTCTACAGAGGTCTGAATGGTCTCATGTCTTAAAACTATTAGAAGATTATCTTTCCCTTCTACATGGTGAAGTGCTTTCTTTATCTGTTTCCCTCATAGGTCAAGAATGAGAACAAACATTTTGTGGAATTTTAAAGGCATTTCCTAAAAATAAAAAAATTCAATTAGTGATATTTATTACAGTAGAATGGCAAAAAGTAAAAAGCTCCCAAAGCAGAAACTCAAAAAGAAAACTTAGCTGGGCATGGTGGCACACCTTTAATCCCAGCATTTGGGAGGCAAAGTGAGGGTGGTGGGAGGAGATTATGATCGTGGTATATTCATTCCCTCTCTCTCTCTCTCTATGTATGTATGTATGTATGTATGTATGTATGTATGTATGTATGTATGTATATATATATATATGAAAGTTGTCAATAGAAAGTTAAAAAAGAAATGGCTTCAGGTTCGAATGCTGAGGCTCAGCCCATGAGTGATCCTCTCGCTGATGCTGATGGGTGACAGTTTGGGAACCTCTCTTCATGCCGGCCTTTTAGACACACTACTCTCTCCACCTTTTCTTCTTGTGCCACACCTCCCTCATCTTTCTTCCTTAACCCCAAACGGAAGCTTACACTATAGAATGCCTTGGAAAATGGGGAGTGGCTGGCACCACGTGGCGCTAGTGAGCTGTGACTTGCATATGAATTTTCGTTTTATTCTCTCCTTTTTGAACCTGGTATTAACACCTTCCAAGTCTCCCTTTCTAACCCCAAGACAGTGTCCGTAAGTGCGAGGCATCATGGGGGGAAGGCAGGAGGGGCTCACAGCTGTAGTGGTGGGAGTGAGCTCACATCCTGGGGCCAGGAGGTGGAATACTTGACTTTGTGCCATCTTTTGTTTGTTTGTTTGTTTGTTTGTTTGTTTGTTTGTTTGTTTGTTTTTCCAGGTAGGGTCTCACTCTGGCCCAGGCTGACCTGGAATTAACTATGTAATCTCAGAGTGGCCTCAAACTCAGTGATTCTCCTACCTCTGCCTCCCGAGTGCTGGGATTAAAGGCATGCGCTGACTTTGTGCCATCTTTTTAATATTCACACTTTACTGAGTGCCGTCTAGTTTGTTTACCACTGCTCAATGTGTCCATCGTATCTTTTATGGTTGACATATTTTATGTCTTGTTAAAGCACTCTTTCTAGAAGCAGTGTGAGAAAGACAGAAGACGTGGTGGGCTGGCCAGTCACCTGCCAGGCATGATTGTGCCGTCACGCCCAAGGGAAAGGCCAAAGGAGACAAATCGAAGGTGAAGCGTGAACCACAGAGGAGATCGGCGCCGTTATCGGCCATGCCTGCCCCTCCAAAACGAGAGTCCCAGCCTAAAAAAACCCCAGCAAAGAAGGGAGAGAAGCTGCCCAAAGGGAGAAAGGGGAAGGCAGCTGCGGGCAACGCTGGGGACAGAGATGCCTCCGTGGTCTCATCACGGATGGTGGATGGCACTGGAGATGCCAAGTGAAGTGTGCCCTGGGTTTGGTAGCCATGCACTTTCAGACTGCTGCTTGGAGACTGCTCTACTTCAAGGTCATAAAAATGAAGGCTAGCCAGGCGTGGTGGCGCACGCCTTTAATCCCAGCACTTGGGAGGCAGAGGTTGGAGGATCGCGGAGAGTTCAAGGCAACCCTGAGACTACATAGTTAATTCCAGGTCAGCCTGGACCAGAGTGAGACCCTACCTCGAAAAACCAAAAAAAAAAAAAAAAAAAAAAAAAGTAGGCTAGTGTTACTTTTAGAAAAGTTCCCATTATCAGTACACAGGGGACCTTGTTGCTATCCATTGGGGAAAAGTAAGACACCACTGAATGTCTCAGAAGCTGGATTGAAATGAGTGAAAAAGGGATTTTTTTTTCTGTCCTGGTTTTTGATGATTCCTGGCATTAACCACTGTGTTAGCCACTGCGGCAGAGCAGCCCACAGGTAGGAGGGCAGCACGCCAGACCTGTGCGCCAAATCAGCTGCCGTGATGTGGCTGTGGCAGCCTGGAAACCAGCTGTGTCAAGTGACAGAGGCTAGCAATGACATCAAGAACACGCCAATTACACTTTTAATCCCAGCACTTGGGAGGCAGAAGTAGGAGGATGACCATGAGTTCAAGGGCACCCTGAGACTACATAGTGAGTTCCAGGTTAGCCTGGGCTAGAGTGAAACCCTACCTCGGAAAAACTAAACCAAACCAAAACAAACCAAACAAAAGGCGCCACTCAAAACGGCAAAGATGTCTCCATGTCCCCTTTTATTCTGTGACTTGTCCTACTGAGAGCCTGGCAAGGGTTAGGGTTCCAGACAGGAAGAGGAGACAGGTGTGGGGGGAGTTGATGAGTGATGAAGGACAGAGAAGGGCTGTGGGAGTGTTCCAGGACTGTAATCTCAGCCCTTGGAATGCTGATACAGGAGGTTGAGTTCAAGGTCAGCCAGCTTGTGACATAGTGAATTTGAGGCCAGCCTGGACTATGTGAGACCCTGTCTCACAAAAACACAAAACAAAACCAACTAAAGGGAAAACAGAAGGAATGTTTAGAGGGTTTCACGGATGCTGAACAAAGATGCTTATTTATTATTCATGGCAGTAGCAACTGTCAGGTTCTCATCATCTGTTATCTGCACCCCAATTCCCAGGCCCAGAGGGCAACATCACCGGGGCTTCATGACCCTGTACATGTAGCAGAATGTGTTTTGGAAGAGGAATGCCTGACGGTTGCTCAGAGGACATTTTCTTTTCTTTCTCTCTCTTTCTTTCAAGGCAGGGTCTCACTCTAGCCCAGGCTGACCTGGAATTCACTATGTGGTCTCAGGGTGGCCTTGAACTCCTTGATCCTCCTACCTCTGCCTCCCGAGTGCTGGGATTAAAGGCGTGCACCACCACGCCCAGCATCTGGGGACATTTTCTAAGGCTATTAGTTATGGGAGTAAACAGAGCAAAGAAAAGTCAATTCTGTAACAAAAAGCCACATGAAAACATGAAACCCGTGGAGCATTGTCTCCTGACTGTTCTCGGAAGCATTTTAGGTGGCTGCCTAACAGCTGGGCTTGCAGCAGCTGGAGGCCCTGGAGTGCCTTAGCACCTTTTAAGCTGGTAGCCATTTTCTGTCACTGAGCAACATCCCAAATAAATAAATAAATATTAAAAGAAAGAAAATGAAGCCGGCAGTGGTGGCGCATGCCTTAATCCCAGCACTCGGGAGGCAGAGGTAGGAGGGATCACTGAGAGTTCGAGGCCACCCTGAGACTACATAGTTAATTCCAGGTCAGCCTGAGCCAGAGTGAGACCTCACCAAAAACAAAAAAGCCTTGATTGGGCAGTCCTCATGTCTCAACCTCTTTGTGAGTACAGGCTTATGCCACAGACCCAGTTTCTTGATCTTTGGTTATAATATCTAAACAGACTTATGACCAAAAAAATTAAAAAAAAAAAAAGGATTTGTGAGACATGATTTTATAAGACAGGCAAGAGGGCTAAGAAGGGAGGAGAGAGCTCAAGGCATGGGTTACATAGCAAGATACTATATATTAAAAAAACCCAAAGGAGAATGGAAAGAGAAAAGGAAGGGAAAATAGGGAAATTAAACTTGAATAAGCCGGGCGCAGTGGCACCACACCTTTAATCCCAGCACTGGAAGGCAGAGGTAGGAGGATCGCCATGAGTTCAAGGACACCCTGATACTACATAGTGAATTCCAGGTCAGCCTGACCACAGTGAGACCCCACCAAAAACCAAAACCAAAAAAAAAAAAAAACTTGACCAAGATTACTGTCATTCTTAAAATGAATGTTATGTATTTTGTGTAGCCACCACTGGGGAGGCACAGGTATGAAGATAGTCATGGGTTCCAGGCCAGCCTGAGACAACATAGTGAATTCGCCAAGTCATCCTGGGCTAGAGTGAACAAAGCAATCTGATAGCCTAAATTGTTATAATTTACTTACTGTTTATGTGTGTGAGAGAGATGGACAGACAGGGTCTCATATATTCCAGGTGGCCTCAAATTTATTATGCATTAACAAGTGCTGGCCTTGAACTTCGGGTCCTCTTGCTTCCACCTCCCAAGAGCTAGGATTACAGATCTGTGCTACTACATTTGGTTAGAGATCTTAATTTGTATTATGCTATTTTTTTTTAACAAAATAGTACTTTAGCAGTTCTTTTCAGATAAAATTTTAGAGGGCAGACAAATATTAAAAGCAGTTCTTGCTTTGAGCTGGCAGTGTGAATTTTCAGTTGTTGATAAGAACACAATCCTCCCACCTTTGTTCTGAAGAGTTTCTGATGGCTTACTTAACAAATTTGTGATTAGAAGGATATATTATACAGAAAGAGCAAAGCCATACAATAAGAATATTAGAATATCTTCTTGTATACTATACTGCAAAACACTTGAGCAGCACATGAATGAAACAGTCTGGACTTTTAGACTACTTGATAGTAACCTATGCTATTGAGAGTACTCACCTAAAAACAGAATTTGTGGGGGCTGGGGAAATGGCTTAGTGGTTAAGATGTTTGCCTGTGAAGCCTAAGGACCTTGGTTCGATTCCCCAGGACCCACGTAAGCCAGATGCACAAGGTGGCACATACGTCTGGAGTTTGTTTCCAGTGGTTGGAAGCCCTGGCGTGCCCATTCTCTCTTTCTCTCTGTCTCAAATAAATAAATAAAATATTTTACAAAACAAAACAAAACTGATTTTGTGCCTAACTAGAAAGGGCTGAATCAAAACTCTTGATACTTTTTGCAGTACTGATGTAGCACCCAGGGCTTTAAGCATGGTAGCCAAGTGTAGTGTCACTGAGCAACATCCCAAGTTCCTTGTCCCCCATTTTAAAAAATAACTTTCGAGCCGGCCGTGGTGGCGCATGCCTTTAATCCCAGCACTCGGGAGGCAGAGGTAGGAGGATCGCCAAGAGTTCGAGGCCAACCCTGAGACTACATAGTTAATTCCAGGTCAGCCTGGACCAGAGTGAGACCCTACCTCGCAAAAACAAAAAAAAAAACCCCAAAAAACTTTCTTTCCTTCCTTTTTTTTTTTTTTTTTTTTTTTTTTTCACGGTAGGGTCTCGCTCTAGCCCAGGTTGACCTGGAATTCACTATATAGTCTCAGGCTGGCCTCGAACTCACAGTGATCCCCCTACCTCTGCCTCCCAAGTACTGGGATTAAAAGTTGCGCCACCACACCTGGCTGGTAACTTCCTATTTTGTGAAAGGATCATGCTGATTTCATCAGGTAAGCCTTGATTGGCAGTCCTCATGTCTCAACCTCTTTTGTGAGTACAGGCTTATGCCACAGACCCAGTTTCTTGATCTTTGGTTATAATATCTAAACAGACTTATGACCAAAAAATTAAAAAAAAAAAAAGGATTTGTGAGACATGATTTTATAAGACAGGCAAGAGGGCTAAGAAGGGAGGAGAGAGCTCAAGGCATGGGTTACATAGCAAGATACTATATATTAAAAAACCCAAAGGAGAGACGGAAAAGAGAAAGGAAGGGAAAAATAGGAAATTAAAACTTGAACAAGCCGGGCGTGGTGGCACACACCTTTAATCCCAGCACTCGGAAGGCAGAGGTAGGAGGATCGCCATGAGTTCAAGGACACCCTGATACTACATAGTGAATTCCAGGTCAGCCTGGACCACAGTGAGACCCTACCTCAAAAAACCAAAACCAAAAAAAAAAAAAAACTTGACCAAGATTACTGTCATTCTTAAATGAATGTTATGTATTTGTGTAGATAGCTGGATAATGGAGACAAGATACAGACATGAATAGCAGCAGATTTTCAATCTAAGAGAAAATGAGAAGAAAAGGTTAAAAATGTAGAATGAATGTACACTTTGTAACCTTGTTGCCTGAGCAAAATGAGAACAAATGGAGAATTCTTTCCAATAGATTTCTTCTTAAAATCTTTCTGACAGCTGTAAAATTTTTTCTTATGAACAAGAATGCTTTCCATAACAACTTCTAGGAGCAAAAAAATTTCTCTCTTTCTCTTCATTTTTGGAGACAGCCTCACTCCAGCTCAGACTGACCTGGAACTCATGGCGATCCTCCAACCTCAGCATCCTGAGTGTTGGGCATGCGCCATCACACCCAGCTTCAAAATTTCTTTTACGGCAACTTGGCTTACAGTGCTATCTATGAGTTTCCAAAATCACAGCAAGTACAGAAGGGCAGTCAGGCCTCACCTCAGCACTCAGGATGCGCAGCAATTGCTGTGATGTGGAGGCATGCCTGAGCTAAAATGTAAAAAACTTCCCCCAAAATAACAAAACCTGCAAAAAACAACAAACTGAAAAACTATAACTGAATTAAATCAGCTAATTCTGATCATGTTGTACCATGGGTCAGGGATTATTTTAAGATACAAACAGCTAGCCTGGCGTGGTGGTGCATGCCTTTAATCCCAGCACTTGGGAGGCAGAGGTAGGGGAATCACTGTGAGTTTGAGGCCACCCTGAGACTACATAGTGAATTCCAGATCAGCCTGGGATAGAGTGAGACTCTACCTTGAAAAAGAAAAAAAAGAAAGCAGCTGTGAATAAGAAAACGTAGGACCAAAACAAGATCACAAGAATTAAAGATGGGGTGGAAAAGGAGGACAGGAAACAAGAAAATGGCCAGTGTTAACATTTTTAAATTAGTCAAGCATGGTAGCGCACACTTTCAATCCCAGCACTCAAGGAGGCCAAGGTAGGAGGATCACTGTGAGTTGGGGGCCAGCCTGAGACTACATAGAGTGAGTCCCCATTAAAAAATTTTTTTGGCTGGGCGTGGTGGTGCACACCTTTAATTCCAGTGCTCGGGAGGCAGAGGTAGGAGACTCGCCGTAAGCTCAAGACAACCTGAGACTCCATAGTGAATTCCAGGTCAGCCTAAGCTAGAGCAAGACCACACCTCGAAACCAAACAAAAAAACTGCCGGGCGGTATTGCACACCTTTACTCCCAGCACATAGGAGACAGAAGTAGGAGGATTGCAGTGAGTTCAAGGCCACCCTGAGACTACATAGTGAATTCCAGGTCAGCCTGAGCTAGAGTGAAACCCTACCTTGAAAAACCAAAACAACAACAACAACAACAAAAACACTAAAGTAGAAATATTAGATCTTGCATACTTCTATAAGAAAAAAAATCAATAGACAGCCCCTTAGTGAAAGAGTTATAGATTACAAACAGTAGGAAAATGAGAAATAATTACCTGAGGGGATAAAATAATGTCTTTTCTACAAATAATGGTGTTAGGGTACCCAGCAAAAAGGGGTTAAGACCAATTCATAGCTAGGAGTGAGGATGTGCCTGTAGTCTCAGCTTCCCAGGAGAAAGATCAGTTGAGCCCAAGAATTTGAGGGCAGCCTCAACAACATGCTAGGTCCTTGCCATTTTTTTCTGGTTTTTTTTTTTTTCCTGTTTTTTTTTTGTTTTGTTTTGTTTTTTTTTGTTTTGCGAGGTAGGGTCTCACTCTGGTCCAGGCTGACTTGGAATTCACTATGTAGTTTCAGGGTGGCCTCGAACTCTCGGCAATCCTCCTACCTCTGCCTCCCGAGTGCTGGGATTAAAGGTGTGCGCCACCACGCCTGGCCTGTTTTTTTTTTTTAAACTTTTTATTTTATATTATTTTTTTGGAGAGAGACACAGAGAGAGAGAGAGAGAGAGAGAGAGAGAGGGGGAGAGAGAGAGAGGGGGAGAGAGAGAGGAAGACAGAGATGGGCGAGTGAGCAGTCTCTCAGCTGCTGTGAACGAAATCTAGATGTGTACGCCCCCTTGTGGTCAAGTGCGGCATTGCGCCCTTGCGTCACTGCATCTGGCTAAACGTGGGACCTGGAGATTGGAACCTCTGGAGATTGGAACCAGTGTTCTTAGGGTTAGGAGGCAGGTGCCTTAACCCCTAAGCCATCTTTCCAGCCCTTTTTCTGTTTTTCAAGGTAGGGTATTGCTAGAACTCACAAAGATCCTTCTACCTATGCCTCCCAAGTGCTGGGATCAAAGGCATGCGACACCATGCCCAACAGTCCTTGTCTTTGTCTTAAAAAAACAAACAAACAAAAAACAATAATGTTCAAATAATGAAAAAAGCTGTCATGCATAATAAAAGCCACTTCTGGGTGGTGGGGTGACAGCTCAGTTGGTAGAGTGTTTGCCTTAGTATTCTGCAAGCCCTGTGTTTCACCCCAGTACTGCAAAACAAGCCCATCTGCAACCCCACCCTCAAGAGGCAGAGGCAGATTCTACCACAGACTCCTTCAGGCCAGCCTGGTTAGCTCATGCATTCTAAAACACACTCAGCTTCTGATGGGGGACACATTTACGGATTCTTAGTTTCTCAGTGGTTTTCCTGCAGTTTTCCAATGCTATGAGAAGGTCAACATGGAGCACAACTTGGCTTGCAGCAATCAGCATCCAGGCACTCATTACATCACATGAATAAATATGTCATCTGGACTTGAAGCCACACAGCATGAGACTTGCACAACAGAACAGGATTCTCATTGTATGTTAAGGTCCATAGCACAACTAAAGCTGACACTTGTCTAGGAAGGGCATAAATGGATTGTACAGCCATGGCAAGGTAGTAGATACCTGGAGATAGGCTTTCCTCATGTATTTCAACTCCTTGTATACCCAACACTTGGTTTCGGGGAGCTGAAATACTGAGCAATAGATCTTTCCTCACCAATATGGCAAAGATGAGGCTTGCCGTATTTTGTAGCACTAGTTAATAGGTCATCTTCATGAGTAAAAGTCAGCTAATTTCCCAGTCTAAGCCCATGACACTAGCTGCTGCCAAGGGAATCTTGACCCAGTTTCATTGTTAACTTTGTTCCCTGAAACCTCTCAGGGGAAAAAGCCACTTTATTTTTTACTTTACCAAAATAAGGTTATTTCCCAGTCATAAAGTACCCCCTTGGTGAGAAAATCAAACCTGTTTTGTACAGTTCTCTTAAACACAAACACACCTTGATCTAATCTCAGGGCAATGTTGACATCTGCTCTCTGAGCCCTAGGTATTGAACTTTATGACTTCTAAGGTGATTTCCATTGCTAGGAAAGGTTGCTAGCTTATTATCTTATTTCATAGTTTGTGTCATAAATTACTAGTAGAAGATGAAAACTCACAGTCATAATAAATGTAGACCAAAAACAAAAGATTTCCATGCATTAAGGTATGAAACTGAATATAACTATGCACTGAAGAATGCATACACCTACTGATTTTTTGTTGGCACATTGAAAGGAGATGCTGTGCCTACAGTTGGTGGCAGATGTCATGCAATAATGTCCTAAAAAGTCTCAATATAAATTTCATTTTAAAAAGACTAATTTTGGCATGCTATAAAATGATAGTAAGAGTAGTCATAACAGTAGAAAGTAGGTTACCTCATATGAATCAAGTCAGTAGCTCATTTACACAGGAGTATGCATTCAATTAACTATATAGGGGTTACATCTTAAGTAAATTGCTTATGTAGCTTAGTGAAATTCTGTATTTGAAAAATGAAATTATTTCACCCACATGCAGAGTGAATAATAAAGATGCTGGAAAGTTACCAAAGCTGTCCTTTAGAATTGTTAACTAACAGATTGTGAAGCCACTTGGCTGACTAGTAAAATCAAGGATCATACCAGGGACAAAGGCAGAAGTTTTAAAACCCAATTTGAGTGTATCAAAGAGGAAAAAGAAAAGGGACTCTGTAGTTATAGAAAATCAATAAAGTCTATGACCATACCACCATAAATTCACCCAATCTCGGCTGATCTCAGAAGCTAAGCAGGTTTGGGCATGGTTAGTACTTGGTCGGGAGTAAACCAGTAGAAGTATACAGGGCTAGAGAGATGGCTTAATGGTTAAGGCACTTGCCTACAAAGCTATAGGACCTGGGTTTGATTCCCCAGGACCCTCGTAAGCCAGATGCACAAGGTGGCACATGTGTCTGGAGTTTGTTTGCAGTGGCTGAAGGCCCTAGCATGCGTGCCCACTCTCTCTCTCTCTCTATCTGCCTCTTTCTCAAATAAATAAAATAAATAAAAAATATAAGTATACAATGTTAGACGATGGATTTGATAAGTTAATATGCCATTTCAAAACCAATTTATTTTCTTGCTTTGTAAGACCATTCTCTGAAAAGTAGTGTATTCAGCATACACTCAGAATGCAGCAGAACCTTCTATAAACACAGGATGTTTAAAAAACAAAACAAAACAACAACAACAACAAAAAAGGAAATCACAGGGCAGAAATGTTGAACTGTTCAAATTCCGGAGTAAGAGTTCAACAAAGCAGGAATAGAATACAGTCCCCAAAGTGGGTTACTGGTTGAGTCCGCCCATTCATAATGTTAATTATAAAAATGGAACAGAAACATTTTATTTGAAACTTATTATTTTCACTTACTTGTTTTGGTAAATTGTACCTACCTTTGCAAACCCCAACAGTCCCATTAATCAATATTGGTATTTAAAGTTAAACATTAAGAATGGGAAAAGATCAAAGTACATTATTTACATGCATTCCAAAATGGAAAAAATAAATATAGGGCCATAAAGATAACTGAAAAAAGCTACCCATACTTCTGACATCCAGAAATACATATTTTGATAATGTGTTCAGTTAAAAAAAATTAAGAATGTTATGTAGGCCAAGGCTATGGATTTATCACTAGAAACAGACTTAAATTGACTGCCAGATATATTATAATGGCTTACTTATAAGGTGATTTTATTTTTCTTTTTAAAAATATTTGCAAAGGAATCTTTTAGGGTCTTAATTATTCATGTTTACTGTATCATGGGTGGTGATTTCAAGGAAAAATAAAATAGATGCTTAAATTTTTGTAAGTATTCAATAAGAGTGCATTGGAAGGATGGATAGAGGAGTGGATGGATAAGGGAAGGAAAGATTTTATCCATTAAATATGTTAAGAGAACCATTAATAGTGGGTAAAAAGTTGGATTACAAGGGTATATTCCTGATAGTATAATACTAGTAAATATCTTATTTGAAGCAGCTGACACAAAAAACAATTTTTTATATACTCACATGTATAAGGAACCTTAGGCTCAAAAGATACATGTTTTTAAACAGAAATCTAAGGCACACAAAATACTAAAAGAAGACAGTGAATTACCCTATTTTACATATTCAAGAAGCAGACCTCCATTCATACAAGATGATAGTGTGTTAGAGGACACTTCCTAATTTAAGTCCCTTCATATCCTTTACTTATGCAAAACTTCAGACTTACACTTTGCACCATATATTATTTTAATAAGTTATAATGAGTTTTTCTATAGAGAGCTTACTAGAGCTGTTTGCTTTTGCACCAAAATTATGAGTGTGGTTACTTGTGGGCTTCCTATGGCATTTCCAAAGGAGAAGCACCGTAAGGGTTTCTATATTCCCAAAGAAGCTGACACTGAATGTCATAGCACCTCTGTGTTTTAACAGAATCAAGTTTGTCACTGAAAGTTCCTCTTAGTTCTAAACTTTTTTTTAGGGGGGGGGTAGGTGGGTAATCCTCATTGTTTGGGTAAAAACATGAATCAAGCCAAGCGTGGAGACGCACGCCTTTAATCCCAGCACTCCCAGCAGAGGTAGGAGGATTGCTGTGAGTTCAAGGCCACTCTGAGACTACATAGTGAATTCCAGGTCAGCCTAGGCTAGAGCGAAAACCCTACCTTGGGGTGTCTGGGAGGGGTATGAATTACTACAGCAGTGGAAAAAATAATGGGAAATTAAAATGAACCGAATGACAATTTCCCCATTTTCTAGAACATAGGAAAGTATTATAGAATACGGAGTTGCCATTTTCCGGAACTCAGGATGTTAAGATTAATGAACAGACCAAAATTTAACACATTTACTACTTGACTTGGGCCTAGGAACAGTACTGATAATAAAGAATTTGTTTGCAAAAGAATTCTATAGGATTTTTTTCCTCATTTTAGATTAGAATGAATTTCAGAATGATAAAAGTATAGGGAGAAAATAATTTGAGGACACTTAATAAATCAGAAAAGCCCACTTTTAAGTTTAAAAATTAATATTGGTGATGTTTCTTAATTCCAATTTTAGAGATCACTTATTTTATATAAGTAGCTAATATATATATATATATATAATGTGAAACATAAACCATATATTACTTGAATACATATCATAGTTAATAAGATGGAACTCTACACAGCAAGAATAAATGATTTCTCTTGTATGCAAATATGCACAAACAATAGACAATAGTATTCTACTATACTATTTCAAGTTACTTTAAAAATAGAAAGTGCTTTTAAAATATATATATTTACAGTTTATAAACAGCCTCCAACCATTACCAACAATGAAGTAGTTTATGCAAAAGAAATGTTTTAAGAGAAAAAAGCATTTCATTGATTTATTTCAAAGGAATATGCCAATTTTCTAGCAATGATTGGAAGATGTTGGAACAATGGCACCATGAAATGAGAACTCAGCTTATATATATATATATATATTTTAAACTGTGTTGATGTGGTTAAGCACCAGGAGCTGTGTAGAGTTAATACTGTTTTGATTTTTACATCACAGAACATGAACCTGTTAAAATCCTTTAAAAATGACTGTTTGATAGTAAACAAAATTTAAAGCACCAAACTGAGTGAATTCTATTAAGGTTAACACCTGACCAAAACGTTTCTTTATGCATTTAAAACTATAAAACATTAATTTTTGCTTGAAATGTGCACCTTCTACGAATTGTCAAAATATAGTCACAGTTAAGTACCCACCCCAATTGTGATTTTTTTACCTCCGACTTGAAATGGGTGAGATGAAGACATAGTAAACGGCAACAGGACTTTCTGGTGAACAGCACCTTAAAAAATACACTGCACTAGCAAAGGCATTAGGAAGGGGAGAGAAGCCATCAGACCCAGTGATTGTAGGGCCCCGCCACGTGCGTGAGCGCATACGGGGACACGGTGACCACGTGGTCGTGGGTCAGTGTCAACGCCACACGAGAAGGAATTCGGTTCAGCTCGTTGACTTCCAGTTCCGCCCCCTCCGCCGCTGCCTGGCCTGCCTGCTCCGAGACCTTCCCTCTCTTGGCTTTGTAGTCTTTGGCCTCGTACTTCATCCTGTTGAGTTCAAAGCCGTGCTGGGGCTTGTTGAGGTTTTTGTGCTGGTAATAGACGAGCGAGAGGCGCGTGGGGTGGTTGCGGTTGGGGTTCTGCACCCTGGTGGTGGCGTGCAGCTCGCGGCGCGCACACTCGATGAGCACCGAGCCGTGCGTGGGCGCGATGGCCACCCCGCCCACGCTGGGATCGAAGATGACGTGCTCCGTGTCCGACCAGTACTCATCGATGTGGGGCGCCTTCGCCCCCGAGGGGGACTCGTGGCCATCACCTGCCGGCCCTTCCGAGAGAGGCTCTTCCGCTTCTGCTTCGGGGTGCGGCTGCTGGCCTTCTTCCGCCGGGCAGGGGCGAGGAGGGAGGGCCGCGAGCTGCTGCTGCTGGTCGGCCTGACCACAAGCTGGCTGCCCAGCTGGCCCCGGGGGAGGCTCCGAGCCAAGGACGGAATCGGCCACTGGAGGAGACAAGGTGGGAAGAGGAGCCGCGTCACCAGGCCACCCAGTGCCAGTGCATTCCCCATCAACTGCAACAGCACCACTGTGACTCCCAGAAGGCGCTGTGCAGTGGGCAAGGCCACTGCTCTCTGAAAAGCCACACGAGGCTGTTTGACTGTACCTACATGGAGATGTGTTCGTGGAGGAAGCAGTTGTGGGCAAGAAGCCTGGAGAAGGGTTTGCGTCTTTCACTGGGTGAGGAATGGATGGGACCGATGAATAGGTTTTAGTGTTGTCTGAACCTTGGAAGATAAAATGGGATTTTAGTTTCACTACCCATTCCAGGTGGCACTGTCTCACAATTAGCACGCAAACTGAAATGTTTCAGCAAATGTGAAAATACATGGGAATTATTTTAGTAGTTGGTGGTGCATGGCCTTAATTCTAACACTCGCAGGCCAAGGTAAGAGGATCACTGTGAGTTCAAGGACAGCCTGAGATTACATAGTGAATTCCAGGTCAGCCTAGGCTAGAGAGAGACCCTACTTCAAAAATAAATAAATAAAATTAAAAATAAATGAAGAAAACAGAAGAGAGCAAAAACGTACTGTGATACCACAGGGAGGTAAGCAGTGAAATTCAGGGCAATGTTTTTTCCAACAAGTAAAGCAAGAAGAAGACAAAAGATGAAAGTAGACAAGCACATAAAATTTCAAAAGACACTATCAAGAAAATACATCTTGCCGGGCGTGGTGGCGCGCGCCTTTAATCCCAGCACTCAGGAGGCAGAGGTAGGAGGATCGCCGAGAGTTCGAGGCCACCCTGAGACTACGTAGTTAATTCCAGGTCAGCCTGGATCAGAGTGAGAGACCCTACCTCGAAAAACCAAAAAAGAAAAAAGAAAAAGAAAAAGAAAAAAAGAAAATACATCTTGCAAGCTGGGCATGGTGGTACATGCCTTTTGATCCCAGCACTCCAGGAAGCAGAAGAAGGATTGCCTTGGGTTTGAGGCCAGCCTGAAACTACATAGTAAATTGCAGGTCAGCCTGGGCTAGAGTGATATCCTACTTCAAAAATCAAAAACCAGGGCTGGAGAGATGGCTTAGGGGTTAAGGTGTCTGCCTCCTAAGCCTAAGAATTCTTGTTTGATTCTCCAGGTCCCACGTTTAGCCAGATGCAAGGGTGCAATGCCGCACTTGCCCACAAGGGGGCGCAAGCATCAGGAGTCCATTCATAGCAGCTGAGAAGCTACTGGCATGCCCATTCTCTCCCTGTCCCTCTCTCTCTGACTCTCTCCAAAAAAAAAACCAAACAAAAAAACAAAAACCAAACAAAACAACAACAATGAAAAACACTAAAAGTCAAAAACACCAAAAAATAAAAAAAAAGAGAGAAAGAAAATATAACATGTATGTGGTGCATGCATCTGGAATTTGTTTGCAGTGGTGAGAGGCCCTGGCAAACCCTTTTCTTTTCTTTTCTTTTCTTTTCTTTTCTTTTCTTTTCTTTTCTTTTCTTTTCTTTTCTTTTCTTTCTCTCTTCCGCAAATAAATAAATAAAAATTAAAATTAAATAAAAAAACTTGTAAGCTGGGCATGGTGGTGCATACCTTTAATCTCAGCACTCAGGAGGCAGAGGTAGGTGGATCGCCGTGAGTTTGAGACTACCCTGAGACTGCATAGTGAATTCTAGGTCAGCCTAGACTAGAGTAAGACCCTACCTCATTATTGGACCTTTAGATTTCTCTTCCTTTAATTATTGGACCTATGGAAGCTTACCTTATAGGACAAAACTGATATGTGGATAATATATGTAAGATTTATGCAGTCTGTTTCAGTCAGTGGGATGAGTAATGGGCGAGGGTAGATGAAACAAGAACAAATAACTAAAAATGTTGAACCTTGAGAGAGAAGTGAGACTCATCACATTTATTTTCTCTCCTTGCATATCTTTCCACTTTGAAATGCTCAACATTACAACCATGACTAAATTCTTCGATTTCATCAGAAACTTACTTCTGATGATGTCACACTGTATATATTTTTTTAATTTTTTAAATTATTTTATTTATTTTTGGAGAGAGACACAGAGAGGGAGAGAGACAGACAGAGGGAGACAGATAGAGATGGGCGCGCCAGCAGTCTCTCAGCTGCTGTGAACGAAATCCAGATGTGTGCGCCCCCTTGTGGTCAAGTGCGGCATTGCGCCCTTGCGCCACTTTGCATCTGGCTAAACGTGGGACCTGGAGATTGGAACCAGCGTTCTTAGGCTTAGCAGGCAGGCGCCTTAACCGCTAAGCCATCTCTCCAGCCCACACTGTATATTTTTGAGACAGGGACTTATTTAGGAGCAAGACTAGCCTTGAACTGTGTATTCATTGGTCTTGGATTCTGTTTTTTTTTTTTTTCTTCTTCAAGGTAGGGTCTCACTCTAGCTCAGGCTGACCTGGAATTCACTATGTAGTTTCAGGGTGGCCTCGAACTCATGGCATTCCTCCTACCTTTGCCCCCCAAGTGCTGGGATTAAAGGCATGCGCCACCATGCCCGGCTTGGATTCTTTTTATTAAAAAAAAATTTAGGGCTAGAGAAGATGGCTTAGCAGTTAAGGCATTTGCCTGCAAAGCCAAAGGACCCCAGTTCGATTCCACAGGACCCACATAAGCCAGATGCACAAAGAGGCGCACACATCTAGAGTTCATTTACAGTGGCTGGAGGCTCTGGCATGCCCATTCTCTCTCTCTCAAATAAATAACATATATTCTTTAAAAATTATTATTATTTTTTATTTATTAGAAAAAGGCAGATAGAGAGTATGGTTGCGCCAGGGCCTCTAGCCACTGCAAACAACTCCACACGTACCACCTTGTGCAGCTGGCTTATGTGTGTATAGGAAAATTGAACCCAGGTCCTTAAGCTTTGCAGGCAAACACCTTAACTACTAAGCCATCTCTCTAGCCCCTGGCCTTGGACTCTTGATCCCCCTGCCTCAGATTGGTCATCACTAGTATTCCACGTGTGGATCACTATGCTTGGCAGATGCCTCAGTTCTTTGAGTCATAGTTTATAGGAAGAGCATTTACAAGGTGATCATTTCCTCCTTCAAGTTTAATAATGTGGGAGTGGTGGTATTTGTTTTGATATCCCAGCACAAGGGAGACAAAAACAGGAGGACCCTTTCAAATTCCAGGCTGACCTCTACATAAGAAGTTACAAGCCAGCCAGAGCTACAAAAGGCTGCTTGAAAACAATTAAATAGGGGGCCAGAGTGATGGCTCAACAGTTAAGATGCTTGCCTGCCAAGCCTATGGACCTGGGTTCAAGTCCCCAGTACCTACATAAGGCTAAATGCACAGGGTGGCGCATGTGTCTGGAGTTCATTTCCACTTGCTAGAGGCCATGGTGTGCCCATTCTCTCCCTCTCTATCTACTTCTTTCTCTCAAATAAGTAAATAAAATGTTTTTAAAAAATAGAACAAAACCACACACACCAAAAAAAGAAACCACAACCATATCAGGGACCTGAGGAAATAGCTCAGTGGTTACCAGTGCTGACTTGCAAGGCTACAATGTGTGTTTGACTGGTCAGCACCCATGTGAAGGAGGATGCATGTATCTACAAGCAAGCCTACAGCAATGAGAGGCAGAGTCATAAGAATCCCAGAGGGGGGGAGCAGCAATACTGAGAGAGACTCTGTTTCAACGGAAGGTGGAACAAGAGGAGAAATACCCAAGGCTGTCCTCTGACTCCTGCATTTGTGCCATGGAATGTGCAGGTCCCCCTCCCCACAAGTAAATAATAAAATCAAATTGCTTCTCAAGTGTAGAAAAAATAAGAACCTATGTCAGTGCTATGAAAGTCAAAATTAAAGACTTTAAAGTCTACCAATATCTAACACTTACACTTGATCTTGCTCTAGCCCAGGCTGACCAGGAATTTACAACATAGTCTCAGGGTGGCCTTGAACTCACAGTGATCCTCTAACCTCAGCTTCCTGGAGGCTAGGATTAGAGGCGTGTGCCACCTTACCAGGATACCGTTAAACTTCTAACAGGCTTCTTCATCCTGCTAGAACTAAAAGTGAACTTCACTTCCAATACCTGCCCTTGACACCTATTCTTCAGCTGCCAGTTGCTCTATCCTAGGTTCCTAAGGCCAACAGCTTCCAACAACCCTGGACATTGCTTTTTTTTTCCAGATAGGGTCTCACTCCAGCTAAGGCTGACCTGGAATACACCCTGTAGTCTCAGGATGGACTTGAACTCACAGCGATCCTCCTACCTCTGCATCCCGAGCGCTGGTATTAAAGGCGTGCATGACCACGCCCTGTTGGGACATTGCTTTTTGTCTCTACATAATCCCTCATCCCTCAGAGGGCAGCAAAGGCAAAGAAAGAGTGCATGACGCACTCCGACTACGCACGGGAGCACTGCCCAGACCTCACCTGGGACTGGCACCGAGGCCATGTGATTGCTGCTCTCCAGGTTCGCCTCGCTGTGCCTCGGCTTGGCTCGGGGCGACGGCTGCCTCTCCAGTGCCCTAATCTTCCTGTCCGGAGCCTCCGTCGTCATGGACGTCCTCTTCTTCCCACAGCGAGGGACAGGTTGGGTGAAACGTGTCTTTTTCTGACGGGTGGGCTTGAGAACCTGGATGGCCCCTGATTTGATTTTGGCCTCCATCCCTTCGGTGGAGCCAAACTCATCAGTGTCTGCCAGCTTATACAGTGGGAGGACGTGGAGCTGCTCATCGTCGGGAACCACGCCCAGGGAGCGGTTATCTTCCCGGGTCAAGGTACACACCTGCGGGAAGGACACGGGCTCAACACAGTCATCCTGGCTAAGCCTACCTTCTTTATGTTTCCTCTGTAAAAGCTACTTGTACTCCATTTTCACGTTGCATATTAATATTTACAAAAGGTTTGCAGGGTGTGGTGGCGCACGCCTCTAATCCCAGCACTTGGGAGGCAGAAGTAGGAGGATAGTCTTGAGTTCAAGGCCACCCTGAGATTACATAGTGAATTCCAGGTCAGCCTGGGCTACTGTGAGACCCTACCTAAAAAAAAATAATGATAATAAATAAAAATATATTAAAACAATACATATAGGTTTTATATGAAGCGAATATATGATTCCACTTGATTTAAAGCTTTTTAAAAAAACTATTTGTTTTGGCCAGACGTGGTGGCACACGCCTTTAATCCCAGCTCTTGGGAGGCAGAGGTAGGAGGATTGCCATGAGTTTGAGACCACCCTGAGACTTCCGAGTGAATTCCCGGTCAGCATGAGCTACAGTGAGACCCTACCTCAGAAAAAACAAATTGTTTCTTTCTTTATTTATTTTTGGTTTTTCGAGATAGGGTCTCACTCTGGTACAGTCTGACCTGGAATTAACTATGTAGTCTCAGGGTGGCCTCAAACTCATGGTGATCCTATCTCTGCTTCCCAAGAGCTGGGATTAAAGGCGCGTGCCACCATGCCCAGCAATTTATTTATTTGAGAGCGACAGACAGAGAGAGAGAGAATGGGCACACCAGGGACTCCATTCACTGCAAATGAAATCCAGATACATATACCACCTTGTGTACCTGGCTTACGTGGGTACTGGGGAATCAAGCCTCAAACCAGAGTCCTTAGGCTTCACAGGCAAGCACTTAACCACTAAGCCATCTCTCCAGCCCTGAAGCAACTTGATTTAATTATAGTTGCTACTCAGTGGTTATAATCAACAACGTATAATTTTGAGTTCTGTACAATATGATCGTAGCTTAATTAAATTGCTTGTATTTATTTATTTATTTATTTATTTATTTATTTATAAGCCTTCTCTCCAGCCCCTGATCATAGTTTAAAACATACAAATTCATTCATACTTTTCTTCTCGACTTCCTTCCTATTTTTTTAAATCTTTATTTATTTGCATGAAGAGAGAGAAAAAAATATGAATGAGAGAGGAAATAGGCACTTCAGGGCCTAGTGGAACTCTAAACGAGTTCCAGATATATGTGCCACTTCGTGCTTTACATGGGTACTGGAGACTTGAACCCAGGCTATCAAGGTCTGTAAGCAAGTGCCTTTAACCACTGAGCAATCTTTCCGGTCCATGCCCCTGCCCCACCCTACATTCATTTTCATTTTCTTTTTTTTGTTTATAGATTTTATATTTATTTATTTATTTGAGACAGAGAGAGGAAGAGAAAGAGTGAAAGTGGGCATGCCAGGGCCTCTAGCCACTGCAAACGAACTCCAGACACATGTGCCACCATGTGCATCTGGCTTACATGGGACCTGGAGAATTGAACCGGGGTCCTTAGACTTCACAGGCAAACTCCTTAACTACTAAACCAGCCCCCCCCTTTTTTGGTAAAATATATATTTTATTTATTTGAGGGAGAGAGAGGATGGGCATGCCAGGGTATCCAGCCACTGTAAGTGAACTCCAGATGCATGCGCCCCCTTGTGCATCTGGCTTACTGGGACCCTTTGGCTTTGCAGGCAAATGCCTTAACTGCTAAGCCATCTCTCCAGCCCTTCATTTTCTTTTTTAAAAATATTTTTTATTTTAAGTTATTTATTTGTTTGAGAGAGAGAGAAAGATGGGAAGGGGAGAGAGAATGGGTGTATCAAGGCTTCCCAGCCACTGCAAAAGAACTCCAGATGCATGTGCTTCTTACGTGAGTCCTGGAGAGTTGAACTGGGATCCTTTGGCTTTGCAGGCAAATGCCTTAACTGCTAAGCCATCTCTCCATCTCCTTAAGTTATTTATTTGAGGGTGGATGCAGAGAGAGAGAGAATGGGCATGCAAGGGCCTTCAGCTGCTGCAAACAAACTCCAGATACGTGTGCCACCTTGTGCATCTGGCTTACATGAGTACTGGGGAATACAGCCTGGGTCCTTTGGCTTTGTAGGCAAGTGCCTTTACTGCCAATCCATCTCTCTACCCAATTCTCATTTTCTTTTTCTTTCTTTTTTCTTTTCTTTTCTTTTTTTTTTTTTTTTTTTTGAGGTAGGGTCTTGCTCTAGCCCAGGCTGACCTGGAATTCACTATGTTGTCTCAGGGTGGCCTTGAACTCACGGCGATCCTCCTACCTCTGCCTCCCGAGTGCTGGGATTAAAGGCATGCGCCACCACGCCCGGCTTCAATTCTCATTTTCTTTTTTCTTTTTTGGTTTTGCAAGGTAGGGTCTCACTCTGGTCCAGGCTGACCTGGAATTTACTACGTAGTCTCAGGGTGGCCTCAAACTCTTGGTGATCCTCCTACCTCTGCCTCCCGAGTGCTGGGATTAAAGGCGTGCGCCACCACGCCCGGCCTCAATTCTCATTTTCTTAACACAGGGTCTTATTTAATTCAGGGTGGCTTCCAAATCACTATAAAACCCCGGGCTAGCCTTGACTTCCTGATCCTGCCAACATCATCCCTGGGCTAGGATGACAGTTGTGGTATACATATTCAACAGTTATGTTCTTCTCGTATCATTCTCAGCCTTCTGACACGTTCTCAATTTACTTCTGGGGCTGGGGAAATGCTCGGTGGTTAAAGGAATTGCTTGCAAAGCCTGCCAGCCTGGGTTCAATTCCCAAGTCATCCATGTAAAGCCAGATGAACCAAGTAAAGCAAGCATCTGGAGTTCACTTGGAATAGCAAGAGGGCCTGGTGCATCCATTCTCTCCCTGCTCACAAATAAATTAAAAAATACTTTAAAATGATAAAAATAAATAAATTTCTGGGAAAGGTGTTGCATGTCTTTAATCCCAGCACTTGGGAGGTTAAGAGGATTGCCGTGAGTTTGAGACCACCATGAAAATACATAGTGAATTACACGTTGGGCTGGGTTAGAGCAAGCACCTTCTTTGAAAAACCAAAAATAAATAAATTTAATTCTTGGTCCAGTCTTATTTATGCCAGCCTAGGCTACAGATTAAGAGCCTAACTCAAAAAAAAAAAAAAAAATCTATTGATATTAAAGGGATGTTCTTGGCATAATTCCAAACCCCTCCCAGCCAAAAAAAATCCCTCTGAAATACACATGGCAAAAAGAAAAATTAACTTAATTAACTATATATCTACCAGTGACAATGCATAGAAATTTTCCTTATCTTTAAGATTATTCTTTTTTTTTTTTTTTTGGTTTTTTTGAGGTAGGGTTTCACTCTAGTCCAGGCTGACCTGGAATTCACTATGTATTCTCAGGGTAGCCTCGAAGTGATGGTGATCCTCCTACTTCTGCCTCCTCAGTGCTGGGATTAAAGGCGTGCACCACAATGCCTGGATCAATTATTCATTATTTCTTGAGGTAGGGTCTCTCTCTAGCCCAGATTTTACAGAGATCTCCTACCTCTACCTCCTGAGTGCTGGGATTAAAGCTGTACCCCACCACATGAGGCCATTTACATATATTATTTATTTATTTAGTTGAGAGAGAGAGGCAAATAGAAAGAATGGGCACATCAAGGTCTCTAGCCACTGCAAACAAACTCCAGACGAATACACCACCATGTGCATCTGGCTTACATGGGACCTGGAGAATAGAACCTGGGTCCTAAGTCTTCACAGGCAAGCCCCTTAATGGCTAAGCCATCTCTCTAGCCACTCTCCCCCATTAACACATTTTTGAAGCAGGGTTCCTACATCTAGCCAAGGATATCCTTTCCCCTTCAGCCTTTCCAGTCTTAAGTCATCAGGTATTCCTACCCTGCATCAAAAATACAATTCAACATGTAGCCAGGTGTGGTGGTGCACACCTTTAATCCCAGCACTTGGGAGGCAGAGGTAGGAGGATTGCCGTGAGTTCAAGGCCACCCTGAGACTACATAGTGGATTCCAGGTCAGCCTGGGCTAGAGTGAGACTCTACCTTGGAAATAAATAAATAAATACAATTCAACATGCAATTCAAATCTTTCAACAAAATATTTGTTTAAGAGAACCTGGTGAGCCCATAATTAAGTCTGTCTGTTTCAAGTTAGTAAATATAAGTAAATTTTTATTTATTTTTAGTTTGTTTTTTTCAAGGTAGGATCTCACTCTAGCTCAGGCTGACCTGGAATTCACTATGTATTCTCAGGGTGGCCTCACACTCACAGCAATCCTCTTACCTCTGCCTCCCAAATGCTGGCATTAAAGGCATGTGCCACCACACCAAGCTAAAAAAAATTTTTAATAAAAATATTTTTAAAAAGTGATTGTTCTATAAGGACTGCACACACAGCGAATAAAAGCCACTCAGGTGCTTACCACGGTGCTTCCATTATTCATGTTGTGGATGTCCCTGTGAGGATGGGCACAGAAGTCTAAACAGGCAGTGACCCCGGAGAATGGACGCCCTTCCTTGCTACCGAGGCGACATTCTCGGGCAACATGTTCGTATTCTACCTGAAGAAAACAGATCAAAAGGCATAATTTTAACAGTGAGAATCACTCTCTTTTTTTGTTTGTTTTTTTGAAGTAGGGTTTCACTCTAGCCCAGGCTGACCTTGAACTCATGGCAGTCCTCATACCTCTGCCTCCCGAGTGCTGGGATTAAAGACATGCACCACCACACCCAGCATGAAAGCTTTTAAAATAATTATTTATTTATTTATTTATTTATTTATTTATTTATTTATTTGAGAGAGAGAAGCAGATAGATGACAGACAGACAGACAGACAGACAGACAGACAGGGAGAATATGGGCACACCAGGGCCCCTAGTCACTGCAAAGGAACTGCAGACACATGCACCACCTTGTGCAGCTAGTTTATGTGGGTACTGAGGAATCAAACCTGGGTCTTAAGCCTTCACAGGTGAGCGTCTTAACCACAAAGCCATCTCTCCAACCCCAGAATCACTTTTTAGGGGTGCTTTTTTTTTTTCTTTCCTTCTCTTTGAGGTAGAGTATCACTCTAGCACAGGCTAACCTGGAATTCACAATGGAATCTCTGGCTAGAGTCGAACTCAGTAATCCTACTTCTGCCTCCTGAGTGCTGGGATTAAAGGTATGAGCCACCATGCCTGGATAGAATCACTTTTAATAGATTAAACTTGCCAGGTGTGGTGATGCATACATTTAATCCCAGTACTCAGGAGGCAGAAGTAGGAGGATTGTTGAGTAGCCAGGGACTACAGAGTGAGTTCAAGGTCAACATGGACTAAAAGTGAGACCCTATCTCAGAAAAAATAAAAGGGTTTCAACTCATGACAAAGTTTCAACCATATCTAAGGGTCACAATAAAAGTTTCCAAAGGGCTGGAGAGATGGCTTAGCGGTTAAGGCGCCTGCCTGCGAAGCCTAAGAACGCCAGTTTAATTCGCTAGGTCCCACCTTTAGCCAGACACAGTGACGCAAGGGCGCAATGCCAAACTTGCCCACAAGGGGTCGCACGCGTCTAGATTTCGTTCACAGCCGCTGATAGGCTGCCGCTAGCCCGCCCATTCTATCTCTCTCCCCACCCCACCCCCAAAAAAAGATAAAAAAGCAAGCAAACAAGAAATTCCAAAACACACCTGATTTTGGTAAGCAACTGGAGCCATTTGCTTATAAACTGGAGCTAATTCTGTTGCCAAACTCTGTAAATTATCTTCAAGGTTTTTTTCCTAGTGGAAAAAACAGTCCACACAAGTTAATTTAGAATGACAGTCACAGAAAGAGTTTAATGTATCAAAACTTCAGTATAAACAATTCCTGAAGGAAGGGTGGCTGATGCACAGACACACCATGAGTAAGTGTCAAGAATATAGGATAGGGCTGGGGGGAGGGGAGGGAAATATCATGCGTTTTTTGTATGTAAGTATAGAAGTTGTCAAGAAAAAAAAAAAGAATATAGGATAGGGCTGGAGGGATGGGTTAATGGTTAAGGCATTTGCCTGCAAAGTCAAAGGACTCAGGTTTTAGTCCCCAGGACCCACGTAAGCCAGATGTGCAAGGTGGCACATGTGTCTGGAGTTCCTTGGCCATGGCTGGAGGCCCTGTGTGTCTCAAATCATTAAGAAGTATATAAAATAATTTTAAAAGAATAGAGGATAATTTGTGTACTCTTGTTTACTTATTATTATTACTGTGTGTGTATGTATGTGGACTGTATTCATTGTGTACTCTTGTTTACTTATTATTATTACTGTGTGTGTGTGTGGACTGTATGCATGTGGAGGTCAGAGGATAGATAAGCTTGGCATGTTAGTCCTCTCCTTCCATTTTGTTTCAGATATCTGTCATGGTTTTCTTTTTTTTGTTGTTGTTGTTTTTTAAATATTTTATTTTTATTTATTTGATAGAGAGAGAGGGTGGGGGAGAGAGAGAGAGAGAGAATGGGCACACCATGGTATCCAGCCACTGCAAATGAACTCCAGATGCATGTGCCCCATTGTGCATCTGGCTAACATGGGTCCTGGGGAATCGAACCTGGGTCCTTTGGCTTTGCAGGCAAAATGCTTTAACTGCTAAGCAATCCCTCCAACCTTTTTTTTTTGTTTTGTTTTTTTGAGGGAGGGTCTCACTCTAGCTCAGGCTGACCTGGAATTCACTATGTAGTCTCAGGGTGGCCTCGAACTCACAGTGATCCTCCTGGGATTAAAGGCGTGCACCCCCACACCCGGCATGGTTTTCTTTTTACTGCTATGAGTACCAGTCTAGTTTACTGATCCCCGTCTCCACCTCATGTTACCACAGGCACCTGACAGGCAACCATGCCACTTCATAGTAGCTTCAGCTACTATGGGAGAGGCGGTGCTGGGGATTTGAGCTCTAATTCGTAGGGTTATGGGGCAAGCATTTTTATCTGCTGAGCCACGCCACAACCCTTGAACTGTGTGTTCTTTCTTTCTTTCTTTTTTTTTTTTTAAATATTTTTATTTATTTATTTGACAGAGAGAAAGAGAGAGAGAAAGAATGGGCACCCCAGGGCCTCCAGCCATTGCAAACGAACTCCAGATGCATGTGTTACCTTGTGTATCTGGCTAATATGGGTCCTGGGGAATCGAACCTCAATCCTTTGGCTTTGCAGGCAAACGACTTAACCACTAAGTCATCTCTCCAGCTCTGTGTGTCCTTTGTTTTCCTTTTTCCACGCCCAGCTCCGCCCTGTGTGTCCTTTCTTAATCTGAACTACTAGAAGTCATGCTGTAAATCACATCTTTCAAAATGAAAATTACTACATGCACTGAAAGTTTAGTGGGCTAGGGGTGGTGGTGCACGCCTTTAATCCCAGCACTTGGGAGGCAGAAGTAGGAGGATCACCATGAGTTCAAGGCCACCCTGAGACTACATAGTGAATTCCAGGTCAGCCTGGGCTATAGTGAGACCCTACCTCGAAAAACCAAATTAAATAAGTAAATAATAACAACAAAAAAATACATGTATATAAAATCCATCTCTAGCCAACCATGGTGGCACACATGTCTTTAATTCTAACAATTGGGAGACCTAGGTAGGAGGATCACTGTGAGTTTGAGGCCAGCCTGAGACTGCATAGTGAATTCCAGGTCAGCCTTGGCTACAGTGAGAACTAACTAGAAAGAAAAAAAAAATCCAGCAGGGCATGATGGCTCACGCCTTTAATCCCAGCACTTGGGAGGCAGAGGTAGGAGGATTGCTGTGAGTTCAAGGCTACCCTGAGACTACATAGTGAATTCCTGGTCAGCCTGGGCTAGAGACCCTACCTTGAAAAACCAAAAAACAAAAAAGAATCCATTTCTACCCAGTTATGGTTGTGCATGCCTTTAGTCCCAGGCCTAGGGAAGCTGAGGTAGGAGTTCAAAGTCAATACCTGCATCAAAAAAAAAAAAAAAATCTAGCTTACTTTGGTCCCTTAACCTGAGAGAAACTTTGTAATGATGTAGATCACATAGTGGATTTTGATTATGTGTCTTAACTCCAGCTAAAATACTGGCTCAGGGGGCTGGAGAGATAGATGGCTTAGCAGTTAAGGCACTTGCCTGCCTGCAAAGCCAAAAGATCCCAGTTTGACTCTCTAGGACTCACATAAGCCAGATGCACAAGGGAGTGCATGCATCTGAACTTCATTTGCAGTGTCTGGAGGCCCTTGCATACCCATTCTCTCTCTCAAATAAATTAAATATATTAAAAAAGAAATAACCAAGCTGGGCTGCAGAAATGGCTTAACGATTAAGGCGTTTGCCTATGAAGCCAAAGGATCCAGGTTTGATTCTCTGGGACCCATGTAAGCCAGATGCACAAGGACCACATGCATCTGGAGTTCGTTTGAAGTATCTAGAGGCCCTGGCATGCACATTCTCTCATTGTCTGTCTCTCTTCTTTCTCTTTCTCTCTGTGCTTGCAAACAAATAAATAAAAATTAAAAAAAAAATCAAGCTTATAGTCATCAGTGACATGGCAGTACTAAACAACATAAAAATATAATATGTCAATAAACTTAACATTTATATACAAACAAGTGCTGTTCTATCACAGAAAAACACTTAATTAATTAATTTATTTTGGTTTTTCAAGGTAGAGTTTCACTCTAGCCCAGGCTGACCTGGAATTCACGCTGTAGTCTAAGGCTGGTCTCAAACTCACAGCGATCCTCCTGTCTCTGCCTCCCGAGTGCTGGAATAAAATGTGTGTGCCACCACGCCCAGCAAGAAAGAAATTTTAAATGGTGACTATTTACTTTTTGCTTTACAAGGTAGTCTTGCTCTAGCCCAGGCTGACTTGAAATCCACTATGTACTCTCAAGCTGGCCTCAAGCTCACGGGAGATCCTCCAAACTCAACCTCCCAAGTTCTGGGATTAGAAGTGTGCTACCACACCTGGCTCATCTGTAAATTTTATGGAGACACTGAGACCACATTGTCAGTGTTCTGAGCATAGTATCTTGTTACTTTTCAGGAGGTTTTTTAAAAAATATATTTTATTTATTTATTTGAGAGAGAGAGGGAGGGAGAGAATGGGTGTGCCAGGGCCTCCAGCCACTGCAAACAAACTCCAGATGCATGTGTCTCCTTGTGCATCTGGTTTATGTGGGTCCTGGGAAATTGAACCATGGTCCTTTGGCTTTGCAGGCAAATGCCTTAACCACTAAGCCACCTTCCCCAGTCCATTTTTCAGGAGTTTTGTAGGTTCATTAGTAAAGTTCTATGGTTTCTTAAAGTCCTCCCCCCGCAAGCCAGATATACTACCTGTTACTTTCAGATTTTTTTGTTAATATTAAAGGGATGTTCAAAAATGCTTTATTTTCTATTGATTATCAGTGTTAGACATGAAAGTTTTAGAAAAGAGAAGATCGGGCTGGAGAGATAGCTTAGCTGTTAAGGCATTTGCCTGTAAAGCCAAAGGATCCCAGTTTGATTCTCTAGGACCTACATAAGCCAGATGCACAAGGGGATGCACGTGTCTGGAGTTCGTTTGCATTTGTAGTGGCTGGATGCCCTGGCACACCCATTCTCTCTCTCTCTCTCTCTCTATCTCCCTCTTTCTCTCTCACAAATAAATAAATAAAATATTTTAAAAAATAAAAGAGAAGATCAAATTACTTATAAATCACAATTCAAGTTCTTTATGGCAATAGCTAAGAAACTCCAAATACGCTAATTATCTATATTTTGGTTTTTCGAGGTAGGGTCTTACTCTAGTCAGGCTGACCTGGAATTCACTGTGTAGTCTCAGAGTGGCCTCGAACTCATGCAGTCCTCCTACCTCTGCCTCTCAAGTGCTGGGATTAAGGCGTGTGCCACCACGCCCGATTTATGCTAAATAATTTTTAAAAATTATTTTATTTTAAAATTATTTTTGTTTATTTATCAGAGTGGTTGGAGACATGGCTTACTGGTTAAGATGCTTGACTGTGAAGCTAATGGACCCAGGTTCAATTCCCCGAACTTAAGTAAGCCAGATGCACAAGGTGACACATGCATCTGGAGTTCATTTTCAGTGGCTGAAGGCCCTGGCATGCCCATTCTGTATCTGACTCTCTGACTTTCATTTAAGTAAATAAATAAAATAAAAATAAAAAATATTTATTTATTAAAGAGAGAGAGGATAGAGAGATAGGCATGCCAAGGCCTCTAACCACTGCAGATGATCTCCAGATGCATGTGCCACCATGTGTATCTGGCTTATGTGGGTTGTGGGGAAATCAAATCTGGGTCCTTAGGCTTTTCAAGCAAGTGCCCTAACCACTAAGCCATCTCTCCAGCCCTGCTAAATATCTTTGATGATCACTTTATAGAGTTCATGAACAACATCTGAAGATCTGGAGAGATGGCTTAGCAGCTAAGATATTTGCCTGCAAAGTCAGAGGATCCTGGTTCAATTCTCCAGGACCCATGAAAACCAGCTGCACAAGGGGATGCATGCACCTGGAGTTCGTTTGTAGTTGCTAGAGGCCCTGGTGTACCCATTCTCTCTCTCTCTCTCTCTCTCTCTCTCCCTTTTTCTCTTAAATAAATAAATAAAAGAACGCCTAAGCTTTTCTAAAGGACGTAAGGTGATATTAAGTATGCATGTACTTAGATTAACTGTACCTGTCTTATGAAGTGTGTCTTATTTCTCTTGCATTCCGGTGATTTAACACCTTTTGCTAGATTACAGTGTCATTTCCCTTAGAAATGTTTTTTCTACCACAACTGATTAAATATATAATTTGTTTGCATTCATTAAAAATTACTTTGACATACCAATAATTTTTAGGGAGTGGGATAATATTTAGAATGGTGTTTTCCAAGCTGTGAGGCATGACTTATCCATTGATAGTCAAATTATTATTCTAGGTGATATCTGGAGTTTTATGAGGTGAAGGTCTCAAGCTGGCCTGGAATTTGTGGAGACCGACGTCCACCTCCGCCTCCCAGGTACTAGGACTATAGGTTTGAACCACATAAAAGGTTTAAGAAATGAAATTTAACCCATCAGATATAAGGATATGAAAATGTTTGTTGTCTTACATGTAATTAGGCTAAGTTTCATTTTCTGATAATTTCAGCCTGTTTACTCTTAACATTTGAATGATTATTCAGTGACTTGCAATATAAAATGGTTTTTGGTCATTGTTCCACCTTTGGAAATCACCATTCTTTGTGTTAATTAATCTATAAATTTTCTTTGCCCAAACAAAGTACTGAAACACTCCCACACTTAGCCCCACTGCCTCCCTGCCCCCAACTTGATAATAAGTTCTTGCTTTAATTTTAAAGGATGACAGTATAAATTTGACCAAGTGCTTTGCTCACCACGGCCTTGTGTTCCGGACAGACACGTTCCGGTTTCATGTGTCTTCTCTTTCGATTGCGTCCTCTAGTAATTCTTTCATAGTAGGTCTGCGGGCAGTAAACTTTCTGAGTCTTTAAAATATTGGCAAAGGGCTTTTTTTCTACTTGGATTGGCTATAAAATTCTAGTTTCTTTGAGCAGTGATTCTCTATGGGGGTGGGGAGCAGGACATGGGAGAATGAAGGGCAGCTGAAGTTTGTAGCTGACAGAAGAAATCCTACCTAACCTATTTAAAACCTTGATGATGTACTTAAATATATTTAATGGGGTTTTATTCTTTCTTTTCTTTTGGTTCTCACTCAAGCAATAGGCTGACCTGGTACTTACTCTGTAGTCCAGGCTGGCCTTGAACTCACAGTGATTACTTTAGCCTCCCAAGTGCTGGGATAAAAGGTGTGTGCCACCACCCCTGGCTATGTATTTCCTCACTAATTTTTTTTAAATTTTTTGTTTTGAGGTAGGGTCTTAGTCTAGTCCAGGCTACCCTGTAATTCACTATATAGTCTCAGGCTGGCCTTGAACTCACAGCGATCCTCCTACCTCTGCCTCCCAAGTCATGGGATTAAAGGTGTGCACCACCACGCCCGGCTTACTAATTCTTAATATGTAATTACATTAGTGTTTCAAAAAAATGAAAAGACTATATTTGTATACCTTTAGGGTAATTAAATATAAAAAGGATTCTTACATGTATAGGAGAACTTGGATCAATTCTGAATCTTCTGGGCCGTGGACTCCTCCCAAATTTACAGCCATTGAAATACATGCTCCAGGAACAGCCAAAGGAGAAGGAAGCACCACATGTCTCTGGGTTGATGCCCTGACAGGTACATGTGCGACTGCAAGACAGAGATTCTAAGAGTCAACATGTAAAGCACGGTGTCCCTCCCACAGGGAGTGTGTGGTCACATGACCCGAGAAATACAGTTAATGGACATGTCATAATATCCATCACTTCATGTAATTTTCTTCCTATTTTTGGAAACGGACTCATTATTTGGCCCTCGCTGGCATGAAACGTGATGCTCTCCTCCTCCACATCCACTCATAACCCACACTTTACTATTTCACTAACATGTGTTTTCAAGATTGTAAATGAAAATCTAAAATATCCATCACAAGCTGGACAGATGACTTAGTGGTTAAGGCACTTGCCTGCAAAGCCAAAGGACCTAGGTTCAATTCCCCAGGACCACATAAGCCAGATGCACAAGGTGCATGCATCTGGAGTTCATTTGCAATGGCTGGAGGCCCTGACACACCCATTCTCTCTCTGCCTCTCAATCTCTGCTTTTTCTCAAATAAATAAAAATAAAATATTAAAATATCCATTACTTAATTTGGAGATATATGAAGTAGAGAAATAAAATACCTTGATTCTAATCCATGACTTACATTGAGATAACAATGAATATAAGATTATCTCTTTAGACTTTAGCTCCTTCATGTCCAAAATGACACTGATGTAATTTTCTTTCTTTTTTGAGACTGATAAGAAGTGAAAGGATAATGTGATGTATTGGAGGTCCAATCACTGTCAACTCAAAAGGAACCCTTAAGCTAGACGCTATAGTCAACATGACAATACTTACATTATGAGAAAAATAACATGAAACCAAGGAAATATCATTTACTATTCTATGAATTGACCAAAAATTATAAACACTAGGGGTTACAGATGATGTTAGAGTGTCCATCTAGCATGTTGAAGCCTTGAGTCTCAGTCCGAAACCAAGCAGAAAGGAGAAAAATAAATCCTAAAAATATGTATTTACTGGTTTGTTTATTGACTTATTTTCTCTGGTGCTGGAGATTGAACCCATGACCTTTTAAGTGCTAGGTAGATATACCTTTAAGCTAATGTTATACTTTTAAATTTTAATTATATACTTAATAATTTTGGAGTATGTATATGAGTGCAGGTCCATTTGTGGAGGTCACAGGACAACTTTTGGGCGTGATTCCTCATTCTCCACCTCATTTGATGTAGGAGTTGTCAGACTGTAGGTGTGCTGTGAGTATAGAAGATTGCCACAGCTTCTGGATTTTGACATGGAGTCTGGGGTGCCAAACTTAGGTACACATGCTTGCAGAAAAAGCTCTTTATGCGGGCTGGAGAGATGGCTTATGGGTTAAGACGCTTGCCTGCAAAGCTTAATGACCTGGGATTCAATTCTGCAGTACCCACCACATAAAGCCAGATGCACAAAAGTGGCACATGTTTCTGGAGTTTGCAGTGGCTAGAGGCCCTGGCATGCCCATTTTCTCTGTCTCTTTCTTCTATTTCTCTGTTTGCAATTAAATAAATAAAAATAATATTAAAGAAGCCGGGCATGGTGGCACACGCCTTTAATCCCAGCACTTGGGAGGCAGAGGTAGGAGGATCGCCGTGAGTTCAAGGCCACCCTGAGACTACATAGTGAGTTCCAGGTCAGCCTGGGCTAGAGTGAGACCCTACCTTGAAAAATAAAAAAAGAAAAATAAAATAATATTAAAGGCTGGAGAGATGGCTCATCAGTTAAGGCATTTGCTTGTGAAGCCTAATAACCCAGGCTTGATTCCCCAGTACCCACGTAAAGCCAGATGCACAAAGTGATGCATACATCTGAAGTTCATTTTGCAGTGGCTAGAGGCCATAGTGTGTCCATTCTCTGTCTCTTTTTTCTTTCTGCTTGCAAATAAGTTCTTTTTTTTGGTGGTGGGGGGGGGGGAGTTCTGAAGTAGAGTCTCCCTCTAGTTCAGGCTGACTTGGAATTCACTATGTAGTCTCAGGGTGGCCTTGAACTCATGGCAATCCTCCTCCTTCTGCCTCCCGAGTGCTGGGATTAAAGGTGTGCACCACCACGTCTGTCTTTTTAAAAAATATATTTAAAAAATAGGACTGGAAAGATGGCTTAGCAGTTAAAGTGCTTGTCTGCAAAGCTAAAGGATCAGGACCCATGAAAGCCAGATGCAGAAGGTGGCCCATGCATCTGGAGTTTGTTTGCAGTGGCTGGAGGCCCAGCGGCACCCATTATCTCACTCTTTATTTGTCTCTCTCTCAAATAAATAAAAATAACAAATATATATACTTATAAACATATACATGTGTGTGTGTGTGTGTGTGTGTGTGTGTATTGGGTTTTCAAGGTAGGGTTTTGCTCTAGCTCAGGCTGACCTGGAATTCACTATGCAATCTCAAGGTGGCCTTGAACTCATAGCAATCCTACCTCTATCTCCCAAGTGCTGGGATTAAAGGTGTGAGCAATGCCCAGCCAACAATTTTTTTTTTTTTTTGAGGTACTGTCTTGCTCTGGCCCAGGCTGACCTGGAATTCACTATGTATTCTCAGGTCTCAGGCTGGCCTTGAACTCACGGCAATCCTCCTAAGTGCTGGGATTAATGGTATGTGCCACCATACCCCACATCAAAAAATATTTTTTAAAAAAAGAAACCATTGAAGCCGGGTGTGGTGGCGCACGCCTTTAATCCCAGCACTTGGGAGGCAGAAGTAGGAGGATAGCCATGAGTTCAAGGCCACCCTGAGACTACATAGTTAATTCCAGGTAGGCCTCGGCCAGAGTGAGACCGTACCTCAAAAAAAAAAAGAAGAAGAAGAAACCATTGAGCCATCTCTCTTGTCTGTGATTTTTTTTTCATTTAATGGAAAATACTACAGATATTTATAGGTCAAAACTACTTTATGGGGGGGAGGGCTGGAGAGATGGCTTGGCAGTTAAGGCGCCTGCCTGCCAAGCCTAAAAACACCAGTTCCAACCTCCAGGTCCCATGTTTAGCCAGACACAAAAAGCGAGGCAAGGGTGCCCACAAGGGGGAGGGGGGCATGTGTCTGGAGTTCATTCACAGCGGCTGAGAGGCTGCTGGTGCACCTTTTTTCTCGCTCTCGCTCTCTGTTTCTCTCAAAAAAAAAAAAAAAAAAAAAATAAAAAAAAAAAAAAAACCTGAGCCGGGCATGGTGGCGCACGCCTTTAATCCCAGCACTCGGGAGGCAGAGGTAGGAGGATCACCGAGAGTTCGAGGCCACCCTGAGACTACATAGTTAATTCCAGGTCAGCCTGGGCCAGAGTGAGACCCTACCTCGCAAAACCAAAAAAAAAAAAAAAAAAAAAAAACCTACTTCATAGGGCCGGAGGGAAGGTTTAGCATTTAAGGCATTTGCCTGGAAAGTCAAAGGACCCAGGTCCCACGTTAGCCAGATGCACAAGGTGGTGCACACCTGGAGTTCGTTTGCAGTGGCTGGAGGCCCTGGTGCACCCATTTTCTCCCTCGATTTCTCTCCTTTCTCTCTGTTAGCCAGATGCACAAAGGGGCACACGTGTCCAGAGTTCGTTTGCAGTGGCTGGAATTCCCTGGCACTCCCATTCTGTCTCTCTCTCTTAAATAAATAAAAATAAAATATTAAAATAAATTTAAAAAAATTAAAAAAGACATTACTCTCATATTTTTAATTGTGAAAGGCAGGAAAATTATATGATATTGCTTATAAGAAATACAATAAGGAAAGCCCCAACATAGTGTGCAGGTACATTACACAGTCAGAAGAGCAAGAACTTTGAGTTCATCCTCATCTGTACAGTAAGTACAAGGCAAGCCTGGAATGTGCTATGTGAAACCTTATCTCAAATCACATAAAAGAGCCAGGCATGGTGGCACAGGCCTTTAATAGCAGCACTCCGGAGGCAGTGATAGGAGAAACGCAGGTGTACAAGGGGTCACGTGCACCTGGAATCCATCTGCAATGGTTAGGGGCTCTGGTGTACTCATTTTTTCTCTTCTCTCTCCTGTCTTTCCTTGCAAATCAATTAAATAAATAAATAAATAAATAAATAAATAAATAAATAAATAAATAAATAAATAAAACAGACAGCTGGGCAGATGGATTAGCAGTTAAAGCACTTGCCTGCAAAGTCAAAGGACACAGGTTCGATTCCCCAGGACCCACGTTAAGCCAGATGCACAAGGTGGCACATGTGTCTGGAGTTTGTTTGCAGTGGCTGGAGGTTCTGGCACACCCATTCTCTCTCACTCTCTCTACCTAGAGAGGGGCTGGTGAGATGGCTTAGCAGTTATAAAGTGTTTACCTACAAAGCCAGAGGACCCCAGTTCTATTCTCTAGGACCCACGTAAGCCAGATGCACAAGGGGCCACATGCGCCTGGAGTTTTTTTTACAGTGTCTGAAGGCCCTGGCATGCCCTTTCTTTCTGTTTCTTTCTCTCTCTCAAATAAATAAGTAAAATATATTTAAAAAATAAAAATAAACTAGACAAAAGGTTGGTGAAGTCTCTTAGGAAGCAAAACAAAAGAAAGATACCCTTCTAAAACAGATAAGCGCACTGACTTTCCCTAACTAGTATTAAAATATTGGAGAGTGAGGGATAGATGCCAATTAGTGGAGGCTGTTACCATGGCCATTACATGAGTTCTATCTCCAGCACAATCCAATGGAATGAAATAAAGCCAAAAGTTACAGTTTAAAGGCCAGAGAGATGGCTCAGCACCTAAAGGCTCTTGCTTTCAAAGCCTGATGACCCAGGCTCAATTCCTTAGTACCGACATAAAGCCAGATATACAAAGTGGTGTATGCATGTGTAGTTCAACTGCAGTGGCAAGAGCATCCTGTCCTTTTCTCATTCTGTCTCTCCTCTTCCCGCATCTGCTGCAAATAAATAAAATTTCTTTGAAAGGGTACTTTTTAAACAAGTACTAAGAGAAAACAAGGGGGCTGGAGAAATGGCTCAGTGGTGAAGGTGCTTGCTGGCTAACCCAAAGGACCCAGGTCTAATTCTCCAGGACCCACATTAAGCCAGATGCACAAGGTGTCTCATGTGCCTGGAGTTCATTTGCAGTGATTGGAGGCCCTGGCATGCTCATTCTCTCTCTCTCTCTGTTTCTCTATCTCTCTTTAATTAATTAATTAATTAAAAGAAAAAATAGCCGGGTGTGGTGGCCCACACCTTTAATCCCAGCACTGGGAGGCAAAGGTATTGCCATGAGTTCAAGGCCAGCCTGAGACTATGTAGTGAATTCTAGGACAGCCTGAACTAGAGTGAGACCCTATCTCAGAAAACCAAAAACCAAAAATACCCAAACAATCATGTCCTTAAAAAAAAAAAAAAAAAAATACACAGAGATCCGGGTGTGGTGGCGCACTCTTTTAATCCCAGTACTCAGGAGGCAGAGGAGGAGGATCTCTGCGAGTTCAAGGCCATCCTGAGACTACATAGTGAATTCCATGTCAGCCTGGGCTAGAGTGAGACTATACCTTGAAAAGACCAAAAACAAAAAACAAAAACAGAGAGAGAGAAAACAAGGGCCAGAAATGGTGGCACAAACGTATAATCCCAACTACCCAGGAGGCTAAAGCAGGAGGATCATGATTTCAAGGCGTGGGCTATGTATTGAAAACCTACATGTCCCCCCCCCAATTTTTTTTTTTTAAAAGCAGCTGGAAGTTGGGCATGGTGGCGCACGCCTTTAATCCCAGCATTCGGGAGGCAGAGGTAGGAGGATCGACATGAGTTCAAGGCCACCCTGAGACGACATAGTGAATTCTAGGTCAGCCTGTATTCCTTTAGAATGCTGGCCTAGAATTATTATCAGATGGTGGTTGAAAACAAAACTTGAGTGGTAGTGGGTTGCACAACTGTAATAGCAGAAATCAGGGAGCTGTGGCAGGAGGATCACTTGAGCTCAATAGTTAAAAATCAAGCTGGGCGTAGTGGCGCACACCTTTAATCCCAGCACTTGGGAGGCAGAGGTAAGAGGATTGCCGTGAGTTCGAGGCCACCCTGGGACTACATAGTTAATTCCAGGTCAGCCTGGACCAGAGTGAGACCCTACCTCGAAAAACCAAAAAAAAAAAAAAAAAAAAAAAAAAAAAAGTTAAAAACTAGCAGGAATCATTCTCAAAATTAAGTAAATAAGTAAATAAAAATGGAATGAGGGCTGGAGAGATGGCTCAGTGTTTAAGGCACTTGCTTGCAAAGCCTAATGGCCTGGGTTCTATTCCTCAGTGCCCAGGTAAAGCCAGATGCATAAAGTGGAGTATGCATCTGGAGTTCATTTGCAGAAGGCCCTATCTACACAGAGTCTACTTGGGACAAAATTTCCAAAAATGTTCATTGGCAAAGGTGTAAGAAAAAACACTCTCAGGAGCTGAAGATATGGCTTAGCTGTTAAGGTGCCTGCCTGCAAAGCCAAAGTTCCCAGTTTCAATTCTCCAGCACCCATGTAAAGCTAGATTCTCAAAGTGGCGCATGCATCTGGAGTTCGTTTGCAGTGGCTAGAAGCCTTGGCAAAACCATTCTCTCCCTGGGAATGGTGGCACATGCCTTTAATCCCAGCACTTGGAAAGCAGAGGTAGGAGGATCACTGTGAGTTTGAAGCCAGCTTGGGACTACAGAGTGAATTCCAGGTCAGCCTAGGCTAGAGTGAGACCCTACCTTGAAAAAAAAAAAAAAAACTCCCCTCCCCCTCTATGAATAAATAAAAATAAAATATTAAAAATTTAAAAAATAGTGGAAAGAATAATTTTAAAAAAATAGTGGATCAAGGTCACCCTGAAACTACGTAGTTATTTCCAGGTCAGCCTGGGCCAGAGTGAGACCCTACCTCGAAAAACCAAAAAATAAAATAAAATAAAAGAAATAAAAGAAAAGAAAAGGAAGAAAGAAAGAAAGAAAGAAAGAAAGAAAGAAAGAAAGAAAGAAAGAAAAAGGACACTCTCTTCAGGTATGGTGGGACATGCCTTTAATCCCAGCACTAGGGAGGTAGAGATAGGAGGATTGCCATGAATTTGAGACAGCCTGGGACTACATAGTGAATTCCTGGTCACCTGGGATAGAGTGAGACCTTTGTTTGGGGAAAAAATTTAAAAAGACAGTCTCTTATTTTGAAAGAGAAAATACAAAACCTACTACCCTTTTTGTTTGTTTGTTTTTCGAGGTAGAGTCTCCCTCTAGCCCAGGCTGATGTGGAACTCACTCTGTAGTTCCTGGCTGGCCTTGGACTCACAGCGATCCTCCTACCTCTCCCTCCTGAGTGCTGACTTCTTTTTTTGAGATACAGTCTCCACAGGGTGGCCTGGAACTCAGTCTTGACAGAAAGATCTCTCCTTCAGAGTCTATCCATGAATTGAGTGAAAATTCAGGTATTATGAGGGAGACAATCAATAGGAATATTATAAGGGTTGGTAATGTCGCTAAGTAATAGAACACAGGCTTGGTTAGAATGAGGAAGACTGTCCCTATTGCACAGTGAAACTAATCCTCCAACACAACATTCCCTTAAACCCTTGTTCTTCCATACACTATACTGAGTTGGTGGTTAATGAACAATTTACCAAATATAACATCTGAATGTCAAAGCAATACAAAACAGATTTGATTACTTTTCGTTGAGGGTACATCTTCGGTCTGTCGGATGACCGTTGTATGACTTTAGGCTCTCGGTGAGCTCCGAGTACAATCGGTCGGCCATTGGGAGAGGGATGCCTTCCCACAGCATGATGAGCACCACTATCACAGCTGTCTGACAGTGGTGGCCTGGACGCTCCCGGACTAAACAAACAATTTTTTCTTCCTTACTGCTTCTTCTTATAACCTGAAAAAGCAGAATGCATTCATCTGTGCAAAACAAGCATCCTACATTTGAAGGCCATCAACGTAACATTTTATTAACATAGGGTTTATGGACCCTGGGATGGCCTCCAAGTCACTATCACTATGAGATGGACTTCTCAGCTTCCTTCCTCTGCCTCCCAAATGTGTGCATTACTATGCCTAACCTATGCAGTGTCGGAGATAAAACCTACAACTTCATGCATGTTAGGCAAGCACGCTGCCAACTAAGCTACGTCCCAGGCCCTATGTCTGCCTTTGAATTGGCATTTCAAGTAGAATCTATGAGAAACAATTTAAAATAAAATTTTATTATTTATTTGAGAGAGACATGGAGAGAGAGGGAGAACGAGAATGGGCATGATAGGGCCTCTGGCTACATGTGGGTATTGAGCAATTGAACCCTAGCCAACAGGCTTTGTAAGCAAGCAACTTTAACTACTGAACCATCTCATAATCCCTTTCAGAAACTATTTATTTATTTAGTTATTTATTTATTTATTTATTTATTATTAATTTTTGGTTTTCAAGGTAGGGTTTCCCTCTAACCCAGGTTGACCTGGAATTGATCATGTAGTCTCAGGCTAGCCTCGAACTCTTGGCGATCCTCCTACCTCTGCCTCCTGAGTGTTGGGATTAAAGGCATGAGCCAACACACCTGGTTTATTTTTATTTTTATTTACGTATTTATTTTGGTGTTTTTAAGGTAGGGGCTCACTCTAGCCTAGGCCAACCTGGAACTCACAGCGATCTTCCTCGCTCTCTCTGCTTTCCAAATGTGGGGATTAAAGGCATGCGCCACTACACCTGGCAGAAACTTTTTTTTTTTTTTTTTTTCGGTTTTTCAAGGGAGTGTCTCATTCTAGCTCAAGCTGACCTGGAATTCACTAGGTAGTCTCAGGGTGGTTTCAAACTCTTGGTGATCCTCCTACCCCTGCCTCCCAAGTGCTGGGATTAAAAGCATGCGCCACCACGCCAGGCTCAGAAACTTTATTAAGTCTTTTTTTCATTTTGTGTATATATGTATGGTATGTGTGAAATGTAGGTGCTTGCATACCATGGCATGCTTGAAAAGGTCAGAAGACACCAAGTGTTGGTCCTCAGCCTCTACCTCATTTGAGGCAAGTCTCTTGCTCATTGCTGCCAGGGTAGCTGACCTGAGATGTTCAGGATTCTCTTGTGTGGATCTCCCTCCTCGCCCCAGGTATGCAGGCATTACAGACACTGTTACAGCATATCACACCCTACGCGGGTTCTGGGAGGGGGAACTCGGATTGACAGGCTTGCACAGCAAGGTTTGAATTCTTTTAGCTACTGCCATCAGGAGAGGCTGGGCAAGGAGTTACCAGACCCTGCTTTGTCAAAGACACAACATCACTCCTTGCACTAAAATGTCCCAAAGAAGAGGACACCTGCTTCCTGACAAGACCTAAAGTGACAGCAGACAAAGAGTCGGATCTCTGCCAAAGGCTTCTAACTTTGTGGTAGTATAATTGACCACCTGACAAGAAAAAAAAAAAACAACGACAAAACCAGAGCCGGAGAGATGGCTTAGCATTTAAGGCATTTGCCTGCAAAGCCAAAGTACCCAGGTTTGATTACCTAGGACACACATAAGCCAGGTGCACAAGGGGGCACATGAGTCTGCAGTTCGTTTACAGTGACTAGAAGCCCTGGTGTGCTCATTCTCTTTCTTTCTGCCTATTTCTCTCTCTCACAAAATAAATAATTAAAAAAAAAAAAAAAGGAAAAGAAAACAATGTTGACAGAGAAAGCAAAACAATATATGAATGACTTGGAAAATCACGCTGCCCAGTATATCACCATCTGCTTACTTCTTTTTGTTTGTTTGTGTTTTGTTATTTTTATTTATTAGCAACAGACAGAGAAAGAGGCAGAGAGAGAAAGAATGGGTGCACCAGGGCCTCCAACCATTGCAAATGAACTCCAGATGCATGCGCCACCTTGTACATCTGGCTTATGTGGGAACTGAGGAATCCAGCCTCGAACCAGGGTCCTTAGGCTTCACAGGCAAGCGCTTAACCGCTAAGCCATCTCTCCAGCCCTACTTGTTCTTTATTTCTTTTTTAAAAATTTTTTGTTTATTTGAGAGAAAGAGAGAATGAAAGCTGGGTGTGCTTGCGTACACTTTTGAATCCCAGGTCTGCCTGAGCTAGAGTCAGACCTTACCTTGAAAAAGAAAAAGAAAAAGGAAAAAAAAAGTGTAGGGCAAGACCCTCATAATAGGATGAAAAGATGATGGCATCAAAATAAAACAGAGACTGATTGAGAGGGGAGGGTATAAGATGGAGTGGAGTTGTGAAAGGGAAAGTGGGGGAGGGGATTTATCATGGTATATTGTCTATAATTATGGAAGTTGTCAATAATAATTTTAAAAATCCACACCAAAGCCAGGCATGGTGGCACATGCCTTTAATCCCAGTACTCGGGAGGCAGAGGTAGGAGGATCACAGTAAGTTTGAGTCCTTGCCCCCCCCCCCGAAACTATATTGTGAATTCTAGGTCAGCCTGGACCAGAGGGAGACCCTACCTCAAAAAACCAAAACAAACAAAACAAAACAAAAAAAAAGAATGAATATGTATAGAATTATACAATATAGAATTGAGATGTTTATATATATATATATATATATATATATGTATATATATATGTATTAATATATTTTGGGGGGTTAGAGTGAGACCCTACTTTGAAAAAACAAACAAAAAAAATCTTTATTATTAGTTGAACATGATCAGACCTCACTTCCTTTCCAACAACAGATAGGAACTAATTAAACTAATGTTACCGGAAATAATTGGCTTGCCATATCCTAAAATCTACAGGACATAGAAGGATCTTTTTATTTATTTTATTTTTATTTTGGAGAGTACGTATGTGGTGGACGCACAGCTGTGTGCAGACATCCCCTCATCTGTGAAACACAGAAGCCACAGGAGTAGATCACATGTCCTCTATCACTCTTCCTCCTATGTCCCTGAGACCAAATCTCTCAATGAACCTGCAGTTCGCTCCCATTTCAACTGCACTAGCTTATAAGTGAGCTTCTAGCAATGCTCTGTCTCCGTACCCCTGGGTGCTAGGGGAGAAAGCATACATGACTATCTTCAGCTTTTTCATGAAGTATTCAGGAGCAAAATGAGGTCCTCATGCTTGTTGTACAGGAAGTGCTCTTACCCACAGAGCCATCTATCTCCCCAGCTTCTGTTTCTCCTTCTCCAGGCAGGGTGCTCTAGATCTTACTCTGCAGCCAAGGCTGGCCTCAATCTCATGGTGATGCTCCTATTTCAGCCTCCCACATTCTGGGATTACAGGCACCAGCCAGTAATAGGTCCATTCTTTTTTTTTTTTTGGCAGGGGGCGGGTTTGAACCCAAGCTGACCTGGAATTCACAATGTAGTCTCAGGGTGGCCTTGAACTCATGGTGATCCTCCTACCTTTGCCTCCTGAGTGCTGGGATTAAAGGTGTGTCCCACCACACCCAGCCCAATGATATATTTTGTATTTGATTATTTTTGTATTATATACTGAAATGCTATATTCTGAAAAGGCATGTATAAGAAAATTAACACCTGGCCATATGCCTAGAAGGAGCAAAAGTTCAGCAGGCTGGAGAGATGGCTAGGTGGTTAAGGTGCTCGCCTGTGAAGCCTAAAGATCCAGGTTCAATTCACTAGTACTCATGGAAGCAGATGCACAAGGTGGCACAAGTGTCTGGAGTTCATTTACAGTGGCTAGAAGCCCTGGAGTGCCCATTCTCTTTCTCCCTCACTCTCTCACTTTCTCTCTCAACTAACTAAATAAATATTTTTGTCTGTTATCCTGATAGTCAGGATTGCTGGGGCTCACTAGCCAGCCAGTTTAACTGAAATACAACATGAGGGCCGGAGAGATGGCTTAGTGGTTAAGGCGGTTGCCTGCAAAGCCAAAAGACCCAGGTTCAATTCCCCAGTTCTCACATAAATTATATGCACAAGGTAGAGCATGCATCAAGAAATAAAACAAGTATGTGAGGGCGATCTGGCTGTGACATCTGTCACCCCATTTATCTCCAGGGTTGATTTGGATCTGGATGGCTAGGCGGGAGTCCCCTTCCTCCCTCACCACTCCATATGTATCCCTCCTGAAGCTGTGCACTCAGTGGAATAGGACAACTGTGGTAGTTTGAATAGATGGCCTCCAATATATTCAGTGTTTTATTAGTTTGTAGTTTGCATGTGCAGCTGCCGTGCTGGCGGCAGTGTCTGGGTGGATTTTAAGGTGTGGTGGTGGGTTTAGGATTTCAATCTAAAGAGATGCAAAGTGTGCCTAGTTGGAGTTCCTGAGGTGTGCTGTGCTGTGTGGCTTTTGGCTTATGGCTTTTGCTATCTCTCTGCTTGGACCTGTGAAGGCAAGCCAGCTTCTTCTGCCCTTATGGAACTTCCCCTAGTTCTGTAAGCTATAATAAATCCCTTCCTCCGTAACTGTGCCTGGTCTGGAAGTTCATCTCAGTGAATCTGAAGCTGTCTGCTACAACAACCTTCCCCAAATAGAGAAGGACCGGTCTTTGGTCAAGGGTATATGAGTAGCTGTGCTCCCGTTAGAACCTCCAAACAAGCTCTCAAAAAATAAAACAAAACAAAAAATTTAAAAACAAGGGCTGGAGAGATAGCTTAGCGGTTAAGGCGCCTGCCTGCAAATCCAAAGAATGCTTGTTCAGGTCCCACATAAACCCAGATGCAAAAGTGACGCAATGTCGCACATGTGCACAAGGGGGAGCACACATCTGGAATTCATTCACAGCAGCTGAAAGGCCCTGTCATGCCCGTTCTCTCTCTTCCTATTCCTCTCTCTCTTTGTCTTTCTCAAATTAAAAACAAAAAAAGGAAAATGGAGATGGGCATGGTGGTGCACACCTTTAATCCCAGCACTTGGGAGGCAGAGGTAGGAGGATTGCTGTGAGTTCAAGGTCAGCCTGAGCTAGAGTGAAACTCTACCTTGAAAAAACAAAAAAAATTTTTTTTAGGGCTGGAGAGATGACTTAGCGGTTAAGGCATTTGCCTACAAAGCCTAAGTACCTTGATTTGATTTCCCAGGATCCACATAAGCCAGATGCACAAGATGGCACATGTGTGGAGTTCGTTTTCAGTGGCTGGAGGCCCTGGGTACCATTCTCTCTCTGCCTCTCTCTCTCTCTGTCTCTCTCAAATTAAAAAAAAAAAAAAAAACCAAAACATGAGCTTCAGGTTAAATGAAAGATTGTTCTAGGGAAAGAAGGAGGAAGAATAGTAAAGGAGGTTGGCTACAGGAAACACTGTAGCTGCCCGGATTGGCCTCAAACTCCCTACATAGCAAGGGCTAGCTTGGCACTGGCCATTGTTATGCCTCTGCCTTCCCAGTGCTCAGATTACATGGGCGTACACCATGCTCAGAGCTTGTCCTCTTTTGAAGTAGTGATTTTGGGGACGCTCTACAGCTATATCATGGGAACACATAAATAGTCCTATCATTAGGCACTAGACAACAGCCTTAAAAAGTTATGGCCAGCCGGGCATGGTGGTGCACGTCTTTAGTCCTAGCACTTGGGAGGCAGAGTAGGAGAATCACCATGATTTGGAGGCCACCCTGAGACTACAGAGTGAATTCAGGCTAGGCTAAAGTAAGACCCTACCTCAAAAAAACAAACAAAACAAAAAAAGAATGAATATGTATAGAATTATACAATATAGAATTGAGATGTTTTAATATATATATATATATATGTATATATATATGTATTAATATATTTTGGGGGTTAGAGTGAGACCCTACTTTGAAAAAACAAACAAAAAAATCTTTATTATTAGTTGAACATGATCAGACCTCACTTCCTTTCCAACAACAGATAGGAACTAATTAAACTAATGTTACCGGAAATAATTGGCTTGCCATATCCTAAAATCTACAGGACATAGAAGGATCTTTTTATTTATTTTATTTTTATTTTGGAGAGTACGTATGTGGTGGACGCTTTTAGCTGTGTGCAGACATCCCCTCATCTGTGAAACACAGAAGCCACAGGAGTAGATCACATGTCCTCTATCACTCTTCCTCCTATGTCCCTGAGACCAAATCTCTCAATGAACCTGCAGTTCGCTCCCATTTCAACTGCACTAGCTTATAAGTGAGCTTCTAGCAATGCTCTGTCTCCGTACCCCTGGGTGCTAGGGGAGAAAGCATACATGACTATCTTCAGCTTTTTCATGAAGTATTCAGGAGCAAAATGAGGTCCTCATGCTTGTTGTACAGGAAGTGCTCTTACCCACAGAGCCATCTATCTCCCCAGCTTCTGTTTCTCCTTCTCCAGGCAGGGTGCTCTAGATCTTACTCTGCAGCCAAGGCTGGCCTCAATCTCATGGTGATGCTCCTATTTCAGCCTCCCACATTCTGGGATTACAGGCACCAGCCAGTAATAGGTCCATTCTTTTTTTTTTTTTTTGGCAGGGGGCGGGTTTGAACCCAAGCTGACCTGGAATTCACAATGTAGTCTCAGGGTGGCCTTGAACTCATGGTGATCCTCCTACCTTTGCCTCCTGAGTGCTGGGATTAAAGGTGTGTCCCACCACACCCAGCCCAATGATATATTTTGTATTTGATTATTTTTGTATTATATACTGAAATGCTATATTCTGAAAAGGCATGTATAAGAAAATTAACACCTGGCCATATGCCTAGAAGGAGCAAAAGTTCAGCAGGCTGGAGAGATGGCTAGGTGGTTAAGGTGCTCGCCTGTGAAGCCTAAAGATCCAGGTTCAATTCACTAGTACTCATGGAAGCAGATGCACAAGGTGGCACAAGTGTCTGGAGTTCATTTACAGTGGCTAGAAGCCCTGGGTGCCCATTCTCTTTCTCCCTCACTCTCTCACTTTCTCTCTCAACTAACTAAATAAATATTTTTGTCTGTTATCCTGATAGTCAGGATTGCTGGGGCTCACTAGCCAGCCAGTTTAACTGAAATACAACATGAGGGCCGGAGAGATGGCTTAGTGGTTAAGGCGGTTGCCTGCAAAGCCAAAAGACCCAGGTTCAATTCCCCAGTTCTCACATAAATTATATGCACAAGGTAGAGCATGCATCAAGAAATAAAACAAGTATGTGAGGGCGATCTGGCTGTGACATCTGTCACCCCATTTATCTCCAGGGTTGATTTGGATCCGGATGGCTAGGCGGGAGTCCCCTTCCTCCCTCACCACTCCATATGTATCCCTCCTGAAGCTGTGCACTCAGTGGAATAGGACAACTGTGGTAGTTTGAATAGATGGCCTCCAATATATTCAGTGTTTTATTAGTTTGTAGTTTGCATGTGCAGCCGCCGTGCTGGCGGCAGTGTCTGGGTGGATTTTAAGGTGTGGTGGTGGGTTTAGGATTTCAATCTAAAGAGATGCAAAGTGTGCCTAGTTGGAGTTCCTGAGGTGTGCTGTGCTGTGTGGCTTTTGGCTTATGGCTTTTGCTATCTCTCTGCTTGGACCTGTGAAGGCAAGCCAGCTTCTTCTGCCCTTATGGAACTTCCCCTAGTTCTGTAAGCTATAATAAATCCCTTCCTCCGTAACTGTGCCTGGTCTGGAAGTTCATCTCAGTGAATCTGAAGCTGTCTGCTACAACAACCTTCCCCAAATAGAGAAGGACCGGTCTTTGGTCAAGGGTATATGAGTAGCTGTGCTCCCGTTAGAACCTCCAAACAAGCTCTCAAAAATAAAAAACAAAACAAAAATTTAAAAACAAGGGCTGGAGAGATAGCTTAGCGGTTAAGGCGCCTGCCTGCAAAGCCAAAGAATGCTTGTTCAGGTCCCACATAAACCCAGATGCAAAAGTGACGCAATGTCGCACATGTGCACAAGGGGGAGCACACATCTGGAATTCATTCACAGCAGCTGAAAGGCCCTGTCATGCCCGTTCTCTCTCTTCCTATTCCTCTCTCTCTTTGTCTTTCTCAAATTAAAAACAAAAAAAGGAAAATGGAGATGGGCATGGTGGTGCACACCTTTAATCCCAGCACTTGGGAGGCAGAGGTAGGAGGATTGCTGTGAGTTCAAGGTCAGCCTGAGCTAGAGTGAAACTCTACCTTGAAAAAACAAAAAAAATTTTTTTTAGGGCTGGAGAGATGACTTAGCGGTTAAGGCATTTGCCTACAAAGCCTAAGTACCTTGATTTGATTTCCCCAGGATCCACATAAGCCAGATGCACAAGATGGCACATGTGTCTGGAGTTCGTTTTCAGTGGCTGGAGGCCCTGGAGTACCATTCTCTCTCTGCCTCTCTCTCTCTCTGTCTCTCTCAAATTAAAAAAAAAAATGAAAAACCAAAACATGAGCTTCAGGTTAAATGAAAGATTGTTCTAGGGAAAGAAGGAGGAAGAATAGTAAAGGAGGTTGGCTACAGGAAACACTGTAGCTGCCCGGATTGGCCTCAAACTCCCTACATAGCAAGGGCTAGCTTGGCACTGGCCATTGTTATGCCTCTGCCTTCCCAGTGCTCAGATTACATGGGCGTACACCATGCTCAGAGCTTGTCCTCTTTTGAAGTAGTGATTTTGGGGACGCTCTACAGCTATATCATGGGAACACATAAATAGTCCTATCATTAGGCACTAGACAACAGCCTTAAAAAGTTATGGCCAGCCGGGCATGGTGGTGCACGTCTTTAGTCCTAGCACTTGGGAGGCAGAGTAGGAGAATCACCATGATTTGGAGGCCACCCTGAGACTACAGAGTGAATTCAGGCTAGGCTAAAGTAAGACCCTACCTCAAAAAAACAAAACAAACAAACAAACAAACAAACAAACAAACAAAACATAACTATGGTCTCTGGGACAGGGGTTCACAGAGTAAAGGTGCTTGCTGCCAAACATGATGACCTGCATTCAAATTCTCAAAACACACATAAAGCTGGACAAGGTGGAAGGCAAGGACTGAAACCAGAGGTTGTCCCTAACCTACACATGTACACTGTGTCACGTACAGGCCTACACACACACACACACACACACACACACACACACACACATATGTATTTTTTGGTTTTTTGACGTAGGGTTTCAGTCTAGCCCAGACAGACCTGGAACTCACTACGTAGTCTCAGGATGGCCTCGAACTCACGGCGATCCTCCTATCTCTGTCTCCTGAGTGCTGGGATTAAAGGCGTGTTGCCACCTTGGGCCAGTCAATTAGAAAATGTGGGAATAAAGCCAGGCGTGGTGGTGCATGCCTTTAATCCCAGCACTCGGAGACAGAGGTAGGAGGATCTCCGTGAGTTCGAGGCCACCCTGAGACTACGTAGTGAGTTCCAGGTCTGCCTGGGCTAGAGTGAAACCCTACCTAAAAAAAAAAAAAAAATAAGAGGGAGAGATGGCTCAGTCTTTAAGGCACTTGCTTTCAGTGCCTGAAGGCAAGGGTTCAATTCCCCAAAAACCATGTAAAGCCAGATGCACAAAGTGGCGCATGCATCTGGTGTTTATTGGTACCATTTATTTACAACAGTAAGAGGCCTGGAGCACACATATTCTCTCTGTCTCTCTCTCTGTCTCTCTGTATGCAAATAAATAATTTTTTTTTCCTGAGGGTCTCACACCTCGCAAAACCCAGAAAGAAAGAAAGAAAGAAAGAAAGAAAGAAAGAAAGAAAGAAAGAAAGAAAGAAAGAAAGAAAGAGAGAGAAAAGAAAAACTATGGCCTCCATCCAGAAGGAATGCCTGTATGTGACTGTGTAGCCCCATCGCCCTTCCCTAACAAACACCCTGCTCAACTGTTCCTGACTTCCCAACTCAGAAGATTGGGTGACATAATATTTATTCAAAGCTTCTGAGTTTTGAAATTACTCTCCCCAGCAGCAAGAGGTCACTCATACAGATTGTATGAAAAAATTCCTACGAATAACATTTAGAAACCAAATGACAACTTGTCAGAAATACATTAAGGATCCACACTACATATGGACGAAGATGTCAGCTCTTGCTCTGTTCTCTCCATTAGCTTGTGCATACTCGTGTGATTCCATTTCTACCTCAAGTCAATCTCAATTCTCTCTCTCTGTCTTTTTGTTTTAACTTGAAATGCAGTTTCTCTGTGTTCCCCACGCTGGTGTCTAACTCAAGGTGTGATGTGGTTCTTTGGCCTGGGACCAGCAAGTACCTAGACTACCCATGCTCAGCTTCACTCAATTCCGTACAGCTTCCCACCTGAGAAGCTTGCACTTAGGGCTTTTGTTTTGCTTTGTTTTTAGGTGGGGTGTCACTGAGCCCAGGCTGGCCTTTAACTCACAGTGACCCTCTCCTACCTCTGCCTCCCGAGGGCTGGGATTAAAGGCATTGCTGCACCATGCCTGACCTGGATGGTCTATCTTTCTGTTTTTAATTAAATATTTTTATTTATTTACAAGGAGAGAGAGAGAGAGAGAGAGAAGGAGAGAATGGGTGCTCCAGGGCCTCTAGCCACTGCAAATGAACTCCAGATGCATGTATTACTTTGTGCAACTGGCTTTACATGGGTACTAGGGAATAGAACCTGGGCCCTTGGGCTTTATAGGCAAGCACCTTAACCACTAAGCCATCTCTCCAGCCCCTAGTTTTTTTGTTTGTTTGTTTTTCTTTTTTTTCTTTTTTCAAGGCAGAGTCTTGCTCTAGCCCAGGCTGATCTGGAATTCACTGTTTGTTTTTTCATTTTGTTTTTAGGTAGGGTGTCACTCAAACTCACTGTGATCTTCCTACCTCTACCTCCCAAGTGCTGGGATTAAAGGCACGTGCCTCCATGCCCTCCTGATGGTCTGTCTTAATGGGAAAATTCTAGAAGGATTTACATTCAGAGAAAGAATATTAGACTAACATCTGAAAAGCAAAAAAAGAAAAAAGAAAAAAAGAAAAAAAATGGAGTTACTATGTGTTTTTGAAAATATTCACTGTTCAAAATTTGGAAAGGAGACTATAAACTTATTACTATAGCCTATATTAGTATATAGCTAAGATTCACAAGGTAAATAAATTCGCAAAGAGTAAATGTGTCCATGTGAAAAGTAGTGACATGAGTACGGGATCAGAACTTTGAACTCTCTGGCAGGACACAAAGGCCTAGATTTTTGTTTAAAATATAAAAACTATGTGCTAAAACACATGCTGGCTGTGGTGGCCTCTTGGGAGTCTGAAGTAGAAGGATTGTCTCGAGACCAGCCTGGCTACAAATTGAGTTCCAGGTCAACCTGGACTATAATGAGATCCTGCCACAAATAACTTCCTTATTATCTCCCTGTGGCAATAGTTTTAAAAACTTTCTTTTATTTTTACAAATATTTAACTATTAAATTTTTGGTTAGCTTACAGAGAAATCATTTTTTTGTTTGTGCTGTTTTGTTTTGAGATAAGAATTCATGTAGCCTAGATACTTATCCCTCCAGCCTCCTCACTCCTGAGTGCTGGGGTTTTAAGTCTCTGCCAACACATCTGGCTTTATGAGAAGCAGGAGATCCAGTCTAGGGCTTCCTGCATGCTAGGCAAACATGATACCTGCTAAGTTGCACCCCTAGCCGCACCCATTTGTTAGTCAGGGTGTCTTACAGCCCAGACTTTCCTGGGGCTCACTGCTTATCAAGAACTTGTTTATCGTCTACCTCCCCAGCACTATGGTTACAGTTGTGGGATGCTGGAGATCTGCCTCAAGACACTGTGCATGCTAGAGAAGCATTCTACCCACTAGGCTATACATGCCCAGCAGAGAAGTGACTATTACTCTAATCCTACTTTTTTTTTGGTTTTGTTTTTCGAGGTAAGGTCTTACTTTAGCTAAGGCTGACCTGGAATTCACTATGTAGTCTCAGGGTAGCCTTGAACTCACAGCAATCCTCCTACCTCTGCCTCCCCAGTACTGGCGTTAAAGGCGTGAGCCACCATGCCCGGTTCCATTTGTTTTTTTTAATTCAGGGTCTCAATCTCACCCAGGCTGACCTTGAGCTCACTCCAAAGCCCAGCCAAACTTGGCAGTCCTACCTCAGCCTCCTAAGTGCTGGTATTACGAGTGTGAACCGCCACACCCAGCTTAGTTCACATTTTTGCAAGACAAAATTTTCTTATTTATTTCACATGTGAAATAAATCCATTTTCAAAATTTGCAAGTTAGAGAGACTTACCCACTTAGCGACTGGACATCCCTGAGAGCTTTTTGCTTCTTTTCCCGTGTACACTATTTTTTCTATTCTTATTGCCTTTCCCTTTTGGCCATACCTGAGCATAAAATACAGTGAAAGGATCGGATCAATGAATCTCAGTGTGCACGTGGAACCTTTAACTCACCCTATCTGATAAGAACAGAGAATTCTTCCTACGTGCTTCTGCTATAACGTGGTGTTAGTGGGGCAGCAACTTTGAGTTTGTCCAGTTCTATTGGTTTATATTTAAAGAAAACTCCAGCAACATCCTGACTTCTTCACGACAAGGATAGGACAGGTAGAGTTAAGTAGTGGTGGTGGTCACTTGAATGACTTCAAGCATCTTACAATAATAGAAATGTCCCCATTCCTAAATTCATCAGGTAGCCTTGCTTTTTGATGCTGTGGTTGAGTGCCCCAATTCTCCTATAATGAAGGCTTCTGAGGCCCATACACTCCTCACTGAGAAACATCCCGCTCACACTCCTGAAGTTTCCCCATGCACTTCATGTTGGTCTCCAGAGATCAGTTCTCTGCATTAAGTCTTGTGCACAGTGTAAGATTTAACAGGGAAGCAACCTGCTCACCTATTCTCCATGAGCTCCCTGACAGCGGCAACGATGGGCCCTGCCCCCAGGTGTGTGTAATACGGGCCTTTGTCTTTTTGAGTGCCTCGATCTGTGGAAGGAAGAAGATGATTAGACCCAACAGGGGAATGGAGGAGCTTCTTTGTTGTTTCCTTGCTTTCTGTTTAACTTCAAACTCATGGACCTCAACACTGTTTTGGTCGGTTTTGATATAGTGAAAGTGAAGGACAATAGGCCCTAGAACTAAACTTACATTGCCTTTTTCCTGCTCCTCATTCTTTTTCTTCCAAGAATAGAATCAGGGAAATTTTAATTTTTTATTATTATTATTATTTTTTTGGTTTTTTGAGGTAGGGTCTCACTCTAGTCCAGGCTGACCTTGAACTCATGGTAATTCTCCTACCTCTGCCTCCCAAGTGCTGGGATTAAAGGTGTGCACCACCATGCCCAGCTGAAAAAAATATTTTTAAGTGGGCCATATTTATTCTCTCATCTCATATTTTTTGTCTACTTACTGGTTTGTTTTTAATTGTTTTCATATTTATTTATTTGAGAGGGGGCAGAGGTACAGAAAGAGGCAGGTGAGAGAGAATAGGCACACCAGTGTCTCCAGCACTGCAATCCAACTCCGAATGCATGTGCCACCTTGTGCATCTGGCTTACGTGGTTACTGGGGAATCCGACCTGGGTCCTTAGCCTTCACAGGCAAACACATTAGCCACTAAGCCATCTCTCCAGCCCAATATTTTTTTAAATATTTAACAAATTTATTTATTTGAGAGAAAAAGGCAGAGAGAGAGAGGGGAGAGAATGGGCGCACCAGGGCCTCCAGCCACTGCAAACCAACTCCAGATGCTTGCGCCCCCTTGTGCATCTGGCTTATGTGGGTCCTGGAGAATTGAAAGGGGATCCTTTGGCTTTGCAGGCAAACGCCTTAACCACTAAGCCATCTCTCCTGTCCCAGTTTGTTTTTGAAGCAGGGTTTCATATGCCCAAGGCTGGGGTATACTGTCTCTATAGCTGAGGATGGTTTTAATTTTTTTTCTTTTTCTTTTTTTCCTTTGTATAGACAAGCTCTTACTATGTAGCTCTGGCTAGCTTAGAACTTACTAAGTAAACCAGGCTGGCCTGGAACCTGAGATAATCCACCAAGTTCGATTCCCCCCTTCCCACTTAAAGGCAGATGTACAAGGTGGCACATGCATCTGGAGTTTGTTTGCAGTGGCTAGAAGCCCTGGTCCACCCATTTTCTATCTGTCTCTTAAACAAACAAATAAACAAACAAATAAATAGATGGTTTTCTTAAAAAAAAAAAAAAAAAAAAAAGGGCCAGTTAAGCAGGTGTGGATATAGCTCAGTGGGCAGAAAGCTTGCCAGCATGATCAAGTGCTGGATTTGATCAACAACACTGCCTAAACCAGTTATGATGTTGCAGACTTGTGATCCCAGCACTGGGGAGGTAGAGACAGGAAGATCAGAAATTTCACGTTGGCTACGTAGTGAGTTGAGGCCACCATGGGCTAGACAATCATCCTCTCTCTCTCTCTCTGTCTCTAAAAAAAAAAAAGACTAGAGCCGAGAGTTATGGTGCATGTATTTAATCATAGCAGTTGGGAGGCAGAGGTAGGAGGATCATGAGTTTGAAGCCACCCTGAGAACACATAGTGAATTCTAGGTGATCCTCTTACCTCTGCCTCCCGACTGCTGCAATTAAAGGCATGCGCCACCACACCTGGCTTACTTTTTAAAAAATAAAGTAAAGTAAAGTAAAGTAAAGTAAAGTAAAGTAAAGTAAAGTAAAGTAAAGTAAAGTAAAGTAAAGGCATGGTGGTGCACGCCTTTAATCCCAGCATTCAGGAGGCAAAGGTAGGAGGTATGAGTTCGAGGCCATCCTGAGATTACATAGTGAATTCCAGGTCAGCCTAGGCTAGAGTGAGACCCTACCTTGAAAAACCGAAAAATGAAAAAAAAATTATCTATCTATCTATCTATCTATCTATCTATCATCTATATAATTTATTTATTTGCAAGTAGAAAGAGATAGAAGTGAGACAGACAGAGAAAATGGGAGTGGCAGCCCTTCAACTCCTGCAAACAGACTCCACATGCATGTGCCATTTAGTTCATTGGCTTTACATGGGTACTGGGAAATGGCACTCCCAGGCATTAGGCTCTTCAACCATCTCTGCAGTTCTCACTCTATTTTATTACCTCACACTACCAGGAGAGAAAACCTCTGTCCTTAGCTGCGAGGGGGCTTCTGGTGAGCCAGCTTCTCTGTGTTTCTGTCAGGTTCTCTTTCCTGTATGTGGAACACAGCATCCTTGCATGAAAGGGAGACCTGAAACTAACAGTGTATGAACGAGTCCTGGGTACACCAAAGGTACTCAACTTTCAGTGCCTGGCTATCTGGGCTCCTACACTGACTATTCACCTTCTCTGAGGAAAGAACATTGACTTAAGATAACCATGTCACATACACACACAAATAAAATAAATAAAAAATTTAAAGAAAGATTACCATGCCACTAGATCCAAGCATATGGGAAAGCTACATTTCCTCAGGAATATATTTGTCCTTTTTAATTGGGCACTTTTTTTTTCTGGAGAGAGACACAGAGAGAGGGAGAGGAAGACAGATAGAGATGGGCGTGTCAGCAGCCTCTCAGCTGCTGTGAAGGAAATCCAGATGTGTCTGCCCCCTTGTGGTCAAGTGCGGCATTGCGCTCTTGCGTCACTTTGCGTCTGGCTAAACGTGGGACCTGGAGAATCAAATGGGCGTTCTTAGGCTTAGCAGTCACGAGCCTTAACCACTAAGCCATCTCTCCAGCCCCTTAACTGGGCACTTTAAAAAAATTATTTATTTATTAGAGACAGAGAGAGCAAGAGAGAGAGGGAGAATGGGCATGCTAAGGCTCTAGCCACTGCAAACGAACTCTAGATGCATGCACCACCATGTGCATCTGAGTTACATGGGACCTGGAGAATCGAACTGGGGTCCTTAGGCTTCGCAGGCATGTGCCTTTACTGCTAAGCCATCTCTCCAGCCCAGTTGGGCACTTTTTTAATGGTACCATTTTTAAAGTTCAGCACCTCCGTGATGCTGGAACTATTGGCATGTACCACCATGTCCAGTTTAAGAAGCTGAGAATCAAAACCAGGCCTTGGGCTGAATACATGCTATGCAAGCAGTCTACCAACTGAGCTACATGCCCAGTCCCTTTTTGTGTGTTAGAGGCATGTGCCACCCATGGCTTGATTTGTACTTTTTGTTTGTTTGTTTTGTTTTTCAGGTAGGATCTCACTCTAGCTTAGACTGACCTGGAATTTACTATGTAGTCTCAGGGTGGCCTCCTACCTCTGCCTCCCAAATGCTGGGATTAAAGGCGTGCGCCACCATGCCCGGTCCTGGACTTGTTGAGATAGGAAATCAGTATTTGCAGCATAAGTTTGTTGTAACACTTTGAAAGTCAAAAGAATCACAAATTCTTTAAGTAAAATTATGGAATTTCAGCAAGGCATGGTGGCGCACACCTTTAATCCCATCACTCGGGAGCCAGAGGTAGGAGGATCGCCATGAGTTCAAGGCCACACTGAGACTACATAGTGGGTTCCAGGTCAGCCTGAGCTGGAGTGAGATCCTACCTCCAAACACCAAAAAAAAAAAAAAAAAAAAAAAAAATTTTTTCTTAATATATGATACAGCTTTTCTAGTGCAAAATATTGTATCACACTAAACAATGAAAAAGAAATGTCTCCTTGCATTTGAGTGGAATATTATTTGCAGATATTAGATTTCTCTGCCTCAGCCTCCATAATGCTAGGATTAAGGCATGTGCCACCATGCCTCACACGTACAGATACTTTCAGTGCTTATGCTTATTTCAGTTGTACATGGCTTTCACATTCTCCGTATTCATGTTCTATCTCAAATGGGAAAAAACCCTCATGAAACCCTTGCAGTTTGGAATTCTTTTAGATATAGAAAGAAGACACAAACTGCAATGTAGTATTATAGGAATTAATTCATTCCTATGCTATGACCAGAATCGACTTCACACATTTGGCCTTGAGCAAAATGGGTCTCTGTCTAGCCCAGGATGACCTGGAATTCACTCTGTGGTCTCAGGGTGGCCTTGAACTCGTGGGTCTGACCTCTGCCTCGCCAGTGCTGGGATTAAAGGCATATGCCACCAAACCCAGCTTGGACCTCATTTTTCACTTGAAAGAACTTTAGCTGGAATTGAAATTTCCATTTTTCTAAGCAAAATGAATAATGATAACACAAAAAAAGGGTACAGAATTACTGATTCCATCTTAGCTAGAAGAGAAAGGAGGTCAAAAATCCCACCCCACAGTAAGAGAGGCATATGAACCTGAGAAGGTAGCCATGTCAGTGGAGAAAGGGGACAGCCACACAAGCACTCACCAAGACATTCGCAGGAGGGAATTTCAGAGTCCTGGGTGGCAGCCACCAGGTTCTTTGCAGGGCGAGTAAGGAAGTTCATGGCATAATCATTGAAGTCTTTCTGGGCCTTGTCTGAGACAGAAAGCTCTGAGGTTCCCACACCTGATGAGCAGTCGTCCTCTTCACTTTTGGAAGATACCACCGTGATTCCACCTGAACTTACTACACTGACATTCCTAAGAATGGAAGCTGGGACTGGGAAGGGTGTTTCGGGAGGGATTCCAGGCAATGTTGGCGAGCTCTGATGTGCAAGGTGCTCTTCTGCATCCTGCTGGAACGGCGCTTGGTCACTGGTGGCAGTAGCAGTAGTACACTGATTGGGTGGAGAGGAGGCCTGGGGCAGAGGGTGAGCTTTCTGACTGACATTCACTGTGGACCGCACCTGAGAAGGGTCAGCTTTATCTGTAAACACCTGCCCAGTGGATTCGGTTTGGACTTGATGTATTGGGATGGAATCCAAAGGTTCATCCTTCATTTTTTCCTGTACTAATTCATGGTGTCTCTTGAATTTTATCTGACTGAGTGGAGGAAACAATTTTCTCTGTTGTAAGGTTGTACTGCGTTGAGCCAGTGGTTTTAATACTTTAGCAAAAGGAGGAATTTTGCCCAACAGAAAAGGAAAACAATGTGGACCAAATTGACCAAATCTTTGAAATTTGGATGCAATCCAAATGTCATGTAATTTACTATACTGATGTGATAACTCTTCTTGATTCTTTTGATCATTTTCTTGACAGCCAAGGGCTTTAGGTTTCTTTTTCTGCCGATCTCGTGATGGGGTTGATTTGGCCTTTTTCCGAGTGGTATCCTTTGGCCTCACTCTATTTTTTTCTACACTTGGTTTCTGTTGTGTTACACCTTTCTCCTGACTATGTTTTTGATGTATGTTAGGTGCGACAAGGCTGGTTGGTACGCTTTTGACATTTTTCTCATCCACTTCTGTGTGATTGCATTTAATAATCGATGCAAGCTGTGTCAACTGTGTTGCGACATCTTCTTCAATTTGACTGTAGGGGACATCCTGGCATGATTGATCATTCTTTGAATTCAAATTTTTACTGCTGTCCTCTAGCTGGTTGTAATATTCTGGGGTATCACTTGTTTGTGGCAAATTATGTGAATTCCTTGAACAATCGCCAAGGGTCACTTTCCCTCCACTCTCAGTTTTAGGTGAATTGGATTTGGACATTAAAAGCGAGGCTGAGGTTTTCACTTTCGAATGCTGATATGCTTTTTTAGATGCTTGGTGAGTGGCTGAACTCTGTGACTTGGATGTGTTATTCTGGCCGTTAAACACCACATTGCTGTGAGGACTTTGTTTTTCTAAAGATGGGCACTGTGTAAGATCCTGTGTGTCTCCTTGTAAGTTTGGGTCCTGGAGGTCTTTTCCCACAGAATTAAGGATGGCCTTGCAACTCTTAAGCAGACTAGCTGTTCTCTGATCCGTGTCTTCACCCTTCTCTGACGGAGCTTCTGAGAGCTGAGTCAGAGCTTCTATGGCTACTACCTGCTCCAGTGTTAGCCTCCTGTCTTTCATGAGGGATAGAAGGCTTGGCTGGACTGGAGACCCATCTTTTGCTTCTTCACTTGGTGTGTTCTCAGGGGGTTTGGGTTGAGCACCTTCGCAGTGTGAACTAGAATGATTTCTGGAATTTGTAGACTCTTCACTAGCTCTGCACTTCAAGGCAGGCTTCTGGAAGGCTAAGACATTGCTTCTTGCCTTCAGAGGTTCACAACTCGCACCAGAAGCAACAGAGCTCATGGCATTTTTATGGTTCGAGGTGTCCCTCAGGAATTTATAGGTATGATTTCCCAGTGCCTTGCCAAATTCTTCAAAATTAAATTTATTGAATGACAGACTTGTTTCAGTTGGTAAGCAGTGTACATTTTTGAGGCCATTTCTTACAGACTGTGCAAACACTGTGGACGGTCTGGTTTGTCTCTTGTCATCTTCAGACGCTTTGGTTTGTCCGGCTTCTGTCACATTTGCACTGACGTCTCCTTTCACATGAGCTGTGGCGTGTGATTTCTTGCTTGGGGTCCACCTTTCCACCGCGATACCTGTCATGCTTTCATCATTTTCAGTTACATTTTCAGGAGGACATGCATTCAAATCCCATCTCTGTTCTTCCCCATCACCACACCTACTGTATTCCATGGATCCTGACTTGGGGCCATTTACTGGTTTGTTGTGATAATCTGCCTGTAAAATAAAATAGAAATTACTAGTATGGTTTAAGCAGCTAAAAAAGGAGCAACAGGAACATCACAATTCATTCATTCAGACAGGGCTTGGCTACATAGTCCAAGCTGGACTTGATCTTGTTTCAAACATAGTGCCTCATTATCAGTGCTGGGATTATAGGTGTGAACTTGCCACCCAGGCCTACACAACCAGCTAGGGACACACAGAAAGAAGCTGTCAAAAAAAATAAAATGTCACCAGGTGTGGTGGCGCACGCCTTTAATCCCAGCATTTGGGAGGCAGAAATAAGAGAATTGCCATGAGTTCAAGGACACCCTGAGACTACATGGTGAATTCCAGGTAAGCCTGGGCTAGAGGAAGACCCTTCTTCAAAAAACAAACAAACAAAAAACCTAAATAAATAAAATAAAATGTGGGCCGAGCATGGTGGCGCATGCCTTTAATCCCAGCACTCAGGAGGCAGAGGTAAGAGGATTGCCATGATTTTGAGGCCACCCAGAGACTACATAGTGAATTCCAGGTCAGTCTGGGCTAAAGTGAAACCCTACCTCGAAAAACAAATATAAATAAAGAAATTAATTTAAAAAAATGTGCCGGGCGTGGTGACACATGCCTTTAATCTCAGCACTCCGGAGGCAGAGGTAGAAGGATTGCTGAAAGTTGGAGGCCAGGGCTGGAGAAATGGCTTAGCGGTTAAGGCTTTGCCTGCAGAGCCTAAGGACCCATGTAAACCAGATGCACAAGGGGACAAATGTGTCTGGAGTTCGTTTGCAGTGGCTGAAGGCCCTGGCATGCCCATTCTCTTTTTCTCACTGCCTCTTCCTCTCTCTTTCACAAATAAATTAAAAAAAAAATTTTTAAAAAAAAAAGGAAAAAGAGTTGAAGTCCACCCTGAGACTACATGGTGAATTCAGGTCAGTCTGGGCTAGGGCAAGGCCCCTACCTCGAAAAACCAAAAAAGAAAAAAACAGCACGGTTTCATAGCCTGTGAACACAAAAAGAATTTTATTTTTTGAAGTAGGGTCTCACTCTAGCCCAGGCTGACCTGGTTTTCACTCTGTAGTCTCAGGGTGGCCTTGAACTCATGGTGATTCTCCTACCTTGCCTCCTGAGTGCTGGGATTAAAGGCATGTGCCACCATGCCTGGCAAGAAATTTCTTTTAAAAACCTGTGAATTTTTCTATTGTACACTTCTCTGGAGTGTTGCCACATAGCCTTTTGTGGCTGATTCTTGAACAATTTTGCCACGGCTACCCAGTGAAATGACAGCTGGGGAAACTGAAACTAACTGGACCTTTGAGAACACCAGGTCCTGACAAGACCAAACCTCAGCAGATGGTCTGCATTTGGACACTAATTATGAGATGTTTTTCGTACAAGGTCACTTGGTATTTCAGGTTTATTTGCAAAACTGATTCGAACAAATCATCTGGGGAAAGAGCAATTGTAGGGACAAAAAGTCGGGTTAAACAGTGAGCAAGGGACCTATGCCAGGAGTGGATGTACATGTCAAGCACATGTTACATTCTACATATGACCTTGCAATTTTAACAATGAAGGGAAGATCAGAGGCTGGCAGAGTTTTTGCCTGAGTTCAATCTCCCACAGTGAAATACCAAAGCAAAACAAACAGAAGTTGAGCTAGTAGATGCATGAAACTGATGCCACAAACTAAAATGTGTGTGTGCATATACACACATCCAGACAGATGGAATGCACTTGTTAAAACTAGCATGATCACCAGGAGTTCAAGACCACCTGAGACTACAGAGTGAATTCTAGGTCAGCCTGGGCTAGAGCAAGACCCTACCTCGAAAAGCTAAAAACTGGGGCTGGAGAGATAGCTCAATGGTTAAGGCACTTGCCTGCAATGCCTTAGGAACCAGGTTCAGTTCCCCAGTACACATATAAAACCAGATGCAAAAGGTGATGCATGTGTCTAGAGTTTGTTTGCAGTGGCTAGAGGCCCTGGTACACCCACTCATTCTCTCTTTCTCTGATTACAAGTAAATAAATAACAATATTTTTAAAAATGTAGGGGCTGAGGCTGGAGAGATGGCTTAGCAGTTAAGTCACCTGCCTGCTAAGCCTAAGAACGCCCCGTTCAAATCTCCAAGTCCCATGTTTAGCCAGATGCAATGATGCAAGGGCACAATGCTGCACTTGCCCACAAGGGGGCAAACGTGTCTGGAATTCGTTCACAGCAGCTGAGAGGCTGCTGGCCTTCCCATTCTCTCTCTCAAAAAAAAAAAAAAAAAAAAAAAAAAAAGCGGCTGGAGAGATGGCTTAGCAGTTAATGCACTTGCCTGCAAAGCCAAAGGACTCAAGTTCAACTTCCCTGTGCCCACAAAAAGCCAGATACACAAGATGGCACATGTGTTTAGAGTATGTTTGCAGTGCCTGGAGGCCCTAGCATACCCATTCTCTCTCTCTGCCTCTTTCTCTCTCTCACTCTTTTGCAAATAAACAAAAAAGAAAGAAATAATGGCCAGGAATGGTGGCACATGCCTTTAATGCCAACACCTTGAGGCAGAGGTAGGAGGATTATTATAAGTTCAAAGTCATCTTGAGACTTTGAATTCCAGGTCAGCCTGAGTTAGAGTGAAAAACCAAAAAAGAAAAGAAAAACCAAAAATAAATAAATAAAAATAAGAACCTGGGCATGGTGGCAACACACTTTAATTCCAGCACTCATGGGTCAGAGGTAGGAGGATTGGCAAGAATTCAAGGTCGTCCTGAGACTGCAAACTGAATTCTAAGGTCAGCCTGGGCTAGAGGGAGAACCTACCTTGAATAAACAAACAAACAAACAAACAAACAAACACAAACAAACAAAACACCACTTTTGTGGTGACCCCAGATTGCAAGGATTTGGGAAGCTAAGGCAGGGCGATAATGAGCTCAGAACAGTGAGAGCTTTTCTAATTAAAGACAATACAGGCTGGGTATGGTTGTGAACACCTCTAACCCCAGCAGAGGAAGTAGGCATAGGAGGATGGCTATGAGTCCGAGTCCCTCCTGGGAATACAGAGTGAGTTTCAGGTCATCCTGGACTACAGTAAACCCTACCTCATTTAAAAAAAAAAAAAAAAAAAAAGCCCACCCTACAACAATTGGGGCGGGGGGACAACTGCCTGCCAAGTAGGGGAGCTGAGTTTGGATCCCCAGTATATAAACACCAGACATGGAAGAGTACCACCATCATGCCGGTGTTGGGGAGGATCCATACAGGTTGCAGGTTGCCCAGTTAGTGAACCCCAGGTTCAGTCTCCCAAAAACTAAAAGGAGGGCTGGCTGGGCATGGTGGCGCACGCCTTTAATCCCAGCACTCAGGAGGCAGAGGAGAATCGCCAAGAGTTCGATGCCACCCTGAGATTACATAGTGAATTCCAGCACAACATGGGGTAGAGCGAGTCCCTGCCTCGAAAAACCAAGAAAAAAAAAAAATGTAAGTAAAGAAAGAAGAGCGGCCCGAGGCTCAGCAGGCCCTGCCTCAAATCAAAGCACCAAGGACACCCCGGAAAGTGAAAGTCTTCTTTATACACGCCATGAACAACACATGTGCTAGACTTCCGACTGGCGTCACGTGCATGTGGAAGGACCCCTTAGATCTGGCATGTTTACATGATTCACACGGAATTATTGATTCCTGGGATGCCTCCTGGGTCTCACTAATGTTGTGACAAATAATGGGGTCCTACAAGTCCTCTGATGAGTCAGCCTCATTACATAGGCTTAGTGGTTAAGCAGTTAGGAGAGGCCACCTGCACTGTCCTTGCACCTCCCTCACCTATCAGCCCTCAGTTTTTTCCTTACATCCTAGGATAGCTAATCTCTTTTGGGCTTTTGTACGACGCTCTGCGTTTGGTCCAGAGCCCTACATCATAAGGCACAACCCAAAAAAGCCTCACTCGTCCTGAGTAAGGAAGCCTCAAGTGTCTGTCAATAACTCGAACCTGCCCTCCCCGTAACAAATGAATTTCATTTATTTTCTGTCTGCATGTGATGTGTGTAGGGGGTGTAAATGCATGTGTGTGTGGGTGCTGGTGCCCCAGGCAGGAGCATGTGGAGAGCAGACAATATGTGGTGACCTCCTCTTATAGTTTCCTGATGGGTTCCTTGAGACAGCCTCATCAAACCTACTACGGTACTCTTTCTTTTTTTAATATTTATTTTTATTTATTTATTAGAGACAGAGAGAGGGAGGGAAAGAGAAAGAGAGAAAGAAAATGGGCCTTTCAGGGCCTCTAGCCACTGCAAACAAACTCCAGGTTTATGTGCCACCTTGTGCATCTGGCTTACATAGGGCCTGGAGAATTGAACCTGGGTCCTTGGGCTTTGCAGGCAAACACCTTAACTACTGAGCCATCTCTCCAGCCCCCCCCCCATTTTTTTTTGAGGTGCGGTCTCACTCTAGCTGAGGCTGACCTGGAATTTACTGTGTAGTCTCAGGGTGGCCTTGAAATCACAGTGATCCTCCTACCTCTGCCTCCCAAGTGCTGGGATTAAAGGCGTGTGCCACCACGTCCAGCTGCCTTTTTTTTTTTTTTTGGTTTTGCGAGGTAGGGTCTCACTCTGGTCCAGGCTGACCTGGAATTAACTTTCTCAGGGTTTTCTTTTTCTGCCTCCCGAGTGCTGGGATTAAAGAGTGCGCCACAAAGAGCCTTTTTTTTTTTAAGAGAGCGACACAAAGAGAAAGAGAGAGAGAATTGGTGTTCAAAGGCCTGCAACCACTGCAAATAAACTCCAGACACATTCCCCACCTTGTACATCTGGCTTTACAAGGGTCCTAGAAACTCGAACCTGGGTCTTTGGCATTGCATACAAGAGCCTCAACTGCTAAGCCATCTCTCCAGCTGTTATCTTGCTTTTTTAAAAAAAAAATTATTATTTTATTTATTTTTGGAGGGAGACAGATAGAGATGGGCACGCCAGCAGCCTCTCAGCTGCTGTGAACGAAATCCAGATGCGTGCGCCCCCTTGTCGTCAAGTGCGGCATTGCGCCCTTGCGTCACTTTGCATCTGGCTAAACGTGGGACCTGGAGATTGGAACCAGCGTTCTTAGGCTTAGCAGGCAGGCACTTTAACCGCTAAGCCATCTCTCCAGCCGTTTTTTTTTTTTTTTTTGAGCAAGGATCTGATGTTAAATCTTTAATTGATGCTCCTGGTATTCAATACACACGTGTTAGGGTAAATGTGTATGATGACAGCACTGCAAACCTAATAATATAGAAAAGAAATCTGACAAGTAGCTGGCAAGGTAGCCCAATTGGTAGCGTTAGCCTAACAAGAATGAAGCCCTGGGTTCCATCCTGACACTGCACAAACCCAACATGGTCCCAGCATTCAGGAAGAGAGATAGGAGGATCAGTTCAAGATCATCCTTAGCTCTATAACTAATCTGAGGCCAGCCTGGGCTTCTTGACACTGTCAAAAATATAAAGTTAGGGCTGGAGAGATGGTTTAGCGGTTAAGTCATTTGCCTGCAAAGCCAAAGGACCCAGGTTTGATTCTGCAGGACCCATGTAAGCTAGATGCAGAAGGTGGGCGCATGCATCTGGAGTTTGTTTGCAGTGGCTGCATGCCCTGGTGTGCCCATTCTCCCTCTCTCTCTCAAATAAATATAAATAAAATATACAAAGATATAAAAATACAGAAAGCTAGAGAGATGGCTTAGTGCGTAAAGCGCTTGCCTGTGAAACCCTAAGGACCCAGGTTTGATTTTCCAGGTCCCACGTTAGCCAGATGCACATCGTGGTGCATGCATCTGGAGTTTGTTTGCAGTGACTAGAGGCCCTTGTGTGCCCATTCTCTCTTTGTCTCTCTCTCCTTCCATCCCTCAGTCTCAAAATTTTGAGGCCACCCAGAGACTACATAGTGAATTCCAGGTCAGTCTGGGCTAAAGTGAAACCCTACCTCGAAAACAAATATAAATAAAGAAATTAATTTAAAAAAATGTGCCGGGCGTGGTGACACATGCCTTTAATCTCAGCACTCCGGAGGCAGAGGTAGAAGGATTGCTGAAAGTTGGAGGCCAGGGCTGGAGAAATGGCTTAGCGGTTAAGGCTTTGCCTGCAGAGCCTAAGGACCCATGTAAACCAGATGCACAAGGGGACAAATGTGTCTGGAGTTCGTTTGCAGTGGCTGAAGGCCCTGGCATGCCCATTCTCTTTTTCTCACTGCCTCTTCCTCTCTCTTTCACAAATAAATTAAAAAAAAAATTTTTTAAAAAAAAAGGAAAAAGAGTTGAAGTCCACCCTGAGACTACATGGTGAATTCAGGTCAGTCTGGGCTAGGGCAAGGCCCCTACCTCGAAAAACCAAAAAAGAAAAAAACAGCACGGTTTCATAGCCTGTGAACACAAAAGAATTTTATTTTTTGAAGTAGGGTCTCACTCTAGCCCAGGCTGACCTGGTTTTCACTCTGTAGTCTCAGGGTGGCCTTGAACTCATGGTGATTCTCCTACCTTGCCTCCTGAGTGCTGGGATTAAAGGCATGTGCCACCATGCCTGGCAAGAAATTTCTTTTAAAAACCTGTGAATTTTTCTATTGTACACTTCTCTGGAGTGTTGCCACATAGCCTTTTGTGGCTGATTCTTGAACAATTTTGCCACGGCTACCCAGTGAAATGACAGCTGGGGAAACTGAAACTAACTGGACCTTTGAGAACACCAGGTCCTGACAAGACCAAACCTCAGCAGATGGTCTGCATTTGGACACTAATTATGAGATGTTTCGTACAAGGTCACTTGGTATTTCAGGTTTATTTGCAAAACTGATTCGAACAAATCATCTGGGGAAAGAGCAATTGTAGGGACAAAAAGTCGGGTTAAACAGTGAGCAAGGGACCTATGCCAGGAGTGGATGTACATGTCAAGCACATGTTACATTCTACATATGACCTTGCAATTTTAACAATGAAGGGAAGATCAGAGGCTGGCAGAGTTTTTGCCTGAGTTCAATCTCCCACAGTGAAATACCAAAGCAAAACAAACAGAAGTTGAGCTAGTAGATGCATGAAACTGATGCCACAAACTAAAATGTGTGTGTGCATATACACACATCCAGACAGATGGAATGCACTTGTTAAAACTAGCATGATCACCAGGAGTTCAAGACCACCTGAGACTACAGAGTGAATTCTAGGTCAGCCTGGGCTAGAGCAAGACCCTACCTCGAAAAGCTAAAAACTGGGGCTGGAGAGATAGCTCAATGGTTAAGGCACTTGCCTGCAATGCCTTGGGAACCAGGTTCAATTCCCCAGTACACATATAAAACCAGATGCAAAAGGTGATGCATGTGTCTAGAGTTTGTTTGCAGTGGCTAGAGGCCCTGGTACACCCACTCATTCTCTCTTTCTCTGATTACAAGTAAATAAATAACAATATTTTTAAAAATGTAGGGGCTGAGGCTGGAGAGATGGCTTAGCAGTTAAGTCGCCTGCCTGCTAAGCCTAAGAACGCCCCGTTCAAATCTCCAAGTCCCATGTTTAGCCAGATGCAATGATGCAAGGGCACAATGCTGCACTTGCCCACAAGTGGGCAAACGTGTCTGGAATTCGTTCACAGCAGCTGAGAGGCTGCTGGCCTTCCCATTCTCTCTCTCAAAAAAAAAAAAAAAAAAAAAAAAAAAAAAAAAGGCTGGAGAGATGGCTTAGCAGTTAATGCACTTGCCTGCAAAGCCAAAGGACTCAAGTTCAACTTCCCTGTGCCCACAAAAAGCCAGATACACAAGATGGCACATGTGTTTAGAGTATGTTTGCAGTGCCTGGAGGCCCTAGCATACCCATTCTCTCTCTCTGCCTCTTTCTCTCACTCTTTTGCAAATAAACAAAAAGAAAGAAATAATGGCCAGGAATGGTGGCACATGCCTTTAATGCCAACACCTTGAGGCAGAGGTAGGAGGATTATTATAAGTTCAAAGTCATCTTGAGACTTTGAATTCCAGGTCAGCCTGAGTTAGAGTGAAAACCCAAAAAAGAAAAGAAAAACCAAAAATAAATAAATAAAAATAAGAACCTGGGCATGGTGGCAACACACTTTAATTCCAGCACTCATGGGTCAGAGGTAGGAGGATTGGCAAGAATTCAAGGTCGTCCTGAGACTGCAAACTGAATTCTAAGGTCAGCCTGGGCTAGAGGGAGAACCTACCTTGAATAAACAAACAAACAAACAAAACACCACTTTTGTGGTGACCCCAGATTGCAAGGATTTGGGAAGCTAAGGCAGGGCGATAATGAGCTCAGAACAGTGAGAGCTTTTCTAATTAAAGACAATACAGGCTGGGTATGGTTGTGAACACCTCTAACCCCAGCAGAGGAAGTAGGCATAGGAGGATGGCTATGAGTCCGAGTCCCTCCTGGGAATACAGAGTGAGTTTCAGGTCATCCTGGACTACAGTAAACCCTACCTCATTAAAAAAAAAAAAAAAAGCCCACCCTACAACAATCGGGGCGGGGGGACAACTGCCTGCCAAGTAGGGGGAGCTGAGTTTGGATCCCCAGTATATAAACACCAGACATGGAAGAGTACCACCATCATGCCGGTGTTGGGGAGGATCCATACAGGTTGCAGGTTGCCCAGTTAGTGAACCCCAGGTTCAGTCTCCCAAAAACTAAAAGGAGGGCTGGCTGGGCATGGTGGCGCACGCCTTTAATCCCAGCACTCAGGAGGCAGAGGAGAATCGCCAAGAGTTCGATGCCACCCTGAGATTACATAGTGAATTCCAGCACAACATGGGGTAGAGCGAGTCCCTGCCTCGAAAAACCAAGAAAAAAAAATATGTAAGTAAAGAAAGAAGAGCGGACCGAGGCTCAGCAGGCCCTGCCTCAAATCAAAGCACCAAGGACACCCCGGAAAGTGAAAGTCTTCTTTATACACGCCATGAACAACACGTGTGCTAGACTTCCGACTGGCGTCACGTGCATGTGGAAGGACCCCTTAGATCTGGCATGTTTACATGATTCACACGGAATTATTGATTCCTGGGATGCCTCCTGGGTCTCACTAATGTTGTGACAAATAATGGGGTCCTACAAGTCCTCTGATGAGTCAGCCTCATTACATAGGTTTAGTGGTTAAGCAGTTAGGAGAGGCCACCTGCACTGTCCTTGCACCTCCCTCACCTATCAGCCTTACATCCTAGGATAGCTAATCTCTTTTGGGCTTTTGTACGACGCTCTGCGTTTGGTCCAGAGCCCTACGTCATAATGCACAACCCAAAAAAGCCTCACTCGTCCTGAGTAAGGAAGCCTCAAGTGTCTGTCAGTAACTCAAACCTGCCCTCCCCGTAACAAATGAATTTCATTTATTTTCTGTCTGCATGTGATGTGTGTAGGGGGTGTAAATGCATGTGTGTGTGGGTGCTGGTGCCCCAGGCAGGAGCATGTGGAGAGCAGACAATATGTGGTGACCTCCTCTTATAGTTTCCTGATGGGTTCCTTGAGACAGCCTCATCAAACCTACTACGGTACTCTTTCTTTTTTTAATATTTATTTTTATTTATTTATTAGAGACAGAGAGAGGGAGGGAAAGAGAAAGAGAGAAAGAAAATGGGCCTTTCAGGGCCTCTAGCCACTGCAAACAAACTCCAGGTGTATGTGCCACCTTGTGCATCTGGCTTACATAGGGCCTGGAGAATTGAACCTGGGTCCTTGGGCTTTGCAGGCAAACACCTTAACTACTGAGCCATCTCTCCAGCCCCCCCCCCATTTTTTTTGAGGTACGGTCTCACTCTAGCTGAGGCTGACCTGGAATTTACTGTGTAGTCTCAGGGTGGCCTCGAAATCACAGTGATCCTCCTACCTCTGCCTCCCAAGTGCTGGGATTAAAGGCGTGTGCCACCACGTCCAGCTGCCTTTTTTTTTTTTTTTTTTTTTTTTAAGAGCCTCCCCGAGCTGGGACACAAAGAGAAAGAGAGAGAGAAGAGAGAATGGTGTTCAAAGGCCTGCAACCACTGCAAATAAACTCCAGACACATTCCCCACCTTGTACATCTGGCTTTACAAGGGTCCTAGAAACTCGAACCTGGGTCTTTGGCATTGCATACAAGAGCCTCAACTGCTAAGCCATCTCTCCAGCTGTTATCTTGCTTTTAAAAAAAAAAATTATTATTTTATTTATTTTTGGAGAGAGACAGACGGAGAGGGAGACAGATAGAGATGGGCACGCCAGCAGCCTCTCAGCTGCTGTGAACGAAATCCAGATGCGTGCACCCCCTTGTCGTCAAGTGCAGCATTGCGCCCTTGCGTCACTTTGCATCTGGCTAAACGTGGGACCTGGAGATTGGAACCAGCGTTCTTAGGCTTAGGAGGCAGGCACTTTAACCGCTAAGCCATCTCTCCAGCCGTTTTTTTTTTTTTTTTGAGCAAGGATCTGATGTTAAATCTTTAATTGATGCTCCTGGTATTCAATACACACGTGTTAGGGTAAATGTGTATGATGACAGCACTGCAAACCTAATAATATAGAAAAGAAATCTGACAAGTAGCTGGCAAGGTAGCCCAATTGGTAGCGTTAGCCTAACAAGAATGAAGCCCTGGGTTCCATCCCTGACACTGCACAAACCCAACATGGTCCCAGCATTCAGGAAGAGAGATAGGAGGATCAGAAGTTCAAGATCATCCTTAGCTCTATAACTAATCTGAGGCCAGCCTGGGCTTCTTGACACTGTCAAAAATATAAAGTTAGGGCTGGAGAGATGGTTTAGCGGTTAAGTCATTTGCCTGCAAAGCCAAAGGACCCAGGTTTGATTCTGCAGGACCCATGTAAGCTAGATGCAGAAGGTGGCGCATGCATCTGGAGTTTGTTTGCAGTGGCTGCATGCCCTGGTGTGCCCATTCTCCCTCTCTCTCTCTCAAATAAATATAAATAAAATATACAAAGATATAAAAATACAGAGAAAGCTAGAGAGATGGCTTAGTGCGTAAAGCGCTTGCCTGTGAAGCCTAAGGACCCAGGTTTGATTTTCCAGGTCCCACGTTAGCCAGATGCACATCGTGGTGCATGCATCTGGAGTTTGTTTGCAGTGACTAGAGGCCCTTGTGTGCCCATTCTCTCTTTGTCTCTCTCTCCTTCCATCCCTCAGTCTCAAATAAATGAATAAATAAATAAACTAAATACAAAGTAAGTTCCAGGTCAGCCCACACACATATATATATATGAATATAAAGAGCAGGGAAGATGGCTAAGTGGTTGAAGGCACTTGCTTGCAAAGCCTGAGATCCCCAGCACACATGCAAAGCCAGACACAATGTGATCATGCATCTGCCAGTCCTTTGCAGAGGCAACAGATCTCGGTTAGCATGAAAATTCTGGGATCAGTTCAAAACAAGAACAAGTGGAAGTGCATTCACCAAACAATCAAAGATACAAGAAATAATTAAAACTGACAATGAAAGCCAAGTGTGGGAGGCATAGGCAGGAGGAGTGCTCTGAGTTCGAGGCCAGCCAGGAACTACAGAGTGTGATCCAAGTCAGCATGGGTTAGAGTAAGTGCCTGCCTCAAAAAACAAAACAAAACAAACAAACAAACAAAAAAACACAAAATAAGCCCGGCATGCTGGGGAGATGGCTTAGTGTTTAAGACGGTAGCCTGAGAAGCATAAGGAGTTAGGTTTGATTCTACAGATCCCATATAAGCCAGATGCACAAGGTGGCACGTGCGTCTGGGGTTCGTTTGCAGTGGCTAAGGCCCTGGTGTGCCCGTTCTCTCTCTCTTTCTCTCTCTCTATCTCTCTATCTTTCTGACTCTAATAAATAAATAAATTAAAATAAATCTTAAAAAAAAAAAAAGCCAGGCATGGTGGCTCATGCCTTTAATCCGAGCACTTGGGAGGCAGAGGTAGGGGGCAGCCTGAGACTACATAGTGAATTCCATAATCAGCCTGGACTAGAGTGAAACCTTACCTCAAAAAATTAAAACAGGGATGAAGAGATGGCTTAGCACCCTTGCATGTGAAAGGACCCAGGTTTGATTCTACAGGACCCACGTAAGTCAGATGCACAAGGTGGCAAATGCACCTGGAGTTTGTTTGCAGCGGCTAGAGGCCCTGGAGTGCCCATTCTCTCTGACTTTCTTTCTCTCTCTCTTTAAATAAATAAATAAATAAATACTTTAAAGGAATTAAAACAAATTTTAACAAATTAAAGCAAAGATGTGTGCTCAGTGGCACACACCTTTAATCCTAGCACTCAGAAGGCTGAGTGCAGTAGGAGGAGGATTGCTGGGAGTTCGAGTCCACCCTGAGACTACATATTGAATTCCAGGTCAGCCTGGGCCAGAGCGAGACCCTACCTCGAAAAAACAAAAAATAAAGATAAAAAAGTAAATGCAGCTATCATTAGAATGACTAAAAAAAAAAAAAAGTCAAACAACTGCTGGAGAGGCTGTGCAGCATTGGAGCTCAGGACTGCTAGTGGAAATACTGAGTCAGCAGCCATCTTTCCCATGACTCAGCAATTCCAGGGCCTAATATTTGTGATAAAGAAATAAAACCACATGGTTGAACTCACACAAAACCTTCCACAAAATATTCATAGTAGCTTTATTCTTGGTAGCAAAGAAACAATTCCAGTGGTGGTGCACGCCTTTAATCACAGCACTCGGGAGGCAGAGGTAGGAGGATCACCATGAGTTCCAGGCCACCCTGAACTAGAGTGAAACCCTACCTCGAAAAACAAAACAAAACAAAAAGAAAAGACTGGATGAACAAAATGCAGCATAGTGCACAATGGACTTCTCCCAAACAAATAACAAACTGCGGGGCGTGGTGGCGCCTTTAATCCCAGCACTTGGGAGGCAGAAGTAGGAGGATAGCCATGAGTTCGAGACTGCATAGTGAATTCTAGGTCAGTCTGGGCTAGCATGAGACTTTACCTCAAAACCCCCAAAAAGAAAATAAAGTAAAATAAAATAAAATAACAAACTGATAAAACAACATGAGCTGTAAAAATTGATTAAGTAACAATTTTTATCCAGGCATGATGGCACACATCTGCCATGGTGCAGGCCTTTAATCCCAGCACAGGAGGCAGAGGTAGGAGGATTGTTGTGAGTTTGAGGCCACCCTGAGACTACATAGTGAATTTCAGGACTAGAGTGAGACCCTATCTTGAAACAACAACCAAAAACAAAAGTAACAGTTTTTAGGGGGTGGTGAGATGCCTCAACAGTTAAAGGCAATTGATTGCAAAGCCTGATGGCCTGGTTCAGTTCCCCAGTACCCACATGTGGTAGTTTGAGTAGATGGCCCCCAATATATTCAGTGTTTTATTAGTTTGTAGTTTGCATCTGTAGCTACCTGGCTGGAGAGAGTGTCACTGGGTGGATCTGAAGGTGTGGTGGTGGGTTTGAGATTTCAATCTAAAGCTATACAAAGTGGGCCTAGTTGGAGTTCCTGAGGTGTGATGTGCTGTGTGGCTTTTGGCTTGTGGCTCTGTTCTCTGTGTTTGGTCCTGTAAAGGCAGGCAAGCTTCTTCTGCCATTATGGAACTTCCCCTGGATCTGTAAGCTTCAATAATATCCCTTGCTCCATAACTGTGCCTGGTCTGGACATTCATCTCAGCGAACCTGAAGCGGTCTGCTACACTACATAAAGCCAGATGCATAAAATGGTGCATGCATCTAACAAGTTCGTTTGTAGTGGAAAGAGGCCCTGCCACACCCAATCTCTTCTTCACTCACTGTTTCCAAATAAACAAAAAAATATATTTTTTAAAAAATAGTAACAGTTTTTAAAATGTGACAAGAAATATCCAGGTCACCAAAAGGAAACGGGTGGGGGAGGGAGGGACTGGATAGATGGTTTAGCAGTTAAGGCACTTTCCTGCAAAAGCCAAAGGACCCAGGTTTGATTCCCCAGGACCAACACAAGGGCAGATGCTCAAAGTAGCACATGCTTCTGGAGTCTGTTTGCAGTGGCTAGAGGCCTTGCTGCATCTATTCTTTCTCTCTCTATCTGCCTCTCTCTCACTTAAATAAACAAACAAACAAACGAATTACTAGTGGGCCAGGAAGATGGCTCAGTGGTTAAAGGTACTTACATCTAAAACCTGCTGACCTTGGATCAATTCCCCAGTACCCAAGTAAAGCAAAATGCAAAGAATGGCACAATCTTTTCCCCTCCCTCTTTCTTTCTTAAATAAACAAGAATAACATAAAAAATCTGGAGCCAGAAAAGAGAGAGTAATGGAGAGAGGGAGGGGATATGATGGAGATTGGAGTTCTAAAGTGGAATGGGGGGGGGAATATCATGTGTTTTTTGTATGTAAGTATAGAAGTTGTCAATAAAAAAATAATAATTAAAAAAAATTTGGAGCCAGGCATGGTGGTACATGCTTTTAATCCCAGCTGAAGCCAGCCTGGGGCTACAGAGTGAGTTTAGCTGGTGCTAGGGTGAGAACATGCCTTGAAAAATGAGCAAAAATTATGGAAGCATTCAATAAAAGTTTTAAAAAATCAATAAAAATAAAAATAATTATAAAAATAAAAAAGGAAAAAAAATTTTTTAAAAGAACCCAGAGCTGGGTGTGGTGGTACAGGCCTTTAATCCCAGCACTTGGGAGGCAGAGGTAGGTGGATCACTGTGAGTTTGAGGCCATCCTGAGACTACATAGTGAATTCCAAGTTAGCCTGAGCTAGAGTGAGACCCTACCTCAAAAAACCAAAAAATTTAATAATAATAATTTTTTAAATTAAATAAGTAGGGCTGGAGAGATGGCTTAGCGGGTGAGGCATTTGCCTGCTAAAGCCAAAGGATCCCAGTTCGATTCTCCAGCACCCACATAAACCAGATGCACAAGGAGGTGCATGCATCTGAAGTTCATTTGCAGTGGCCCTGGTGCACCCATTCTCTCGCTCTCTCGGCCTCTTTCTCTCATATATATATATATATATATATATATATATATATATATATATATTTTTTTTTTTTTTTTTAAACTAAGTAAAAATTGAATGCTGAGGCTGGAGAGATGGCTTAGTGATTAAGGCACTTGCCTGCAAAGCTTAAGGACCCAGGTTCAATTCCACATTACCCACATAAGCCAGACGTACAAGGTGGCACATGTGTCTGGAATTTGCTTGCACTGGCTAGAGGCCCTGGTGTGCCCATTGTCTCCCTCTCTGCATCTTGCCTCTTTTTCTCTCTCTCAAATAAATAAATAACATATTTATTTAGTTATGAGACAGAGAGAGAAAGAAAGAGAGAGAGTGAAAGAGAGGGAGATAATGGGCATGCCAGGGCTTCTAGTCACTGTGAACACACTCCAGATGCAGGCGCCACCATGTGCGTCTGGCTTATGTACCTGAGGCATATATTCCATTTGGCACAGGAAGAACCATATAGTAAGGATGGAAGAACTCAGCAATCCTGAACTGAGCAGTACCAGTATGACTACAGGATGAGCAGAAGGATCTGAGACACAAGGCATATGTTCTTTTGTGAACTAGGAAGACTGACAGACTTTTTTTTTTTTTTTTTTTTGTATAAATGAAAATTTCCTGTAGCCCATCCAACCCTATGTGGCTTTTATTCACTGATTCTCTGTTTCATGTTTTTCCTAGAAATCAGACTTTCCTGTTTTTTCTGTGTGGTTTTTTTTTTTGTTTGTTTTTTTCATTTTTTTGGAGTTTTTTTTTCTTTGTTTTTGGGGTAGAGTCTCACTCTAGCCCAGGCTGACTTGGAATTCACTAAGGAGTCTCAGGCTGGCCTCGAACTCACAGCAATGCTCCTACCTCAACCTCCCAAGTGCTGGGATTACAAACATGCAGTCTGTGGGTTTTTTGTTTGATTACTTGTTTTTTTGGTGTGTGTATGTTTTCTTTTTTTTTTTTCCTTTAATTTTTCTTTTTATTTACTTGAGAGAAAAAGACAGAGAGTGAATGCGCGCTCCAGGACCTTTAGCTGTGCAAACAAACTCCAGACACATGTGCCAATTTGTTCATCTGGTTTACATGGGTCCTGGGGAATTGAACCTGGGTTATTTGGCTGTGCAGACAAGCACCTTAACTGCTAAGCCATCTCTCCAGCCCTCTGTGTGTTTTCTTCATTTGTCTGACTCTGTAGGAAGCCCTGAGTGCTGGGTTTACAGGTGTGAGCCATCACACACAACCTGTGTTTGGGTCAGTGGATGTGTACACGATATGCTGATGAATGAATGGCTGTGTGTAAACTAGTGTAGTGCAAATCCAGTTCTGATATCGGTCCTACCATCTCTAGGCAAAAACTCGATTACAGCGTCTGGGTATGCAAACCAGGAAGCCCATATACGCCTCTGTTCGGTCTATAAGCAGTCAGCATGGACACTGTGTCCCAGTGTGCACCATAAGAGGCATTGAAAAGCATGGTGACACACACCTGTAATCCCAGCACTCAAGTGGGAAGCTGAGATAGGAGGATTGCCATGAGTTTGAGGCTACCCTGGACTACATAGTGAGTTCCAGGTCAGCCTATGTTAGAGACAGACTCTGCATTGAAAAAAAAGACTAAGTGTTGTGTCAGCAGTAAATTTCCTTTTCTTTCTTTTTCTTTTTTCTTTCTTTCTTTCTTTCTTTCTTTTTTTTTTTTTTTTTTTTTTTTTCGAGGTAGGGTCTCACTCTGGCCCAGGCTGACCTGGAATTAACTATGTAGTCTCAGGGTGGCCTTGAACTCACGGCGATTCTCCTACCTCTGCCTCCTGAGTGCTGGGATTAAAGGCGTGCACCACCACACGCGGCCTCTTTCTTTCTTTCTTTCTTTCTTTCTTTCTTTCTTTCTTTCCTTTCTTTCTTTCTTTCTTTCTTTCTTTCTTTCTTTCTTTCTTTCTTTCTTTCTTTTCTTTTCTTTCTTTCTTTTTTTTTGTTGTTGTTTTTTCGAGGTAGGGTCTTGCTCTAGCTCTGGAATTCACAATGTAGTCTCAGGGTGGCCTTGAATTCATAGTTATCCTCCTACTTCTGCCTCTGGAGTGCTGGGACATGTGCCACCATGCCCGGCAGTAAGTTTCTATTGTCATCTCTTTCTTCTAAATTTCTCTTTCTGGTTCTCACTACTATGTAGCCCAAACTGGCCTCAGACTAACAGCAATTCCTCTCCCTTGGCCTCCCAATTACAGTAAGCACCACCACACTGGCTAAAGCATTATCTCTTGGGGACACTCCCATCAACTCTTCCAACCCTTCCCCTACTGCACTGGTCCCTTCATCCAAACATGTGGAACTACTTGCCCTGGACTGTGAAGCACTACAAAATGGCATCTCTGTCTGGCATGATGGCTCACTCCTTTAATCCCAGCACTTTAAGAGGCTAAGATAGGATTGTCATTAATTTGAGGCCAACCTGGGTTAAAGTGAGACCCTGTTTTTTGGGGGCTGGGAGGCACATCTGATTGTTTTCCATGAACAAAAGTCAAGGTAACCTGTTACTTGATATATGACTTGAATTGACATGTGTCAAGTAATAAATAGAATGTTGCATTACTATCAATTAAAAACAAAGTAACTATCCTTTTACCAATGATTTATTTTACAAGTTGAAACAGAGTTTTAGATAACTATAGAAAAACAATCACTAGGGGGCTAGAGAGATGGCTTAGTGGTTAAGGCTTTTGCCTGCAAAGCCAAAGGATCCCAGTTCAATTCTCCAGAACCCACATAAGCCAGATGCACAAGGGAGCGCATGCATTGGAGTTTTGCGGTGGCTGGAGGCCCTGGGGTTCCCATTCTCTCTCTCTCTCTCTCTCTCTCTTTTCTCTCTGCTTCTTTCTCTCTCTTAAATAAGTAAAATATTTATTTAAAAAAAAACAGAAAAGCAATGACTAGTTACTTTGTTATATTTCCTGTCTAGTAGTTTTATGAATTTTAAAAAGTTAACGAGAAGCCGGGCGTGGTGGTGCATGCCTTTAATCCCAGCACTCGGGAGGCAGAGGTAGGAGGATCGCCGAGAGTTCGAGGCCACCCTGAGACTACATAGTGAATTCCAGGTCAGCCTGGACCAGAGTGAGACCCTACCTCGCAAAAAAAAAAAAAAAAAAAAAAAAAAAAAAAAAGGTTAACGAGATCTCAATTCTATCTAACATAGTCCTTTAAACACTAGTATACATAATAACAACTTACAAATGAAGGGAGTAGTTCAACGCAAACCTGGGAGGTAGAGAAGAGGATCAAGAATTCAAGGTCAGGGCTGGAGAGATGGTTTAGCAGTTAAGGCATTTGTCTGCAAAGCCAAGGGATCCTAGTCAATTCTCCAGGACCCACATAAGCCAGATGCACAAGGTGGTGCATGCATCTGGAGTTCATTTGCAGTGGCTGGAGGCCCTGACACGCCCATTCTCTCTTTCTCTCTCTCTCTCTCTCTCTCTCTGCCTCTTTCTCTCTCTCAAATAAATAAATTAATAAAATATATTCTTAAAAAAAGAATTCAAGGTCAGTGCTGGAGAGATGGCTTAGTGGTTAAGTGCTTGCTTGATGAAGCCTAAGGACCCTGGTTTGAGGCTCCATTCCCCAGTACCTACATAAGCCAGATGCACAAGGTGGCACATACATCTGGAATTCATTTGCAGTGACTGGAGGCACTATTGTGTCCATTCTCTCTCTCTCTCTCTCTGCCTCTTTCTTTCTGTGTCTGTCTGTTGCTCTCAAATAAATAACTAAATAATAAAAAATAAAAATAAAAAAAGAATTCAAGGTCAAAGCAGGGCGTAGTGGTGCAAGCCTTTAGACCTAGCACTTGGGAGGCAGAGGTAGGTAGATTGTCTACCCTGAGACTACATAGTGAATTCCAGGTCAGCCCGGGCTAGAGTGAAACCCTATCTTGAAAAACCAAACAAAAAAAAGAATTCAAGATCAAGCTGGCTTAGTGAAGGTGCTTGCCTGCAAAACCTAACAACCAGGGTTCAATTCCCCAGTAGGTATGTAAAACCAGATGCACAATGATGTATCCATCTGGATTTCATTTACAGTGGCTGGAGGCCCTACTATACCCATTTTCTCACTCTCCCTCTCCCTCTCTCTCTTCCTACCTGTGCTTCCCAAGTTCTGGGATTAAAGGCATGAGCTACTATATAGGCCTGGCTAATAAAAATATTTTTTTAAAAAAAAGAATTCAGGCTGGAGAGATGGCTTAGCGGTTAAGCTGCTTGCCTGCGAAGCCTAAGGACCCAGGTCCCACGTAAGCCAGATGCACAAAGAAACGCAAGAGCACGATGTTACACATGTGCACAAGGTGGCAAGCATCTGGAGTTTCATTGCAGTGACTGGAGGCCCTGGCACACCAATTCTCTCTCTGTGTCGCTCTCTCTCTCTTTCACATTAAAAAAAAAGAAAGAAAGAACCAGGCATGGTGGCTCATGCCTTTAATCCCAGCACTAAGGAGGCAGAAGTAGGAGGATCACCATGAGTTCAAGGTCATCCTGAGACTGCATAGTGAATTCCAGGTCAGCCTGTGCTAGAATGAGATCCTAACTAAAAAAAAAAAAAAAATTCAAGGTCATCTCCCAGAACATACACAGTTTGAGGCCAGGCCAGCTTTGGCTACATGAGATACTGGCTCAAACTTTTAAAAAGATACCAAGTCATTTTCTTTAAATCCACTACTTCATAACTTTTGTTTCCTTCAAAGCAATGAGCATAATTTGCAATCTTTTCATTTGGTTTTATTTTTTTGTTGTTGTTGTTTTTGGTTTTACAAGGTAGGGTCTTACTATAGTCCAGGCTGACCTGGAATTCACTATGTAGTCTCAGAGAGGTCGTGAACTCACAGCAATCCTCCTACCTCTGCCTTCCCAGTGCTGGGATTAAAGGCGGGCACCACCACGCCCGGCTTGAATTTTATTTTATTTTATTTTATTTTATTTTATTTTATTTTATTTTATTTTATTTTATTTTATTTTATTTTTTGCTTGCTTTTCCTTCTGAGCATTTAGTCCCCTGGAAACCAAGAAGCACACTGGTCTTCTGTACACACCACTGCAACCCCAGCTGCTAGTGTGCGCTTGAAAACCAGTCACCCAGTACTAATAATGTTTTCAGAAAGAAACCCTTACACACCAATGAGTAGAAGCTGGGGGATGGTCCTGAATGTTCTCAGTGTCACTATATTATGCCAATCAAGACCACGTACGAATGTAATGTTCTTTGAAAACATTTTTTAGACATAAGCACTGCTATGTATGTGATCTGTTTTGTGCCAGTGAGAGATAAGCCATCACTCCATCCATTCATCACCATTATCATGGAAGGAAACTGTCTGGAGTAAGGCTGCTTGCAAGATCACTTCCCTTTCGTTTTCTCTTGTTTAAATCAGCCTGTGCAGAAGGTTTCCTGGCTTAATATCCACTGGCGTTTCCTTACACTTGTTCCCTCTGTTCTTTCAAATAATGTTTACTAGTTTGGTAATATTTTGTTGTTGTTTGTTTTTTGGTTTTTTGAGGTTGGGTCTCACTCTAGCCCAGGCTGACCTGGAATTCACTGTGGGGCCTCAGGGTGGCCTTGAACTCACAGTGATCCTCCAACCTCTGCCTCCCCAGCGCTGGGATTCAAGGCATGCACCATGCCTGGCTAAGTTGGTAATATTTTTAAGTCAAGTAACTGGAAAATGTCCTTTGGTGCCAAAGATGATCTAATGATGTTCACACTTTGTTTTGTTTGTTTGTTTGTTTGCTTGCTTGCTTGTTTTGAGGCAGGGTCTCATTGTAGTATAGGCTGACCTGGAACTTACTCTATAGACCAATAGGTCTCAAACTTATGGTGCTTCTCCTATCTTAGCTTCCCCAAGGCAGTATGAACTACATAGTGAGTTCTGGATCAGCCTAGGCTATCAGGAAACCCTGCCTCAAAAACAATACAAAACAAAACACAACAAAAAACATTGACCATGAATTTTTAAAAAATCTGAAAGTCCCTACCACTCCTACTATGCAGACAGAAAATTTTTCTTTAAAAAATAATGTTGGGGAGGTGGAGGATTGATGGCTTAGCCACCCTGAAACTACATAGCTATTTACCTGCAAAGCCAAAGGAAAACCAAAAAAAAAAAAAAAAAAAATGAAAATAAAAATAAAAAGTTCCCTGGAGAGTGGCTTAGATGCAAAGCCAAAGGGGATTCCCAGTTCCCATGTAAGCATGCTAAGGGGCTCATGCATCTAGAGTTTGTTCGCAGTGGCTAGAGGCCCTGGCGCACCCATTCTGTCTCTCTCTGCCTCTTTTTCTCTTTCAAATAAATAAGTAAATAAATATATATTTATGTTGGGGGCTGGAGAGATGGCTTAGTGGTTACTACAGTTGCCTGCAAAGCCAAAGGATCTTAGTTCCATTTCCCAGGACCCATGTAAGCCAGATGCACAAGGTGGCGCATGTTCGTTTGCAGTGGCTGGAGGCCCTGGCGCACCCATTCTCTCTCTCTCTGCCTTTTTCTCTCTCACAAATAAATAAAATTTAAATATATATGTGGAGATGGGCATGGTGACACACACCATTAATCCCAGCACTCAGGAGGCAGAGGTAGGAGGATCACCATGAGTTTGAGGACACCATGAGAATATAGAGTGAATTCAGGTCAGCCTGGGCTAGAGTGAGACCCTACCTTGAAAAAACAAAACAAAACAAAAAAAACAACAAAATTGTTTTGTGTGTGTGTGTGTGTGTGTGTGTGTGTGTGTGTGTGTGTGTGTGTTGGGCTGGAGAGATTGACTTAGCAGTTAAGGCACTTGCCTGAGAAGCCTAAGGACTCAGGTTCAATTCCCCAGTATCCACGTAAGCCAGATGCATAAGGTGGCACATGCATATAGAGTTTACTTGCAATGACTAGAGGCCCTGGTATATCCATTCATTCTCTCTCTGCCTCTTTCTCTCTCTCAAATAAATAAAATATTTTAAATATATATATGTGCAGTGGTGGGGAGGGAATTATCATGATTTATGGTCTATACTTATGGAAGCGGTCAATAAAAAATTTAAATATGTGTGTGCACATATATATTTATATATATATATATATATACATACATAATAGAAATATCAGAACTTTAAAATATTTATTTGCACTTATGTATGTGAGTCTGTACATATGCACACACACGTGCATGCACACAGTAGGGCCTCTTACTACTACAAATGAATGCCTTGTCTGACTTTATGTAAGTGTCTAGGGACTTGAACCTGGGCAGGAAGGCTTTGCAAGCCAAGAGCCTTTGGCCACTGAGCCGTCTCCCTATCTCCCTGGATATTTTTTTGCAGGGCAGGGGTTTAGGTAGGGTCACATTCTAGCCCAGGTTGACCCGTTTGTAGTCCCAGCTGGTCTCAAATTCACAGTAATCCTCCTACCTCTGCCTCTGGAGAGCTAGGATTAAAGATAGGTGCCACCATGCCCAGCTCAAAACGTTTGTTTTTCAGACAGTTTCACTCTACTCTGCAGCACAGATTGGCAAGAACTCACTATGTAGACTAGGCTGGCCTTAAACCTGCCAATTCACCTGCATTGGCCTCTCAAGCACTGTGTTGTAAGTATGAGCCACCATGCACAGCTCAAGCTTTTATTGCCAATGCCAACCCCTAAAACAGCCATTTGTGTCAGACTTAGTGATACGTGTTTGTAATCCCAGTACTGGGGAGGCTGAGACAAGAAGATCTTGCATTCCAGGCTGGTCTGGATTGTAAAGTGAGGAGTTAACCAAAAATCCCCCAAAGCAATCAAGTATAAATGGGCTGGGGAGATGGCTTAGTGGTTAAGGCGTTTGCCTGTAAAGCCAAAGGATCCCAGTTCGACTCTCCAGGACCCACATAAAGCAGATGCACAAAGGGGGTGCATGCATCTACAGTTAATTTCCAATGGCTAGAGGCCCTGGTGTGCCCATTCTCTCTCTCTCAAGTAAATAAATAAATAAATAAATAAATAAATAAATAAATAAATATTTTTAAAAGTATAAACAACCAAGATTAACATCCTTTTTTTAAAATATAATTAAGCTCCTCCCTTCCTTTCTTTCTTTCTTTCTTTCTTTCTTTCTTTCTTTCTTTCTTTCTTTCTTTCTTTCTTTCTTTCTGCAAGCAGAGAGGGGTAGAGAAGAGAGAGAGAGTGGGTAAACATGCCAGGGCCTCCAGCTGCTGTAAAGGAACTCCAGATGCATGGGCCTCTTTGTGCATCTGACTTTATATGGGTACTAGGGAATGCAGACAGCACCTTAACCAGTGAACCATCTCTCCAGCCCAACTTTTCCCTTTTGAAGACTTCTCTCATATTGTATAACAAGTGTTACAGCCAGGAAGTAGCAAGAATTCATCTTTGCTTGCTGGGGTTGATGAAATGATGCCACCCACAGGCACTTACTTTAAAAAAAAAAAAAAAGGCCTGGATAGATAGTTCTGTCTTCAAAGCCTAACAACCTGGGTTTGAGTCCCCCGTACCCACATAAAGACGATGCACAAAGTGGCACATGCCTCTGGAGTTCATTTGAAGTGGAAACAAACCCTGGTGTGCCCATTTTTTCTTTCTCTCTCTCTCAAAAAGCCAAAGGAAGCTGGAAAGGTGGATTAGAAGTTAAGGCATTTGCCTGTGAAGCCAAAGGACCCAGGTTTGATTCCCCAGGACCCACGTAAGCCCGATGCACAATGGGCATATGCATCTGGAGTTTGTTTAAGTGACTTCAGGCTCTGGCATGCCTACTGTCTCTCTCTCTGTCTCTCTTCTTTCTCTCCCCTTGCTTGCAAAATAAATAAATAAAATTGAAGGAAAAAAAAGCCTTTAAAAAAAAACAAAAGGCAAAATCTGCTGTTATTCCCACAAGAAATACAGGGTACACTGATATTTTTTTTTAAATATTTATTTGAGAGTGAGATAGAGAAAAAAGCAAATAGAGGGCTGGAGAGATGGCTTAGCGATTAAGGTGCCTGCCTCCTAAGCCTAAGAACCCGGTTTCAATCTCCATGTCCCACGTTTAGCCAGATGCAGTGACGCAAGGGCACAATGCCGCAATGCCACACTTGACCACAAGGCACGTACACATCTGGATTTCATTCGCAGTGGCTGAGAGGCTGCTGGTGTGCCCATCTCTTATCTGTCTCCTTCTCCCTCTCTGTCTTTCTCCAAAAATAAATAAAATTTTTAAAAAAATTTAAAAAAGGAATAAAAGTTGTCAATAAAAAAGAAAGAAAGAAAGAAAGAAAGAAAGAAAGAAAGAAAGAAAGGAAGGAAGGAAGGAAGGAAGGAAGGAAGGAAGAAAGAAAGAAAAGCAGATAGATACAGAGAGAAAAAAATGGACATACTGGGGCCTCTGACCCTGTAAATGAACTCCAGACATAGGCACCACCTTGTACATCTCTGGCTTACGTGGGTCCTGGGGAATCAAACCTGGGTCCTTTGACTTTGAAGGCAAGCACCTTAACCACTATGTCATCTTTCTAGCCTTCATTGACTTTTGAAATTTTTTTAATTTTTATTTTATTAATTACAGAGAGAGAGAGAGAGAGAATAGGCATGCCAGGGTCTCTAGCCACTGCAAATGAACTCCAGATGCATGTGCCACCTTGTGCATCTGACTTATATGGGACCTGGAGAATCAAACCTGGATCCTTAGGCTTCACAGGCAAATGCCTTAATCACTAAGCCATCTCTCCAGCCCAACTTTTGAAATTTATTTCAGGCCTGGTATGGTGGCTCATACCTTTAATCACAGCACTCAGGAGGCAGAAGTAGGAGGATTGCCATGAGTTCATGGCCATTGAGACTACAGAGTGAATTCAGCTTGGGCTAGAGTGAGGAGACCCTACCTCCAAAAAAGAAGAAAGAAGAAAAAAAAAAAAAAAAAAAAAGAAAAACTAAGAAATTGACAGGACACCCATAAACTTACAAAATAACACAGAATGAAACTACCAAAACTCATTATATGCCCTAGCAAAGGAGAAAGAAGTTTTAGGTGCCAGGCTAAGATCCTATTAACTTCTTCACTAGTCCCTGTCTTGCCCCTGTGCCCCATCCATATCTAAAAGCTATTTACACCAACAAGATTAAACTTTTTGCTTGTTTTGTTTTGTTATTGAGATAAGGGTCTCATGTATCCCAGGCTAGACTAGTACTCACTATGTAATCTAAGATGGTTTTGAACTTCTGACCCTCCTATTCTCCTCTTCCCAAGTGCTGGGATTACAGGAATGTGCCACTATGACAGGTTTACAAGAGTGCAAAGGAACCAGGCATGGTGGCGCATGCCTTTAATCCCAGCACTTGGGAGACAGAGGTAGGTAGGAGGATCGCCATGAGTTCAAGGCCACCCTGAGACTACATAATTAATTTCAGGTAGGCTCTGGACCAGAGTGAGATCTTACCTTGAAAAAAACCTAAAAAAAAAAAAAGTGCAAAGGATCTAACCCAGCGATTTGTACATGCTAAATAAGCAATCTACCAACTGAGCTACATATCCAGATAGAGATTTCTTTTTAGTTTTGAAACAAGGTCTTGTGGGGTGTGGTGGCACATGCCTTTAATCCCAGCACTTTCAAGGCAGAGGTAGGAGGGTCACCATGAGTTCAAGGCCACCCTTAGACTACATAGTAAATTCCAGGTCAATCTGGGCTAGAGACCCTACCTTAAAACAAAAGAAAACAAACAAACAAACAACAACAAAAAAAGACCAAATACAGGGTCTCATGTACAACAGGTTGGCCTCAAACTAAATATGTATCTGAGGGTAGTCTTCCTTCAACTCCTGATTTTTAGCACTTCTACCTCCTAATAAATTTAAATAATTTAATGCCTGAAATAGACATTTTAGAACAGGATATAAGTAGGGCTTTTCATGATATACTCCTAGAGCTGGGAGAGGGTATAAAGGTGGTGGGTATGTAGGTGGGTCATATGAAGAGAAATAGAAGATGGATTGTGTCTTAAATTATCATTATTCTTCCAGCCCCCACCCACCAAAAAAAAATACCAGTATTCTAAAATGAACAAACAAATAAGCATTATTTTATGTGTCTGGACATGAAAATTTGTGCCAGGCAGTTGCACTCTACTGTGCCTGGCACATTGCTGACTATGTGGTCATGATTAATGGAAAATGTCCAAGGCAATGCTGGGTAGACTCAGGAAACAAATTCAAGGTGGTCAGTGAAATCACAAAGCAATGCAAGGTTTGGTTGTCAGTGTTATATTTAAAAGTTACACAAATGAGATGGAAATTCTGCCATTCAGAGTCACAGTTCAATGTGTTATTCCTCTCTGAGGATAAACTTTATTTGCAAAAGAAAACCTATGATTATATTCAAATAGTTTTAAATTAAACATTGATAATAGCAGTATAGCACTTGCAATCACAGCCCACAAGCGTCTCTGTGCTAGGCTAAGGCTAGCCTTGCCCATCTGACAACACCATATGCTTTTAAGTTAACCCTTCTGAATACAGTACAAAGCTTATAACAGAGACAGCTCATTTATAAACCAATCAAGATACTGTTAAATACTCATCACACAATCGCTGCAAAGTAAACAGGCTGATTCATAAAGGTCAGTGAATGCCAAAACTAAACATGACACAATGAAGATCTGAGATTGAGCAAGGATAGTTTGGCTTTAAGATATCAATCACTTTATACATTTTAAGTTGAACTAACATGTCTACAGACTGTTTTTATTTTTTATTATTTTTAATTTGGGAGGAAAAAAATCACAGGGTTTAAATATTTAATGGAAGATTTCTTAAAAATCCAAGGACCATAGCTGTCAACTTCTCACCTGTGAAGCTGAAGTGCCCGCTCTGGTACAACACCATGAATGCAGGTGTTGCCATGGGAGCCATGAAGGAAAATGAATTTTATTCATAATCCTTTGCACATAAACTTTTCCTCCTGCAGGACTTGTGTAGAGTTGAGAAATCAAGGATGCTTATATGTGCATTATACAGAACATCAGCAAGAGGGAGCAAAAAAAAAAAGAACCCTGGTTGAGTGACAATCTATGAACCTTCTGACAGTCTGGAGAGTCCTCCTCCTCTGCTGCAGATCCACCCTCATGTGACATAAAAATATCATATGAAATGGAAAAATATCAAATATCATTTAATCAAGAGCTGATTACCTTGAAAACTTTGGGCTTCTTTTCCCTCTGGGGCCTCTTGTTTTCTTTTATAACCTAAAAAAAATAAAATTGGAAAATGAACTTCCATATAAATTTTTTTTAAAAAGCTCCCACTCGCTCTCCCCACCCTCCAATTTTTTATTTTTATTTTGGCTATTTCTCTGTCAAACTACTTATACCAGTTAATATCACCAACATGTTTGCTAGGCACGTCCTAAAGAGCTTATGTAAAATGTACATTTTAAAAGTCACTGGGAAAAAAAAACAAAAAACCCTTGCATAAAGATGAAGGAGGGCAGTACCCTTTTTTCCCCTTAAAGTCTGTCTTAATTAGCGTCGGCATTCTTCACAGCGAAGCCCATGAGGTAGCCATCTTGCTCGCTCCTGCAGAGGAAGCCCTGTACAGTAGAGCAGTCCTGCAAACTGCTTTTGGTATTATCATGGTGTTTAAAGGCAGCCCTGGCCTGCCAGCACTGTGGACGTGCTGGGCATGCCTTTTGCAAAAACAGCCCCACACAGAGGGCAGCCAATCGCAAGGCAGAGCTTAGCAACTCCAAAGTGATCTTCTGAGCCTAGCCCTTGCTAGACAAAGGATCCCTGTGCAGCTAGGCTCTCACCACAGGACACAGGCAGCCACAAGCTGCGACATGGAGTTCTCTGCAGAGGATCTGGTCTGCACCGAAATCACAGGAGGCTCCAGCAAGAAACAACAACAACAACAACAAAAAACCCAACAACAACAAACAAAAACCAAAAAAACAAACAAACAAATAAAAAAAACCAATGCACGCAAATCCCCCAGGTCACCAGTGCAGAGGCTCCCGGATTAGTAACCTGTGAGTGGCTGCCAGGGCAGGACTGAGCCAGACGGGGTGCGCTCCTCTGCAGGCACCATACAGGAGATGCATCTGAGCCTAGGGGGGCATTTGGGCTCGCTGAAACTCTGGAAGGTATTGTGCATTTTACTTTATAAGGCAAGACTCAATATTGGCGATATTTAAGGCAGGGAGGTTATGTGAGGACAGTGTAGGCTCAGTTGTTGGGCTATGTGTCTCATTCCGGCGAACCACACCTCTTTGCAGCCGGCACTTTGCCCAGAAACACAGCAATTTGATTTCTGTCAATAAATTTCCAATGACAAAGGCAGATGAAAAAAAATCAGCCACTTAAAAGAAAAAGGAGGATGAGGGCAGAATTGGGGGGTTGGAGTCTTTGCAATACACTTGCCATTCTGAGAAGCTCCAAGAGAAAGTATTCCTCTCCCTTGCTGTGGGTATTTTTTTCCCCCAAAGAAATGCCTGCCTTGCCAGAAGGGAAATTTGAACCTTGAAGACAAAAGGGCACCTCTGGTTCTGCTCATTCCCAAGATCATCAGCTGTCACCATGCAAAACGCCCTGGGTCCCAAGCTTGTCCTCCTGTGAAGTCCCTCTGCGCACCAGCCTGGTGATGACACGCACCCACCCATCTCCCCAGGACCAGGAGCTGAGACAAGTGTGGAACAAGCCACACACAGCTGAACTGCCCCCATGCCCAGCACGGGGGGCTGGCCATGGTTGACACCTGCCAGACACCAGGGAAGGAAAGGGCAGAACTCTCCTCCAGGTAGCCCCCGGCGTCACAACCACAGCTAAGGAGAATGTTGCCCAACAGAAGGCTAGTCTCAAGGTCACTGCCAAAAAGCTGTGCTGTGCTGTGCAGAGGCGGGCCACAGTCCCATCAGAGCCACCTTGACAGCTGCACACAGATCTTGGGAAGCCGGCTGAGCTCCAGCCTCCTGGGGCCAGAGTTTCAGCACTGCATCTGCAGGATTGGCAGGGTGACTTGCCTGGCTGCTTGGCCAAAAGATGGGTTTTCCACATGCACTTGGATTCGAAACAGATTCCCACAACCAGAAATTGGGAACAGAGTGTGGGCCGGAAGGCCTGCTTTCCATCTCCTTGGTTCCTAGTTTGCCACGAAAGCACTCTTTCCTTGCTGAATGAAGCTTGGAGTCCAATGGACCTTTTATTCCCACTTTAGTTTTTTGGCATCTGGAACTGAACCCAGGGCCTTATGAATGCTAATCACCTACATATGTGCACCCCCAGCCCCTGCTTTCCCATTGTGATTCTCTCTTGCACCTATTTTCAAAAAGTATTTGTTTATCTGGACGGGAATGGTGGTGCACTCCTTTAATCCCAGCAGAGGCAAAGGAAGGAAGATCCCTGTGACTTTGACATCAGCCTGGAACTACAGAGTGAGTCCCAGGTCAGCCTGGGCTAGAGTGAGACCCTACCTCAAAAAAACAAAAAAGCCGGGAATGGTGGTGCACACCATTAATCCTAGCACTAGGGAGGCAGAGGTAGAAGGATCTCTGTAAATTCAAGGCCAACCTGAGACTACATAGTGAATTCCAGATCACCTGGGCTAGAGTAGTGAGACCCTACCTCAGAAAACAAAACAAAATATTTACTTATTTATTTGAGAGAGAAAGATTGAAAGAATGGGCACTGTAGGACTTCCAGCCACCGCAAACAAATTCCAGACGTGAGCACCATCTTGAGCATCTGGCTTAAGTAGGTAGTGGGGAATTGAACCTAGGTCCTTAGCTAGTGTAAAGGCTTAACCTTGTGGTAGTATGTATTCTTTCTTTCATTTATTTAGGTTCTTGTTTTGTTTTATTTAGGTTTTTCAAGGTAAAGTTTCACTCTAGTCCAGGCTGACTTGGAATTCACTATGTATTCTCAGGGTGGCCTCAAACTCATGGCAATCCTCTACCTCCACCTCCCGAATGCTGGGATTGAAGGAGTGTTAGGCTTGTTTTTGAAACAGGCACTCACTTTGGTAGGCCAACTGGCCTGCACTCACTATGGAGTCTAAGGGCTGGCCTGGAACCTGTGGTGCTCCTGCCCCTTCAGCCCCTAAGTGCGAGAACTAAGGGAGTACACAACCACCTGCAACTTCATTCGTTGTCGTTGTTTATGGGGTGGGGGGATGACTTAGTTCATTTTGTTGCTCCTATGTTGTGATCCTGGGAAGTTAACCCGGAGCCTTGCACATGCTAGGTAAGCACTTCTTTCTTTCTCTTTCTTTTCTTTCTTTCTTTCTTTCTTTCTTTTTTCTTTCTTTTTTTTTGTGAGGTAGGGACTCACTCTGGTCCAGGCTGACCTGGAATTAACTATGTAGTCTCAGGGTGGCCTCGAACTCTCAGCGATCCTCCTACCTCAGCCTCCCGAGTGCTGGGATTAAAGGCGTGTGCCACCACGCCCGGCTACTTCTTTCTTTTTTTGTTGAGATACTAGCTTATATAGCCTTTAACTCACCAAATATCTGAGGATAAGCTGCTGCTCCACTTCCTAAGCTCCATTCCTTTAAGGAAGAGTAATGATCCTTTGTACGTCAAGTTACACACACATTATATATGCATTCTGTTATTGGTGGATATTGGGGATGCTTCTACTCGTAAATGATGCTGCTATGAACATCAGTGTATCTATTTAAGGCACTGCTTCCAATTATTTTGAAGAAAAAAATAAATTAGAGTAGAACTGCTGGCTGGATCATAAGCTAAGTCTATGTTTAACTTCATAAGGAACCACCAGACTGTTTACCAGGAGTGGCACCATCATCCAATCCATTGATATGCAAGCTAGCTCCGCCTTTCTCATAGAGCTTTGCATTTGGACAACCTCCTCCTTCGAGTAAGTGAATATAACTTTTAGAAAGTATTGACATCTTTTCCAGTTTGATTGGTTTTTCATTTTTTATTTTTGTAAAGAAGGTGAAGAAGACAATCCTCCACTTCCCTTCGCTATCACCTTCTTTATTTTTCTTTGCTTATTTGAGAGAGAGAGAGAAATAGGCAGGGGGGAGAGAGAAAGAATAGGTGCACCAGGGCTTCCAGCAGCTGCAAACAAACTTCAGAAGTGTGCGCCCCCTTGTGCACCTGGCTTACGTGGGTCCTGCGGAATCAAATCTGGGTCCTTTGGCTTTGTAGGCAAGCACCTTATCCACTAAACCATTTCTTCAGCCCATTTTTTTATATTTTTTTAAATATTTTATTTAGTTAGTTATTTTGGACAGAGAGAGAGAAAGGCAGATAGAGAGAGAATGGGTCACTGAGAATAAACACCAGAGGCATGTGACACCTTGGGCATCTGGCTTACGTGGGTACTGGGGAATTGAACCTGGGACAAGCACCTTAACTGCTAAGCCATCTCTCCATCTCCAGCCTTTTTTCCCCTGGAGGTAGAGTTTCACTCTAGCCCAGGCTGACTTAGAATTCACTATGGAGTCTAAGGGTGGCCTCGAAGTCACAGTGATTCTCTTACCTCTGCCTCCCAAGTGTTGGATTAAAAGGGTGCGCCACCGCGCCTGGCTCAGTTTGATTGTTTAATATTGAGTAAAGTCAATGGCATAATTATGATATGATGATATATTTCAAATCAATCCATTACCTGTGTGACCCATAAAACAAATTAATCCCAGAGAGTTAGTGTTTAATGTCTACACGGGTGGAATGTTGCCTTTTTAAAGCCCCACGGGCAGGCATTTTCAGTGCATGAGACATGCACTTGGCAACCTAAGCAAATATTGAAGGCCTGTGTGCACTGTTCTAAAAAATTAGCTAATAAATAAAGGCAGAGCTCATCCAGCTAGGCAGGGAGTTTAATGGATGTGACCACAGCTGTCTTCCCTCCCAATATCAAACTGATGAGACACTGAACTTCTACTGTTCATGGTCATTTGTCCCAATGCCTACACTTAAAAGAGGACTTCAGTCTCAACTCACAGCTTACGTAACGCTGAGGGGTTTGCTTTGAATGCAGGGTCTCAAGTAGACCAAGCTTCTATGTAATCAAAGATGGCCTTAAACATCAGATGCTCCTATTTTCCCTCACCACCCACTCTTCCTGAGTGCTGAGATTATAGCTGTGAGACACCAGACCAAGGTTATGTTGTGCAGGGGACTACAACCAGGGCTTCCTGCATGCTGGGCAAGCACTCCACCCACTGACCTACAGCCCAACCTCCATTTTTTTTCAAAGTAGGGTCTCACTCTAGCCCAGGCTGACCTGTAGTCCCAGGCTGACCTAGAACCCAGCATGCCTCCTTCCTCTGCCTCCCCAGTGCTGGGATGAAAGGAGTGCACTAGCATAACCAGCCAAAAATGGGGTGTCGTTTGTTGTTATTGTTTTGTTTTGCCAGATAGGGTCTCTCTTTAGCCCAAGCTGACCTGGAATTCACTATGTAGTCTCAGGCTGGCCTGAAACTCATGGTGATCCTCCAACCTCTGCCTCCCGAGTGCTGGGATTAAGGGTGTGTATCATGATGCCTGGCCAAAAATGACTTTTGAGAGACAGAATAATCAGGAATCATTAGCAGGTCAATCAAGAGAGTCATGTCCACCAATTTAGAATTCAGTGCAGGGGCTGGAGAGATGGCTTAGCAGTTAAGCGCTTACCTGTGAAGCCTAAGGACCCCAGCTCGAGGCTCGATTCCCCAGGACCCACGTAAGCCAGATGCACAAAGTGGAGCATGCATTTGGAGTTAATTTGCAGTGGAGGCCCTGGTGCACCCATTCTCTCTATATCTATCTGCCTCTTTCTCTCTCTGTCTGTTGCTCATAAATAAATAAATAGAATTTAGTGCATACAAGTCAATCCTACTGGAAAATAGATTGAACACTAAGAAACTGAGTGTTTTACTCCCACTGCTTCAAACCCGCACTCAGAGCTCGTAGGCATCCCTGGTCTTTTGAACCTCTACAAGTGGAAGAACGACGCCTCTCACCAGCCTCCATGGTGATGTCTTCTTGGGTTGTACATTAAGGGCAGTGATCACTTTTGAACTATAACGAGATAATTATTTTAGGGAAACCCAGTAGCCCCAACAAAGCCTTGTAAAAGTGAAACTCCAAATTATGTAACTTGAAATTATCTGTGAACTATTAGACCATCTTGTCTGCTCTGAATATTCAAGGAAAAAACAGAAAAGAAAATGAAAACCTCATCTGGATGCTCAGCATGGTGGTGCATGCGTGTACTTGCATGCCTTGCAAGGGAGTTCAAGATGGCTTCAGGAAGAGAAATGGATTAGCAGTTAAGGTGCTTGCCTGTGAAGTCTAAGAACCCAGGTTTGATTCCCTAGAACCCATGAAAGCCAGGTGCACAAGGTAGTGCATCTGGAGTTCGTTTGCAGTGGCTGGAGGCCCTGGCACACCCATTCTCTCTCTCTCTCACACCCTCCCTAACAAACTCAGAGACCATCTTGGGATACAGGAGACTCTGTCCCAAGAAACCAAAAGAATCCAGAACCTGGGCTGGGGAGATGGTTCAGTGGTTAAAGGCACTTGCTTGGAAAGCCTGACTGCCTGGGTTCGACTTTCAGGTACAAATGAAAAGCCATATGCACAACGCAGTGCATGTGTCGGGAGTTCCATCTGTAATAGCAAGAGGCCCTGGTGCACGCATACACACTCTCCCAAATAAATAAATAAATAAATGAATAGGGGCTAAAGAGATGGCTTAGTGGTTAAGGAGTTTGCCTGCAAAGTTTAAGGATCCCGGTTCAATTCTCCACATAAACCACACGCATCTGGAGTTCGTTTCCAATGGCTAGAGGCCCTGGCGTGCCCATTCTCACTCTCCCTCTCTCTCTTTCCCTCTCTCTATCTCTAATAAATAAATAAATAAATAAGAATAAAATCTTTAAAAAATAATTATAAATAAATAGGACTGGAGGGATGACTTAGCGGTTAAGGCACTTACCTGCAAAGCCAAAAGACCCAGGTTCAATTCCCCAGAACCCACGTAAGCCAGATACACAAGATGGTGCATGCGTCTGGAGTTCGTTTGCAGTGGCTGGAGGCCCTGGTGCACCCGTTCTCATATTCTCTCTCTCTTTCTCTCATAAATTAAAAAAAAAAAAAAACGGAATAGGAAAAATTCCAGGTCTGGAGAAATGGATCAGTGGTTAAAGACAGTTGTTTGAAAAGCCTGACAGCTTTTAGAGAACCCAAGTAAAGCCAGATGCGCAAAATGGCACGTGTATCTGGGGCTCCTTTGAAAGAGGCCCTGGCATGCCCATTCTCTCTCTCTCCTAAATAAATAAGTCTTTAATCCCAGAACTCAGGAGGCAGAGGTAGGAGGATCGATTTGAGTTCCAGGCCAGCCTAAGACTACATAGTGAATTCCAGGTGAGCCTGGGCTAGAGTGAGTCCCTACCAAAAAAAAAATTGTTTTTGGTTTTTCGAGGTAGGGTCTCACTCTACAGCTCAGGAAGAACTGACCTCACCAGCCTCCATGGTGATGTCTCAGGGCAGTACATTAACAGTGATCACTTTTGAACTATAACGAGATAATTATTTTAGGGAAACCCAGTAGCCCCAACAAAAACAAACAAACAAACTCAAATTATTTTTAAAGGAAATTATCTGGAGAACTATTAGACCATCTTGTCTGACTCTTGCCTTCAAGGAAAAAACAGAAAAGAAAATGAAAACCTCATCTGGATGCTCAGCATGCCTTGCATGGGAGTTCAAGATGGTTCAGGAAGAGAAATGGATTAGCAGTTAAGGTGCTTGCTGGTAAGTCTAAGAACCCAGGTTTGATTCCCAGAACCCATGAGGAAGCCAGGTGCACAAGGTAGTGCATCTGGAGTTCAGCCTGAGACTGGCTGGAGGCCCTGCACACCAATTCTCTCTCTCTCTCACACCCTCCCTCAAAAACTCAGAGACCATCTTGGGATAAGAAAACTCTGTCCCAAGAAACCAAAAGAATCCAGAACCTGGGCTGGGGAGATGGTTCAGTGGTTAAAGGCACTTGAGAGGAAAGCCTGACTGCCTGGGTTCGGGAGAGAGGTACAAATGAAAAGCCATATGGGAGAAGGAAGGAGATGAAAGGGGAGTTCCATCTGTAATAGCAAGAGGCCCTGGGGCAGGGAGAGACTCTCCCAAATAAATAAATAAATAAATGAATAGGGGCTAAAGAGATGGCTTAGTGGTTAAGGAGTTTGCCTGCAAAGTTTAAGGATCCCGATTCAATTCTCAGATAAACCACAAGCATCTGGAGTTCGGGAGAATGGCTAGAGGGAGATGGGGAAGGGAGCCCATTCTCACTCTCCCTCTCTCTTTTCCCTCTCTCTATCTCTAATAAATAAATAAATAAATAAGAATAAAATCTTTAAAAATAATTATAAATAAATAGGACTGGAGGGATGACTTAGCAGTTAAGGCACTTACCTGCAAAGCCAAAAGACCCAGGTTCAATTCCCCAGAACCCATATAAGCCAGATGCACAAGATGGTGCATGCGTCTGGAGTTCGTTTGCAGTGACTGGAGGCCCTGGTGCAGCTGTTCTCATATTCTCTCAGCTTTCTCTCATTTGCTCAAAAAAAAAAAAAAAAAAAAACGGAATAGGAAAAATTCCAGGTCTGGAGAAATGGATCAGTGGTTAAAGACAGTTGTTTGAAAAGCCTGACAGCTTTTAGAGAACCCAAGTAAAGCCAGATCTCTGTGTGGCACGTGTATCTGGGGCTCCTTTGAAAGAGGCCCTGGCATGCCCATTCTCTCTCTCTCCTAAATAAATAAGTCTTTAATCCCAGAACTCAGGAGGCAGAGGTAGGAGGATCGATTTGAGTTCAAGGCCAGCCTAAGACTACATAGTGAATTCCAGGTGAGCCTGGGCTAGAGTGAGTCCCTACCTCAAAAAAAAAATTGTTTTTTTGGTTTTTCGAGGTAGGGTCTCACTCTAGCTCAGGCTGACCTGAAATTCTCCATGTAGTCTCAGGGCAGCCTTGAACTCACAGTGATTAAAGGTGTGCACCACTATACCCAGCCAAAAACAAACAAACAAACACAACTTTTTTTAAAGGACAGGCTGGAGAGATTGCTCAGTGGTTAAGACTCTTGCCTGCCATGCCTAACAACCCAAGTTCAATTCCCCCGTACCACAATGAAGCCAGAAGCACAGGGTGGCATATGCATCTGGAGTTCGTTAGCAGTGGTTGGAGGCCTTGGTGCACCCGTTCTCTGTCTGCTGGTACATACCTTTAATCCCAGCACTCATGAGGAAGAGGTCGGAAAATTGCCATTAATTTGAGGCCAGCCTGAGACTACATAGTGAATTGCAGGCCAACTTGGGCTACAGCGAGACCCTACCTCAAAAAAACAAAAAAGAAAGAAAGAGGGTAAGAAAAAGGGAAGGAGAAAGAGAGAGGGGAATGGGAGAGAGGAAGGAGAGAGAAAGGGGGAAGGGAGAGAGGAAGGAGTGAGATGGGGAAGGGAGAGCAAGGAGGCCTGAGAAAGGGGGAAGGGTCAGTGGAAGGCCTTCCATGGGGAAGGGAGAGAGGAAGGAGAGAGAATTTTGCTCTTTAGAGATAAAACTGAGAGAAAATGGGGTTGTATAAGAAATATGATATAAAAGAGGAAGGAGAGAGTGCAAATGTCTTGAGGACAGGGAAAGGGGGAAGGAGAGAGAAAGGGGAAGGGAAGAGGAGGACTGAGGGAGATGGGGAAGGGAGAAATATAAGGAGAGAGAGAGGGGGGAAAGGAAAGAGTTCATTCAAATACAGGAAGGAGGGGAGGGGAAGAAAAAGGAGGAGAGGGGGATGGAAGGAGAAAGGAAGGAGGGAGGGGGAGAGGAAGGGAATAGTTGGGTATGGAGCTGGAGAGGTGGTTCAGCAGTTAAGGCATTTGCCTGCAAAGCCTAACAACTCAGGTTTAATTATCCAGTATCCATATAAAGCCAGATGCACAAAGGGCACAGCATTTGGGAGTTTGTTGACTAGATTTCTCTCTGAGTGCAACAGGCAGTAGGTAAAAAAAGAATTTTTTTTTTTTTTTTTGGCATTTTGTGCCAGGTAGGGTCTCACTCTGGTCCAGGCTGACCTGGAATTCACCATGCAGTCTCAGGGTGGCCTCAAACTCTCGGCGATCCTCCTCCTTCTGCCTCCCGAGTGCTGGGATTAACCGTGCGCCACCACTCTCCAGCCCTCCTGAAGATATTTTTAAAAAATTTTACTAGCTGGGCGTGGTGGCGCACGCCTTTAATCCCAGCACTCGGGAGGCAGAGGTAGGAGGATCGCCGAGAGTTCGAGGCCACCCTGAGACTGCATGGTGAATTCCAGGTCAGCCTGGACCAGAGTGAGACCCTACCTCGAAAAAAAAAAAAATTGTCAATGGTGGATCACTCCTGTGATCCCAATAGAGAGGCTGAGATAGAAGGTTAGGCGTGAGTTCAAGGCCAGCCTGGGCTACAGTGACAACCCTGCCTCAGAGAAAAATATAATGAAATACTCATAATAAATGGAATTTGATGGAAAAAAATCAGTTAGGCGTGGTGGTGCATACATTTAATCCCTGCACTCATGGCAAAGGTAGGAGGATCACCATAAGTTCAAGGCCACCCTGGGACCACACAGTGAATTCTAGGTCAGCCTGGGCTAGAGTGAAACACTACCACAAAAAGAAAATCATTTTTTAAATCATATTTAACTTCTCTGTCACCCACTGCAATTCTCTATTAGCTCATCAACCAGTGAGTACTGCCCACACACTTGCTGAAGTGCACGGCCTACACGCTCTCTAGTCAGCACTGTCTGCCTGGTGTCAGTGGTGGCCTTCCACTGCACTGCGTTCCCACTTCCTCCTGTCCTGACCCTAATTTTGCTCTTTAACATAAAACTGACCACAAAATGGGGTTGTATATGAAATATGATATAAAAATAAGCTGTAGAGTGCAAATGTCTTGAGCACACCAGAAATACCAAAACCCTCTCATTACACTAAGGCAAGCAAATCACTGTGGCATGATCATCACACTGGAAACCACAAATATAATTCGGCTTCACATGGGAACACAAAACCAGTTCATTCACAATACATCTTGATCTTTCAGCAAGAAAAATGTTTCTACAGATGCTAAAAACTGGTGTGTCCTAGCTAATTCAGGAATGGTTTCTTTCTTAAAATGCACATGAGCATATGTATGCATATACATGTTTGTGCATACAGGAGTATGTGTGCATATGTGTGAAGGACAGACAACTTCTGATGTTTTTCCTCCTGAAGAATTCTTTTTTTTTTAATTTTGTTTATTTTTATTTATTTATTTGAGAGCAACAGGCAGAGAGAGAGAGAGAGGGAAAGAATGTGCGTACCAGGGCATCCAGCCACTGCAAACGAACTCCAGATGCATGGGCCACCTTGTGCATCTGGCTTATGTGGGTACTGGGGAATCAAGCCTCGAACCGGGGTCCTTAGGCTTCACAGGCAAGTGCTTAACCGCTAAGCCATCTCTCCAGCCCTCCTGAAGAATTCTTTTAAAAAATATGGCCTTAGCCGGGCGTGGTGGCGCACGCCTTTAATCCCAGCACTTGGGAGGCAGAGGTAGGATTACTGTGAGTTCAATGCCATCCTGAGATTACATAGTAAATACATAGTAAATTCCAGGTTAGCCTGGACCAGAGTGAAACCCTACCTCAAAAAAAAAAAAAAAAAAAAAAAAAAAAGAGACTACATAGTGAATTCCAGGTCAGCCTGAGCCAGAGTGAGACCCTACCTTGAAAAACCAAAAAAAACTAGAAAAAAAAAATGGGCTTGGGCTGGGCATGGTGGCACATGCCTTTAATCCAGCACTTGGGAGGTAGAGGTAGGAGGGCTGTGGTGAGTTTGAGACCACCCTGAGACTATATAGTGAATTACAGGTCAGCCTGGACTAGAACAAAACCCTGCCTTGAAAAAACAAAAACAAAAAACAAAGGGCTTGGGCTGGAGAGATGGCTGAGTGGTTAAGGCCACTGCCTTCAACTAATGGCCTAGGACTGGAGAGATGGCTAAGTGGTTAATGCATTTGCCTGAATAGCTTAAGAATTTAGGTTCAATTCCCCAGTACCCATGTAAGGCAGAGGCACAAAGTAGCACATGCATCTGGAATTCGTATGCAGTGGCTAGAAGCCACTCTTTAATAAATAAATAAAATAAAATAAATTTAAAAAAACAAATACTCCAAGTTCAATTCCCCAGGACCCATAAAAAGCCAGATGCAGAAAAAAGGTGCATGCATCTGGAATTCATTTGCAGTGGCTAGAAGCCCTGGCACACCCATTCTCTCTCTCTTTCTGCTTGCAAATAAATTAAATTAAGTAGAAAACATGGGCTGGAGAGATGGCCCAGTGGTTAAGGCACTTGCCCACAAAGCCTTAGGACGGAGTTTGATTCTCCAGTAAAGCCAGATGCATAAGGTGGCGTGTGCGTCTAGTGCAGGCAGGCTTTGCAAACAAGCACCTTTAAGCACTGAGCCATCTCCTCAGACTTTCCTCTGAGGAATTCTTTAGGAATGTTGTCAACCTCCTTAGAATCTTTGCGATGAGGCCTTTCAGTGGTCTGGATCTCAGCAATTAGGTAGGCGAGACTAAGATTGCCCGTGAGTCGCGGGAACCCTCCTGTCTCTGCAGAGCACCACAGGTGTGCAGGTGTGCTCCACCATGCCTGAAGATCAAACTCAGGTCTCTGGGCTTCAAGACAAGCCAGGAACTGAGTGAGCTATCTCCCCAGCCTTGCTACTTTATTTTTGTTTTGTTTTTCGAGGTATAGTCTCACTCTATTCCAAGCTAACCTAGAATTCACTACATAGTCTCAGGCTGGCCTCAAACTCAGAGCGATTCTATCTTGGCCTCCTGAGTGATACAACTAAAGAAAAGGCATGTGCTACATCTTTTTCTTTCTGTCTTTCTTTCTGTCTTTCTTTCTCTCTTTCTAATATTTTATTTTTACTTATTTACTTGAGAGAGAGAGAGAAAGAATGGGCACACCAGGGCCTCCAGCCACTGCAAATGAACTCCAGATGCATATGCCACCTTGTCTGGCTTAAGTGGGTCCTGGGGAATCGAACCAAGGTCCTTTGGCTGTGCATGCAAGCGCCTTAACCACAAGCCACCTCTCCAGCCCATCTTTATTTTTTTTCTTTCCTTTCTGTCTTTCTTTCTTCTTCTTTTTTTTTTTTTAGAGCAAGAAAGAGACAGAGAGAGAGAGGGAGAGAGAACTGGCATGCCAGGGCCTCAGCCACTACAATCGAACTCCACACGCTTGTGCCTCCTAGTGTGCGTGTGAGAGCTTGCACTTGTGTCACTTTGTGCATCTGGCTTACGTGGGATCTGGAGAGAGATCAAATATGGGTCCTGAGGCTTCCCAGGCAAGCACCTTAACCACTAAGCCATCTCTCCAGGCCCCAGCTCATCTTTTTCTTTTTCTTTTTTTTTTTTTTTTTTTTTTTGGTTTTTCGAGGTAGGGTCTCACTCTAGCTCAGGCTGACCTGGAATTCACTCTGTAGTCTCAGGGTGGCCTCGAACTCACGGCAATCCTCCTACCTCTGCCTCCCAAGTGCTGGGATTAAAGGCCTGCGCCACCACGCCCGGCTATCTTTTTCTTTTTTATTAAAATTTTTTTGTTTACATTTATTTATTTATTTGAGAGTGAAAGACACAGAGAGAAAGAGACAGAGAGAGAGAATGGACACACCAAGGCCTCCAGCCACTACAAACAAACACCAGATGCATGTGCCACTTTGTGCATCTGGCTTACATGGGTCCTCAAACCGGGGTCCTTAGGCTTCACAGGCATGCGCTTAACTGCTACACCATTTCTCCAGGCCCCCACCCATCTTTTTCTTTGTTAGAGAATACTTTAGAGATTTCTGTTATCAAACATACAGCCTCACATATGAACACATTGAAGTGCACTCATACATTTAATGTTTCCAGCTCATTATGGCTTTTACTTTCATTTATTTATTTGAGAGAGAGAAAGGAGAGAGAGGCAGATAGAAAATGGGTGCACCAGAGCCTCCAGCTGCTGCAAATGAACTCCAGATGCATGTGTCACCTTGTGCTTCTGGCTTACATGGGTCCTGGGTAATTTTTAACCTAGGTCCTTTGGCTTTGCAGACAAATACCTTAACCGCTAAGCCATTGCTCCAGCCCCTGGCTTTTAATTTCTTTATAAAACAAGTCAATATGGTAAGCTGGAATACATTTACCAAAGTTGACAGCACAGCTGAAGTTTCCAAAAATTCAAACTATATGTGTGCATATGGTTTATTTATATATTAAAAGGCCAATAATGGCAGTATGCCATACATCAGTAGCATCAGCATTTCCACTTTCTGAGGTCAAATGAATAAAATTATGCAGATTGACCACACTCCAGTTTTTTAATATTTTATTTTTATTTATTTATTTATTTATTTATTTGAGAGAGAGAGAAGGAAAGAGAGGGAGAGAATGGGCGTGCCAGGACCTCCAGCCACTGCAAACGAACTCCAGACACGTGCGACACCTTGTTCATCTTGCTTACATGGGTCCTTTGGCTTTGTAGGCAAGTGCCTTAAGTGCTAAACCATCTCTCTGGCTCCACACTCCAGTTTTTCAAAAAAAGGGGGCAGGACTGAGATGGAGCTCACTGGTAGAGCATTTGCCTAGCATGCTCAAAGCCCTGGATAATACGCTCAGCACTGCATAAATAGAAAGACCTATTCTGTACCGTAGAGTAAAAGAATCAAGGCTGGGAGCCAGGCGTGATGGCACACACCTTTAGTCCCAGCACTAAGAATGCTGAGGTAGGAGGATTGCTGTGGGTTTGAAGCCAACATGGGCTACAGAATGAGCTCCAGATCAGCCTTGCTTACAGTGAGACCTACTTCAAGGGAAAACAAACAAACAAACTTTGGAAAGAAAAAAAAGAGAGGGAAAAAAATCTCTGGATCTGGCACAGTGGCGCACGCCTTTAATCCCAGCAGGGAGGCAGAGGTAGAGGATCGCTGTGAGTTCCAGGTCAGCCTGAGACTGCATATCGAATTCCAGGTCAGGCTGGGCTAGACTGAGACCCTACCTTAAAAAAAAAACAAAAAAAACCTCTAGGTTGAGAAGATGGCTCTGCAGATAGATAAAATATTTGCCTTGGAACTGTAAGTGTCTAAGTTCAGATTCCCAGCCATAAAAGCCAGAAGCTGTGGTGGGTTCCTATAATCTCAGTGAGCCTCTGAAAAAAACAGGGAAGGTGAGTCATGACCACCTTGTCTGCCTACAATCATATACACACATACAGACACACTAGATAAACTAATTTTTTTTTAAATCGGCTTCAGCCAGGTGTGGTGGCTCACACCTTTAATCCCAGCACTAGGGAGGCTGAGGTGGGAGGATGGCTGTGAGTTTGAGGCCAGTCTGGGACTAAGAGTAAATTCCAGGTCAGCCGAGGCTAGAGTGAGATCCTACCTCGAAAAAAAAAAGAAAAGAATACCAAAAGGCAAAAGCAGATGAAAGTAAAGAGAGGAACAGGAAACAGACATGCAGCCCAGCAGCAACACTCACAAGAACTCTCACAGGGCAGGTATGTCAGTTCTCCTGCAGAGCAGCCCCACTTCACAACAGACTACCTCCATGCACAAGCAGGTTTTCACAAACACACACAATGACTATCAAAAAAATCTGAATCTGATTGGCTGCAATTAACAATGGAAAAATGATCAATTGCACACCAATAATTCCTTGAAATAGATTATTTGATTTTTATTATTTTGGGTTTTTTTGTTTTATTTTTTAAATTTTTTAGTTATTTGGGGCTGGATAGCTGGCTTAGCGGTTAAGGCGCTTGCTTACAAAGCCAAAGAACCTCGGTTCGATTCCCCAGGACCTATGTAAGCTGGATGCACAAGAGGGGGCATGCATCTGGAGTTCATTTGCAGTGGCTGGAGGCCCTGGCACCCCTATTCTCCCTCTCTCTGTCACTCTCTCAAATAAATGAATAAATAAAAATAAAATATTTTTTAAAAAAATGATTCATTCATTTATTTGAGAGAGGTAGATAGAAAAATAGATTTGCCAGGGACTCTAGCCACTGTAAAGGAACTCTCCAGATGCATACGCCTCTTTGTGCATCTGGCTTTACATGCTATGAGGAATTGAACCTGGATCCTTAAGGTGTTGCAGGCAAGCACTTTAACCATAGAGCCATCTCTCCAATCTCGCATTTTATTTTACTTTTTGAGAGGTAGGGTCTTACTCTAGCCCAGGCTGACCTGGAACTCACAGTGATCCTCTTACCACTGCCTCCTGAGTGCTGGAATTAAAGGCATGCACCATCATGACTGTCTTATTTTGTTTGTTGGTTGGTTTGATGATTTATTTGTTTGTTTTAGAGACAAGCTCTGATATAGCCAAAATTAGCCTAACACTTGCTATGTAGAGGCTGAGGAGATTGCTCAGTGGTTAAAGATGCATGCTTGCAACACCTACCTGCCTGGAGTTCAATTCCTTCATACCTATGTACAGCCACAAAATTGTGGGCACATACATGTGGACTTTGTTTGCAACAGCCCCCTGGCATGCCCATTCTCTTTTTTTCAAAAACAAAAAATATTTTATATATATTTGCTATGTAGTTGAGGCTAACCTTGAACTCCTGACTAACCTGCCTCTGCCTCTGCCTCTGCCTCTGCCTCCCAAGAGCTGGGGCTACCATGCCCATGCATTATTTTATTATTTCTTTTCAGTTTTATGAAGTAGGGTCAAACCTGGCCCAGGCTGACCTGGAATTCACTAAGCAGTCTCAGGTTGGCCTCAAACTCACCCTCCTACCTTGGCCTCCTGAGTGCTGATATTAGAAGCATGTGCCACCATGCCCTGCTTATTATATCATTTTTTTTGTTGTTGTTGTTGTTTGGTTTTGTTTTGTTTTTAGAGGGAAGGTTTCACTCTACCCCAGGCTAACCTGTAATTCACTATGCAATCTCAGACTGACCTCGAACTCACAGTGATCCTCCTACCTTTGCCTCCAGAGTGCTGGGATTAAAGGCATGTGCCACGACCCCACCCAGCTTATTATATCATTTTCGATATGCAGAGCTGGATAGTTCCAAATTTGAAGACATCCTCCTGCCTCAGCCTTCCAAGGCTTCTGTTAAAGGAATGGACAATGGTGCTACGCTTCTGTTTGTATTTCTTTCTCTGGAGGCAGGATATTACTATATGTCCTTTGCTGGCCTATTACTTACTCCCTATGTGGCTCAGGCTGGCCTTAAAACTGAAGGTTATCTTTCTGCCGTGGCCTCCCAAATCCTGCCTAGGATAATAAGCATGCATCAACATGCCTGGAAAATTATTTAATATTTTTTTAATTATGGAATTTTTATGATTTCTAAATCATTATGTGCAAGATGAGCATTGTGATCACTTATATGAGGATCAAGTTAGTCTCAAAAATTCAGTAAAGGGGCTGGAGGGATGGCTTAGTTGTTCAGGCACTTGCCTGGGAAGCCTGAGGACCCAGGTCCAATTCCCCAATACCCATGTAAGCCACATGCATAAGGTGGTGCATGCATCTGGAGTTCAGGTGCAGTGGCTAGACGCCCTGGCATGCCCATTCTGCCCATTCTCTCTATATATCTATCTCTGTCTCTCTCCGATAAATAAATAAATATTTTAAAAGAAGGAAAGTTCAGTAAAAAAGCCAGGTGTGTTGCTGGGCGTGGTGACTCATGCCTTTAATTCCAGCACTCACGAGGCAGAGGTAGTCCAGGCTGACCTGGAATTCACTATGTAGTCTCAGGGTGGCCTTGAACTCACAGAGATCCTCCTACCTCTGCCTCCCGAGTGCTGGGAGTAAAGGCGTGAGTAGCTAAAAACACATGGAAACCTTAGCAGGACTAAAGCACTAATGTAATAAGGGTGTAATAATCATGGTAGCTAAAAATACATCAAATATCTCATCTGACTTGGGCAGTAGTCAGTCATTATTTGGATTAACTAAAATGCTGGTACATGGCTGGAGGGAAGGCTTAGCAATTGAGGCACTTGCCCATGAAAGCTAAGGATCCAGGTTCCATTCTCCAGATCCCATGGAAGCCAGATGCACATGATGGCACATGCCTCTGGAGTTGGTTTGCAGTGGCTAAAGAACCTGGCATGTCCATTCTCTCTCTAATGAATTAAAAGGGGGGGGGTAGCTGGAGAGATGGCTTAGCAGTTAAGTGCTTGCCTGTGAAGCTTAAGGACCCTGGTTCAAGGCTCAATTCCCCAGTACCCATGTAAGCCAGATGCACAAGCTGGCGTTTGCTGTGGCTGGAGACCCTGGTGCGCCCATTCTCTCTCTCTGCCTCTTTCTCTGTCTGTCACTCTCAAATAAATAGAAAATAAAATAAAAAAATATTTTTTAATGCTGATACAATCACTATCTTTGACAGGTTTTTCAGAAAGTTTTGTTTTGTTTTGTGTTTCAAGGTAGGGTCTCACTCTAGCCCAGGATGACCTGGAATTCACTATGTAGTCTCAGGCTGGCCTGGAACTCACAGTGACCCTCCTACTTCTGCCTCCTGAGTGCTGGGATTAAAGGCAGTCTCAATCATGCCATGCCATCTTTTTTTTGGGGGGTGGAGGGGAGAAATTTAACAAAAATATCAGGGCAGAGGAGTGCTCAGCACTGAAACATCACTATCATACCTTCCAAAGCTCAGGGTCCATGGCAAAAGAGGGGGCAGAAAGAATGTAAGAGCCAAAGGAAGAGTAGGATTCCTTACAACGTGCTCCTCCAGACACAAAATGGCCTGGATATCCATGACCTCACAGTACCTGACACTACCCTCACAAGACCATAATAGGAGGAAAAGATGATGTCATCAAAATAAAAGAGATTGAGAAGGGGATGGGTTACGATAAGAGAGTGGAGCTATGAAGGGGTGAGGGGGGAGAGGGAGTTATCATGGTTTATTGTCTATAATTATGTAAGTTGTCAATAATAATAATAATATTAGGGACTAAAATTTCACATTTTTAGAGAAAGAAATGGACCTGGTTTCCCAAAAAATGCTTCTGCCTACCTTGCAGTAAAACCTCTTACCCTGCTGAGGAATTCCACCAGCCCTAAGCCTACCTCAAAAAAAAAAAAAAAAAAAAATATATATATATATATATATATATATATATATATATATATATATATATAGCCGGGCATGGTGGTGCATGCCTTTAATTCTAACACTCGGGAGGCAGAGGTAGGAGGATCATAGGAGGATCGCAGCGAGTTCAAGGCCACTCTGAGACTATGTAGTGAATTCCAGGTCAGCCGGCATTAGAATGAGACCCTACCTCGAAAAAATAAAAACAAACAAACATAATAGACAAACAAACAAAAAGTGAACACCTGTATCCCCAGTACTTGGAGGGTGTGGAGGTGAGAGGATCAGGAGTTCAAGGCCAGATATAGAGACACTGCCTCAAAATAATAAATATAAAATAAAGTGAAAAAATACTACCAGGCTACTACCAGGTGTGGTGGTGCACGCCTTTAATCTGAGCACTTTTGGGAGACAGAGGTAGGAGGATCACTATGAGTTCAAGACCACCTAAAAGTACACAGTGAATTCCAGGTCAGCCTGGGCTAGAGAATGATCCTACCTCGAAAAACCAACCAACCAACGAAACCCTGCCTTGAAAAAACAACACATGCCTTTAATCCCAGCACTTGGGAGGCAGAGATATGAGGATCACCATGAGTTTGAGGCCACTTTGGGACTACAGAGTAAATTCTTTGCCTCCTGGGATTAAAGACATGTGCCACCACCCACAGCAAGCATCTTACTTCTAACCACAGCTCTTGGCAAGAGTATACCATGGCTAGCTTTTTCCTCCAACATAGACATGCTCATAAATCAACAGGAAGCAAATACTCTGTTTAGTTGCATTCAGAACAATCAGAAAAGATGATGATGATGATGGGCTGGAGAGATGGCTCAGTGGATAAGGCGCATGCCTTCGAAGCCTTAGGACCCCGGTTTGATTCTCCAGGTCCCACAAAAGCCAGGTGCACATGGTGGCACATGTGTCTGGAGTTCGTTTGCAGTGGCTAAAGGCCCTGGTGCACCCATTCTCGCTCTCTCTCTCCCTCTCTCTGTCTCCAATAAATAAATAAAAATAAAATCTTTAAGAAAAGAAAAAAACCTGGGCATGGTGGCGCACACATTTAATACCAGCACTCAGGAGGCAGAGGTAGGAGGATCACCATGAGTTCAAGGCCACCCTGAGACTACATAGTGAATTCCAGGTCAGCCTGGGCTAGAGTGAGACCCTACCTCGAAAAACCAAAAAAAAAAAAAAAAAAAGATGAGAATCAGTCAAGATTTTCTCCATACACGTCAGCACTCTTCTCATCGTCAAGCTTTCCCAGAAAGATTCCATTAGTTTGATTCATTTGCTGGTCGTAACATACTTAATCTGACACTAATACCACAACACCTGTGCCACATCCATCACAGCCTCACTTGTACTGAAAAGAAGACTGGCTTTCCAGTTTTGATGTCATCAATTCTAGAACTACTACTGTGAAATAACAGCCAACAGGTGATCCAAAAAGAGATGTGAAGGGGCTAGAGAGATGGCTTACTAGTTAAGGCACAAAGTCTAATGACCCAAGTTCAATTCCCCACATAAAGACAGATGCACAAAGTGGAGTCCTTTGCAGTGGCTGGAGGCCTTGGCACGTTCATTCTCACTGTCTCTCTTTTCTCTATATCTCTCTGCTTGCACGTAAATAAATAAAAATATTTGAACAAAAAAAGAAAAAGAGCCAGAAGTGGTGGTGCATATCTTTAACCCTAGCACTCGGGTGGCAGAGGTAGGATGATCACTGTGAGTTCAAGGCCACCCTGAGACTAAGCAGTGAATTCCAGGTCAGCCTGGCCTAGAGTGAGACCCTACGCCAAAAAACCAAAAACATAAAAAATAAAAATAAAGGGCTGGAGAGATGGCTTAGCAGTTAAGGCGTTTGCCTATGAAGCCAAAGAATCCCAGTTTGATTTTCCAGGTCCATGCACAAGGTGGCCGGCATGCATGCATCTGGCTAGAGTTTGTTTGCCTAAAAAATAAAAATAAATGGCTAGAGGCCTTGGCGCAGAGGTAGGAGGATCTCTCAAGGCCACCCTCTCAATGCCCTAAAAAATAAAAAATAAATCAATAAAAAAAATAAAAAAAAAAAATTTAAAAAAATAAAAAATAGGGTTAGAGAAATGGCTCAACAGTTCAGTGCACTTACTTGCAATACTTAGTGGCCTGGGTTTCATTTCCCAGTACCCCCAAAGGCCAGATACACAAAGTGCCTGAGGTTTGTTTGCAATGGCAAGAGGGCCTGGCACAACCATATTATCTCTCTCTCTTACTCTCTCTCAAATAAATAAGGTATAGATGGGATGGGGAGATGGCTCTGTGTAAATTCCAGGTCAGCCTGGGCTGGAGTAAGACCCTACCTGGAAAAACAACAAACAAACAAACAAACAAAATACTGCTATTTAGTCTGGTCGAATACATGATGACCTTTAATGTTTTAGGGTAAAAAAATTAAATTGAGGGCTGGAGAGATGGCTTAGTGGTTAAGGCGTTTGCCTGGGAAGCCTAAGGATCCCGGTTTGATTCTCCAGGTCCCACGTAAGCCAGATGCACAAGGGGGCGCATGCGTCTGGAATTCATTTGCAGTGGCTAGAGGCCCTGGTACGCCCATTCTCTCTCCCCTCTATCTCCCTCTCTCTCTGTCTCAAATAAATAAATAAATAAATAAATAAATAAATAAATAAATGAATAAATAAATTTTTTTTTTAAAAAATTAAATTGAGGGCTGGAGAGATGGCTTAGCGGTTAAGGCGTTTGCCTGGGAAGCCTAAGGACCCAGGTTTGATTCCCCAGTACCCACACGAACCAAACGTACAGGGTGGCACATTCATCTGGAGTTTGTTTGCACTGGCTGGAGACTCTGGAAAGCCCATTCTCTCTATATATATATATCTGATCTCTCTCTCTCTCTCTCTCTCATAAGTAAATATATATATATATATATATATATATATATATATATATATATATTTTTTTTTTTTTTTTTGGTTTTTTTGGTAGGGTCTCACTCTGGCCCAGGCTGACCTGGAATTAACTATGTAGTCTCAGGGTGGCCTTGAACTCTTGGTGATCCTCCTACCTCTGCCTCCCGAGTGCTGGGATTAAAGGCGTGCGCCACCACGCCCGGCAAGTAAATATATTTTTTTAAAAAAAGATTAAATTGGGCTGGAGAGATGGCTTAGGGTTAAGGCACTTGCATGCAAAGCCAAACGACTCAAGTTCAACTCCCCAGGACCTATGTAAGCCAGATGCACAAGGGGATGCACACATCTGGAGTTCGTTTGCAGTGGCTGGAAGCCCTGGCACGCCCATTCTCTCTCTTTCTCTCTCTCTCCTCCTGCCTAGTTCTGTAGCTCTCTCTCTCTCTCTCAAATAAATAAATAATTTTTTAAGTGCTTGCTTGCAAAGAAAGCTACTGTTCCCTAGTATACATGTAAAAACAGACCAAAAAAGGTGGCACATGTGTCTGATACTCATTTGCAATGGCAAGAAGTCCAGATGCATGCACATATACACACCCAAATAAATAAATACAGTTTTAATCAAAATAAACAAGAAGCCAGCCAGTACCCAGGAGGCTGAGGTATGAGGATTACTGTGAATTTCTGGTCAGCCTAGATTAGAGTGAGAACCTGCTTAAAAAAGAAAAAGAAAAAAACAGTGTGGTGGCACATGCCTTGAATCCCAGCACTTGGGAGGCAGAGGTAGGAGGAGCACTGTTAGTTCAAGGCCACCCTGAGACTACATAGTGAATTCCTGAGCTAGAGTGAGACCCTACCTCAAAAAAAAAAAAAGAAAGAAAGAAAGAAAGAAAGAAAGAAAGAAAGAAAGAAAGAAAGAAAGAGAGAGGGAAAGAAAGAAAGAAAGAAAGAAAGAAAGAAAGAAAGAAAGAAAGAAAGAAGGAAGGAAAGAGAAAGAATTGAAGGGATGGCTTAGTGATTAAGGCACTTGCCTGCAAAGCTTAAGGACCCAGGTTGCATTCCCCAGGACCCACTTAAGTCAGATGCACAAGGTGGCACATGTGTCTGGAGTTCATTTGCAGCAGCTGGAGGCCCTAGTGCACCCATTCTCTCTCTCTCTCTCTCTCTCTCTCTCTCTCAAATAAATGAAATTTAAAATTTTTTTAAATTAAAAAGAGGACTGCAGGGATGGCTTAGTGGTTAAGGCATTTGCCTACAAAGCCAAAGGACCCAGGTTTGATTCCCCAGGACCCACCTTAGCCAGATGGACAAAGGGGAGTATGTGTCTGGAGTTTGTTTGCAGTGGCTGGAGGCCTTGGTGCACCCATTCTCTCTTTCTGTCTCTCTCCCTCTTTCTCTGTCAAATAAGTAAATAAATAAATAAAAATGTTTTTTAAAAATTGTTTATGAAAAAAATAAATAAAAGGGCTGGAGAGATTGCTCAGCAGTTAATGGTGCTTGTTTGCAAAGCCTGAAGGTCTGAGTTCAATTCCCCAGTACCCACATAAAGCCAAATGCACAAAGTGGTACAAACATCTGGAGTTCGTTTATAGTGGCAAGAGCCCTGCGAACCCCCCTCTTTACATTCTCTCTCTCTCTCTTTCTTTTTTTTTAGGTAAGGTCTCAGTCTAGCCCAAGCTGACCTGGAATTCACTATGTAGTTTCAGGGTGGCCTTGAACTCTCAGCAATCCTCCTACCTCTGTCTCCCAAGTGCTGGGATTAAAGGTGTGCGCCACCACACCCAGCTCCTCTTTACCTTCTCTATCCCTCCTTTTCTCTCTCTTTCTCTCCCCCTAATGTGCTTTCTCTCTTATTTCTCTCTCTCTCTCTCTCATCTCTTCCCCTTTCTCCCTCTCCTACATTACAATAAAATCTTGGAGCCAAGAAAAAAAATAAAAAATGGTGAGTGATTGAAGAAGACGCAGCACTAAGCTGGCCTCCACATGCATGCCAACACACACACTTGAAACACCCATATGCACACCGAGAGGAAAGGAAGAGGGTTATTTAGGGAGATAGCTCAGTGAGAACACAAGCCTGATGACCTCAGATGGGTCCCACCTAAACCCATGTATTTGGTCAGCTGGCCAGGTGTACACAGTGTCAAAGAGATGCTGCCTGGAACAAGGTGAAAGGTGAGGCTCTACATTACATGCCTGTGTCATGTTCGTGTCTGCACTCATGCATACAAACACACACATGTAAAATAGAGAGGTAGGGAGAGAAAGAGAGAGATAAACAAAGAGAAAGAAAGACTTCTTGGTTTTAGATTTGTTTGTTTATTTCAGGGGGGACAGATAAAATGGGAAGTCCAGGGCCACCAGCCACTGTAAATGAGCTCCAAACACATGTGCCACCTTATGTATCTGGCTTATGTGGGAACTGGGGAATGAATCAAATCTGAGTCCTTAGGCTTCACAAGCAAGAGCCTTAACCCTTAACCGCTAAGCCACCTCCCCAGCCCTCTTATAAAGAAAGACAGAAAGAAAGAAAGAAAGAAAGAAAGAAAGAAAGAAAGAAAGAAAGAAAGAAAGAAAGAAATCTATTTTTATTTATTTCAGAGAGAGAGAGACGCAGATGGAGACAGAGAGAATGGGAGCACCAGGACCTCCAGACACATGTGCCTCCTAAAGCATCTGCCTTACGCAGGTCCTGGGATAGAACCTGGATCCTTTTGGTTTTGCAGGAAAGCACCTTAATGACTTAATGGTTTTGTTGAAGATCCAAGCTGGATTCTGACTTGCTATGTGCCTGAGTCTAGCCTTGAACTCTTGGCCCAACTGCCTCTCTCTTCCATATCCTGGGATTGCAGTCATGCATGTCCACACCTGGCAACACTTTAGTTGCAAGGAGACAAAGAGAAACAGACAGAGAGAGAATAGGCACATCCAGGCCTCTAGCCACTGCAGACAAACTTCAGATGCATGCACCACTTTGTACATCTGGCTTAATGTGGGTACTGGGAATTGAACCCGGATCCTTAGGCATTATAGGCAAGTGCCTTAACAGCTGAGCCATTTCTCTAGGCCCCGTCAGCTTTTTGTTGTTGTTGTTTTGTTTTTTCAAGGTAGGATCGTGCCCTAGCCCAGGCTAACATGAAATTTACTATGTACCCTAAGGGTGGCGTCAAACTTATGGCAATCCTCCTACCTGGGCCTCCTCCAGGCTGAGATTTAAAAAGGCATGTGCCGCTATACCTGGCACTTTTTACTTTTAATCAAACTCATAAAACTCTTTTTTTTTTAAGATTTTTTTTTTTGGTTTGAGATAGGGTCTTGCTCTGGTCCAGGCTGACCTGGAATTAACTATGTAGTCTCAGGGTGGCCTTGAACTCACAGTGATCCTCCTACCTCTGCCTCCTGAGTGCTGGGATTAAAGGCGTGCACCATCACACCCGGCTGAAGATTTTTTTTTAATTTTTATTTAATTTTTATTTTATTTTATTTTATTTTATTTTATTTCTTTGAGAGAGAGAGAAAAAAAGGGAGTGCCAGGGCCTTCAGACACTGTAAACAAACTCCAAACACATGCACCACCTTGTGCATCTGGCTTACGAAGGTCCTAGGGAATTGAACCTGGGTCCTTTGGCTTTGCAGGCAAACACCTTAAGCACTAACCTATCTCTCCAGCCTTCATGAAACCTTTTTAAACAGGGCTAGAGAGATGCCTCAGTGGACAGTGCTCCGACTCCAGTTGAAGTACCTGAGCTCAATGCCCAGACCTTACAGAAAAAGCCAACACTAAGCCGGGCATAGTGGCGCGTGCCTTTGATCCCAGCCCTCAGAAGAAGGCAGAGAGAGATAGTAGGATCACCCTAGCGTGCCCATTCTCTCTCTCTCTTTCATAAATGAATAAATAACTATATTTAAAGAGAAGAAGCTGCTACATTAAAAAATAAAAAACCTCCCAGCAACAGACACTTTCATTGTAATAAGACCTAATGTTTGTATCACACTGATGTTTACAAGCCATCTTCATCAAAGACGGGCAGAAGAGATTGCTCAGTGGTTGATTGCCTGCAGAGCCTAACAACCTAGGTTTGATTCCCCAGTACTAATAAGCCAGATGTACAAAGTGGCCCACCCATCTGGAATTTATTTGCAGCAGCTGGAGGCCCTGGTGCGCCCATTCTTTCTGTCTCTCTTCTGTCTCTCTCTACTTCCAAATAAATAGAGACAGAAATATGCAAAGACATAGAAATCATCATCAACAGTGGAGGTGAAAGTTGTACTACTAGGGAGCCTCAAAGGCAAAGTTTCAGGATTGAATGTGCAACAGTTTTATTCTTTCCAAATTAAAAACAAAATTTAAACTCAGTAGCAGAAGCCAGTAAGCTAGAAAGGGGATATAAAGGGAATAGAAAGGGAGGGAGGGGGAACTTTATAGGATGGTACTGTATATATGTAAGCAGAAGAACAGATTAATGGGGGTGAAAAGGCCTAAGGGAGGTCAGGGGAAGAGATTGATTAAAGGAACGGTGGAGGGAGGGCTAATCAAAATCTAAGAGGATATAAAAAAGCCATATGGAAACCTCCTTTTCTGGACAATGGAACACTCAGAAGCCATAGATTGTTACTAGAAACTTTTCAGTGCCAGGGATGGGATACTTTCCAGTGAGTTGTTGGTCAGGGAGGTTCCAGATACCCCCAAACATTATAGACCATTGCCGAGGCCCTTGGTTTCCCACCAGGAATAGATGGTAAGACCCTATTGCTGAAGACTCCACATACTTGGGTGGTAAGTTCACTGAGAAAACCTGTTGGAGCTGAGCTGAAAGCCTCCTCCTTGTGGACCAGCTGACAGAAAGTTGGAAAAAGCTACGCTGCATGTAGTTCAATGTGAGAGAGAAAACACCAGCGAAGGTACTCAACAGTGAACACTGCAAGCTTTAAATTTGGCCAGCCAGGCCAAATGAGCCAACGGGTGCAATAGTGGCATGTCTGTTATGGGGGAAACCAACTGCTCTCTAATTGGACTGGAGGCCCGCTCCATGGGAGGGAACACATCCCTGACACTGAAAAAGTACAACAGGGGTAGTCATGAGCCCTAAGGGTGTAATGTCTGCTGGAGTCTCGCTAAATGTATATACTATGCTCACCAAACTGCCCAGTAAGCACTTCTCTTAATGTCCACACCCAATGTTAATGCTACCCTCACTTATGGTTACAGAAGCTTCTCTTTTTCAGATGGTGGCAACCTAGGGATAATTCAGAAGGCACCACGGTGCTGAGAAGAAGGGACAGAAGAGTGCTCAGCACTGAAACATCTCAAACCTACCTTCCAAGGCTCAGGGTCCATTGCAGAAGAGGGGGCAGAAAGAATGTAAGAGCCAAAGGAAGAGTAGGACTCCTTACAACGTGCTCCTCCAGACACAAAATAGCCTGGATATCCATGACCTCATAGTGCCTGACACTACCTACATAAGACCATTATAATAGGAGGAAAAGATCATGACATCAAACTGAAAAGAGAGACTGATTGAGAGGGGAGGGGATATGATGGAGAGTGAAATTTCAAAGGAGAAAGTGGGGGGAGGGAGAGAAATAACATGGGATATTGTCTACAGTTAAAGAAGTTGTCAATAAAAATAAAAATTTAAAAAAAAAATTTGCCGGGCGTGGTGGCACATGCCTTTAATCCCAGCATCTGGGAGGCAGAGGTAGGAGGATTGCCAAGAGTTCAAGGCCACCCTGAGACTACATAGTGAATTCCAGGTCAGCCTGAGCTAGAGCGAGACTCTACCTCAAAAATAAATAAATAAATAAATAAATAAATAAATAAATAAATAAATAAAATTTCTCAGGTTTCTTGAGACTTCAAGGAAGTTAATGAATTTGTTCCACTCTTAAAATTTAAATTTATAGCTTCCAAAACACAGCATTTGAGTAACCCAAATGAGGTATAGTGGAAATCTTTGCAAAACCATACTTCCCAGCCGGGCATGGTGGTGCACGCCTTTAATCCCAGCACTTGGGAGGCAGAGGTAGGAGGATTGCTGTGAGTTCGAGGCCACCCTGAGACTACATAGTTAATTCCAGGTCAGCCTGGACCAGAGTGAAACCCTACCTCAAAAAACCAAAAAAAAAAAAAAAAAAAAAGAAAACATACTTCCCTATTTCTCAATCAAATCCTATAATAGAAACACTATATATTCTAGCTTTTGGGAACAAATTCTAAAAGCTAGTTAAGGCTGGCAGAGAACTTGCTTAGCATGGCAACATCCTAGGATCAGTTCCAAGCTACTGCAAAAATAAGCTGGCTAGGGGTGAAGAGATGGCTTAATAGTTAAGGCACATGCCTGCGAAGCCTAAGGACCCCAGTTCGATTCTCCAGATCCCACGTAAGCCAGCTGCACAAAGGGGTGCATGCATCTGGAGTTCGTTTGCAGTGGCTAGAGGCCCTGGCACACCCATTCTCACTCTCCTTCTCTCTGTCTTTAACAAATAAATAAATACATAAAAAATAACAAATAAAATATTTTTTTAAATAAGCTGGCTATCACTCCAGAAGACTTTTTTTTTTTTTTTTTTTTTGTTTTTTTGAGGTAGGTACTCACTCTAGCTCAGGCTGACTTGGAATTCACTATGTAATCGATCCTCCTACCTCTGCCTCCTAAGTGTTCCTCTCTCTGTTTCTCCTTGCAAATAAATAAATTGACCCTACCTCAAAAAAAAAGGGGGGGGAAGGGGGCGGCTGGACAGATGGCTTAGTGTTAAAGTCATTTGCCTGAGAAGCACAAGGATCCAGGTTCGGTTCCCCAGTACCCATGTAAAGCCAGATGCACTGGGAGGGAAGTACGTCTGGCTAGAATGAGACCCTACCTCAAAGGAACTAAAAAAGGAAAACAAAGAGAAAGTAACATGTTACTGGTGAGAAATGCTTTAAGAAAGAAGCACAAGTCTTGGCATATGACTACCTAGCACAGGAGATCGTCTCCCAGCCCCTGCGGCCCCGGACGATTCACTCACTCACCTCCGGAGGTCCAGCGAGGGACGGCCTCTTTTTCAACTCCTCACATTTCCTCTTCTTACAGATCTGGTGGCTGTTCTTTCTGTTCCTGCAGTGGGTACATTCACCGCAGTTGGTCTTCTGCTGGCAAGGCACACAGACCCCACATCGCTTGCGTTTCTTCTTTTCCAAGGTGGGTAAGGTTGTATGGGAAGAAGAGGAGGTGGTACTGGCAAGTGACACTGAGGTAGACACCTCTGTGGTGTTGGCAATGTCGGCTGAGCTGCTGGTCGTGCTGAGCTGGGAGCTCTCTCCTCCTAGTTTGCTGGGATCAGCCTGGGAGAATTGGGTAACACCCAAAGGGTCTTGGTGGAGCCCATTCCCAGGGCCAACTGTGAACTCCTGAGTATTTGCTGGGAGAAGGCTTGTATTGCGGGCTTGTATCTCATCTTCTACATTGCTTGGCATTGTTCCTGGAGGTATGCAGCTCAAGTCTGGGTTTGACGATTGAGGAGTATGTCCCGGACCCAATGGCAAAACTGGCATAGCACCTTGGACCTCAAGCCCATACGGCGTGGGATTCTGGGAGTCAGGCCAGTTGGGAGGAATACTGTAGGTAGTTATTATGTTGGGAGGAATAGCAAGGAAGGTGGGCATGTTGGAGGGAGCACCGACAGCCATACCAAGGATTTCCTGTTGGTTTAGCATAGCACCAAAGACTTCTCCTTGGACTGGAATAGCTCCAGGAACCTCTGGTGGGACTGGGACCTCACCATGGACGATGTTAGCACCAGGAAAACCCCACGGATGTGGGAGAGCACTCAAGGCCTGTCCTAGGACAGAGGTGGTATCAGGAACTTCCCCTAGATCTGGGGGAGCTAGTGTGGTTCTGAGGGTATCTGGCAGTGAGCCTGCCAGGAGGAGTTTGATCAAATTGGTAGGATATATGGACCCACCAATAGACACACAGTTGCTAAGGTCCAATTCAGGTACAGTCATATTAAAACTGGAGGTGGGGAAGTAGTGAGGCTCACTCTGCACGGCACCCGAGCAAGAATCAGAGAGCTGAAGAGATTCCACGCGTGAACCCAAGTCTTCCAAGTGAAGGCCAGGGTTTCTCTGAAGGGTGACTTCAGGGGTCACTCCCTGAGCCAAAGGAGCACACACAGCGTCCTGAGCAACCATTTGAGGGGGATTACTGATGTCGTCGGCTGTCTGTTCAGAAAATAGCAGTCCTGCACTAGAGGGTGTCCCTTCCAATGGCACAGAAAGGACCTCTGTGACAGGACTGGCACAGGAGGGCACACTGACTTTGGCATCTTCTGCCATTTGAGGACCAGACTGGGTTGTCTCCTTGTTCTCGCCTTTACTTAAAGATGCATTGTGTACAGTAACTACGGTCTCCGTCTCTGGGGAAGTGAGAAGGGCTTGGTTTGGGACCGAACCTTTCTTTGAACGCTTTTCTCCCTTATCACACTGGTGTTGTTTCTCTACAGTCTTAGAAGGTGGAACTTTCTTGGTTTTGGCTATGACCACCGGAGGTTGGGAGAGGCGCCTGCTAAGAGAGGTTTTGCGGAGAGCCATGGTAAACCCATTACAAGTCAGGGACTCTGGATTTTGAAAAAGGGTGTCAGTCCTCTCCAGATTCAAGCGGGCCGCCCCCGCTCTTGTCAGAAGGCTTCTGGCAGGCATAGGTGGTTTGGGATCTGGTTTTTTCTTAACATCTCTTTCTTGTATTAATTGTTTCAGTTTTCCAGGGCTCAAAGTCTTCCGCGGCGTCACATTTTTGGTGGCTGGCTTTGATACCTTCTTCACTTGACTGTTTCTCTTTTTGTTTAGCTCTTCCTTCCTGACTAGTTTGGAAGGTTTTGTATGGCGGGACCGAGACATAGCTACAGAGTAGGAAAAAATAAAAGGGCACGAAAAACAGAGTCATGGGTCCTTTGGAAGGTCTCACTTATGAGGAGAATCTGGATGTATTGTCAAGCTCCGTCACATAAAGTTTTGGTCTGAAATAAAGAAAACAAAACAAAAAAAACATTATTAGTGGGTATTTTTCCTAGGTATATTCCTACATGAAGTATTCATTATAAATTATTAAATAAAATTAGAGGGGTTAGCCAGGCGTGGTGGCGCACGCTTTTAATCCCAGCACTTAGGAGGCAGAGGTAGGAGGATCGCCATGAGTTCAAGGCCACCCTGAGACTACATAGTTGATTCCAGGTTAGCCTAGATCAGAGCGAGACCCTACCTCAAAAAACCAAAAAAAGAAAGAAAGAAAGAAAGAAAGAAAGAAAGAAAGAAAGAAAGAAAGAAAGAAAGAAAGAAAAAGAAAGAAAGAAAATTAGAGGGGTTGAATGTGGTGGCACATGCCTTTAATCCCAGCACTCAGGAGGCAGAGGTAGAAGGAAGGATCATCATGAGTTTGAGGCCACTCTGAGATTACATAGTGAATTCCAGGTCAGCCTGGGCTAGAGTGAGACCCTACCTCGAAAAAACAAAGGGGCTGGAGAGATGGCTTAGCCATTAAGGCGCTTGCCTGCGAACACATAAGCCACATGCACAAGGAGCGCATGCAACTGGAGTTCATTTGCAGTGGCTGGAGGCCCTGGTGCGCCCATTCGCTCTCTGTCTCCAATAAATAAATACGTAATAAATACTTCTTAAAAAAAAAAAAACCCTAAGCTGTGAACGTAGGTGCAACGATACCATCTGTTATGCCAGGTACTCTAAAAACTGAAGCAGGAGGAAGATGGCTTGTGCCAAGGAGTTCAACATAGGGAAGACGCCAACTGGAAAGGAGGAGAGGGAAGGGAAGCAGAATAGGAGAGGGGACAAGCAGGGAGCAGAGGGACAGGAAGTTGCCAAGGTAAGAGGATCATTAAGACTAAAGACCAAGCTGGGTGTGATGCACACCTTGTAAAACCAAAAAAAAAATATATATATATATATATTTAAAGGCCAGACTAGGCTATATGGTTACTGTCTCAAAGAAAACAAAATAAACAAATAAATAAGTAAATTAATGAAGGCTGAGCTGGGCACTGGACACAGTGACACAAACGCATAATGCCAGGGCTCAGAAGGTAGAGGCATGAAGATCAGGAATTCAAGGCAAGCCTGGGCTACACAGTGAGTTAGAGGCCTACCTAAGACTCAACTACATAGAGAGTTCAAGGCCAGCCTGGACTACATGAAACCTAGCTCACTTTTGTCTTAGTGCAAAGTAAGACTGAAGCCGAGTGGTGGCGCACGCCTTTAGTCCCAGCACTGGGGAGGCAGAAGTAGGAGGATCATCTGAATTCAAGTCCACCCTGAAACTACATAGTGAAGTCCAGGTCAGATTGGGCTAGATTAAGACCTTACCTCAAAAACACACACACACACACAAAAAAAAAAAAAAACCAAAAACATACATAGTTGGGCCCATGTGCAGTTAATTGACACTATCCTGCGTGTTCTTATTGCCTTGGGAGGGAAAAGAAAATACAGTTCTGAAAGCCAGGCGTGGTGGCACACGCCTTTTATCCCAGTACTCTGGAGGCAGAAGTAGGAGGATCGCTGAGTTCAAGGCCACTCTAAAATTACACAATGAATTCCTGGTCAGCCTGGGCTAGAGCGAGACCCTACTTCAAAAAAACAAAAAGGGCTGGAGAGATGGCTTAGTGGTTAAGGTGCTTGCCTGCAAAGCCTAAGGACCCAGGTTCAATTCTCCAGATCCCATATAAGCCAGATGCACATGGTGGCGCATGCATCTGGAGTTCATTTACAGTGGCTCAAGGCCCTGACACACCCATATTCTCTCTCTCTCTCTCTCTCTAAATTAAAAAAAAAAAGAGGAGAAAGAAAAATAAATAAATAAAATACACTTATGTAAAACATGTGTGTGTGTTACTGGACATTGACTCCAGGGCCTGTAGTGTGCTAGGCAAGTGCCTTACCATTCAGTTACACATATACCCAGCTTTCCTCAATCACTCCCCTTTTTGAGACAGGGTCTTACTAAATTGCAAATTAAGGGAAGAATTTACATCCCTCTTGTCTGAACATTTCAGGTGTTGGGACTTCAAGTATTGCTCACACACACTTACCTAACCAAATGAGTTAGCACAAAGAACCAATATTTACCTCAATATAATTGAACTAGGGCTGGAGAGATGACTGAGCGGTTAAGGTGTTGCCTGTGAAGCATAAAGATCTAGGTCCCAGAACCCATGTAAACCAGGTGCTTGTGTCTGCAGTTCTTTGCAGTGGTTGGAGGCCCTAGTACGCTCATGCTCTATTCTTGCTCTCCTCACTCTCTAATGAATGAATAAACAAATAAGTAAATGAATGCTTTTTTAATTGTTTGGCACCTAGTGTGGTGGTGCACACCTTTAATCCCAGCACTCAGGAGACAGAGGTAGGAGGATCGCCGGTGAGTTAGTGGCCATCCTGAGACTACATAGCGAATTTCAGGTCAGCCTGGGTAGAGCAAGACCCTACCTCAAGAAAAAAATTTAAAAATATATATATAGATATATATCTATAGATATGTATAACTGAACTAAGTGATGAAATGAGAAGTCTTTCAATAAAAGTTTGTTTATTTAGTTGGGTGTGGTGGCACACACCTTTAATCTTTAATCCCAGCACTTGGGAGGCAGAGGTAAGAGGACTGGCATGAGTTTGAGGCCACCCTTACAGAGTCAATTCCAAGTCAGCCTGGCTAGAGTGAAACCCTACCTTGGAAAACTCAAAAGAAAAAAAGTTTGTTTGCTTATTTATTATTGTTGAGGCAGGATTATTCTTACTGTAGCCCAAGTTGGCTTTCAACTCAATGATTCTTCTCACCTATCTCAGACTCCCAGAGTGATGGGTTGCAGGCAAAAGCTGCCACCAAACCTGAGTAACATTGTTTTATTTTTTTTAATTTTAATTTTTTATTTTTAAAAAATTTTTGTTTTTTTTTTTAATTTATTTATTTAGAGTAACAGACAGAGAGAAAAACAGGCAGAGTGAGAGAGAGAATGGGTGCACCAGGGCTTCCAACCATTGCAAACGAACTCCAGATGTGTGCTCCACCTTGTGCATCTGGCTTATGCGGGTCCTGGGGAATTGAGCCTTGAACCGGGGTCCTTAGGCTTCACAGGCAAGCGCTTAACTGCTAAGCCATCTCTCCAGCCCTGTTTTATTTTTTTGAGACAGGTTCTCACTCTAGCCCAGTCTTACCTGGAACTTCTTCTACCAGTGCTAAGTGCTAGGATTAAAGGCGTGGGTCTCTGAGCCTGGCTCTTTCTCTTCTTCTTCAGTACTAGGGACTGAACGCAGGGCGTCTAACATGCTAGAGAAGCACTCTTCCACTGAGCTACATCCCCAGTCCTATAAACCCAGCATGAAGAGGCTGATGTGGGAGCATCGCCATGACTTTGGGGCTAGCCTGGACTACAGAGTGAGTTCCAAGTCAGTGTGGGCTAGAATGAAATGCTGCCTGGAAAAAAAAAACCCAAAACCTTCATCTCTCCTATCAGGCTGACTTCCTACACAGTACCAATTGTCTACAAATTATAACATTGCCTCTCCCACCTCAATCCCTCCTCCTTCAGGGTGTCGCAAATCCCTGGGGCAGGAAGTGACAGAACTGATGGGTCCATTAGCTCACTTGACAATTCAAAATCAGCTGCACTCCTTTCCACTACCAGCAGTGGCCAAAAAGAAGCGACATTACATACTTGAGCTGCTTGCGAAAAAGACCGCACTTTCATAGTCCCGCCATTCAACTTCACACAATTTGAAGGCTTTTCCCGTTGACCGAGAAAAATAAGACAACATTTCTTTAAAAAGGGCACTCCCCTGACCCAGTTTCCTTCAGCAACTAAGACCAACATAGAAAGCAAGATGCGGCCCACCCGCCCGCGTGCAGTTCCTAGATAGTTTTCTACCACAGGAAGTGTGAGAGCTCTCGGCAAAGGGAAAGGGAGTTCAGGGAAACTCCCTAGAATGCCAGCAGATTTAGTCAAAGCCTCCTTCCATATGTAAAATACCCCTGACGCCCAGCAGAGAGAGGGGGGTGTGCAAAAAGGCCAAAAGGGAAGGATAAAAATGGAGATAGAATGGTGCACCCAAAGACAGAAAGACAAAACACACTAGGAGGAAGCACAGTAGAGTGAAAAGAGAAGAAAATATTTTAACAGGAGAAAAGATAAAAAGCCAAATGAAGAATAGGCACTTAGTTTATAGTTATCATGTAAGAAAATAAAAAGCTAACAGGAAAAAGAAAAAATATCAGATTCAAAAGGCTGTTTCCTAAAAAGGCCAAAGGGGGAGAAATTAGAAATTTAGGGTGCCAGGAAGGAAAGAGATGAACACAGGTGGGGGAGGGTAAGAAACCAGATTTTAAAAAAAGATTGGCCGAGAAACAAAGGAGAGAACAGTGCAAGTCCGAACCTCTGACCCACCCCTTCTGGGAAAGGCAGGCTTGCAGAGCAATCGTTAACTCATTAAATGTTAAGTGGTAGTCCCGCACTTGTTAGGCCCGGCCCACTAATCTGCAAAGGGACACTGAATTCAGTTTCCCACATGTCCTGAATCTGAAGTTTAAGCCAAATTTAAGACATGCTAAAACCCTAATCAAAATCTCTTAATTGTGGAAAGCAGGGACATGGGCTATACTTTGAATACATATATATATATAAAACTTGTTTGTTTTTTCAAGGTAAGGTTTCACTCTAGCCCAGGTAGACCTGGAATTCACTATGTAGTCTCAGGTGGCCTCGAACTCACGGGGATCCTCCTACCTCTGCCTCCCAAGTGCTGGGATTAAAGGCGTGCGCCACCACGCCCGGTCAGTCAATAATTATAAAACAGGCGGGTGGCCACAAATCAACCGGCCACCCTGAGCTAGAGTGAGTTCTAGGCCAGTCTGTGCTACAGCGAGACCCTACCTCGAAAAAAACCAACGAACAAACAAAAAAAGTCAAGTCATGAAACGTCAAAACTCAGGAAGCACCAAAAATAGTTTAATCTGGGTCTTCTAGCCCTTGAACATAATAGCCCAGCTGCTTTTCTGAGTTCTAACTCAGAAAGCGTTAACTTTTCTTTCTTTTTCTCTTTCTCTTGTTTGGCAGCCGGAGAAAATATCAAGCATACTTGCCCCTATTCTTTCGGACTTTTTTCTCAATAAATGTCCTCTGCCTTACTGGCGAGATAATAATCGTAGCGCCTACACTCCAAGCATTAAGCCCCTATCTACAGAACAGCACTCCCCACCTTTCCCTTAGTAGTAGTCGTAAATTCCTAAGACGCACCAAATAACTCGTTCTACCTGGCTAAGAAGCGCTCTTCCCAAATCGTTTAAGTATGGCTAGACATTAACGAGACGAATGCCTTTATTTAATTTTATTTTGGGTGGGAGGGGGATGGAGAGGTTCGCTCTCTAGCGCCTCCCCTTCACCGCATCCGGGTGGGCTGCGCAGCTCGCCCCATGGCCCGAGGCGGGGAGCTAAAGGTTTCCTGGCTCCAGGGCCTGGAAGCAGGTTTGCAACATTTTTTTCACTAAGGACGGGCAATTACGCGGTTGATTTAGGGTCAGCCAGGGGACCGGGGAGGAGGGGAAGAGGCACGGAGGTGGGTTCCTCCGGGAGGATGAGCTGGGGGGCGGGGTGGAGGAGCCCACTCGGAGCGTTCTCTGTCCCCTAGGAGACGCCCGAGTTTTCACCGGGGACGAAAGGCTGCACGTGGGTCCCCGGTTCCCGTGGAAAGGTGCCCGGAGCCCGCGGGTTCACTCCCAGCCCCTCGGCGGGAGGGACCACCGTGTCGGGCAGGGGGTGGGGCGAAAGCGAGGAGGAGAAAGACGTTTTAAAATAAACCTCCCCGGCCCTGTGGAATGGGCAGCCCCCCGAGGCCCCTTAGCCCTGGGGCGGGGACCCATGGCTCACGTGCAGGCCGGCAGGTCCCTCAGGACCCAGCTGGGCTCCGCAAACCTCCTGCCCGTGGGGCCCCGCTCCAGGATCCCGCCCGAGGTGGGGCAGATGGGGCTAAAGCGACACTCCCTCCTTGGGCTACCTGGTGACACTCAAAAAAAAAGACTTTTTTTTTTTTTTTTTTGAGGTAGGGTCTCACTCTAGCTCAGGCTGACCTGGAATTCACCATGTAGTCTCAGGGTGGCCTCGAACTCACAGCGATCCTCCTACCTCTGTCTCCCGAGTGCTGGGATTAAAGGCGTGCGCCACCACGCCCGGCTCAAAAGATTTTCTTTAAAAGCCATTTGAAAGCCGAAGTGTTGGCTCGAACCTATCATCCCAGCAAAAGGGAGGCAGAGGGGGGAGGAGGAGGAGGATCGCCGGGAGTCCCGAGTTCAAAGCCAGCCAGGGCCAGAGTGAGACTGTGCCTCTAAAAAAAAAGCCTTAATCTGACAGAACGTGCCTCCCTTCCCTGAAGGATGCCCTTCGTCCCCGAGCCACACGGTGGGCTCCAGGCAGTCAACCCCTTCTGCCCGCGGCCGCGTCCCCCGGCCCCTCCGAGAGGGGGGGCGCCAATGTGTCCCCAACGGGAGGATGGGGGAAAGAAGAGGGGACCTCGCCTGTGCGGGACGTCTCGGCTCCTAGACCGCAACTTGCACAAACTCCCCCAAGTCACACTTGGGGTTCCCCCTACCTAGCCCGATTTACAGCCGATCTCGGGGTCGGGGTTGGGGGGGGACTCATGGGAGCCGGCTGCCGCCCCGCACCGCCGCCCAGCCTCTGGGTCCCCCCAGCCGGGGTCATTGTTTACCACCCGCCACAAAAGCGCCCGGAGCGGCCCGGGGATGAGGGGGTCGCGCGCAGCCCGGGGTATGCGATGCTCCAGCCGCGTCTAGCCCCGGCCCAGCGTCCCCACTCGGGCCTCGGCGCCGGTCCCCTCTTCCCCGCACCCGGCCCTGGGCCCCGACTCACCGCTAGCAGCCTGGGGAGCTCTGAGGTAGCGCGCGTTCCGCTCTGCAATGCAAACTTTACAACGGGTGTTGGTCCCAACTTTGCAGCCTGGACCCCAACGGCAGGCGCAAGGAGTGCTGGCGGGCCCTGGGGTGGACATTCACCTCGCGGCAGGGTCAGGGCCCCAACCACCCCCGGGGTGGGCAGTTGCGGCGCAGAGGTCCACGGTGGAGGGACAGGTAGGGTTGCATGACTGGGAAGATCGCAGCGCGTCCCTGGGGGGCAGACCCGGGGGCACTGGGGACAGCAGCAGCGCGCACAAAGCGGCGCCCAGGCGGAGTGCGCGGCCACTCCCCGCCAGGTCAGCCCCCCGGAGCAGCACCGTCTCCCCAGGACAGACCTCGGGGTGGGTAGATGGGGCTCAGACTGCGCTGGACCCTGCACCGCCGAGCGACAGGCAAAAAACGAGCTGGATTTCCCTAAACGGGAGCTGGACTCCCTCTAGACCCCTCCTCCTCTCCTCTGCCCTCCTCCTCCTTTCTTCCAAAATCCTGCCCCCACTCACCTTTAGCCTTTAGCCTTTTCTTTTCTCTTCTCTTCTTTTCTTTTCTTTCCTTTCCTTTTCTTGTTTTTTTTTTTTTTTTTTGGGGGTTCGAGGTAGAGTCTCTAGCTCAGGCTGACCTGAAATTCACTATGTAGTCTCAGGATGGCCTTGAACTCACAGCAATCCTCCTACCTCTGCCTCCTGAGTGCTGGGATTAAAGGCATGCACCACCAGGCCTGGCGATTTTTATTTATTTATTTGAGAGCAACAGAGAGAGAGAGAGAGAGAAAGGTTCAGAGAGAGAAAATGGGCGCACTAGTTTCCAGCCACTGCAAACTAACTACAGATGCATGCACCACCTTGTGCATCTGGTTTACTTGGGTATTGGATTGGGGAATCAAACCTTGAACAGGGGTCCTTAGGCTTCACTAGCAAGCACTTAACCACTAAGCCATCTCTCCAGACCCATATATTTTTTTATTTTTTTAAATTTATTTATTTGAGAGAGAAAGAGGGAAAGAATGGTGCGCCAGGGCCTCCAGCCACTGCAAATGAACTCCAGACGCATGCACTCCCTTGTGCATCTGGCTTGCGAGGGTCCTGGGGAATCTAAATGAGGTCCTTTGGCTTTGAAGGCAAACGCCTTAACCACTAAGCCATCTCTCCAGCCCCCATTTTTTATTTATTTATTTTTTTAATTTTTTTTTATTTTTTGGTTTTGCAAGGTAGGGTCTCACTCTGGTCCAGGCTGACCTGGAATTAACTATATAGTCTCAGGGTGGCCTCGAATTCTCGGAGATCCTCCTACCTCTGCCTCCTGAGTGCTGGGATTAAAGGCGTGCGCCACCACGCCCGGCTTCATTTTTTATTTTTTTAATTGAGCCTGTATTTCTAGTTCAGGTTGACCTGAAACTGACTATCCCAGGATGGCCTCGAATTCACAGATCCTCCTACCTCTGCCTCCTGAGTGCTGGGATTATAGGTAGGCGCCACCCTACTCGGCTCTTTTTCTTATATATATTTTTAATTTTTTTTACTTATTTGAGAGAGAGAGAGAGAGAATGGAAGCTTGAGGGCCTCTAGCCACTGGAGACAAACTCAGACACATGTGACACCATGTGCATCTGGCTTATATGGGTACTGGGGAATCGAACCTAGGTCCTTAGGTATTTTACTTTTTGAGATGGGGTTTTGCTAGGTTGCCCAAGCTGGACTCCTATTCCCAATCCTGCTGCTTGAACCTCTAGAATAGCTAAGATACAGAAATGAGCCTTCACCGAGCTCCTGCCCTATACTTATTTGTTGGTTTCATTTATTTATTTATTTAGAATCGAGCATGGTGGCACCTACCTATAATCCCAGCACTCAGGAAGTAGACGTAAGAGGACCTGTGAGTTTGAGGCCAGCCTGGCATTACAGGTGAGTTCCACTACAGATTGAGTACCAGGTCAGCCAGCCTAGGCCAAAGTGAGACCCTATCTCAAAACAACAAAACAAAACAACCAAAAAGTAGGACAGGAGAGAGGGTTCAGCCCTTAAGGTGCTTGCTGGCAAAGCCGAAGGGCCGAGTTTCGATGCCCCAGGAACCACGTCAAGCCAGATGCACACATGGGGCAAGCATCCAGAGTTCATTCGCAGTGGCAGGAGGCCCTGGCATGCCCATGCTCTTTGAAGAAATCACCCACTGTGTCGAGAAACCCAACCTGTGTCTCCCCACACCCAGGCATTGGGGATGGTTTTGCATTGCTCACAACCTAGATGCTGCTTGTGGTGTCATTCTCACCTGTCCCACTTTTATGCCTCTATTAATACTCATTTTAGAGATCTTTCACACTTTTTTCTTTTTTTGAGGAAGGGTCTCACTCTATCTCAAACTGGACGCGAACTCTAAAGTGATCTTACCTAAGGGTCCTGAGAGCTGTGATTAAAGGCATGGGCCACCTATCCTGCCCACACTGAAAACTTTGTCTCCTGGTGGGTGAGCATGTACGACCTTGTACACTTGTGTCACCTTGTGCATTTGGCTTATGTAGGACCTGGAGAGTCGAACGTGGGTCCTTAGGCTTTGAAGTCAAGTGCCTTAACTGCTAAGTCATCTCTCCAGCCCAGCCGATTTATTTATTTAATATTTATTTATTTTATTGTTTTGTTTTTTGTTTTTCGAGGTAGGGTCTCACTCTGGCCCCAGGCTGACCTGGAATTAACTATGTAGTCTCAAGGTGGCCTTGAACTCATGGCAATCCTCCTACCTCTGCCTCCCAAGTGCTGGGATTAAAGGCGTGTGCCACCATGCGCAGCTTTTTAAATTTGTTTTTGTTTTTGTTCTTCAAGGTAGGGTTTTATTCTAGCCCAGGCTGACCTGGAATTCACTCTGTATTCTCAGGGTGGCCTCAAACTCACAGTAATCTGTCTACCTCTGCTTTCTGAGTGCTGGCATTAAAGGGGTGGGCACCACACCTGGCTTATTTTTTATTTTTTGACAGTGAGATAGAGAATTGGCACACCAGGGCCTCAACCACCACAATCAAACTCCAGGTGCTTGCACTACCTAGTGGGCATGTGTGACCTTACACTTGCCTCACCTTATATGTTTCCAGCCCCACCCACTCCCTTTTTTTGTTTTATTTTGTTTATTTGTTTTGTTTTTCCAGGTAGAGTCTCACTCTAGTTCAGGCTGACCTGGAATTCACTATGTAGTCTCAGGGTGCCTCAAACTCACAGTGATTCTCCTACCTCTGCCTCCCGAGTGCTGGGATTAAAGGTGTGCGCCACCACGCCCAGCCAGCCCACTTTTAAAAAATATTTAAGGAGCTGGAGAGATGGCTTAGAGGTTAAGGCGTTTGCCTGCAAAGTCAAAGGATCCCAGTTCAACTCTCCAGGCCCCACGTAAGCCAGATGCACAAAGGGGGAAAATGCATCTGGAGTTTGTTTGCAGTGGCTGGAGGCCCTGGCATGCCCATTCTCTCTATGTCTGCCTCTTCTATTCTCTCTCTGCTTGCAAATAAATAAATAAAATATTTTAAAAAGTATATTTAAGCTGGGCATGGTGGTACACATTTTTAATCCCAGCACTCCGGAGGCCGAGGTTGGTTTGAGGATTGCCATGAGTTCAAGGCCACCCTGAGAGTACATAGTGAATTCCAGGTCAGTCTGAGCTAGAGGGAGACCCTACCTCAAAAAAAAAATTTTTTTTTTGACTTATTTACTTGAGAGAGAAAGAAGAGGCACAGTGAGAGAGAATTGGGATATCAGGACCTCTAGCCACTGCAAACAAACTCCAGACACATGTGTCACCTTTTGCATCTAGCTTTATGTGGGTTCTGAGGAATCAAATGGGAGTGAGTCCCTAGGCTTTGCAGGCAGGTGTATTAATCGCTGAGCCATCTCTCCAGCCCCATCCTGTGTTCTTTTTTATTTGTTTTGTTTTTGTTTTTTGAGTTAGGGTCTGGCTCTAGGATAGGCTGACCTGGAATTCACTACGTAGTCTCAGGGTGGCCTCGAACTCCCAGCCATCCTCCTATATCTGCTTCCTGAGTGCTAGGATTAAAGGCATGCGCCACCATATTCAGCTTAATCCCATATGTATATGTAATATTTGTTTGTTTTTAAGGCAAAGAAATCCTTTTTTTTTTTTTTTTTTTTTTTGGTAGGGTCTCACTCCAGTCCAGACTGACCCGGAATCAACTATGTAGTCTCAGGGTGGCCTCGAACTCATCGCAATCCTCCTACCTGTGCCTCCCAAGTGCTGGGATTAAAGGCATGCACTACCACACCCAGTTTAAGGCAAAGAAATCTTTATTTTATTTTATTTTTGAAGAGAGAGAGAGAGGGAGAAGGAGGCAAAGAGAGAACGGGCGTGCCATGGCCTTTTAGCCAGTGTACTCGAACTCTGGATGCGTGCGCCCCCTTGTGCACATGTGCGACATTGAAATCTTGAGACACTTTTGAGTCTGGCTGTAGGTGGGACCTGGAGATTCCAACAAACGTTCTTAAGGCTTCGCAGGCAAGCGCCTTAACTGTGAAGCCATCTTTCCAGCCTAATCCTGTATTCTTAAATCATCTCTAGAATACTTATAATAATGTGCAAATAGATGTCACACTACATTGTTTAGGGAATTAAAGAGAAGAAGATCTGGGCATATTCAGTAGAGACACTCTTCTCCAATACATTTTCCTTTTGTTTCCAGGTAGGGTCCCACTCCAACCCAGGCTGACCTGGAATTCACTCTGTAGTCCCAAATTGGCCTTGAACACACAGGGATCCTCCTACATCTGCCTCCAGAGTGATGGGATTAAAGGCATGCGTCACCATGCCCAGCTTCTCCAAATCTTTGGTTAAAATTTATTTACTGGGCTGCAGAGATGGCTTAGCAGTTAAAGCACTTTCCAGAAAAGCCAAAGGACCCAGGTTCTATCCCCCAGTATCCATGTAAGGCCAGATGCACAAGGTGGCATATGTGTTTGGAGTTCATTTGCAATACCTAGAGGATCTGGCACACCCATTCTCTCTATGTATCTGCTTCTTTCTCTCTCAAATAAATAAATAAAAGAAGCCGGGCAGGATGGCACACACCTTTAATCCCAGCACTCAGAAGGCAGAGGTAGGAATATCACCACGAGTTCGAGGCCACCTTGAGACTATGTAGTGAATTCCAGGTCAACCTGTGCTAGAGTGAGACCCTACCTCAAAAAAAAAAAAAAAAAAAGAAAAGAAAAGAAAAGAAAGAAAGAAAGAAAGAAAGGAAAGAAAAGAAAATAAAAGAAAAGAGGAAAAGATAACTTCTTGGTTCTGGAGAGATGGCTCAGCAGCAAAGGTGATTGTCTGCAAAGCCAAAGGACCCCGGTTCAATTCTCTAGTACCCACGTAAGCCAGATGCACAAGGTGGCACATGCATCTGGAGTTCCTTTGCAGCAGTTGAAGGCTCTGGCATGCCCAGTCTTTATATATATCTGCCTCTCTCTCTTTGCTCTGTCTCTCTCTCCCTCAAATAAAAAAAAATTGCTAGCTGGGTGTGATGGCACATGCCTTTAATTCCAGCACTGGAGAGGCAGAGGTAAGAGGATCACCATGAGTTCAAGACCACCCTGAGACTACAAAGTGAATTTCAGGTCAGTTAAGTCACTAAGCTAGAGTAAGACCCTACCTCAAAAAAAAAATTGCTTTAAAAAATTTTATGAAGAGGGTTGGGGAAATGGCTTAGCAGTTAAGGCATCTGTCTGTGAAACCTAAGGGCCCTGCTTTGATTCCCCAGGACCCATGTAAGCCAGATACACAAGGGGGCACATGAATCTGGAGTTCATTTGCAGTGGCTAGAGGCCCTGGTGCACCCATTTTCTCTTTCTCTCTATCTGCCTCTTCCATTCTCTCAAAACATAAATAAAATATTTTTTAAAATGTATGGGGCTGGAGAGATGGCTTAGTGGTTAAGGCACATGCCTGTGAAGCTTAAGGACCTGGGTTCAATTCTCCAGATCCTACGTTAGCCAGATGCACATGGTGGCACATGCGTCTAGACTTCGTTTGCAGTGGCTAGAGGCCCTGGTGCACCCATTCTCACTTTTTCTCTCTCCCTTTCTCTGTCTCTAATAAATAAAAATAAAATCTTTTAAAAAAATTATGGAGGAGGCTGGAAAGATGGCTCAATGGTTAGGGTGCTTGCCTGTGAAGTCTAAGGACCCAGATTCAACTTTCCTGGTCCCAAGTAAGCCAGACACACAAGGTGATGCAAATGTGCAAGGTCGCACATGCGCACGAGGTGGCACATGTGTCCGTAGTTTGATTGCAGTGGCTGGAGGCTCTAGCGTGCCAGTTCTCTCTCTCTGTCACAAAAAAAATGTCATAAAGCTGGGCGTGGTGGTGCATTCCTTTAATCCAAGCACTTGGGAGGCAGAGGTAGGAGGATTGCCATGAGTTCAAGGCCACCCTGATACTCCATAGTGAATTTCAGGTCAGCCTGGACTAGAATGAAACCCTATCTTGAAAAAAAAAAAAAAAAAAAATTTTTTTGAGAAAGGCATGGTGGTTTATGCCTTTAATCCTAGCACTTGACTGAGGTAGGTGGATTGCCATGAGTTCAAGGTCAGCCTGGGTTAGAGTGAGACCCTACCTTGAAAACAAAAACACCAAAACAAATTCATAGTGTCTTTTTGTTGTTTGTTTTTTCCAAGGTAGGTTCTCATGGCTGACCTGGAATTCACTATGTAGTCTCAGGGTGGCCTGGAACTCATGGTGATCCTCCTATTTCTGTCTCCCAAGTGTTAGGATTAAAGGCATGCCACCATGCCTGGCCAGTTTTTGTTTGTTTGTTTGTTTATTATTATAGACAGAGAGAGAGTGAAAATGGGTGCGCCAGGGCCTCTAGCCTCTGCAAATGAACTCCAGATGCATGCGCTACCATGTGCATCTGGCTTATGTGGGACCTGGAGAATTGAACCGGGTCCTTATGCTTCACAGGCATGTGCCTTAACTGCTAAGCCATCTCTCCAGCCCTTTTTTTAAAAAATTTATTTTTATTTATTTATTTATTAGAGACAGAAAGGGGGAGAGTGAGAATGGGTGCACCAGGGCCTCTAGCCACTGCAAACGAACTCCAGATGCATGTACCACCATGTGCATCTGGCTTTACATGGGACCTGGAGAGTCGAACCAGGGTCCTTAGGCTTCACAGGTATGCGCCATAACCACTAAACCATCCCTCCAGCCCCCTTTTTTTCTTTTTTTCTTTTTTTCTTTTTTTCTTTTTTTTGGTTTTTTTCGAGGTAGGGTCTCACTCTGGCTCAGGCTGACCTGGAATTCACTATGTAGTCTCAGGGTGGCCTCGAACGCTTGGTGATCCTCCTACCTCTGCCTCCTGAGTGCTGGGATTAAAGGCGTGCGCCACCACACCCAGCTTCTTTTTGAGAGAAGAGGAGGCTGGGCATGGTGGTGGCACATGCCTTTAATCCCAGCACTTGGGAGGCAGAGGTAGGAGGATCGCCATGAGTTCCAGGTCAGCCTGAGCTAGAGTGAGACCCTACCTTGAAAAAAAAGAAAAAGAAAGAGAAAAGAGGAGGCAGAGAGAGAGAGAATGGGTGGGCCGGCACCCCTTGCCATGTCAAATGAACTCCAGATGCATGCACCACCTTGTACATCTGGTTTACATGGGTACTGGGAAATCAAACCTGGGTCCTTTGGCTTTGCAGGTTAAGTGCCTTAATCACTAAGCCATCTCTCCAGCTATTCTCCCCTTTTTTTATTTTAGAGAGAGCAAGGGACAGAGAGAGAGAATTGGCGCACCAGGGCCTCAACCACTGCAATTGAACTCTAGATGCTTCTGCCACCTAGTGGGCATGTGAGACCTTGTGCTTACCTCACCTTTGTGTGTCTGGCTTACATGGGATCTGGAGAATTTGCAGGGAAGCACTGTAACCACTAAGCCATCTCTCCAGCACCCTCCCCCGCTTTTTTAAGGCAGGGGTTGACTATCCAGGCTGACCTGGAACTTTGTAGCCCAAGCTGGCCTGAAACGCCATGATCCTTCTGGTCAGGTCAAAGTCTAGGATTAAAGGATGCTAGCCAGCGGACTTTGCAAGCAAGTACTTCTAACTGCTGAGCCATCTCATCAACTCCGGCTTGTTATTTTTTATTTTTCCTTTTGGTTTTGCATTGCTGGACTGACACATATTAAGTCAGCACTCTACCACCGAGCCATAGCCCAAATCATAAGTCATGTTCTTTCTTTCTTTCTTTTTTTTTTCTTTCTTTCTGTCTGGTTTCTTTTTGTTGTTGTTGTTGCAGGATCTCATTCTATCCTGAAATTCACTCTACAGCACCAGACTTGCCTCTACTCAAAACTCTCTCCTACCTCTGAGTGCTGGTATTACAAGCATGGGCTACCATGCCTGGCTTACCAGCCTCCAGCTTATTATTACTTTTTTTTTTTTCTTGAGATAAGGTCTTGCTATGTAGCCCTTGGTGCCTTGCTTATATTTGCAGTGGCTCCTGCCTCTGTCTCAATGCTGGCTTTGGAAGCATGAGCCCCTAGCTGTTACTCCTCCTTTATTTATTTGAGATGGAGGGAGGGAGGGAAGGAAGAAGAGAGAGAGGAGGGGGGAAATGGATCAGGACTTCTAGCCACTGCAAAGGTGCTCCAGATGCATGCATCACTTTGTGCATCTGGCTTCTGTGGGTCCTGAATACTGCTGAGCTATCTCTCCAGCCCTCCTCCTTTATTTTGAAACAGAGTCTTGTGAAATTTCCCAGGATGGTGGCTAAACTAACTTGTCCTGCTCCTGGAAGAATGGAATTTCAGGCCAGTGCTGTCCCCTCCCCCAGCTAATTCAGTTCCACTGACACCATCTAGATAGTGTAAGATTGCCCCAGTGAAGGGCTTTGACCTGCAAGACGACTCCACTTGCTAGGCCTCGGATGTTTACTGTTCAACTCAAAGAGCAAACAGTGCTTTGAGATGTAGCTCTGTTGGTTCAGTGCCTTTGTACAAAGCCCTGGGTTTGATCCCCAGAACTCATAAACTTGGCATGGTGGCACATGCCTGTAATTCCCACACAGAGGAGATGGAGGAAGGAAGATCATAACTTCAAGGTCATCTTTTGCTACATAGCCAGTTGGAAGCTAGCCTGGACTGTATAAGACCCTGTCACAAGCAGGCAGGGGAAATAGTCTAGTAGTTAGGCTGGAGAGATGACTTTGCAGTTAAGGCGTTAGCCTGCAAAGCCAAAGGACCCAGGTTCGATTTCCCAGGACCCAAGTAAGACAGATGCACAAGGTGGCACGTGCATCTGGAGTTGAGTTCCTTTGTAGTAGTCGAAGGCCCTGGCGTACCTCTCGCTCTTTTTCTTTTTTTTTTTTTTCCAAGGTAAGGTCTCACTCTAGCCCAGGCTGACCTGGAATTTACTATATATTCTCAGGGTGGCCTCAAACTCACAGCAGTCCTCCTACCTCTGCCACCCAAATGCTGGGATTAAAGGCATTCACTACCATGCCAGGCAATTCTCTCTCCCTCTTTATCTCTCAAATAAAATAAATAAATAAATAAAAATAGAGCTGTTGGGCTGGAGAGATGGCTTAGCAGTTAAGGAACTTGCCTGTGCAATCTAAGGATCCAGGTTCTATTCTCCAGGTCCCATGTAAGCCACATGCACAAGGTGGCACATGCATCTGGTGTTCTTTGCAGTGGCTAGAGGCCCTGGCATGCCCATTCTCTCTCTCTCTCTCTCTCTTTCATTCTGTCTGTCTCTAATAAATAAATAAAAATAAATTTAAAAAATACAGCCAGAAGCCGGGCGTGGTGATGCACGCCTTTAATCCCAGCACTTGGGAGGCAGAGGTAGGAGGACTGCCCTGAGTTTGAGGCCACCCTGAGACTACATAGTGAATTCCAGGTCAGCCTGGACCAGAGTGAGACCACCCTACCTCAAAAAACCAAAAAAAAAAAAAAAAAAAAAAAAAAAAAACTAAAATAAAGCTGGGTGTGGTGGCACATGCCTTTAGTCCCAGCACTTGGGAGGCAGAGGTAGGAGGGATCACTGTGAGTTCGAGGCCACCCCGAGACCACATAGTGAATTCCAGGTCAGCCTGAGCTAGAGCAAGACTCTACCTCAAAAAACAACAAAAACAAGAATCCCAGCACTTGGGAGGCAGAGGTAGGAGGATCGCTGTGAGTTCGAGGCCACCCTGAGACTACATAGTTAATTCCAAGTCAGCCTGGGCCAGAGTGAGACCTGGGCTGGAGAGATGGCTTAGTGGTTAAGTGCCTGCCTGCTAAGCCTAAGAACGCCCCAATCTCCAGGTCCCACGTTTAGCCAAAAGGTGAAACCAATTTGACCACACAAAACAACAACAAGCTGAAAAAAAAAAAAAAAAAAAAAAAACAACTAAGTAAATAAATAAATAATTTAGGCCAGGTGTGGTGGCACATGCCTTTAATAGTGAATTCCAGGTCAGCCTGAGCTAGAGTGAGACCTTACCTTGGAAAACCAAAAATAAAATAAAATAAAAATAATGATAAATAAATAGTTTAGTTGTAGAGCACTTAATGTACATGGATGAGGCCCTCGATTCAGTCCCCAAAAGCAACAAAAACCAAAACTGCTAGCCGGGCACCTTTAATCCCAGCATTTGGGAGGCAGAGGTAGGAGGATCACCATGAGTTCAAGGCCACCCTCAGACTACATAGTGAATTCCAGGTCAGCCTGGGCTAGAGTGAAACCCTACCTTGAAAAACCAAAAAAAAAAAAAAAAAAACTTCCACTGTTGAGTTGCCAGTCACCACCCTTAATTTGGACCAGTACTTCTGAAAGGCCAGAACTCTAGGGATTAATAATTTGCTAAGAAATTTCACAGTACCCAGGGATAAGCTTTACTTCTGTTTTTCAATTATTATGCAGAATGCCAGATATCTACCAGATGAAAAGATGCTTAGGGCTGGAGAGATGGCTGAGTAGTTAAGGCACTTGCCTGCAAAGCTTAAGGACCCAGATTCGATTCCTCAGTACCCACATAAAGCCATATGCATAAGGTGGCACATGCATCTAGAGCTTGTTAAAAGTGGCTAGAGGCCCTGGCGTGCCCATTCTCTCTCTAGCTGCCTGTCTCTCAGAAATAAATAAAAATACATATTTTTTTTAAGTTTTATGGGGGCTGGAGAGCTGGCTTAGCTGTTAAGGCGCTTGCCTGCAAAGCCTAAGGACCCAGGTTTGATTCCTAAGACTCACATAAGACAGATACACAAGAAGGCTCATGCATCTGGAGTTCTTTTGCAGTGGCTTGAGGCTCTGGTGCACCCATTTTGTCTCTCTCTGCCTGCCTATTTCTCTCTCTCTCAAATAAATTTATAAAACTAAATATGTTTTAAAAGTTTTATGGGTGCTGGAGAGACGTCTTAATGGTTAAGGAGCTTGCCTGTGAAGCCTAAGGACCTAGGTTCTATTCCCCACTGCCCATGTAAAGCCAGATACACAAGGTGGCACATCCATGTGGAGTTCATTTGCAGTGGCTAGAGGCCCTGGCGCACCCATCCCCCCTCAAATAAATGAAGAAAATATTTTTGAAAAAAATTTTATGGAGGATTCTCCTCTTCCCTGGAAGTTGGAGGGCTGGGTTGAAAGTTTCAATCCAGTAATCACGGTGGTGTCTATGGTGACCAGCCCTTCCCTGAAGGTACCAAGGCCGCCCCACCTTAAATCTCTTTAACATAAACTCAGTTGTGATTAAGAGGATTGTTCTGAATAACTAAGACATTCTTATTACTCAGGAAATTCCAACTGTTTTGGGAGCTCCGTGACAGGATCTGGGACAAAGACCAAATATATTTCGTATTATACCACACAGACACAAACCTAAAATTCTCGCTCAAGTTTCCAAATCGAATTGGAAGAGTATCAAGAATACACCAGAAGTGGATGAGGGGCCAGGGATGTAGCTTAGTTCGTACAGTGCTTGCCTTGGATGGGTGAGCACTGAGTTCCACCCCAACAGGGCATAAAAATGAAAGAAAAAGAGGATTGCAAAGAGCTCAAGTACACATGGAGTTCAAGGATATCTTGGGTTACTATGAGAGACCTTGTCTGAATAACAATAGTGATAAAATAACTGTTAGGGTCTAAGTGCTCTCTACTGATCCCACCTCTCCCTCTCCCCTACCATCCTGGCCCAGAAACCCTGGGCCTGCCTCTTGGCATAATTGAGAATACCTGTGGGCTAAGAGAAGGGAAGGTCCCTTTCCCATAGCCCCTGCCTCACAAAGCAGTTTCTCAGTTCTTCTCCATAAAATCCACTCCCTGGCCTGCCTTCTTGCCTTTTTCTGGATCTCCTACTTGTTAAGGGCTTGAATCACTGCCTTTCTCCTCCCTCTCCCTTCTATCTCTCTCTTCCTCTCTTTGATGCATGCACCCCCTTTTCTCTCCCTTATCTCTCTCTCTCTCTCTTTTTTCTTCAGTTTTTTTGAGATAGTCTCACTCTAACTCAGGCTGACCTGAAATTCACTATGTAGACTCAGGGTGGCTTCAAACTCACAGTGATCTTCCTACCTCGGCCTCCCAAATGCAGGGATTAAAGACATGGGCCACCACACCTGGCTGTTTTTGTTATTATTATTTTTGTTATTGTTGTTTTGTTTTGTTTTTTCGAGCTAGAGTCTTGCACTAGCCCAGGCTGACCTGGAATTCACTATGTAGTCTCAGGGTGGCCTCGAACTCTCGGCGATCCTCCTACCTCTGCCTCCCGAGTGCTGGGATTGTAAACGTGGTGTGCTTCTGTTTCTGCTTCTACTGCATGATCTCAGTCCCTCTGGTTTCTCTGACAGCGACTCAAGCTTTCATCTTTTCTTGTTCCCTCGCTAATTTCCTCTCTTGCTAATTTCTGGCGGGCAAGTTCTCCTTGATGTCCATGGGCCATGCCGGCCACTGGACAGAGCCTGGAAGAGAGCAGAGAAACTCCGAAAAGCTAAGGTCTGTCTACTGGGGAGGCTGAGCAGGAGTAGGCAAAAAAAAAAAAAAAAAAAAAGAGAGAGAGAGAGAGAGAATGTAAGAGCTGAGCTGGAGAGATGGATTAGCTGTCAAAGCACTTACCTGCAAAGCCAAAGGACCCAGGTTCAATTCGCCAGGACCCATGTAAGCCAGATGCACAAGGTGGCACATGCGTATGGAGTTCTTTTGCAGTAGCTGGTGTGCCCCTTCTCTCTCTCTGCCTCTTTCTCTCAAATCAATAAAAATAAAATATTTGAAAAAAAATGTAAGAGCCATACCAGGGGAACATGTAGTGAGGCACTGCCCTCTCTCTCCACAGAAACCGGTGCATGCGTAACCCCACAGACACTACTGACACACCACGGTGGGAGGGGGCACAAGAGGATAACCTGATGGGACTACAACCAATTTTAATATGTTCATATAGTAAAGTTGCCAATTATAAAAAGAAGAAGAGGGCTGGAGAGATGGCTTAGCTGTTAAGGCGTTCGCCTGTGAAGCCTAAAGATCCTGGTTTAATTCTCCAGGTCCCACATAAGCCACATACACAAGGGGGCGCACGCACCTGGAGTTCCTTTATAGTGGTTAGAGGCCCTACTGTGCGCATTCTTTCTCTCTCTTTCCCTCTCTCTATCCCTAATAAATAAATTAATTAATTAAAAGTAAAATCTAAAAGAAGAAGAAGAAGAAGCTGGGAATGGTAGTGCATGCCTTTAATCCCAGCACTCGGGAGGCAGAGGTAGGAGGATAGCTGAGAGTTTGAGGCCACCCTGAGATTACTTAGTGAATTCCAGGTCAGCCTGAGCCAGAGCGAGATCCTACCTCAGAAACCCCCCCCCAAAAAAATCCAGGTTTGATTCTCCAGATCCCACGTAAGCCAGATGCACAAGGGGGCACATGCATCTGGAGTTTGTTTGTAGTGGCTTAAGGCTCTGGTACACCCATTCTTTCTCTCCTCTCTCTCTCTCAAATAAATAAATAAATAAATAAATAAATAAATAGATAAAATATTTTTTAAAAAAGCTGGGCATGGTGGCACATGCCTTTAATCCCAGCACTCAGGAGGCAGAGGTAGGAGGATTGCCATGAGATAGAGGCCACCCTGAGACTACATAGTGAGTTCCAGGTCAGTCTCCAGGTGAGACCCTATCTCAAAAAACCAATAATAATAATAATAATAATAATAATAATAATAATTCAGGGGGTCTGGAGAAATGGCTTAGCCTGCAAAGCCAAAGGACCCAGGTTTAATACCCCAGGATCCACATAAGCCATATATGCAAGGTGGTACCTGCATCTGGAGTTTGTTTGCAGTGGCTTAAGGCCACCACACCTGGCTCCCCTGAATTAAAAAAATTTTTTTAAATTTAATTAATGAATTTATTTATTTGAGAGGAAAAGAGGCAGAGATAGAATGGGCATGCCAGGGCCTCTAGCCACTGCAAACGAACTCCAGATGCATGCGCCCTTGTGCATCTGGCTTACATGGGGCCTCTGGGTCCTTTGGCTTTGCAGGCAAATGCCTCAACTGCTAAGCCACCTCTCCAGCACCCCCTGAATTTTTTTTTTTCAAGGTAGGTTCTCACTCTAGCCCAGGCTGACCTGGAATTCACTATGTAGTCTCTCAGAGTGGCCTTGAACTCATGGTGATCCTCCTACCTCTGCCTCCTGAGTGCTGGAATTAAAGGTGTGTGCCACCACGCCCGGCTTCCCTTGACCTTTTTTTTTTTTTTTTTTTTTTTTTTTTTTGAGGTAGGGTTTCACTCTGGTCCAGGCTGACCTGGAATTAACTACATAGTCTCAGGGTGGCCTCGAACTCATGGCGATCCTCCTACCTCTGCCTCCCGAGTGCTGGGATTAAGGGCGTGCGCCACCACGCCCGGCTCTCCTCTTGGATTTTGATTAGCCCTCCTTCCACCTTTCCTTTACTGAATCATTTCCCCTGACCTCACTTAGACCTTTTCATCCCCTTTAATCTATTCTTCTACTTACATATATACATACTATCCTGTTTAGTGCCCCCCTCCCTTTCTATTCCCTTTAAATCCCCTTTCTAGCTCACTGGCTTCTGCTACTGAGTTTTATTCCTACTCACATAGAAGTCCAATCATTTGTAGCTAGGATCCACATATGAAAGAAAACATATGACGTTTGGCTTTCTGGGCCTGGGTTACCTCACTGCTTTTTTTTTTTTTTTTTTTGAGGTAGGGTCTCACTCTAGCCCAGGCTGACCTGGAATTCACTATGTAGTCTCAGGGTAACCTTGAACTCACTTGAACTCAGGGCAATCCTCCTACTTCTGCCTTCCAAATGCTGGGATTAAAGGCTAGTTTTTTTTTTTTTTTTTTTTTTAAAGATTTTAATAAATTGCTTAAAAAAAAAAAAAGCTTTGCAGGGCTTGGTGGCACAAGCCTTTAATCCCAGCACTGGGGAGGCAAAGGTAGGAGGATCACTGTGAGTTCAAGAGCAGCCTAGGACTCTAGGACTACAGAGTGAGTTTTAGGTCAGCCAGGCTAGAGCGAGACCCTACTGGAAAAACAAAACAAAACAAAAAAGGCTTTAGCTGTTATGTTAGGAATGAACAGCAGAGGGCAACTGAAAGCACAAAAACTAATTAGGGAGGTTTACGGACTGACAACCTAGTTCCTACTTACTGAAAAAGAGGGAAGGTGGCAGGAATTAAATATTTGGGAAAGATGATCAGGAACTTAAATGTAGATATAATTAGGAATACTGGTGACACCGAGCTGGGGTTACTGCTCGTGGGTAAAGTGCCTGCCTAATAGTGCTATGCCAGTAGAGTGAGACCCTAACTACTTCAAAGACAAAATAAAGGGCTTACAGTTAAGGCATTTGCCTGTGAATCCTAAGGACCCCGGTTCAATTCTCCAGTTCCCACATAAGCCAGATGCGCAAGTGTCTGGGAGTTCATTTGCAGTGGCTAGAGGCCCTGGCATGCCCATTCTCTCTCTCTCTCTAATAAAAAGTAAATTAAAAAAAAAAATAAAACAGAACAAGAGGCTGGGCATAGTGGTGCATGCCTTTAATCCCAGCGCCTGGGAGGCAGTGTTTAGGGCATCACTGTGAGTTCAATCAAGACCACCCTGAGACTACATAGTGAATTCTAGATCATCCTGGGCTAGAGCAAGACCCTACCTCAAAAAACGAAAACAGGGCTGGAGAAATGGCTTAGTGGTTAAGGAGTTTGCCTGCCAAGCCACAGGATCCCGGTTCGATTCTCCAGGACCCATGTAAGCCATTTGCACAAGGGGCACATGAATCTGGAGTTTGTTTGCAGTGGCTAGAGGTCCTGGTGTGCCCATTCTCTCTGTGTCTGCCCCTCTCTCTCTGCTTGCAAATAAATAAATAAAAATATATATAAAAAAAACAAAAACAATGGGCTGGAGAGATGGCTTAGTGGTTAAGGCGCATGCCTATGAAGCCTAAGGACTCTGGTTCGATTCTCCAGGTCCCACATAAGCCAGATGCACAAGAGAGTGCACACATCTGGAGTTCGTTTGCAGTGGCTAGAGGCCCTGGCATGCCCATTCTCACTCTCCCTCTCTCTTTTCTCAAATAAATAAATAAATAAATAAATACAATAAAAAAAACAAAAAGAAAACAAAAAACAAAACTCACAAAAACAGGCTGGAAAGATTGCTTAGAGGTTAAGGCACTTGCCTGCAAAGCCTAAGGACCTATGTTTGACTCTCCAGAACCCACATAAAGCTAGACGAACATGGTGGTGCATATGTCTCGAGTTTGTTAGCAGTGGTTAGAGGCTCTGGTATGCCCATTCTCTCTCTCAAATAAGTAAATAATAATGGTTTAGAGGTTAAGGCACTTGCCTGTGGAGCCCAAGGATCCAACTTTGATTCTCTAGTACCTACATAAGCCAGATGCACAAAGTAGCTCATGTGTCTGGAGTTCATCTGAAGTAGGTGGAGGCCCTGGCACACCTGTTGTCTCTCTCAAATTAATAAAATATATATATATATATATTTTGGTTTTCAAGGTAGGGTCTCACTCTAGCTCAGGCTGACCTGGAATTCACTCTGTAGTCTCAGGGTGGCCTCGCACTCACGGTGATCCTCCTACCTCTGCCTCCCAAGTGCTGGGACTAAAGGCGTGCACCACCACGCCCAGCTATAAAATGTTTTTTTTTTTTTTAAATTAACAGGGTGCTTGAGAGATGGCTTAGTGGTTAAGCACTTGCCTGTGAAGCCTAAGGACCATGGTTTGAGGCTCGATTCTCCAGGACTCACATAAGCCAGATGCACATGGTGGCACATGTGTCTGGAGTTCATTTGTAGTGGTTAGAGGACCTGTCATGCCCATTCTCTCTCTCTCTCCCTTCCTTTGTCTCTAATAAATAAATAAAAATAAAAAGAATTAAAAAAGTTAAAAGGGGGGGCTAGAAAGATGGCTTATCAGTTAAAGTGCTTGCCTGCAAAGCCTAAGGACCAGGTTTGAATCCCTAATACCTATATAAGCCAGATGCACAAGGTGGTGCATTTATCTGGAGTTTGGTTGCAGAGGCTAGAAGCCCTGGCATGCCCATTCTCTCTATCTGCCTCTTTCTCTCTCTCTTTCAAATATACAAATAAAATATTAAAATAAAAGAAAGAAAGCGAGACGTGGTGGTGCACACCTTTAATCCCAGCACTTGGGAGGCAGAGGTAGGAGGATTACCATGAGTTCAAAGCCACCCTGAGACTACATGGTGAATTCCAGGTCAGCCTGGGCTAACCCTCGAAAAACAAAAACAAACAACAAAAAGAAAAGAAAAAAGAGAAAGGAAGTTTGCAATTGACGTGCTCCTAAGACTACAAGATGTTGAACTATTTGTTTTAATGCCTGGAGCTGCAAGGAAAGAATGCTGCAGTCACAGTATTATTTTTGGCAGAGGTAGCGTGGGTGGAGTGGAAGTTTAATGTCAGGTGAGGGAGGGCAGTAACAGGTTCAATGGGAAGCTCTCCCAGGGCAATGCTGATTGGTTGGAGATAGGGCACATTCAGAAATTCCTAGAATGAGAAGGTTTATTTTGGAAAAAGACCATTTTAGGGAGATCAGAAGACCGCCCAATCTGCGTTGCAAGTCAATGGTCTGCAGATATGGAGAGCTTTCTGAGGCAGTTTTTTTTGTTTGTTTGTTTTGTTTTGTTTTTGTTTTATTTTGTTTTCTGAGGTTGGGTCTCCCTCTAGACCAGGCTGACTTGGATTTCAGGAATTCACTCTGTAGACTCAGGGTGGCCTCAAACTCACCGCAAACCTCCTACCTCTACTTCCAGAGTGCTGGGATTAAAGGCATGCGCCACCATGCCTTGTTTTTAAATTTTATTTATTTATTTGAGAGAGAGAAAAAGCAGAGAGAGAGAGAGAGAGAGAGACAGATAGAGACAGAGAGAGGCAGATAGAGAATGGGCATGCCAGGGCCTCCAGCTGCTGCAAACTCCAGACGCATGTGCCACCTTGTGCATCTGGCTTATGTGGGTCCTGGGGAATTGAACTCTAGGTCCTTTGGCCTCGTAGGCAAGTGCCTTAACCGCTAAGCCATTTCTCCAGCCCTTTTAAAATTATTTTAATTTGGGCTGGAGAAATGGCCTAATGTTTTAGGCATTTGACTGCAAAGCCAAAGGATCCAAGTTCGATTCTCCAGAACCCACATAAGCCAGATGCACAAGGTGGCATATGCATCTAGTGTTCGTTTGCAGCAGCTGGAGGCCCTGGCCTACCCATTCTCTCTTTTTCTCTCCCTGCCTATTTCTCTCTCTCAAATAAATAAAGAAAAATAAAATATTTAAAATTATTTTTATTTGAGATAGAGAGAGATGGGGGAAGAGAGTGGGAGTGCCAGGGCCTACAGCCACTGCAAAGAACCTCCAGATGGAGGCGCCACCTTGTGCATCTGGCTTTTGTGGGTCCTGGGGAATCAAACCTAGGTCCTTAGGCTTCGCAGGCAAATGCCTTAACAGCTATGCCATCACTTCAGCCTTTTGTTGTGTTTTGAGGCAGAATTTTACTCAATAATTCGGACTAGCCTGGAACTGTGTGTTCACCAAACTGCCTTTGAACTGGAGGTGATCCTCCTGCCTCAGGCTTCTAAGTCCTGGGAGTGTATGTAGGAGTCAGCCAGTCCAGGCTGGTGGTTTCTGGTGGGACCAGCTCACAGCTTATCCTTTCTTTCTGCCAAAATAAGATTCGGGCTGGAGAAATGGCTTAGTGGTTAAGGCGCTTGCCTGCGAAACCAAAGGACCCAGGTTTGATTCCCCAGGACCCACGTAGGCCAGCTGTATAAGGTGGTGCATGCATCTAGAGTTCATTCGTTTGAGCAAATGCACCCCCATTATCTCCCTCTCTCTCAAGTAAATAAAATAAATTTTATTTGTTTTTATTTATTTACTTATCAGAGACAGAGCGAGAGAGAATGGGCGCATCAGGGCCTATAGCCACTGCAAACTAACCGCAGATGCCTGCGCCACCTTGTGTATCTGGCTTAGGCGGGACCTGGAGAATGGAACTGGTATCCTTAGGCTTCACAGGCAAGCGCCTTAACTGCTGAGCCATCTCTCCAGCCCTAAATAAAATAATAGATAAATAAATAAATAGATAAACAGAGCCCGGCGTGGTGGTGCACGCCTTTAATCCCAGCAGTTGGGAGGCATAGGTAGGAGGATCTCCGAAAATTCAAGCCCACCCTGAGACTACATAGTTAATTCCAGGTCAGCCTGGACTAGAGTGAGACCCTACTTCGAAAAACAAAAAATAAAAATAAAATAAACAAACAAATAAATAAAAATATTGGGGCTGGAGAGATGGCTCGGCGGTTAAGGCGTTTGCCTACAAAGCCAAAGAATCCCGGTTCTATATTCCAGGACCCACGTAAGGCAGATGCCCAAGGGGGCGCAGGCATCTGGAGTTTGTTTGCAGTGGCTGGAGGGCCCGGTGCGCCCATTCTCTCTCATAAATACATAAATAAATACATAAATAAATAAATAAACAAATAAATGTAAGTAAATAAGTAAATAAATAAGATTGGACAGAAAAGCCCCACGCAGAGCCCCCAGGACGAAGCCCCTCTGCCGGGTGTCAATCTAGCCTGGGCACTAGGCTCCGCCTCCTACGTCATCACCCCGCGCCGGCGTCCTTCGGCCCCGCCCCCGCGGCGGCGGGTCCCTGTCACCGCCCGGCCCTGCCATGGCCCTGCCCCGCGCCTTGTAAGCTGGTCAGCCGGCTCGGGACGTGGCCCTCGTCCGGATGGCGGCGGCGGCGGCCCTGGCGGCGGCCGAGCCCGCGGTGTCGCCTGCGGGGAGCGGAGGGCCCACGTCGCGCCGCGACTTCTCCTGGCTGCGCTACTTCCTGGCTGGAGGTGGGTGTCCGCCTCGGCGACCCGTAGAGCGGCGGCCCGGGCGCGGGCGGGGGCGCGGGCGCGGACCCTTCCCCTGCCGCCGTGCACGCCGGCCGCCGTCGACCCTCCCCTGTCCAGTAATAGTCCCTCGACTAGGCCCAGCCTGGGGAGCGTGACCTCTGGACCCTCGGGGACAGCCTCGGGACCTGGAGGGCCCGAACCAGGCACCTGTTCTCCATGGTTGGAAAGAAGGGATGCCTTCCTGTGACCCACGCAGAGCACCCCTTTCTTTCCATTATAAAGTCCGTGGGTGACGACGTCGATCGGGATGTTGCTGTTTGCTTAAAGGAAAACAAATATTGGAGACCCGCCCTTTAAAAAGTGGCCTGGAGATTGTGCAAAAGTGTCCACAGTCAAAACCAGTTCCAGGGACTCCAGTCACAAAGAGGACTTGGAAAGCCCTACTGTTGGTGACTGTCAGCGGGAAGGTTCACATTGTCTTAGATTTCCTCTCCCTTCCTATATAGAGATGCTTCTGTCTCTGTCTTCCTGTTACTGTTTCTTGGAGTTGATATCACTTAATTGTTTAGGACTGGGAGCCTTAAAAAGCCTGCATTATGGGCTGGAGAAATAGCTTAGCGGTGAAGGCGTTTGCCTGCAAAGCCAAAGGATCCCGATTCGATTCTCCAGGACCCATGTAAGCCAGATGCACAAGGGGGCGCATGCGTCTGGAGTTCGCTTGCAGTGGCTCGAGGCCCTGGCGTGCCCATTCTCTCTTTGTCTGCCTCTCTTCTGTCTCTCTCTGTTTGAAAATTTAAAAAAAAAATTAAAAAGTCTGCATTATGAGGACTTGTGGAAAGATATCTGTAACCTGCAATAGTATTAAGGGTTTAATTTGTTGGGCTCTTCAAAAGGACATTGATTTTATTCATGCTGAGAATATTGGAATATCAGCCATGTGCTTGCATTGTTTTTGGTTGACATCAGAGAGCAAAGGAAGACAGGCTCTGCTGGAGTCTACATCAGCTGGGGAGTTAGAAGGTAGAAGCAAAGTGAAAAAAAGTTACATATAGTACATGGCAAGTGAGACCTGGAATGGAAGAAGGAAAAAGGAATGGAAGGCAGCATCAGGAAGAGGTGGAGTGTGTAATATATTAAGTAGGAAGTCTGTCTCATTGAGATTTTGAGACTTGAGCAAAAGTGTTTTTGGTTTGTTTTGAGACAGTCTTGCTGTGTGGCTAGCCCACGTTAAAGGCATGCACCACCATGCCTGGCTCCTCTCCTTATTTTTTTTAAGATTATTTATTTATTCGAGAGAGAGGGAGAGAGAGAGAGGGAAAGAGAAAGAGGAACAGTGAGAATGGGCACGCCAGTGCCTTTAGCTACTACAAAGGAACTCCAGAGTCGTGTGACCCCTTGTGCATCTGGCTTACGTGGGACCTGGAGAATCGAACCTGGGTCCTTAGGCTTTGCAGGCAAACGCCTTAACTGCTAAGCCATCTTTCCAGCCCTCCCCTCCTTATTTTTGAGACAGAGTCTTTTATATCCTATCCTAGGGTAGCCTCAAACTAGCTAGGTAGCTATCTTTCTTCAGTTAATCCTCCTGCCTCCACCTCCCAAGTGCTGGGATTACAAGCTTATGCGCCGTGGCTAGTTAACCCAATGAAATGTGAGGGAGTTGCTCCACTCTGCTGAACAAAGCCAAGTGGGAGAGAGTGAGTGGATGTATGCCACAAGCTTTATTGTACGAACCAGAATTACAGTGAAAACAGAAACAGCAAGCTTCGTTTTAAAATGCTGAGCAGCCCTCGGGGTGGGTACTGAAAGTGGGTAATTCAGATATGGCCGGATTTGGGGGTTTTGAGGATCCTGGGGCTGTCCCTACCTATAATTGGAGATTGTGTATTGAAAGTTTAGTAGTAACCAGGAGATCTTTTGTGTTGAGGAGGGAACAGGGAGGGAACAGAACATGCCGATGATGGAAGCGGTGATTAACTGCCTTGGCCAACCACAATGTTTTTGGATGGCCTCCCAGATCCCCAACTTGCCCCCAGTCATCCATGTAGTTTCTCAGTCTCCAACCTGCAGTTCTAAGTTTCTTTCTTTTTCTTTTTCGTTTTTGTTTTTTAAATTTATTTATTTGAGAGAAAGAGGCAGATATAGAGCATGGATGTGCCTGAACCTTAAGCCAATGCAAACAAACTCGAGACACATGCAGCACTTTGTGCTGGTTTATGTGGGTTCTGGGGAATCAAACCTGAGTCCTTTGACTTTACAGGCAAATGCCTTAACCACTAAGCCTTCTCTCCAGTCCTCAAGTGTCTTAAGTATATGATTTCTGTAAGCGGGGGATTTCTTCCTCACCAACTTTGCTGTCTTAATCAGGGTCTCTAGATGAACAGAATGAATAGAATGAATAAATATTATAAAGGGGAGATTAGCCGGGCGTGGTGGCACACACCTTTAATCCCAGCATTCGGGAGGCAGAGGTAGGAGGATTGCCATGAGTTCAAGGCCACCCTGAGACTGCATAGAAAATTTCAGGTCAGCCTGGGTTAAAGCTAAACCTTACCTCAAAAAAACCAAAACAAACCAAAACAAAACAAAAAACATGGGCTGGAGGGATGTCTTAGCAGTTAAGGCGCTTGCCCACAAAGCCAAAGGAAGGACCCAGGTTCAGTTTCCCAGGACCCACGTAAACCAGTTGCACAAGGTAGTGCATGAGTCTGGAGTTTGTTTGCAGCCCTGGCACACCCATTCTCTCCTTCCCTCTCTCTCCCCCAAATAAATAAATGACAAAAATATTAAAGGACAGCCAGAAGCCGGGCGTGGTGGCGCACTCCTTTAATCCCAGCACTCGGAGGCAGAGGTAGGAGGATCTCCGTGAGTTCAAGGCCACCCTGAGACTACATAGTTAATTCCAGGTCAGCCTGGGCCAGAGTGAGACCCTACCTCGAAAAACAAAAACAAAAAAATATACAGGGCCCTTACATTAAAAAATAATAAATAATCAATAAAGGGGAGATTGGAGAGATGGATTAGCAGTTAAAGCACTTGCCTGCAACAGCCTGAATTTGATTCACCAGTATCCATGTAAAGCCAGATGCAGAAAGTGGTATATGTGTGTAGAGTTCATGGATAGTGGCTGGAGGCCCTGGTGCGCCCATTCTCTCTGTCTCTCTTCTATCCCTCTTTGCTTGCAAATAAATAAATAAAAATATTTAAAAAACAAAAACCATCCCCAGCAGAAAGGGGGCAGGGACAAGGGAAAAGAGGCTACCAACACATGATATATCCATGCAAAATATATTGTTAATAATAATAACAATAATAATAAAAAGAAAAATAAACTATATATAAAAAAAAAAACCCAGCCAGGCGTGGTGGCACACCCTTTAATCCCAGCACTCAGGAGACAGAGATAGGAGGATCATTCTGAGTTTGAGGCCACTTTGAGACTACAGAGTGAATTCCAGGTCAGACTGGCTAGAGTGAGACCCTACCTCAAAAAACCAAAAATAAATAGATAAATAAAAAATAAAAAAAAATTAAAAATAGAAAAAAACAAAGGGGGGTGCTGGAGAAATTGCTTTATGGTTAAGGTGCTTGCCTGCAAAACCTAATGACTTGGGGTCGAGTCCCCAGGACCCACATAAAACCAGATAAACAAAGTGGCACATGCATCTGGAGTTCTTTTTTATTTTATTTTATTTATTTTTGGAGAGAGAGACACATAGACTGCGCGCCAGCAGTCTCTCAGCTGCTGTGAATGAAATCCAGATGCGTGCGCCCCCTTGTGGTCAAGTGCAGCATTGCGCCCTTGCGTCACTGCATCTGGCTAAACGTGGGACCTGGAGATTGGAACCGGGTTCTTAGGCTTAGCAGGCAGGCGCCTTAACCGCTAAGCCATCTCTCCAGCCCTGGAGTTCTTTACAGTGGCTAGAAGCCCTGGTGGGCCTATTCTGTCTCTCTCTCTCCTTGCAAATAACAACAACAAAGGGGATTCAGTAGAATGACTGACGCTATGTGGGCTGGATGGTCTAACAGTGATTATGCACCGGCTGGAGAGTCTGAGAGGCCAGTAACTGTTTAGTCCATGAGGCTGCATGCCTCAGCAGTGCCTAGTTAGTGCTGAAGGTAGGGGGCTGATGGGACAGGATTCCTGCAGAGTCGCCAGTCTGCCACTCTTCAGTCCACTTTTTTTTTTTTTTTTTTTTTTTGTATTTCGAGGTAGGGTCTCGTTGGGATTAAAGTGTTGGGATTAAAGGCATGTGCCACCACACCCAGCCTTCTCAGGGTGGCCTTGAACTCATGGCGCTCCTCCTACCTTTTCCTCCCAAGTGCTGGGATTCAAGGTATGTGCCATCAGGCCTGCCGTAAATAGATATTAATTTATTTATTTGTGTGTGTGCTTCTTGTCACTGTCCAATGTTACATGGGTGGCTGGGGAATTGAACATGTGTCAGCAGACTCTGTAAGCAAGCACTTTATTAAAAAATTAATTAACTTATTTATTTTTTATTTTTATTGACAACTTCCATAATTGTAGACAATAACCCATGGTAATTCCCTCCCTCCTCCCACTTTCCCCTTTGAAACTCCACTCTCCATCATATCCCCTCCCCTCTCAATCAGTCTCTCTTTTATTTTGATGTCATCATCTTTTCCTCCTATTAGGATGGTCTTGTGTAGGTAGTGTCAGGCACTGTGAGGTCATGGATATCCAGGCCATTTTGTGTCTGGAGGAGTCCTACTTTTCCTTTGGCTCTTACATTCTTTCTATCACCTCTTCTGCAATGGACCCTGAGCCTAGGAAGATGTGATAGAGGTTTCAGTGCTGAGCACTCCTCTGTCACTTCTTCTCATCATTATGGTGCCATCTGAGTCATCCCAAGGTCACTGCCATCTGAAAAGAGAGGCTTCTCTAACCAAAAGTGAGAGTAGCATTAATATATGGGTATGAGGGCTGGAGAAGATGGCTTAGTGGTTAAGGCAATTGTCTGCAAAGCCAAAGGATCATGGTTTGATTCCCCAGGACCCATGTAAGCCAGATGCACAAGGGCACATGCATCTGGAGTTTGTTTGCAGTGGCTGGAGGCCCTGGTGCGCCCATTCTCTCTCTCTCTACCTCCTTCTCTCTCTCAAATAAGTAAAATATATTTTAAAAATATTTGAGTATGAACATTAAGAGAAGTACTTACTGAGCAGTTTGGTGAGCATAGTGTATACATTTAGCCAGACACCAGCAGACATTACACCCCTAGGGCTCATGACTACCCTGTTGTAGGTTTTCAGTATCGGGAATGTATTCACTCCCATGGAGCGAGCCTCCAGTCCAATTAGAGAGAGTGGTTGGATTCCCCCATAACAGACATGCCACTATTGCACCCGTTGGCTCATTTGGCCTGGCTGGTCAAATGTAAGGCTTCTGTAAGCAAGCACTTTTAACCACTGTACCGTTTTCACAGCCCCTAATTTTTTTTTTTTTTTTTTTTTGCAGGTATTGCTGGTTGCTGCGCCAAAACAACAGTTGCTCCTTTGGATCGAGTGAAGGTTTTACTACAAGCACACAATCACCATTACAAACACTTAGGTATGTTAACAGGTGCTGATGCGGTCAGTGAATGAAACAATCCTCTCTCGCTTTCTTGGTTTCCACCTGGGAATTATGGCAAAAGGGAATTCATAGCTGAGTATGGTGGTGCACACCTTTAATTCAGCACTGGGGAGGCAGAGGTAGGAGAATCGCTGTGAGTTTGAGGCCACCCTGAGACTACATAGTGAATTCCAGGTCAGCCTGAGCTAGAGTGAAACCCTACCTTGAAAAACCAAAAAAAAAAAAAGGGGGGGGGCGCGGGGAGGAATTCATGCTTGGGGAATGACCTTATCCCTTTCCCTACCCCTACCCTCCATGGAAGGTCTCATTCCAACCCACACTGACCTGAACTCACCAGTAGCACCAGGCTGGCCTTGAACTCAATGTGATCCCTGAGTGCTGGGATTAAAGGCCTGGGTGACTACACCCTGCTGTTGGTTTGTCAAGGTAGGGTTTCACTCTAGGCCAGACTGACCTGGAATTCACTGTGTAGTATTGGGTGGCCTTTAACTCACGGTGATCCTCCTACCTCTTCCTCCCAAGTGCTGGGATTAAAGCCATGCACCACCATGCCTGGCTTCACCCTGCTGTTTTTTGGGGGTGAGGGAGACAGGGTTCCCCCTATGTAACTGTGGCTGGTCTATAACTTGTCCTTTGTAGCTTGGAGTAGCCTCAAAGTCAAGGCATTCATGTTGTCATCTTCCAAATGCTGGGATAATAGGTGTTAGCCACCATGGTAGGTCTCCCCTTATCCCATTTATTTAATAATAATAATAATTATTATTATTATTATTTTGTTTTTTTTGAGGTAGGGTTTCACTCTGGTCCAGGCTGACCTGGAATTAACTATGTAGTCTCAGGGTGGCCTCGAACTCATGGCGATCCTCCTACCTCTGCCTCCCGAGTGCTGGGATTAAAGGCATGAGCCACCATGCCCGACTATTATTATTTTAATTAATTAATTGCAAGAGGAGAGAGAGAATGGGCACACGAGGGCCTCTAGCCACTACAAGTGAACTCCAGATGCACACCCCACTTTGTGTATCTAGCTTTTCATGGGTACTCAGGAATCGAACCCTGGTCTTTTGGCTTTGCAGAAAGCACCTGAACCTCTGAGCCATCTCTCCAGCCTGTTTATTATTTATTTATTTGAGAGAGAAAGGGAGGGAGAGAGACAATGGACATGCCAGGGCATCTAGCCACTACAAATGAACTCCAGACACATGCACCACTTTATGCATCTGGCTTTATGTATTGGGTTCTTAGGCAATGCAGGCAAGTACCTTAACTGCAGAGCCATCTTTCCACCCAAGCCCTTTTTTTAAATTTTGGTTTATTTTTTGTTATTTTTTGAGGTAGGGTCTTGCTCTAGCCCATGCTCAGCTGCAATTCACTATGTAGTCTCAGGTTGGCCTCGAACTCATAGTGATCCTCCTATTTCTGCCTCCTGAGTGCTGGATTAAAGGCGTGCGCCACCACACCCAGCTGTTCTTTTATTATTTTTATTTTTCCTGTTCAAGTTTAGATAGTTTTCTAATAGTAGTCATCTTCTTCTTTTTTGGTTTATTTTATTTTTATTTATTTGAGAGTGACAAACAGATAGAGAGAAAGAGGCAAAGAGAAAGAGAGAGAATGGGTGCACCAGGGCCTCCAGCATACTGCAAACGAACTCCAGACGCATACGCCACCTTGTACATCTGGCTTACGTGGGTCCTGGGGAATCAAGCCTCGAACCAGGGTCCTTGGGCTTCTCAGGCAAGCGCTCAACTGCTAAGCCATCTCTCCAGGCCCCAGTATTCATCTTCTAATTTTTTCCATAAATAGGAGTGTTTTCTACATTGCGAGCTGTTCCCCAGAAGGAAGGGTACCTGGGCTTATATAAAGGCAATGGTGCGATGATGATTCGAATCTTTCCCTATGGGGCAATCCAGTTCATGACATTTGAGCATTACAAAACAGTAAGTGGATTTTCTTCCTTTCAATTTTGTGTCCTTGATTGTCATTAATACCAGCCATTGGCTTTGAAGCTTTTGTTTTTGTCACGCAGCATCTTGCTGTGTAGTACAGGTTGGGCTTGGACTCCAGGCCCTGTAAGTGATGATGTGATGGAATTACAGGGGTTCAACTCCATGCCTGGCATTGGAATTTTTTTTCTTTTCACTGTTGGAGATAGGACTGAGATCTTGTGCATGAAAGTAGTTTGATCTTGAAAGTTACTTTGGATTTTTGTGATGCTGAGGATTTAACCCAGGGCTTCATGCAACCCAGGAGAATACTATACCAACTAAGCTATATTCCCAACCCTATTAAGAATTTTAGGGCTGGAGAGATGGCTTAGAGGTTAAGGTGTTTGCCTGCAAAGCCAAAGGAACCAGTTCAATTCTCCAGGACCCACGTAACCAGGTGCACAAAGGGGCACATACATCTGAAGTTTGTTTGCAGTGGCTGGAGGCCCTGGCATGTCCATTCTCTTTCTCTCTCTCTCTGCCTTTTTCTCTCTTTTAAATAAATAAATTAAATAAAGTATATTAAAAAATAACAACAAAAAAAAAAGAATTTTAAAAAATGGCTGGCGTGGTGGCGCACGCCTTTAATCCCATCACTCAGGAGGCAGAGCTGGGAGGATTGCTGAGAGGTTGAGGCCACCCTGAGACTACATAGTTAATTCCAGGTCAGCCTGGACCAGAGTGAAACCCTACCTTGGAAAATAAAACAAAAAAAGAATTTTAAAAAATGGGGCTGTAGGCAGGGCGTGGTGGCGTACACCTTTAATCCCAACATTCTGGAGGCAGAGGTAGGAGGATTGCCATGAGTTCAAGGCCACCCTGAGACTACATAGTGAATTCCAGGTCAGCCTGGACTAGAGTGAGACCCTACCTCGAAAAAGAAAAGGGGGGGGTGGCTGGAGGGATGGCTTATTAAAGTGTTTTCCTGCAAAGCCTAAGGACCCAGGTTTGATTCCCCAGGACCCACGTTAACCAGATGCACAAGGGGGCACACACGTTTGGAGTTCATTTGCAGTGGCTGGAGGCACTGGTGTGCCCATTCTCTCACTCTCCCTTTTCCTCTGTCAAATAAATAAAAATAAAAATAAATGTTTTATTTGCTTAATTTAGAGAAAGAGAGAAGAAAGAGAGAAAGAAGCAGGTAGAGAGAATGGGCACTCCAGGGCCTCCAGCCACTGCAAATGAACTCAAGATGCGTGCGCCCCCTTGTGCATCTGGCTTACGTGGATCATGGGGAATTGAACCAGGGGCAAACGCCTTAACCACTATGCCATTTCCCCAGCCCCTTTTCTTTTCTTTTTTTTTAATTATTATTTTTTATTGACATCTTCTATACTTACATACAAAAAACATATGATATTTCCCTCCCCTCCCCTCCCCCCATTCCACTTTTGAACACCAATCTCCATCATATCCCCTCCCTCTCTCCATTAGTCTTTCTTTTAATTTGATGTCATCATCTTCAATTTTGAGGGTCTTGTGAAGGTATTGCTAGGCACTGCAAGGTCATGGATATCGAGGCCAATTTCTGTCTGGGCACTTGCGTTTAAGAAGTCATACCCTTCCTTTGGCTCTTCCATTCTATCCGCCCCCTCTTCCGCAATGGTCCCTGAGCCTTGGAGGGTGTGACAGAGGTGTTTCAGTGCTGGACACTCCTCTATCCCTTCTTCTCAGCACTATGTTGCCTTTTGGTGATCCCAGTGGTCATCGCCATCTGAAAAGAGAAGCTTCTCTAACCAGAAGTGAGAGTAGCATTAGTGCCCCCAGGGCAGCTTGGTGGGAATAATATATACATTTAGTCAGACAAGAGCAGGCTTTATACCCCTAAGGCTCATGACCTCATCTGCCATAGACTTTTGCTTAGGTTTTTCAGTACCAGGCATGTATTCCCTCCCGTAGAGAGGGCCTTCAGTCCAATTATGGAGCAGTTGGTTACCCCAAGAGTAGACATGCCACTATTGCACCCGTTCCCCCTTTTCTTTTCTCTTTTCTTTTCTTTTCTTTTCTTTTCTTTTCTTTTCTTTTCTTTTCTTTCTTCTCTTTCTCTCTCCTCTCCCCCCCTCCCCTCCCCTCCCTCCCTCCCCTCCCCTCCCCTCCTCTCCTCTTCTCTTCTCTTCTCTTCTCTTCTCTTCTTTTGAGGCAGAATCTCATTATATACCACAGTGACCTGGAACTGATTTTGTAGTCCCAGGCTATGAACTTACTGAGATATTCCTACTTCATTCTCCTGTATGCTAAGACTAAAGGTGTATGCCACCACACCTGACTTTAAAAAATATATATATATATTTATTTATTTATGTTTGTATGTACTTACCAGGGTCTCTTACTAAAAATAAATGACAGACACTTGTGCCAGTTTTTCTTTTTCTTTTTTTTTTTTTGGAGAGAGACAGAGAGAGAGGGAGAGGAAGACAGAGATGGGCGCGCCAGCAGCCTCTCAGCTGCTGCTAACGAAATCCAGATGCGTGTGTCCCCTTGTGGTCAAGTGCAGCATTGCGCCCTTGCATCAATTTGCATCTGGCTAAACGTGGGACCTGGAGATTGGAACCTCTGGATATCGGAACCAGCATTCTTAGGCTTAGGAGGCAGGTGCCTTAACCACTAAGCCATCTCTCCAGCCCCTGTTTGTTTGGTTTTTTAAGTTACAGTCTCACTCTGGTCCAGACTGACCTGGAATTAACTATGTAGTCTCAGGGTGGCCTCGAACTCATGGTGATTCTCCTACCTCTGCTTCCTGAGATTAAAGGTGTGCGCCACCACGCCCAGTGAATTGTGCCAGTTCTTGCCTCTGCCTTGACGTGTGTACAGGGGAAATGAATCTGGTCTGGCAGGCTCTGCAAGCAAGTGTTTTTGACCATTGAGCCATCTCCTCAGCCCCAATAGCTTTATTTTATTTTATTTTATTTTATTTTATTTTATTTTTGTTTTTTTTTTAATTTTTTTATTTTTGGTTTTTGAGATAGTCTTTCACTCTAGCCCAGGCTGACCTGGAATTCACTCTCTATTCTCAGGGTGGCCTGGAACTCATTTCCCTCCTCCTACCTCTGCCTCTGAGTGCTGGGATTAAAGGCGTGCGCCACCATGCCTGGCAGCTTTATTTTCTGTAATAGGGTTTTTTGTTTGTTTGTTTGTTTTTGTTTTTTTAGATAGAGTGAGAGAAAAACGGCAGGGTGGGGATAGAGAATGAATTGACATGCGAGTGCAGTCTAACTCTAGATGCTTGCGCCACCTAGTAGGCATGTGCGACCTTTGGTTGCCTCGCCTTTGTGCATCTGGCTAACATGTGATCTGGAGAGTTGACCATGGGTCCTTAGGCTTCACAGACAAGCACCTTAACCACTAAGCCATCTCTCCCGCCCCTGTAATAGCTTTATTATTATTATTATTACTAATTTTGGTTTTCGAGGTAGGGTCTCTCTGTAGCCCAGGCTGACCTGGAATTCACTGTGTAGTCTCAGGGTGGTCTTGACACCAATCCTCCTACCTCTGCCTCCCATGTGCTGGGATTAAAGGCATGCGCCACCACGCCCAGCTAATAATGTTAAAACAACAAAAACAACAAAAACAGTTTTAGCGCTGGAAGGATGGCTTAGCAGTTAGGGCTCCTAGCACTTGAGATACAGAGGTAGGAGAATCGCCATGAGTTTGAGACCACCCTGAGAGTACATAGTGAATTCCAGGTCAGTCTGGGCCAGAGTGAGACCCTGCAACTGCACAGACACCTGCATACACTATGTACACACACACCTGACCACATAGACATGACACATATATATCACAGCACACAGATGTATGTTCCAATAAAAAAACAAAGAAACATAAAAACCCATCTTGGAGCCAGGCATAGTGGTGCATGCCTGTAATCCCAGTGCTTGGGAGGCTGAGTCGGGAAGATTGCTGTGAATGTGTGAGTTTGAAGTCAAGGCATGGACTACATAGAGGGACTCTGTCGCCAAACCCTACTACAAGCCATATCACAGACGTCCTCATCTTGCGGATGTTGTTCCTGGACTACAAGAGGTCTTGGGTTTGATCCTGGCACTGCAGTAAATAAAAAGATGAATACATAAGGAAAATGTATGTCATTTACCACAGTATTTTTGGTTTCTAGTTCATTACTACAAAGCTGGGAGTTTCTGGTCATGTGCACAGATTAATGGCTGGATCCATGGCAGGTAAGAGGAATGAGTCTGTTTTATTTCTGAGAAATTAATTTTCTTATAAAATACTGAATTTTGTCTAGGTAATATATATGACATTAAGTAGACAGTACACATTTTCATTCTATATTATGTTATGTAGGAAATCATTTATAATTAAAAAAAAAACAAGCCAGACATGGTGGCACATGCCTTTCATCCTAGCACTTGGGGGGCTGAGGTAGAAGGACCAAAGGACCCAGGTTCAATTCTCTAGGACCCGTGTAAGCCAGATACAAGGTGGAGCATGCATCTGGACTTTGTTTGCAGTGGCTGGAGGCCCTCACCACCCATTCTGCCTATTTCCTGTCTCTCTCACTGTCTGTCTCTCTCTGCTTGCAAATGAATAAATAATTAAAAAATATTAGCCAGGCATTGTGGTACACGCCTTTAATCCCAGAACTCAGGAGGAAGAGGTAGGTGGATTGCTGTGAGTTCGAGGCCAGCTTGGAGCTACAGAGTGAATTCCAGGTCAGCCTGGGCTGGTGATCCTTCTACCACTGCCTCCCGAGTGCTGGGATTAAAGGCGTGTGCCACCACACCTGGCAGTATATATATTTTCTAAAGAGGTCTTTTATTTGTTGTTGTTTTTCGAGGTAGGAGTTAGGGTCTCACTTTAGCTCAGGCTGACCTGGAATTCACTATGTAGTCTCAGGTGGCCTTGAACTCATGGCGATCCTCCTACCTCTGCCTCCCGAGTGCTGGGATTAAAGGCGTGCGCCACCACGCCCAGCTCTTTTTTTAAGTTTTATTTATTTTATTTATTTAAGAGAGTCAGAGAGAGAGAGACAGACAGACAGACAGAGAATGGGCACGCTGGGGCCTCCAGCCACTGGAAATGAACTCCAGACACATGTGCCACCTTGTGCATCTGGCTTATGTGAGTCCTGGGGAATCTAACCAAGATTCTTTGGCTTTGCAGGCAAACAAATGCCTTAACCACTAAGCCATCCCTCTAGCCCTGAAAAAGGGTTCTTGTAGCCCAGGCTGGCTTTGAATTGACTATGTCTTCAAGGTTGACCTTGAATTTTTTTTTTTTTTTTTTTTTTTTTTTTTTTGAGGTAGGGTCTCACTCTAGCTCAGGCTGACCTGGAATTCACTATGTAGTCTCAGGGTGCCCCTGAACACATGGAGATCCTTCTATCTCTGCCTTCTGAGTGCTGAGTGCTAGGATTAAAGGCATGCGCTACCACGCCCGGTGACCTTGAATTTTTTTAATTTTTAAAAAAATTTATTTGCAAGCAGAGAGAGAGAGAGATAGAAGAGAGGCAAACAGAGAGAGAATGGGCGTGTAGGACCTCCAGCCCCTGCAAACAAACTCCAGATGCATGTGCCCCTCGTGCATCTGGCTTACGTGGGTCTTGGAGAATTGAACTGGGATCCTTTGGGTTGCAGTCAAAGGCCCTAACTGCTAAGCCATCTCTCCAGCCTGCAACCTTGAATTTTTAATCCTCCTGCCTCTACCTTCCAAGTACTGGGATTATAGGTGTGTTCAACCAAGTCTAGTCTTTAATTTTTTGTTCTGTTTTGTTTTCTTTGAAACAGGGTGTCGCTCCATGGCCCAGGCTGGCCTCAAACTGACTGTGTAGCCCAGGCTGGCCTCAAATTTATGGTAATTTTCCTGCATCTGCCTCCAGAGTGCTGGGATTACAAACATGAGCCATCATGGCTGCTGGATATTCGTTTTTTTCTCTTTTTAGTCAGTAACAAATTAACCTAAGTTCTGAAGTAATGATGGTGCTTCGAAGTTTATTTTACTAAACGTGGCATAAACAAATAGTAGACTTTTAAAACTAAAACCTCATGATCAGCTTGTACCATGTTGGTGCTAACTATAGAATTTCATAAGAATGCAACAAAGATTTATTTTTTTTTGGTTGAAAAGATTTGTATAAGTTGACTCTACTAATAAGGCTGCTTCCCAGCTTACGATGTTGAGTCATTAGTCATTACTGTCACCTTTGGTCTCATTGGGTGTTACTGTTTCTGTCACACTGAGAACATTACTGGTCGAGGAGATACGCCATATGCATGTAACATGGGTATGTTAAATCTTTTTTCTGCATTTATATTTCTACTTTGTTTTCAGGTATGACGGCAGTTATCTGTACGTACCCTCTTGATATGGTTCGAGTACGCTTAGCATTCCAGGTGAAAGGGGAACACACCTATACAGGAATTATTCATGCATTTAAAACAATTTATGCAAAGGTATTTCATTTTATTTTCTTTTTTCTTTTTTTCTTTTTTTGGTTTTGTAAGGTAGGGTCTCACTCTGGTCCAGGCTGACCTGGAATTAACTATGTAGTCTCAGGGTGGCCTCGAACTCTCAGCGATCCTCCTACCTCTGCCTCCCGAGTGCTGGGATTAAAGGCGTGCGCCACCACGCCCGGCTCATTTTATTTTCTTAATTTATAACATGTCCTTATGTAGTTAGGAAAATATTTTGAATGATGCTTAACTTTTCCTTTATTGGTACTGGGCTGGAGATGTAGCTCGGTAGGAGCCTAGCATGCATAAGGTTCTGGATTTGATCCCTAGCATCAAAGAAAGAAAGAAAGAAAGAAAAGAAAGAAAGAAAGAAAGAAAGAGAGAGAGAGAGAGAGAGAGAGAAAAGAAAGGCAAGGAGGGAAGGAGAGAGAAAGACAGATGGAAGGAAGGGAGGGAGGAAAAGACAGAAAGAGAAATAAAGAGGGAGGGAGAAAGCAAAAAACAATCACTAAATATAATAACTTTATCAGTTTATTCCCAAGAATTTTCCTATATGAAGTTTCTGACGTTTGAGCCATTTTTGTGTGTGTGTGTGTGTGTGTGTGTGTGTGATGTGTATGCATGTTTGTTTAAGGAGACTGGGCTTCTCCAGCGTTCAAATCTATAGGGAAGGAAGGAAGGAAAGAAAGATGGAGAGAGGAAAGAAGAGAAAAGAAAGGAAGGAAAGAAAGAAGGAAGCTAAGACGGCTCAGCAGTGAGTTAAAGGCTTTTGTGTGCATAGTCTGCTGGCCAGGATTAAATTCCCAAGCCACCCCTACATGCAAGATGCAAAAAGTGGCACAAATACCTGGTCTTTTGTAGTGGTAAGAGGCCCTGATATGTCCCTTGCCATGCAAATAAATAAAAATAAGAGGGCTGGGAAGATGGCTCACTGGTTAAAGTTACTTGCTTGCAAAGCCTGCATGCCTCAATACCCATGAAAGCCAGATGCACAGAGTAGCACATGCATCTGGAATTCATTTGCAGCAGCAAGGGGCCCTAGTGTACTCATATTTTCTCTCTGTCAAATAAATAAAAAGCTGGACGTGGTTGTGCACACCATTAATTCCAGCACTAGGGAAGCAGAGGTAGGAGGATTGCTGTGAGTTCAAGGCCACCCTGAGACTACATAGTTAATTCCAGGTCAGCCTGGTCCAGAGTGAGATGCTACCTCAAAAAAAAACAAAAATAAACAAGTAAATTAAAAAAATAAATAAAATTTAAAATTTTTTTGTTTTTATTTATTTGAGAGCGACAAAGAGGCAGAGAGAGAGAGAGCGAGAGTGAGCATGGGCGCACCAGGGCATCCAGCTACTTCAAATGGACTCCAGACGCATGTGCCTCCTTGTGCATCTGGCTTATGTGGGTACTGGGGAATCAAGCCTTGTACCAGGGTCCTTAGGCTTCACAAGTAAGCACTTAAATGCTAAGCCATCTCTCCAGTCCTAAAAAATATTTTTTAAGAAAGAAAGGATGGATTGGAGATATGGCTTTGCAATTATAGTGCTTGCCAGCTAAGCCTAAGGACCTATGTTTAATTCCCCAGAACCCACATAAGCCAGATGTACATGGTGGCACATGCATCTGGAGTTTGCTTGCAGTAGCTAGTGGCCTTGGCACCCCATTCCATCTCTTGTAAATATATAAATAAACAAGTAAAAATTAAAAATAGGGCTTGGAGGGCTGGAGAGATGGCTTAGCAGTTAAGGTGCCTGCTTGCTAAGCCTAAGAACACCGGTTCCAACCTCCAGGTCCCACATTTAGCCAGATGCAATGGCGCAATGCTGCACTTGCCCACAAGGGGGTGCACACATCTGGAGTTCGTTCACAGCAGCTGAGAGGCTGCTAGTGTGCCCATTCTCTGTCTCCCTCTCCCTCTTTCTCTGTGTGCAGAGTTAGATTAATTGGTTAAGTGCTTGCCTGTGAAGCCTAAGGACCCTGGTTCGATTCTTGATTCCTTAGGACCCATGTAAACTAGATGCACAAGGTGGCACATGCATTTGCTTTGTTTGCAGTGGCTGGAGGCCCTGGTGCACTCATTCTTTCTCTCTAATCGCTCTCAAATAAAAAAATAAAAAGTAAAAAATAAAAAATAAAAAAAAGAAAGGTGGGCTGGGGAGATGGCTTAGCGGTTAAGGCACTTGCCTGAAAAGCCTTAGGACCCAAGTTCGATTCCCCAGGATCCAAGTAAGACAGATGCACAGGGTGATGCATATGTCTAGAGTTCATTTGGAGTGGCTGGAGGCCCTGGCACGCCCATTCTCTCTCTTTAAATTTTTTTTTTTTTTTTTTTTTTTGGTTTTTAGAGATAAGGTCTCACTCTAGCTCAGGCTGACCATGGAGTGTCAGGGTGGCCTTGAACTCATGGCAATCCTCCTACCTCTGCCTCCTGAAGTGCTGGGATTAAAGGCATGCGCCACCATGCCCAGATAAAATTTTTTTAAAACTTATTTTATTTATTTATTTGAGAGAGAGAGAGAGAAAATGGGCGCACCAGGGCTTCCAGCCACTGCAAACGAACTCCATATGCACTTATCCCTTGTGTATCTGGCTTACATGGGTCCTAGAGAATCGAACTGGGATCCTTTGGCTTTGCAGGCAAATGCCTTAACTGCTAAGGCATCTCTCCAGCCTCTGAAAAAATTTTTTTTTTTTTTTTTTTGGTTTTTCGAGGTAGGGTCTCACTCTGGCCCAGGCTGACCTGGAATTCACTATGTAGTCTCAGGGTGGCCTTGAACTCACGGCAATCCTCCTACCTCTGCCTCCCGAGTGCTGGGATTAAAGGCGTGCGCCACCATGCCCAGCTCTGAAAAATTTTTTTTTATTGACAACTTCCATAATTGTAGACGAGACCCATGGTAACCCATCCCCAATTCCCTTTCTAACCCCACTTTCCCCCCTTTCTAACTCATCATCTTTTCCTTCAATACTCTTGTGTAGGTAGTGTCCACTTCCATTGAATCAGTCTTTAATTTATGTCATCATCTTTTGTTTCTTATTATGATGGTCTTGTTTTTGTTGTGTTGTTTGGTTTTGATTTTAAGGCCATTGATATGAAGGAATTCATTTTGTGTCTGGGTGAGTGAACTTTGTAAGGTGTCCTACCTCTGCCCCCTGAGTTATGGGATTAAAGTCATGTGCCACCATGCCTGGTTTGTTGTTTTCTTTTGATTTTTTTCCACATTGGGGTCTCACTCTTAAATAAGTAAATAAAAATTGAAATAAAAAGAAAGTCAAGGTGGCCTTGAACTCATGGCGATCCAGCACCTCTGCCTCCTGAGTTATGGGATTAAAGTGATGTGCCACCATGCCTGGTTTGGGTCTTAATTCTTTCTGATCCTGGGCAGATTGGATCTCATCTCTTAAAAAGAAAGGAAGGAAAAATATATTTTAAGGATAAAAAGAAAGAAAGGAGCTAACATGAAATTAATGATTTAATTACAGAGCACTGTGATAGCTCATCCTTCGGTTTCAGGCTTTGAGGCCAGCCTAATTGTGTTGCATAGGAATTTGGTGATCCTGGGCTAGATCCCATCTCAGAAAAATAAAGGAAGGAAAGAATTTTTCTTCATTTGAGGGAAAGAAAGGGACATGAAATTAATGATGATTACAGAATAATTATGATAGCTCATCCTCCATATTCAGGCTAAGTCAAATTTGTATCCATTGTGTTGTGTGCTGGTTTTCTGTATGTTTTCCATACCATAATCTTTTTTTCTAATTTTTTCTTCATTTGAAAAAGATGGTTTCTGAGGTTTTTACAGAGGTTTGATGCCCACTATCCTGGAATGGCTCCATATGCAGGTATATTTCAAATTTGGCATAATTCTGATCTGTGTATGTTATATTACCTGTTGTTCAAAGTGATAATGTGAAAAGATGCTATCTGAGGTTTTTTTTTTTTTTTCTGCTTTTTGAGGTAGGGTGTCAATTTTGTTTACTTAAAATGACAGAGCCGGGCGTGGTGGGCTCCTATGTTTCATCCCAGCACTCGGGAGGCAGAGGCGAGAGGATCTCCGAGGAGTTTGGCGGCCACCCTGAGACTACAGTTACTCTCCAGGTCAGCCTGAGCCAGGTCAGCCTGAGCACTTTTGTTTACTAAAACAAACAAACAAAAAAAGACAGGCAGGCATGAAACACACACCTTTAATCCCAGCACTCGGAGACAGAGGTAGGATGATCACTGTGAGTTTAAGGTCATCCTGGGAGTATAGAGTGAGTTCCAACTCAGCTTAGGCTAAAGTGATACCTTACTTTGAAAAAATAAAAAAAACAAAGAAAAAAAAAGTCAAATAAATGTAGGCTAAGCATTGTAGCTCATACCTGTAATTCCAATACTCAGAACGCTGATGGAGGAGGATCTCCATGAGGTTGAGGCCAGCTTGGGTACAGAGCGAAGTTTCAGGTCAGTCTAGGCTAGAGTGGGATCTTGCCTCAAAAAAAATAAAAACCAAAAAACAAAACGATGCCGTAGGCTAAGTGGTGCATGCCTTTAATCCCAGCACTTGGGTTGAGGCAAGGTAGGAGGATCGCTGAGTTTGAGGCCACCTTGAGACTACATAGTTAATTCCAGCCAGCCTGGGCTAGAGTGAGACCCTAAAAAAAACCAAAACCAAAACAAAAGTAAATAAATGAATAAATATTTTTAAAAATATGGCTGGAGAGCTGGTTTAGCAGTTAAGACACCTTGGCCTGTAGTTAATTCCAGGAACCCAGGTTTGACTCCCAGGACCCATGTAAGCCAGATGCACAAGGTGGCACATGTGACTATAGTTCATTTGCAGTGGCTGGAGGCCTTGGTGTTACCAGTCTCTCTCACTCTATCTGCCTTTTTCTTTCTCTTTCCTTCTCTGTCTCTCAAATAAATAAGCAAAATAGGTCTGGGGAGATGGCTCAGTGGTTAAGGCACTTGTCTGCAATGCCTAAGGACCTGGGTTTAATTTCCTAGTACCCACATAAAGCCAGGCGCACAGGGTGGCACATGCATCTGGAGTTTGGGTTTGTCAGTGGCTAGAGACCCTGGTGTGCCCATTCTCTATCTGCCTTCCCCACCTTCTGTCATATAAATAAATTAATTAAATTAAAAAATAAAAGAACCTTAAAAATGTATTTTGTTTTGTTTTGTTTTGTTTTTTGTTTTTTTGAGGTAGGGTCTCACTCTGGCCCAGGCTGACTTGGAATTCACTATGAAGTCTTAGGTGGCCTTGAGCTCTTGGTGATCCTCCTACCTCTGCCTCCCAAGTGCTGGGATTAAGTTGTTGCACCACAACTCCTGGCTTAAAAATATATCTTTATCCTATCTGAAACCATCCATCATAAAATAACAAATACATAGTCAGTTCCTTGTGTTAATTGCTTATTGTGAAATAAAGATCTTTTCTCAGCTCATGGTTGTTAATCATCATGGTGAATTTATATTTTGTTTTGCAGGTGTTTCATTTTTTCACTTTACCATACCTTAAAGAGTGTTGGGCTTTGCCATGCTCCTACCCTTCTTGGCAGACCTTCATCAGACAATCCTAATGTCTTAGTTTTGAAAACTTTTTTCACATTAACTTACTTTGTGGTGGTGTTGCTGGTGTGGTGGTGTTGCTGGTGCGAGACAGCGCAGACAATATCGTAAGTTCTTCATCGATTTAATTACATTAGTTACTCTCTTTTTATTTTGAGAGGGGAAGAGAGAGAGAGAGAGAATGGGTGTGTCAGGGCCTCCAGCCACTGCAAACAAACTCAAATGTATGTGCCGCCCTGTGCATCTGGCTTACGGATCCTGGAGAGTTGAACCTGGATCCTTTGGCTTTGCAGGCAAATGCCTTAACTGCTAAGCCATCTGTCCAGCCCTCTGTCTTCATTTTTAGCATTGGTTAATCATTTTCTTTTCTTCTAGTAGAGTCTTCAAAAGCGGGAACCCTTCCAAAATATGAATATTGATTATATACATATATTTTATTTATTATTTATTATTTTTGGGTTTCAAAGTAGCGTTCACTCTAGCCCAGGATGATGTGCAATTCACTATTCAGGGTGGCCTTGAACTCATGGCAACAAGTAAGACAGATGCACAGGGTGATGCATATGTCTAGAGTTCATTTGGAGTGGCTGGAGGCCCTGGCACGCCCATTCTCTCTCTTTAAATTTTTTTTTTTTTTTTTTTTTTTTTTTTTTTTTTTGGTTTTTAGAGATAAGGTCTCACTCTAGCTCAGGCTGACCATGGAGTGTCAGGGTGGCCTTGAACTCATGGCAATCCTCCTACCTCTGCCTCCTGAAGTGCTGGGATTAAAGGCATGCGCCACCATGCCCAGATAAAATTTTTTTAAAACTTATTTTATTTATTTATTTGAGAGAGAGAGAGAAATGGGCGCACCAGGGCTTCCAGCCACTGCAAACGAACTCCATATGCACTTATCCCTTGTGTATCTGGCTTACATGGGTCCTAGAGAATCGAACTGGGATCCTTTGGCTTTGCAGGCAAATGCCTTAACTGCTAAGGCATCTCTCCAGCCTCTGAAAAAAATTTTTTTTTTTTTTTTTTTGTTTTTCGAGGTAGGGTCTCACTCTGGCCCAGGCTGACCTGGAATTCACTATGTAGTCTCAGGGTGGCCTTGAACTCACGGCAATCCTCCTACCTCTGCCTCCCGAGTGCTGGGATTAAAGGCGTGCGCCACCATGCCCAGCTCTGAAAAATTTTTTTTTATTGACAACTTCCATAATTGTAGACGATAACCCATGGTAATTCCCTCTATCCCCCCCCCCCACTTTCCCCTTTCTAACTCCACTCTCCACAATACTCTTTCCCCTTCTCAATCAGTCTTTAATTTTGATGTCATCATCTTTTCCTTCTTATTATGATGGTCTTGTGTAGGTAGTGTCAGGCACTGTAAGGCCATTGATATCCAAGCCATTTTGTGTCTGGGTGAGTGCTTTGTAAGGTGTCCTACCCTTCCCTTGGCTCTTACTTTTTTTTGTTGTTGTTGTTGTTTGGTTTTGATTTTTCGAGGTAGGGTCTCACTCTAGCTTAGGCTGACTTGGAATTCACTATGTAGTCAGGGTGGCCTTGAACTCATGGCGATCCTCCTACCTCTGCCTCCTGAGTTATGGGATTAAAGTCATGTGCCACCATGCCTGGTTTGGGTCTTACATTCTTTCTGCCGCCTCTTCCACATTGGTCTCTCTCTCTCTCTTAAATAAGTAAATAAAAATATATTTTAAATAAAAAGAAAGAAAGGAGCTAACATGGTGGTGCATGCTTTTAATCCCAGCACTGTAGAGGCAGAGGTAGGAGAGTTTGAGGCCAGCCTAAGACTACATAGTGAATTCCAGGTGATCCTGGGCTAGAGCGAGATCCCATCTCAGAAAAAGAAAGGAAGGAAAGAAAGGGAGGGAGGGAGGACTAGAGGGAAAGAAAGGCAGACATGAAATTAATGATGATTACAGAATAATTATGATAGCTCATCCTTCGGTTTCAGGCTAAGTCATAGAATAGTATCCATTGTGTTGTGTGCTGGTTTTCTGCGATGTTTTCCATGAACATAATCTTATTTCTAATTTTTCTTCATTTGAAGGAAGGTGGTTTCCTTGGATTTTACAGAGGTTTGATGCCCACTATCCTAGGAATGGCTCCATATGCAGGTATATTTCAAATTTGGCATAATTCTAGCTCCTGTGTATGTTATATTACCTGTTGTTTTTTCAAAGTGATAATGTGAAAAGATGCTATCTGAGGTTTTTTTTTTTTTTTTTTTTTTTTTTGAGGTAGGGTGTCACTCTAGCTCAGGCTGATCTGGAATTCACTATGTTGTCTCAGGGTAGCCTCGAACTTGTGGTGATCCTCCTACCTCTGTCTCCCGAATGCTGCGATGAAAGGCGTGCGCCACCACGCCCAGCTGAGAATTTTGTTTACTTAAAAAATGACAGAGCCGGGCGTGGTGGCGCACGCCTTTCATCCCAGCACTCGGGAGGCAGAGGTAGGAGGATCTCCGTGAGTTCAAGGCCACCCTGAGACTACACAGTTACTTCCAGGTCAGCCTGAGCCAGAGTGACACCTTACCTCGAAAAACAAACAAACAAAAAAAGACAGGCAGGCATGAAACACACACCTTTAATCCCAGCACTCGGGAGACAGAGGTAGGATGATCACTGTGAGTTTAAGGTCATCCTGGGAGTATAGAGTGAGTTCCAACTCAGCTTAGGCTAAAGTGATACCTTACTTTGAAAAAATAAAAAGAAAACAAAGAAAAAACAAAAAGTCAAATAAATGTAGGCTAAGCATTGTAGCTCATACCTGTAATTCCAATACTCAGAACGCTGATGGAGGAGGATCTCCATGAGGTTGAGGCCAGCTTGGGTACAGAGCGAGTTTCAGGTCAGTCTAGGCTAGAGTGGGATCTTGCCTCAAAAAAACCCAAAAAACCAAAAAACAAAAACGATGCCGGGCGCGGTGGTGCATGCCTTTAATCCCAGCACTTGGGAGGCAGAGGTAGGAGGATCGCTGTGAGTTTGAGGCCACCTTGAGACTACATAGTTAATTCCAGGCCAGCCTGGGCTAGAGTGAGACCCTACCTCAAAAAACCAAAACCAAAACAAAAGTAAATAAATGAATAAATATTTTTAAAAATATGGCTGGAGAGCTGGTTTAGCAGTTAAGACACTTGGCCTGTGAAGCCCAAGAACCCAGGTTTGACTCCCCAGGACCCATGTAAGCCAGATGCACAAGGTGGCACATGTGACTATAGTTCATTTGCAGTGGCTGGAGGCCCTGGTACGACCAGTCTCTCTCACTCTATCTGCCTTTTTCTTTCTCTTTCCTTCTCTGTCTCTCAAATAAATAAGCAAAATAGGTCTGGGGAGATGGCTCAGTGGTTAAGGCACTTGTCTGCAATGCCTAAGGACCTGGGTTTAATTTCCTAGTACCCACATAAAGCCAGGCGCACAGGGTGGCACATGCATCTGGAGTTTGTCTGCAGTGGCTAGAGACCCTGGTGTGCCCATTCTCTATCTGCCTTCCCCCCACCTTCTGTCATATAAATAAATTAATTAAATTAAAAAAATAAAAGAACCTTAAAAAATGTATTTTGTTTTGTTTTGTTTTGTTTTTTGTTTTTTTGAGGTAGGGTCTCACTCTAGCCCAGGCTGACTTGGAATTCACTATGAAGTCTTAGGGTGGCCTTGAGCTCTTGGTGATCCTCCTACCTCTGCCTCCCAAGTGCTGGGATTAAAGGCGTGCACCACAACTCCTGGCTTAAAAATATATCTTTATCCTATCTGAAACCATCCATCATAAAATAACAAATACATAGTCAGTTCCTTGTGTTAATTGCTTATTGTGAAATAAAGATCTTTTTCTCAGCTCATGGTTGTTAATCATCATGGTGAATTTATATTTTGTTTTGCAGGTGTTTCATTTTTCACTTTCGGTACCTTAAAGAGTGTTGGGCTTTGCCATGCTCCTACCCTTCTTGGCAGACCTTCATCAGACAATCCTAATGTCTTAGTTTTGAAAACTCACATTAACTTACTTTGTGGTGGTGTTGCTGGTGCGATAGCGCAGACAATATCGTAAGTTCTTCATCGATTTAATTCACATTAGTTACTCTCTTTTTATTTTGAGAGGGGAAGAGAGAGAGAGAGAGAGAATGGGTGTGTCAGGGCCTCCAGCCACTGCAAACAAACTCAAATGTATGTGCCGCCCTGTGCATCTGGCTTACGTGGATCCTGGAGAGTTGAACCTGGATCCTTTGGCTTTGCAGGCAAATGCCTTAACTGCTAAGCCATCTGTCCAGCCCTCTGTCTTCATTTTTAGCATTGGTTAATCATTTTCTTTTCTTCTAGTAGAGTCTTCAAAAGCGGGAACCCTTCCAAAATATGAATATTGATTATATACATATATTTTATTTATTATTTATTATTTTTTGGGTTTCAAAGTAGCGTTTCACTCTAGCCCAGGATGATGTGCAATTCACTATTCAGGGTGGCCTTGAACTCATGGCAATCCTCCTACCTCTGCCTCCCAGAGTGCTGGAATTAAAGGCGTGTGCCACCATGCCTGGCCTGATTTAAAAAAATTTTTTAATTATTATTATTTTTTTCTCAGGGTGGCCTTGAACTCATAGCGATTCTCCTACCTCTGCTTCCTGAATGCTGGTTTTAAAGGTGTGTGCCACCACGCCCAGCTAATGTACTTTTAGGTGTGCTTACTGCAAGCATAATGTAGACAATTACATGCCAAGTTGATGACGTTCATATGAATCCATCCAGTTTCCTATGACTTCCTTGAAATGAAGCAAAAAGGAGTCACTCAGTATCATAACTTTATCCATTTATTCCCATGAATTTTTCTATATGAAGTTCTGAAGTTTGAGCTATTTAGTGTGTGCGTGTGTATTAGGGAGACGGGGCTTTTCCTGCATTAAGTCTTGAATGCGTACTTTGTTCCAGGCAGCGCACGTAACTGAGGTTCACTGAAGGGCAAGCAAAATGGCTGCTCAGCAAGCCTGTGTGTGTGTGTTTAAATATATTTTTATTATTTATTTATTAGAGAGAGAGAGAGAGAGAATGGGCACACTAGGGCCTCCAGCCATTGCAAACCAACTCCAGATGCATGTGCCACCTTGTGTATCTGGCTTATGTGGGTTCTGGAGAATCAAACCAGGATCCTTTGGCTTTGCAGGCAAATGCCGTAACCACTAAGCCATCTCTCCAACGCCCCCCCCTTTTAAAAATTTTTATTTATTTCTGAGCAGAGAGAAATAAAAGCAGAGAGAATGGGTACACCAGGGTATCCAGCCACTGCAAAAGGACTCCAGATGCATGTGCTACTTGGTGCATCAGGCTTTATTTGGGTACTCGGGAATTGAACCCTGGTTGTTAGGCTCTGAATGCAAGTGCCTTAACTACTGAGCAGTCTCTCCAGCCCAAACCTGTTTTTTTGTTTGAACCTGTAATTGGACTTTGCAGGCAAATGCCTTAACCACGAAAGCATATCTCCATATCTCCAGCCCTGGAAGTGGTTTTGACTCTAGTAGACATTTGTCAGTGTTTGGAGACTTTTTTTTTTTTTTTTTTTTTGGTTTTTCAAGGTAGGGTCTCACTGTAGCTCAGGCTGACCTGGAATTCACTCTGTAGTCTCAGGGAAGTCCCGGCAATCCTCCTACCTCTGCTTCCTGAGTGCTAGGATTAAAGGCATGTGCTACCACGCCCAGATTTGGAGCCTTTTTTTTTTTTTTTTTTTGGGTTTCCGAGGTAGGGTCTCACTCTAGCTCAGGCTGACTGGAGACATTTTTTATTGTGAAAATTGTGAGGTGCCAGTAGTGGGCATAGGTCTGGGGTGCCCATGAACATCTGGTGGGCAGAGGATGTGGGGGGCAGAGGCCTGAGTTGCCCACCCTTAAATGTCCTCCCCGGAGAAAGAATGATCCAAAGTCAGTAGCTCCAGAGCTGAAAAACCCTACTTTAAGCTTCCAGCAATGAACTTTGCCCCATTCTCTTCTTCAAGAAGTGTAGTTCAGTTTGTCCTCCAGCAATGAGTAGAACTTGGCATTGTGGTACAGTGAGAGAAGAAGCCAGCTAGACATGAAGGAGCTCTAATCAACTGACTTTTATTCATGTATTTATATTCTGATTCCCACACTAGACTAAACAGTAAGAAAATTGAAATGTTATTTCTTTGTGGTTTCAATGGTAATGAAAAGTTATTTTTAAGCGCTTAAACTTTTGTTTCTTTTAGCTACCCATTTGATGTAACTCGTCGGCGAATGCAGTTAGGAACTGTTCTGCCAGAATTCGAGAAGTGCCTGTAAGTTTTTCATTAGTCATTGTTCCTTTTCTTTTTCTTCTTCTTTTTTTTTTATTGAGAGAGACAGAGACAGAGAGAGAGAGAGAGAGAGAGAGAGAGAGAGAGAGAGAGAATGCATGCGCCAGTGGCCTCTCAGCTGCTGTGAATGAATTCCAGATGCATGCGCCCCCTTGTGGGCAAGTGTGGCATTACATGCTTATATCACTTTATGTCTGGCTAACCTTGGGACCTGGAGATGGGCCATTCTTAGGCTTGGCAGGCCGGCGCCTTAACCACTAAGCCATCTCACCAGTCTGTCTCTCCTTCCTTCCTTCCTTCCTTCCTTCCTTCCTTCCTTCCTTCCTTCCTTCCTTCTTTCCTTCTTTTCCTTTCTTTCTTTTTTGAGGTAAGGTCTAACTGTAGTCCAGGCTGACTTGGAATTCACTATGATGTCTCAGGGTGGCCTTGAACTCACAGTGATTCTACTGCCTCTGCCTCCTGAGTGCTGGGATTAAAGGTTTTGGCCACCATACCCAGTTATATTTTTTTCTGGTGTTTTGAGAAACAGTCTCTTCTCCTCCAGGCTGGTCTTGAACTGATTACATAGCTGAGGGTCATCTTTCTTGTTCTTAGGTTTTTTTTTTTTTTTTTTTGGTTTTTCTAGGTAGGGTCTCACTCTAGTCCAGGCTGTCCTGGAATTCACTATGTATTCTCAGGGTGGCTTCAATCTCACAGCGATCCTCCTACCTCTGCCTCCTGAGTGCTGGGATTAAAGGCATGCACCACCATGCCTGGCTTATACCAGCTTTAAAATTTTTTATTTTAGAGAGAGAGAGAAAGAGAATTAAAAAAATATATTTAATTTTTAAAATTTATTTATTTGAGAGAGAAAGATACAGAAATAGGCAGGTAGAGAGAGAGAGAGAGAATGGGCATGTCAGGGCCTCCAGCCACTGCAAATGAGCTCCAGATATGTACACCCCCTTGTGCATCTGGCTTATGTGGGTCCTGGAGGATCGCGCCTAGAACCAGGGTCCTTAGGCTTCACAGGCAAGCATTTAACCACTAAGCCATCTCTGCAGCCCGAAAGAGAGAATTTGCTCGTCAGAGCCTCAGCCAGTATAATTGAACTCCAGATGCTTACTCCACCTAGTGGGCATGTGAGACTTTGTACTTGTCTCACCTTTGTGCACCTCGCTTATATGGGATCTGGAGAGTCAAACATGGGTCTTTAGACTTTGCAGGAAGCCCCTTAACTGCTAAACCATCTCTCCAGCCCTCATACCAGCTTTTTAAAAATTTTAATAATTATTTATTTTATTTGCAAGCTGGGGGAGAGAGCAAGAGAATGAATGTGGGTATTTCAGGGGGTGCCTTGACACTGAAAACTAACCCCAGATGCACACACCACTTTGTGCATCGTGCTTTATGTGTGTACTGGGGCATTGAACCTGGGTTGTCAGCCTTTGCAAACAAGTGCCTTTAACCAGTGAGCCTTCTCCCCTGCCTTTTTTTCTTTTTATTTATTTTATTTGAGAGAAAGGCAGAGAGAGAGAGTGTGTGTGTGACAGACAGATAATGGGCATAACAGGACCTGTAACCACTGCAGAAAACCTCCAGATGCATGGGCCTCCTTGTACATCTGGCTTATGTGGGTTTTGGGGAACTGAACCTGGGTCCTTGGGCTTTGCAGTCAAGCGCCTTAACTGCGAAGCTATCTCTTCAGCTCTTTTTATTATTTTTTTTTCAAGGTAGATGTTCAATGTGGCACTGATACTAGCCTTGAACTTGCAGAGATCTTGTCTCAGCTTCTGAGTGTTGAGATTACAGGGGTGGCTACATGTGGATTAGGAGATGGAATATTTCAAGTCAGTAGTACAAACAGAAAAACTGCTCACCTCAAGGTTAGAAAGTAAAAGAGAACACGAGGAAAGGGCTAGGGTCATGTGCTCTGGAAGACCTCTTAAAGGGTCCATCATCTCCCAGTAGTGCCTCCCTCAGGATCAAGTGTTTCATGTGGATCTTTGGGTCATATGTCTTCCCTAAAGAGAAAACACTTGAGAGGTAAAGGTGGGAGAATTAGAAGTTCAAAGCCAACCTGGGCTATAGGAGATCTTAAAACATGGACTAGGAAGATGGCTTAGAGGTTAAAGGCACTTGCTTGTGATGTTTGCCGGTCCACATTTGATTCCCCAGTGCCCTGGTAAAGCCAGGTGCACAAGGGGGTGCATGTGTCTGGAGGTCATGTGCAATGACCAGAGGCCCTGGTGCGCCATGCTCATTCTCTGTCTTTCCCTCCCCCTCTCAAATAAATAAAGCCAACACCTTCAATTGTAGAGCTACCTATTCAGCCCAGTTTCTTTGTTTCTTTTTTACTTTTTTTCTTTTTCTTTTTCTCTGGAATTCACTATGTAGTCTCAGGGTGGCTTTGAACTCACAATGATCCTACCTCTGCCTCCTGAATGCTGGGATTAAAGGTGTGTGCACCACTCCGCCCATCTTGTTTTTCCTTTTTTTTCTATTTAGAGAGAGAGAGAGAGAGAGAGAGAGAGAAGGAATGGGTACCCCAGGGCCTGTAGCCACTACAAATGAATTCCAGACACATGTGCCATCTCCATCTCTCCAGCCTTGTTTATTATATTTTATTATTATTATTTTGTTTTTTTGAGGTAGGGTCTCGCTCTAGCCCAGGCTGACCTAGAATTCATATGTAGTCTCAAGGTGGCCTTGAATTCACTGGGATCCACCTACCTCTGCCTCCTGAGTGCTGGGATTAAAGACTTGCACCATCATGCCCAGCCTTTTTTTTTTTTTTTTTTTTTTGGTAGAAAGAGAGACAGAGAGGGAGAGGAAGACAGATAGAGATGGGCACGCCAGCAGCCTCTCAGCTGCTGTGAACGAAATCCAGATGCGTGCGCCCCCTTGTGGTCAAGTGTGGCATTGCGCCCTTGGGTCACTTTGCATCTGGCTAAATGTGGGGCCTGGAGATTGGAACTGGCATTCTTAGGCTTAGGAGGCAGGCACCTTAACTGCTAAGCCATCTCTCCAGCCTTTTTTTGTCTTTTTGAGGTAGGGTCTCATTCTAGCCCAGGCTGACCTGGAACTCAGCTCTGTAGTCCCAGGTTGGCCTTGAACTCATGGCAATCCTCTTACCTCTGCCTTCTGAGTGCCACCACGCCTGATACCCAGCTTCTTTTAAAATACTATTATGAGGCTGGAGAGATGGCTTAGTGGTTAAGCACTTGCCTGTGAAGCCTAAGGACCCCAGTTCAAGGCTCAATTCCTCAGGAGCCACGTAAGCCAGATATACAAAGTGATGCATGCATCTGGAGTTTGTGTGCAGTGGCCGGAGGCCCTGGAGTGCCCATTCTCTCTCTATCTGCCGTTTTCTCTCTCTGTCTGTTGCTCATAAATAAATTAAAATGAAATGAAATAAAATAAAGTACTATTTTGGCTGGGTGTGGTGGCGCATGCCTTTAATCCCAGCACTCGGAGGCAGAGGTAGGAGGATCACTGAGAATTTGAGACCACCCCGGGACTACATAGTGAATTCCAGGTCAGCCTGGACTAGAGTGAGACCCTACCACCAAGAAAAAAAAAAAAATTAAAAAAATACTATTGTGGGGTGGGCTTGGTGTATGAACAACTGGAATCAAGCACAGTATGGACTGCATAGTAAGATCCTGTCTCAAGATACAGCTCCGTTGGTAGAGAGCTTTTCTAATGTATAGGAAGCCATGGGTGTAATTCCTAGCGCCACATAAACTGCACACTGGGGTGCACCCCTGTAACCCTAACACTGGAAAGGCGGAGGCAGGAAGGTTAGAAATCCAAGGTCATCCTGGACTCATAGAAATCTGAGTCCAGCCAGGGCCACATGCGACCCTTCTCAAGGAAAAGTTAAGCTGTCGGGATTCTGCAGTGACCTCATCACAAGTGGTTGAGAGGGGCTGTCACTTAACCGTTGTCTTCCAGTACCATGCGCGAGACCATGAAGTACGTGTACGGACAGCATGGGATTCGGAAAGGACTGTACCGTGGCTTGTCTCTCAACTACATTCGCTGTGTTCCCTCTCAAGCAGTGGCTTTCACCACATATGAACTTATGAAGCAGTGTTTTCACCTTAACTAAAAGAAAAAATCATACTTGGCGGTTATTTTCCTCAGTATGCTCTCAGAGGGGAAATGTAAAAGGAAAAATGTTACCTTAATTGTGAGAAAAACGTTACTTGAAGGGGGACATTTACCCTGCCACAGGAACCACTGGTGTTTAATACTTGATTTATTTTGTTTTGCTTTTTTTTTTAACCCCAGAAGTGCTTTTTTTTTTTTTCTTTATGAGACAGGGTCTCACTGTGTAGCCCTGACTGGCCTGGAACTCACCACGTAGACCAGGTCAGCCTCAAACTTGTGGGATCCTCCTGCCTCTGCCTCCTGAGCGCCGTGATTACAGGTGACCGCTGCCACCTCACCTGGCCTACAGACTCGTAAATGCCAACATTATACCTTAGACCACAGGAAACGCTCTTGGGCCCGTGATGGCTAGTTAGTCAGGTGATGTGGAACCAGCCGACATGTTACTTGGAGGGAGAAGTAACTGCCTAATGGGCTCAGGGGTCGCCATTAGCTTTCCTGGAGCATTCCAGGCGCTCATGTGCGTGTGGTGATGTGTCTGCGTCCTAAGCACACGTGCTCCCACTGAGTCTGTCCCAGCCTGGAATCATGCTTGCCTGCTCGTTTTGTTTTGTTTTTCGAGGTAGGTCTTACTCTAGCCCAGGCTGACCTGGATCAGCTGTGTAGTCTCAGGACATCTGCTTTAATGTGCTGGGATCAGGCCCAGAGCCGCAGGCTTCCTGAGCACACGGTCTGCCTCTGAGCTGCAGCCCAAGCCCAGCGTCACGTCTCGACTTCCTAGAGTCTTGACATTGCTTACAGTGTACTTTTTCTTCCCTCCCTTCTTCCCTTTGGCTGGAGAGTGAACTCAGGGCCTCACTTATGCTAGATAAGTGCTCTACCTCTGAACTACACCTCCAGCCCTCTAACATTGCTTAGAGCTATTAAAGTAAGCAGGCTTTGTCTTATGTAGCAGAATGATGGAAACTGAATGTTTGAGTTGTAGGAAACTGAGCCAGCATCTGAGTAGTCATCTTGTTACTCTCGTCCTCATAATTCCTCCAATGGATAAAAGAACACATTCCCTCCGCTTTCTGTCTCTCTTGCCCCCCCCCTTTTTTTTTTGAGGTAGGGTCTTGCTCTCTTTCTCTCTCTCTTTTGTCTTTTTTGGTATTTTCGAGGTAGGGTTTCACTCTAGCTGACCTGGAACTCACACTGTAGTCTCAGGGTGGCCTTGAATTCATGGTGATCCTCCTACCTTTGCCTCCTGAGTGCTGGGATTAGAGGTGTGCACCACCATGCTGGCTTCTTTCTCCCTCTTTTTTTAAAAGACTTTTAAAAGTCTTTAGAGAGAGAGAGAGAGAGAGAGAGAGAATTGGCACGTCAGGGCCTCAGCTACTACAACTGAACTCCAGACACTTTCGCCACCTAGTGGGCATGTGTGACCTTGCACTTGCCTCACCTTTATGTGTCTGGCTTATGTGGGATCTGGAGTGTTGAACATGGGTCCTTAGGTTTTGCAGGCAAGCGCCTTAACTGCTAAGCCATCTCTCCAGTCCCTCACTCTCTTTCTTTTAACTAGAGTGCTAGACAAGCACTCTACCACTGAGTTAAATCCCATAACTGTTTCAAAAAGGCTCTTTTTAAAAATGTGTTTTGTTTTAATCTATGATTTTTAAGGTAGGGTCTCGCTCTAGCCCAGGCTGACCTGGTGGAATTCACTATGTAGTCTCAGGGTGGTCTCAAACTCACAGCGATCTTCCTACCTCTACCTCCCAAGTGCTGGAATTAAAGGTGTGCGCCATCACACCCAGCTTAATAAAGGCTTTTATTTGTTTATTTTTAGTTTGCTCTACCTGGGGATTGAATCTATGATTTTGTACATGCCAGGCAAGTCCTGTACCACTGAGCTGCACCCTCCAGCTCTCCTTTTGTTAAAATTAATGTGATATTTAAAAGCAGAAACTCCATAAATGAAGAAGTATCAGGTTTTCTCACATGTTATTTCCAAGTACTTTGATCTACCTGAGCTTAAAAAAATTATTGTATTTCCCAAAGGCAGTAATAATGAATATTGAATATCCTTGCCCTCAAAAGCAAAATTCTGTGTATGTTTTGTTGGATGATTTGGTATGTACCAGACAGCTGAGTTAAGTGGACCATAAAACATTGATGGAGATTCGAGCATCAAACAGTTTCTGAGGAGTTACATTGACACTAGTTCTTCCATGTAAAGTAACTGTACTATGTTCTAAGTTTAAGTAAAGTTATAAATAGGATTTTATCGTGATCCTTTGTGTTGAGAAAGTCATTTAAAATGTAGGAATTCAAATCATTGTGCTTAGAGTACTTTCTATGTTCTCTTGTGAGCATGACAAATGAAAGGAAACAGTTGAAGTTGCATCTTTACAATAGTCACTTGTAGAACTGAGGTGACTTTTCAGATGTTAAAAAACTAAGTTGCAAGTGTTAGTTCTGCATCAATTTTTATTTTTTGCATATCTTGGTAAAAATTTGATGTACTGGTTTCATTAAAAAAATCTTTATTTGAAAAATAAATATGTGTCTTTTTATGATTTATAAGTGTACCAGGATATAGAAATACATGTGTTTCTAAAACTATTTTGTATATTTTCACTTCTCAATGACAATGTAGCTAACTATTGTCATTCAGTCTTAAGATAATTTAAATGTATAAGTATCTCTGTTATGTTGTCAATAAGGGAGAACTTAAAATTTTTTAAATAAAAATTTACATTCTATCTCTGTAATAGAATCCATAGTATATTAAAAATAAAATTTTATCCTTGTTTTGATGGTTTCTTGTATTTATTTATTTACTGTTTTGTGGAACTGGGGAGCAAACCCAGGGTTTTGCACATACTAGGCAAGAACTTTACCACTGAAGTACATCCCCAGCCCTGTTTATTCATTTTTTTTTTTTTTTTTGGTTTTTCGAGGTAGGGTCTCACTCTGGCCCAGGCTGACCTGGAATTAACTATGTAGTCTCAGGGTGGCCTTGAACTCACGGTGATCCTCCTACCTCTGCCTCCCGAATGCTGGGATTAAAGGCGTGCGCCACCACGCCCAGTTTATTGAAAGAGAACCTTCTATAGCCCAGGATGGCCTGAAACTCACAGTCCTGCTCCAGCCTCTCCAGTGCTGGAATTACAGACATGTTCTACTACACCAGGCCAATTCCTTTCTTTCTTTTTTAAAATACTTTATGAGATTTTTAAAATATTTTATTTATTTTGAGAGAGAGAGAGGCGGAGAGAGAGAGAGAGAATGGGTGTGCCAGGGCCTCTAGCCACTGCAAACAAACTCCAGACAGGTACATAAGGAATTCAAGGTCAACCTTGGCTCCATAGCAAGTCTGAGGCTAGGCTATGTGAAACTTTCTCAAAAACAAGTTGAACAACTCAAAGCTGGGCGTGGTGGCACACGCCTTTAGGTGGCGCACACCTTTAATCCCAGTACTCGGGAGGCAGAGGTAGGAGGATTGTCAAGAGTTCGAGACCACCCTGAGATTACATAGTGAATTCCAGGTCAGCCTGAGCTAGAGTGAGATCTACCTGGGGGGGGGGGAAAAAAAAACTCTTTAAGTATGTAGCTAAGGATTACCTTGAACTTCTGATCCTCCTGCCTTTACCTCCTGAATGCCTAGATTACAGAGACTGTGCCACCACACCAGGTTTATGTCCTAATTGGGATTGAACCCAGGGTTTTTTGCATGGTAGGCAAGCATTCTACCAACTGAGCTATATTCTGCAAAAAGCCCTGGGTTGACCTTGAATTCCGCATGTACCTGTCTGCACCTTCCCTGTGCAAGGATTAACCCTAACCCTAATCATTCCCAGCTAATAGCTAATTTCTGAACGACTTTTCCAATAAAACAGGAAAAAAAAAAAAAAAGCAGGAAAGGCTGGGAAGTGCACTATGTAGTCTCAGGGTGGTCTGGATCTCGACCTACCTCTGCCTCCCGAGAGCTGGGATTGAAAGCATGCTCCACCATGCTCAGCTATTGTTATTTAATATCTTATTTTTTTACTTGAGAGAGGGACGGAGGCAGAGACACAATGGGCACGCGAGGGCCTCCTCCAGCCGTTGCAAACGAACGCCAGACGCGTGCGCCCCTTTGGAAAGAGGCTTCGAGAGAGAGACAGAGAACGAATGGGCGCGCCAGGGCCTCCAGACACTGCAAACGAACTCCAGAAGCATGCACCACCTTGTGCAGCTGGCTTACGTGGGTCCTGGGGAATCGAACCTGGGTCCTTTTGCAGGCAAGCGCCTTAACCGCTGAGCCACCCCTCCAGTTTCCACTGCAAAGGCGCGCGGGCCGGGCTGGTGGCTCACACCTGCCTTCCCAGCGCCAGGCGGCGGCGCGGCGCGGCGTGGGCGGGGCCGGCGCACGCGCATGCGCACGGCGGCGCGCGGACCCGCGCTTCTTTCCCCTCCAGGACTTCCCGACCCCGACCCGGCCCGAGCCCGAGCCCCGGCGTCCGCGTCGCCGAGCCCCGGATGGAGCCGCTGCACGACCCGGAGCCGCCGCGGACGGAGGAGCGCGGCCCGGAGCTGCGCGCGCCGCGGCCCGAGCGGTGGGTGAGCGGGCGGCGCCGGGGGCAGCGCGGGAGACTTGAACGAGCGGAGGCCGCCACGCCGGCGCCCTGCGTGCTGCGCGCCCCGGCCGGCCTCGGAGTCGGACGGGATGCAGAGCGGGAGAAGCTCATCCCCGGGGGCATTGCGTGTGTGGGGTTTGGGTCAGCAGTGACTTAAAAATACTGTACATATGGGCTGGACGGATGGCTTAGCGGTTAAGGCGCTTGCCTGCAAAGCCTAAGGATCTCGGTTCGATTCCCCAGGGCCCACGTAAGCCAGATGATGCACAAGGGGTGCATGCTTCTGGAGTTCGTTTGCAGTGTCTGGAGGCCCTGGCATGCCCATTCGTTCTCTGTCTCTCTCTCGAAGCCTCTTTCCTTCTCTCAAATAAATTAAAAAATAAAAAAGATTATGCCTATAATACACATTGTATATGCAATACAATGTACAAATATACGCTTGGGACAAAGTTTCATGCTAGCCCAGGCTCACTGGGAACGCACTGTGTACTCCTGGCTGGCCTCTATCTCTGGGATCTTCCTCTTTTAGCCTTCCAAGACCTGGAGTTACCTGCAAACCACCAGGCTCCGCAGTCACACCTTTTAAAAGCTTTCAGGCAGCACAGCGGACCTTGGGAAATTCATGGTCTGAGGCTACAGGGCGAGTGAAGTCAAGAGATATAAATTAAGCCGGGTGTGGTGGCGCACACCTGTAATCCCAGCACTTGGGAGCCAGAGGTGGGAAGATCGCCATGAGTTCGAGGCCACCCTGAGACTAAATAGTGAATTCCAGGTCAGCCTGGGCTAGAGTGAAACCCTACCTTGAACCCGTCCCCCCAGTGTATATGTGTATATATATAAATAAATATACATTATATATATATAATTTGGTTTTTCAAGGTAGGCGTGCATCACCACGCCTGGCTATATATAAAATTTAAAGGACAATGTGAAAGGCACTGGCTGTTACATATGGAACAAGAATGACTTTGCTCTCTCATTTGGCCACTAATAAGACAATGGAAGAAAATGTGATGTAAGACCAGGGTCTGTTACATATGGAACAAGAATTTTTTTGCTCTTTTTGGCCACTAATCTCACAATGGAAGGCTGACCTGGAAAGATGTAAGTAGTCTCAGGGTGGCCTTGAACTCATCTTTTTGCCTCCCGAGTGCTGGGATTAAAGGCGTGCGCCACCACGCCCGGCTTATCTTTTTTGTTTGTTGTTTCCAGACAGAGTTTCTCTCTAGCCCAGGCTGACCTTGAACTCACAGAGACCCTCCTACCTCAGCCTACAGAGTGCGGGATGTGTGAGTTATCCCTCCTGGCTAGGAAAGGTGTTTTCTTTGAAAACATTATGACTTGTTATTTGCAAAGTGAGAGCTAGATTGCAACCGTGAGCATGTGCATGTCAGGGCGCTTGCTGCACTCAACACATGCATGCACTACTTTGTGCATCTGGCTTTATGTGGGTACTAGGGAATCGAACCCAGGCTGTGAGGCTTTGCAAGGAAGTGCTGAGCCATCTCCCCAGTCCAGGAGAGCTGTTTTCTTTCTTTTTTGTTTCATTTTTCAAGGTAGGTTCTCACTCTAGCCTAGGCTGACCTGGAATTCACTATGGAATCTCAGGGTGGCCTCTAACTCACGGTGATCCTCCTACCTCTGCCTCCCAAGTGCTGGGATTAGGCCCGGCTGTCTTCTCCCTCCCTCCCTCCCTCCCTCCCTTCCTTCCTTCCTTCCTTCCTTCCTTCCTTCCTTCCTTCCTTCCTTCCTTCCTTCCTTCCTTCCTCTTTCTTTTTCGATTTTCAAAGTAGGGTTTCTTTCTTTCATTTTTCAAGGTAGGCTGACCTGACCTGGAATTTCCTATGTAATCTCAGGGTGGCCTTGAACTCACAGTGATCCTCCTACCTCTGCCTTGTGAGTGTTGGGATTAAAGGCGTGCGCCTCCACGCCTGGCTATCTTCATGTTTTGTTTTTTAATGTATGTTTCAGATTTCAGAAGCAGGTGGAAGCTTCCTTTCCTAAAGCAGTTCTGAACCGAGGAAAGGACAACCGCTACCTGGTGCTAGCCGTGGATCTTGTGCAGAATGAGAGAGGAGACTGTGAGAAACACCTCACCATCACTGCCTCCCAGGCCCTGGAACAGAAAGAGCTGTGCATCCTTAGGGATGACTGGTAACCTTGTGATGTGTGTGTGTGTGGAATGTGTTCACATGTATATGCGTGTGCATGTGGAAGTGAGAGGCCAATGCCAGGGGTCTCCCCAGTTGTTCTCCACCTTATTTATTGAGATAGGTTCTCCTACTGAATCTAGAGCTAGTCTGGACAGCCAGCTGGACCCACGCACCATGTGATTGCAGGCGTCCATCACACAGTCGGTCTTTACACAGCTGCTAAGAGCTAAGTTCAGGTTCTCCTGCTTGCATGGCATGTGCCTCCCTGCCTGATCCATCTCCCCAGCCCTGAGACAGGGTCTCACTCTAGCCCACATTGACCTGGAGCTCACTGTAGCTCCAAGCTGGTCTTGAAGTCACAGTGATCTGCCTACCACAGCCTCCTGGTACTGGGACTAAAGGTGGATACTGCTACACACAGCACCTGAGTGGTAATATTCTCTCTCTCTCTCTCTCTCTCTCTCTCTCTCTCTCTCTTTTAACGGGGTAGGGTCTCACTGTAGTATAGGCTGATGTGGAATTCACTGTGTAGTCTCAGGGGGCCTTTGAACTCACAGTGACTCTCCTACCTCTGCCTCCTGAGTGCTGGGATTAAAGGCGTGCTCCACCATGCCCTCTAATTTTGCTTCGTTTTTTGGAAAAAAAAAAAAAAATTAGCCTGGTGTGGTGGTGCACACCTTTAATCCCAGCACTCAGGAGGCAGAGGTAGGAGGATTGCCGTGAGTTCGAGGTCAACCTGAGACTACATAGTTAATTCCAGGACAGCCTTGGCTAGAGTGAGAACCTACCACAAAAAACCAAAAAAAAAAAAAAAAAATTATTTGAGGGCTGAGGAAATGGCGTAGTGGTTAAGGCATTTGCCTGTGAAGCCTAAGGACCCCTATTCAATTCCCCAGGACCCACATAAGCCGCATGCACAAAGGGGAGCATGTGTCTGGAGTTCATTTGCAGTGGCTGGAGGCCCTGGCGTGCCCATTCTCTCTTTATCTCCCTTTTCCTCTCTCTCTCTCTCTCCTCTCTCAAATTAAAAAAATTATTTGAGAGAGAAAGACAGAATGAGGCAGACAGAGTATGGGCCTACCTGGGCTTTCTTCCACTGCAAACACTTCAGACATATGCATCCATTTTGTGCATCTGGCTTTAGGTGGATACTTGGGGAATCAAACTGAGGCCATCAGGCTTTGCAAGCAAGTGTCTTTAACTACTGAGCCATCTCCCCAGTGAAATTATGCTTGTTTTGTCTGTTTGTTTGCTTGCTTCATGTTATACTGGGAATTGAACCCAGGACCCCATGCATGCCAGGCGAGTACTTTACCACTGAACTGGATTCCCAGCCCAGCTTTGCTTTATTTTCAGGTGTTCTGTACCTGTAGAGCCAGGGGATATCATTCATCTGGAGGGACACTGCACATCAGACACTTGGATAATAGATGACAATTTGGGGTATTTGATTCTTTGTCCAGACTTGCTGATTTCTGGTACAAGTGTAGCCAGCAGTATTCGATGTATGAGAAGAGCTGTCCTGAGTGAAACTTTCAGGGTAAGTCATATTCATACCTGATGTTATACAAAATCTTAAAATCTATGTGTAGGACATCGAATCCAGAGCCATGGTTAAGGTACATGCTGTGCCACTGAGCTACTTTTGGTTTTCCAAGGATGGAGTCTTGCTCTAGCCTAGGCTGACCTGAAATTCACTATGTATTCTCAGGGTGGCCTTGAACTCACAGTGATCCTCCTACGTCTGCCTCCCAAATGCTGGGATTAAAGGCATGAGCCATCATGCCCGGCCTCTTTTTTTAAATTTTTGACAAGTTACATACATATATATTTGGTCATAGTCTGTTTCTCTTGCTCCCACTCTCCTCTACTCTCCCACCAAACCCTTCATCTTCTCAACTAGTCCCTGTCCTACTTTGATTTTTTGGGGGGTGGGTGGTTTTTTGAGTGACTCCCAGGCTGACCTGGAATTCACTATGTAGCCTCGGACTGGGCTTGAACTCACGGTGATCCTCCTACTTGTGTCTCCCAAGTGCTGGGATTAAAGGCGTATGCCACCACGCCTGGCTTAAAAGTCTTTTATTTATGTTTGTGTGGGTGTGTATCACACACCTGTGCTCCAGATGAGTTGAAAGGTGAGGTTTGATAGGCACAGTTATCTTCTGACCATCATGTGTGTGCTATGGCACATGTGTGCCCACAGTCCACACACAAACACATGAAAGTCAAATTCATTCCACCCTCAGAATCAAACATTGGATACTGGGCATGGTGTCTCACACCTCTGATCCCAGAACCCTATGGGTTTAGGCAGGAAGATCACTTCCAGTTTGAGCACAACCTGGGCTACATTGTGAATTCCAGGCTGGCTTGAGTTACAGAGTAAAAATAGAACTCCAAAGGGAATAAAACATAGTTTAACATTTTTCTTGTTGATTATGATGATTTCGTAACGTGCAGTCTTGTGTGTTATTATTTTGTGGAATAATATGTTTTGATGATTTATTTTCATAGGGCTCTGATCCAGCTTCACGCCAAATGCTGGTTGGTACAATTCTCCATGAAGTGTTTCAGAAAGCAGTGAGTCATAGCTTTACTCCAGATAAGCTACAAGAACTTGCTTTTCAAACTCTTCAAGAAATAAGGCATTTGAAGGAAATGTAAGTACTTCTGAGAAGAACTACACGTACTGTTCTCTTCTGTCAGGGCTTGCCCAGAATTTAGGTTTCTGGAATCAGATTCTTCATTCTAAATCAGTGTTATCTAGAGCGTAGCCGCCAGGGTTGTGGCTCCTTGTGGCTCCTATTTATAATTCTAGAATTTAGGCTGAGGAAGGAGGATTGCTGAGTTCAAGGCCAGCACATGTTCCAGAGCGAGACCTGCTCTCAAAAACAAAGGCTGGGCATGGTGGCACACACCTTTAATGCCAGCTCTTGGGAAGCAGAGGTAGGAGGATCGCTGTGAGTTCGAGGCCACCTGACACTACATTGTGAATTCCAGGTCAATCTGGTATAGAGCAAGACCCTACCTCTAACAAACAAACAACAATAACAACAACAACAAAAATCCAACAAAGAGGGCTGGGCTTAGCAGTTAAGGTGCTTACCTGCAAAACCAAAGGACCCAGGTTTGATTCCCCAGGACCCTTGTAAGCACAAGGTGATACATATGTCTGGAATTCATTTTGCAGAGGATAAAGCCCTAGTGAGCCCATTCTCTCTCTCTTTCTTACTCTCATATATATATATATAAAGTTTATTGCATATTTGTGTGTTTGTATATGTGTACTAATGTAAGTATGTATGTATGGGTGCACCAGGATCTCTTACAAGTGTGAATGCACACCATTGTTTATGTTTGGTTTTACATGGATGCTGGGGAATTGAACCCAGGCCAGCAGGCTTTGCAAGCAAGTTCCTTTAACCACTGAGGCATCTCCCCAGTCCCTTGCTTGTTTTGGGGGCTCAGCATTGAACTCAGGTTCTTACACAAGCTATATAGATGCTCAGCCCCACATACTTTTTAAAAAAAAATATTTTTGTTTATTTTTTATTTATTTGAGAGTGACAGAGATAGAAGAGAGAGACAGAGACAGAATGGCTGCACCAGGGCCTCCAACCACTGCAAACGAACTCCAGATGCATGCACCACCTTGTGCATCTGGGTTACGTGGGTTCTGGGGAATTGAGCCTTGAACTGAGGTCCTTAAGCTTCACAAGCAAGCGCTTAACCACTAAGCCATCTCTCCAGCCCAAGAGTCATTCTCAGCAAGGATTTTTTTGTTTTGTTTTGTTTTGTTTTTGTTTTTGTTTTTTCGCCCAGGCTGACCTGGAATTCACTACATAGTCTCACGGTGGCCTCGAACTCACAGCAATCCTCCTACCTCTGCTTCCCGAATGCTGGGATTAATGCCACCATGCCTGGTCCACATACTTATTTTTTATGAAGAAAACACTACTTTGGGGTTTTCAAAATAAATACATTACTGTCAACTATAGTCACCATGTTGTACAGTAGAGCTTTTGAACTTATTCCTTTTATCTAACAGAAATTTTGTGTCTTTATAAATTTTTTTAAAAGTTTTTTAAAAAATAATTTTATTTATTTGCAAGCATAGAGAGAGAATGAATGAATATGGGTGCACGAGGGCCTCCTGTTGCTATAAACAAACTCCAGGTGCATGCACTGCTTTGCATGTGCTATATGTGGGTACTAAGGTATTGAACTCAGGCCACTAGGTTTTGTGAACAAGTGTTGTAACTGCTGAGCCATTTCTCCAGCAAAAAAATTTGTTTTGGGGCTGGAGAGATGGCTTAGCCGTTAAGGTGCTTGCCTACAAAGCCCAAGGACCCAGGTTCAATTCTCCAGATCTCACGTAAGCCAAATGCACAAAGGTGAGGCAAGCACAAGGTCACACATGCCCACTAGGAGGCATAAGCATGTGGAGTTCTATTTCAGTAGCTGAGGTCCTGGTGCACCAATTCTCTCTTTCTCTAAAAAAAAAAAAATTGAAAAAAATTATTATTTTTAGTTTATAAAAGTAGGGTTTCACTCTAGTCCAGGCTGGCCTGGAATTCACTATGTAGTCTCAGGGTGGCCACGAACTCATGGTGATCCTCCTACCTCTGCCTCCTGAGTGCTGGGATTAAAGGCGTGCGCCACCATGCCCAGGTGAAAAAATTAAAAAAAATTTTTTTTTGTCTTCTTGGTTTTTAATATATTTTGCTTTATTTATTTATTTATTTGAGAGAGAGAGAGAAAGGGAGAGGGAGAAGGAGAGAGAGAGACTGGGTGTGTCAGGGCCTCTAGCCACTGTAAACGAACTCCAGATGCATATACCACCTTGTGCATTTGGCTTACGTGGGTCTCCAGCTCTTCTTGGTTTTTTCAAGGCAGGGTCTCCCTCAAACTCATGGCAATCCTCCTACCTCTGCCACCACACCCGCTTCAGCCAGTGACTCCTGAGCTGCCCGTGTGGACATTGTCCTCCTGAGCTATGTTTACATATTTCCTGTGTCTTATTCCTGCAGGTATCGCTTAAGCCTGAGTGAAGATGGAATCAGACAGGAGGTTGAGGAGTATCTTCCTTCATTGTCTAAGTGGGCTGCAGATTTCATGCACAAGCACACTGCTGCGGACTTCCCCCTCATGCGGCTCTCTCTGTAAGCAATGCATTTGGCTTGTATGATACTCAGAGTTTTAGACCAGGATCTGATTCTGTTGAGTCAAAGATTTATATAAATTTAAAAAAAAATTGCATCCCAGCATTTGGGAGGCAGAGGTAGGAGGATCGCTGTGAGTTCGAGGCCACCTTGAGACTACATAGTGAATTCCAGGTCAGCCTGGGCCAGAGTGAGACCCTACCTCGAAAAACCAAACTAAAACAAAATTTATTTGTGTGTGTGTGTGTGTGTGTGCACACAAGTGCAAGTGTGCACGAACATCAGGGTCTTTTGCTGCGAATGAAAATCTACTTCACTTACATGGTCATCTAGGGAAATGAATCTTGGCTGCTGTGTTTGCAAGCATATGCCTTCAGCCACAATTAAAGTTTTTATTTTTACTTTATAAAATTTATTTAATTTTAATTTTATTTATTTTTTGGTTTTTCAAGGTAGGGTCTTTCTCTAGCCCAGGCTGACCTGGGCTTCACTCTGTAGTCTCAGTTAGCCTCGAGCTTACAGTGATCCTCCTACCTTTTGCTTCCCAAGTTCTGGGATTAAAGGCATGCATCACCACACCTGGCATGTTTTTAATTTTTATTTATTTATTTAATTAATTTTAAATTATTTATTCATTTATTTGCAAGCAGAGAGAGAGATAGAAGAGAGGCAGACAGAAAGAGAATGGGCACACTAGGGCCTCCAGCCACTGCAAACGAACTCCAGATGCATGTGCCCTTGTGCATCTGGCTTACATGGCTCCTGGAGAATGGAACTGGGATCCTTTGGCTTTGCAGGCAAACACTTTAACCACTAAGCCATTTCTCCAGCCCCCTATTTACTTATTTTTAATTTTTATTTATTTATCTGAGACAGAGAGAGGAAAAGAGAGAGAGAGAGAGAATGGGCATCCCAGGGCCTCTAGCCACTGCGAACAAACTTCAGATGCATGTGCCACCATGTGCATCTGGCTTACATGGGACCTGGAAAATCAAACCTGGGTCCTTAAGCTTTGCAGGCATGTGCCTTAATCGCTAAGCCATCTCTCCAGCCCAATTTTTAAATATCTATTTAGTATTATTATTATTTGCAAACAGGATGAGAGACAGAAGAGAGAAAGGTAGAGAAAGAGTGGCTGCACCAGGACCTCCTGCCAATTCAAATGAGCTCCAGATGCACGCACTACTTTGTGCATCTGACTTCAGGGCTGTCAGGCTTGCACGTAAGCGCCTCAACCATCAAGCCATCTCTTAGCTCTTTTTTTTTTGTTTGTTTGTTTTTTTGGTTTTTCAAGGTCTGTTCTCACTGTAGCTCAGGCTGACCTGGAATTCACTGTGTAGTCTCAGTGCTGGGATTAAAGGCATGGGGCACTGCTACTGGCTGCCTGGAACTTTTGTCTTTGAACCACCCTTCAACATTTGTTAAAGGAAGGGGTTAGAGCTGTGACCTGCTCTACTCTGCTGAACACACACTCTCTCTCTTACAGTCGGTTCACAATTGCAGTCACACTGATGTCTTCAACAGATGTGTGGCAGTTTTATGGGCATCTCATTATCGACCGCCTTGTCTTCAGGGCTGTAGCCATCACTTGTCGTGTGTGCTCGCTTGTTCTGGTGTAACCAGGCCCCTGGGGAAGGAAGGCCCAGAGCAGAGCTTAAGATCAGTCAGCATCCCTGCAGACCTTCTTTGTCAGTATTGGTTATCTGAGCCTTTCAGGCCAAAGGTACACGAGGCAGAGGAAACCTAGTCTCATTACACCAAGTGTGGGCATGACGCGATTGTGAGAGTGACTTCAGGCGAGTGACAGGCCAGGAACTCAGCAGGACAAAGCATCTGCCTGCATTGTTTTCAGAAAGTCACTGTGGGTAAGGTCCGCAGGACACATTCCCACAGTTTCCCCCCTTTTTCCTTCTTTCTTTTTTTGTTTTTAGAATTATTAATGGAGGTCTTTGTCTTTGTTTAATTTTTTTTTCCAGGTCTAGCCCAGGCTGACGTGGAATTTACTCTGTAGTCTCAGGTGGCCTCGAACTCACGGCGATCCTCCTACTTCTGCCTCCCAAGTGCTGGGATTAAAGGTGTGCGCCACCATGCCCGGCCTTCTTTTAAATATTTATTTATTTATTTACTTGAGAGAGTACGCACACATCAGTCTCTTGCTACTAGAGGAACTGCTGATATATGCACACTTTGTGTGTTTGACCTTAGGTGGGTACTGGGGAGTGGATCCTGGGCTTCCTAGCTTTGCAAACAGTTGCCTTTAAACACTGAGTCATCTCCCTAACACTTATATTTCACTTCAAAAATAATTATTTTTGTTTATTTATTTGAGAGAGAGATACAGAAATAGGTAGAATGGGCATGCCAGGGCCTCTAGCCACTGTAAATGAATTCCAGATGCATGTGTCCTCATGTGCATCTGGTTTGTGTGGGTCCTGGGGAGTTGAACCTGGGTCCTTTGGCTTTGCAGGCAAGCACCTAAACTGCTAAGCCATCTCTCCAGCCTCATATTTCATTTTTTTAAAGAGATTTTATTTTATTTTATTTATTAGAAAAAGAGTGAGAAAGGGTGCACCAGGGCCTCTAGCCACTGCAAATGAACTCCAGACACATGTGCCACTATTTGCCTCTGGCTTATGTAGGACCTGGAGGATTCGAACCGGGGTCCTTAGGCTTCGCAGGCAAGCACCTTATCCACTAAGCCATCTCTCCAGCCCATATTTCATTTTTTTAAAATTAAATTTAATTTTTTAATTTTTTTTTTATTTGAGAGAGAGAGAGAGAGAATGAATGGGTGCATACCAGGGCCTCCAGCCATTGCAAATGAACTCCAGATGCATGTGCCACCTTGTGCATCTAGTTTACGTGAGTCCTGGGGAATAAAGCCTTGAATTGGGGTCCTTAGGCTTCACAAGCAAGCACTTAACTGCTAAGCCATCTCTCCAGGCTGTCATATTTCTTTTTTTTCTTTTTTTTTTCAGTGCTGAGGACCGAACCCAGGGCCTTGCCTTGCTAGGCAAGCGCTCATCCACTGAGCTGCGTCCCCAACCCCTCATATTTCATTTTTATATTTCACTCCCATATTTTGTTCTTATAGTTTATTTCTACAACTTATATTGAAATATTTTTATGTGTTATAAAGGTCTTTCTAATTGTTTTTTTGTTCATATATATATTTAACCTGCCCTTTTTTTTTTTTTTTGGTTTTTCAAGGTAAGGTTTCACTCTAGCCCAGGCTAACCTGGAACTCACTGTGTAGTCTCAAATTCACAGTAATCCTCCTACCTCTACTTCCTGAGTGCTGGGATTAAAGGTGTGCACCACCATGCCTGGCTTCTGCCCATGTTTTTTTTTTTTTTTTCTTAGGTAGGGTCTCTTGCCAAGGCTGACCTGGAGTTCACTATGTAGTCTCAGAGTAGCCTAGAACTCATGGCGATCCTCCTACCTCTGCCTCCCGAGTGCTGGGGTTAAAGGCAGCCCAGCTGGTTCTTAAAAAATATTTTTATTTATTTATTTACTTATTTGTTTATTTTTTCTTTTTTAATGTATAATTTTATTATTGACAATTTCTATACTTACAGACAAGAAACCATGATAATTCCCTTCCCTCCCCCACTTTCTTCTTCACAACTCCATTCTCCATCATATCCCCTCCCTCTCTTCTTTAGTCTCTCTCTTTTTTGATGTCATCATCTTTTTCTCCTATTATGAGGGTCTTGTGAAGATATTGCTAGGCACTGCGAGGTGGGTATTGAGGCCAATTTCAGTCTGCATTTGTAAGGAGTGGTACCCTTCCTTTGGCTTTTACATTCTTTCTGTCACTTCTTCAGCAATGGACCCTGAGCCTTGGAGGGTGTGATAGAGATGTTTCAGTGCTGAGCACTCCTCTATCACTTCTCAGCACTATGTTACCTTTTGGGTCATCCCAGTGGTCATCACCATCTGAAAAGAGAAGGTTTTCTAACCTTATTTGTTTATTTAAAAGAAAGAGGGAGAGATTGGGATGCCAGGGCCTCCAGCCACTGCAAACTAACTTCAGACACGTGAACCGTTTTGTGCATCTGGCTTACATGGGTTCTGGGGAATTGAGCTGGGGTCCTTAGGTTTTGCAGGCAAATGCCTTAACCTCTAAGCCATTTCCCCAGCCCTATTCATTTATTTGCAAGCAGAGAGAAGAGAGAGACAGAGAGAGGGAGAGACTCAGCATGCTTAGGCTTCTAGCTGCTACAAATGAACTGCATGTGTCACTTTCTGCCTCTGGCCTTCTGTTAGTATGGAATTGAATCCTGGTCACTAGGCCCTGCAGGCAAAGGCCTTAACTGCTGAGCCATTTCTCCAGCCCCACATGCATCTTTTTGATAGCACATATGAAGAGGTTTCTATAGCATTGACCTTTTTAGGGCTGGGGAGATGGCTCAGTGGTTAAAGGTGCTTGCTTGCAATGCCTGCTGGCCCAGGTTTGATTCTGCAGTACTCGCACAAAGCCAGATGCACAAAGTGGCATGCGTCTGGAGTTCATTTGTGGTGGCTAGAGGCCCTGGCACACCCATTCTTTCTCCTCTCTCTGTCTCTCTGCTTGCAAATAAAAATATTAAAAAATAAATAAATACAAAGGTATCTGCAGCCAGCTGTGGTGGTGCATACCTTTAATCCCAATCTCGAGGCAGAGGTAGGAAGGATGATGTGAGTTCAAGGCCAGCAGAGTGAGTTCTAATCAGCCTGGGCTAGAGTGTGACCCTACCTTGAAAACAAACAAAAAAGCATCTTAAATAAATTTTTTTTTTTTTTTAAAAACAACTCCTGAATAGGGCTGGAGAGC